>CM050201.1:23265000-23335000 GCA_027475355.1 Coilia nasus | reverse complement strand
CCATGTGAGTGCATTAGCCAGGCTATGAGGAGTTGTGTATTAAACAGCATCTGCACACACACACACTCTCACACACACACTCTCACACACACACACACACACACACACACACACACACACACACACAAACACAAACATACGTATGTACATACAAACACACACACACACACACACACACACACACACACACAAACGTACATATGTACATACACTACACACACATACACACACACACACAGACACACACACACACTGTCTGGAGCCCCGTGTGGCCTCTCCTCTCAGCACCCCCTAAATCGGGAGCCCAGGGGTCAGCCGTCAGCGTGGCCAGACCAGACCAGACCGGAGGAGGATCAGCAGGCGCGGTCAGACTTGGGTCGCTGATCTAGCGCTGAGATCAGGGGGGCTGTTTAGCGCCGTCTCTCTTCCTCTCCCTCTCTCTCTATCTTTCTCCCTCTCTCTCTCGTTCTCTCTCTCTCCCTTTCTGTCTCTCTCTTCCCCTCTCTCTCTCTCTCTCTCTCTCTCTCTCTCTCTCTCTCTCTCTCTCTCTCTCATTCTTTCTCTCTCTCTCTCTCTGTCTTTGGCCTTGGTCACGTCTGGGCCCCGGGACTGTTTTGTTTCGGTGGGTGAAAAGGATATGAAGCCGGCAGCTTCCCTGTCTCGCTGTCCCGCAACACCCCCCCCACACACACCCACATACACACACACCCCCACACAGACAGACAGACACACACACATGTGGGCGCCTTCCCCACCCCCCCAATCCCACTAACGGATCAAATGCCATTTAAGAGCGGAAGGCGAAAAAGCCGCAGAGTCCAGAGCGCCGCTCAACGTGCGTAACGTAACGTAACGTGCAGGGAAGCGCGGCTGCAACCATTCTATGGCTCTTCGGGGCGCAATAATGAGAATCACTCGCCACTTGCCCTGGCCGTGACACCCCAGCCCCCCAACACAACCCCCCCACCGCTTAGCACCTTCTATCCATCTGTATCAACCTCCGGACACCCTTGTGCACTTGCCGACCCAAGAGGGTTCAAAAACTAACGCCGTCACCACCACCACCTCCACTAACCACCACTACCGCCATCCACCCTTGCCTGAGGTGCAGCCAGGTAGCCTAGCATGCTCTACGTCACGGGTGTTTACGCTGAGCGAGATGCCAGTGGGAGCAGGCAGTTCCTTTCAAACCAATGTGACACAGGAGTTGGACGTATGCAAAATCACATGTGGTTTTTATTCCAAGTATTTTTTTCCCTCCCCTGGCTCCACACAATCCCACCGCCACCACCCCCCCACCACCATCCCACTTCTGCAGCGAAGGGCCAACATCTAATATAAATAAATAAACTGCCTGTCTGTCTGACAGGATGCAACCCGCAGTAGCCTCTTGTAAAATATCTGGTGTTTGCCGTGAATGTAAAACAATGAAATCGAACCCCTCGCCCTGTCATTTCTGTCTTTTTCTTAACTCAGGGGTCGAGACAAAGGTTTCCGCAACGCTACATACTTTGGACCTTAAGTAACCAATATTTAGTCATCGAAGAAAAGAAAAAAAACAGCTCTTTTTTTCTCCGTTTTTGCTTTTTCAAGAGGAAGAATGACTTAGTGCTTTTGGCTTTTAAACTGGCAATTAAGTGCTCTGCAATGACAATGTTATTTCTCATTGTCTGAGCACGTCAGGGAGACGAAGAGCGTGTGCACCACACTAAAAGGGGGTCAGTGGCAGTCACTGCCAGCGCCTGGAGCTCTGGGTTATTATGACACAGCGTAAAACTTTTCAGCATCAAGTCCACTGATTTACAAATGGGCAAGGGTCTCCCTGACGAACTTGGGAGGAGAAAGTGGCCATAGAAAGAGGGAGGGAGAGAGAGAGAGAGAGGGAGAGAGAGAGGGTGGCTAGACCTTCATTTTCATTTTTTTCCTCCTTTTTTTTTCACGTGTTGACTACACTCCGGAGATGTCGAATTGTAGTTAACAGCTGTTAAAACAGGCATATTTCGCTTTGGTCAATAAGAGAAAGCCCAATTAGGCAGTAAAACCGTGCCGTAAAGTGAGGTATCTAAAGTCGAGGGCTGTGCTGTGCTATGCTGCGCCCAGGCCCGCTTGGCTAGAGGTAGTCATGGATCTGGAGCCATTTGGCAAGGCCTCCGCCGTCGACTCTGGGAGAAACAGGAGCTCCTCATCTCAAGGCCCAAACACTGGTGTTACCCTGATTTATAGACGCTGGGGTTTATGATATGAAACGTGTCAAATTTAGGTCAAAACTCATGAGAAGGTGAATGGGAATTCAGAAGTATATCACCCGTTACACAGTGCACGGCGCGGTCTTGCCATCAGGGGTGCTCGAGTTGGAAATTCACTTTTCCAAGAATACAAAAAAAAATAATAATAAAGAGAATGGAAGGGAAACAAGAAAAGAAATTGTGCTCCGAGGGATCGTTTAAAAACAAACTTGCTGAAACTCTGCAGCCTGGAGAGAATTCTGGTCAGCAATATTGTAACCATCTTCATAACCACCACCATCATCATTATTGTTATCATTATCATCATCATAATCTACATTGTTATAGTCCCTGCCATGCAGATCATCATAACCCCAGCTTTCTGGTGGCCATCTTTTTTGTATTTTTCAAGGGGCAGCTTCTGGGTTGCCTGTTCGGTCTCTATTTATCTTTTCTATGTAAATATTTGGAAAGTTCTTGTGGGGGAGCAAATTGGGTCACCGCTCTGGGGACTGCCTCAGATCCCTCTTGTAGGCAGGGCACAGCCTGTGGAACCACTAACCATGCCAAAGGGCCAGTATTTTTAGCTGCTCGTGTGTGTGTGTGTGTGTGTGCATGCGTGTGTGTGTTTCTGGGTATGGTTATGGTTGACCTCCCAGTGACTTCTCCACCTCTGAGGTTTGGCAGTGTAAGACCTGACCTTTGATGAGCGGTTTTGCGGGGGTTGTTTCCTATCAAATGAAATCAGAGCTATCTTGGTGATCCCCTCCTCCACCCCTCCCCATCCCCCATCCCCCTGTTTCCTCGTTAGTCCCGAGGTTGGGGAAAGCAATAGCTGTATTTATGTAAGGTGCAAGAAACCCGGCCTCTCCTCTTCTCTTCCAGGTAATTTGTTATTCTTCCTCGTTTGCACTGTCCTGCCGCACAGAGTGCAGGAGATTGTTTGCAGTGGCGTGTGTCCATCTGGTTTCCGACTGCTTCCTGGGTAATACTCTTACCACCTGTTCAGACTCTCTCTCTCTCTCTTTCTACATCTCTCTTTCTCTCTCACACTTTCCTTCTTTATCTCTCTCCCTCTTTCTCTCTCTCTGCCTCTCTTTCTACATCTATCTTTCTTTCTCTCTCTCCCTTTCTCTCTCTCTGCATCCCTCTCTATCTCTCTCTCCCCCTCCCTCTCTCTCTGCCTCTCTCTTTCTTTCTCTCTCTCTCCCTCTTTCTCTCTCGCGCTGCCTCTCTCTCTTTCTCTCTCTCTCTCAGCTCCGTCCTCTGCACCAGAGGCCTTAATGAAAACTGAGGCTATGCCGTCAAAATTGCCAATGACTCAATAGTAGACATGTCAGAAGAATTCATACTGCCCGTTGCAGCTGCGAGCAAATTGGTTTGAGCTTAATGGTTGACATTTGCAAGACCTTGTCGTCTTCACATTGAAATGTCAGCTTCAAAGATTTTTTTTCTTTCCCTCAAAATGCACAGCTTATTTTTAGATATAGCCATGTATGTCAATACCTTTGGTCTGACAAGGACATAGCAGTATTTTGAATGTTAGTTTAAATGCTCTCTTTGTCATCCAGCACACTGCGTTATATTAGTCAGTTTCATTAGTCACCACCTGCTAGAAAATGTGTGCAAATACAACCCCTGCTTTAGGGCTTTTGGGCTTGTCAATGTAATGTGAAAAGGCTCGTTTTACAGCCAACACATTTCAGAAGGTGGAGACCATAAATTTCTGTTCATTTTCTGGCCGACATTTGTGTCTCATGGTCTGATGACAACCTGCACTCTCTGGCATGGACTAACCACCCACCTGATGATCAGCCAACTAATCAACTGGCCTTGCCAAGAGACTGTGATTGCACGTGTCTTGGGAGAGACTTTCGAAACGCCCACTCAAGGAAAAGGAGGTGTTTTGTATGACTTGCTGATTTTTTAAAAGCAGTCCTCCAGCCAAAATGGCTAACTGTTCGGGATTCTTTGTAGCACCTTTAAGATCTTCTGATAGAACACCTTCTCTATAGGGGCAGAGGTCAAAGAAAGTTTACGATTCTGGGTAATGCTCTTCGTCTGTGAGTCCGATGTTGTTGACAGGTTATGGCTTTGGAAGTAGAGAGAGAGAGGGAGAGAAAGAGAGAGAAAGAGTGAGAAAGCGCGTGCTCCATTGATCCCCTATGGTGATAGTCAGGCCCAAGCCCAAGAATCCTCACGTTAGACAAATGAAGACTTCAGTAATCATTAATCATTAATGTTTTCCCCAACTGTTTTCTTTAGATTGCTGGAGCGGCCAGACAACAGCAGTGCGTGCTGCTACGAGCCCCAAGCTGCCTTCCTAGCGACGCCCTTGTTTTCGTCCTTTCATCACAGACTGCCATCAGCCAGTGACCTCTGGAAGTGTCTGTGGAATTCGCTTTACATGAGCGAAGAAAAAAAAAAAATGACGGAACCATTTCCTCCCTGTTGTCCTGTCCGGACACTGTCCTGCCGGGCTGCTTCAGAGGTGATCATCCGGACCCTGGGAAGGAAGGGCCGTCCGTGGCCTCTTCACTCCATTTGCTTCAGTGGCAGTTCTCTGGGAACTTCAGAGTAATGTGGTTAGATGACGTGTCGGCTCTCTGTTAAAATCTCCTGTCTTCCTTTTCCACTTTTTCTCTGTCCTGAGATGTTTGGAGCGAGAGAGGGGCAGTAAGAGAAAGAGAGAGAGAGAGAGAGAGTGAGAGAGAGAGAGACTCGCTGAATGTGAGCGGATGGCCAACGAAAGCAGTCCCATCTCTCATCCACAGGAAGGGCCCTAATTGCTGCTGGAGTGAGAGGTGGAGGCGCACTGACGTGGGACGGGAGTGGGAACGTTGCCTACACCTTCCCTCCTTAACATTCATGGAGCCTCCGGTGAGTACGGCCCAATAGCTGCCCAAAGGTAAATTCACAATCACTTTAAATCATAAAGTTCCACAGAGAGCCGCACAGAACCCCCTAGAGAAACCCCACCACCGCCCTCACCACCGTCCTCCTCAGTGCAGCTGTTCGATAATTGGAGGTGTAGGCTAGAGTTCCAGACCACTTTTATTCAAATGAAATAATCAAAACAAAATACTTTCGCCAGCCACTGGTGAAACATCTCGAAACAGGTAATGTGGCTCTGCTCTGATCATGGAAAATGTGACCCCGCGGGACCACGGCGTTATTCGAGGGTTCGAAGATTAAGTATACCTGTCAGTTTCTTGTTTAAGTGCTCCAACGTTGACGCCGACCGCCATACACTAACACAAATTGCCATTTTCGCCCCCGTGTCTAGGCCAAGGAAAATAGGAGGCAGGGAGAGTGATGGCATGCTGCGAACTCCTACCTTCACCTCACCGCCCACGCTTCCTTTTTGTACTCAGAATTACAGCTCGCCACAAACCACGACTCTGTGTTTTCTTATCACGCAAAAGGCTGGTTGGAGTGCCACATGGTTGTTTTTACTATGATATTTTGTAACCACACACGGAAGCTCTGCCTTATACATCATATAGATTTGAGATCTAATGGGGAAATTTAAGCTGTCCTGGAACGTTTGCAGATGTAATTAAATCTAATAACCACCATACATCACAACCGAACAATTTCCTTCCCTTACAAACGACCTGGATTGAGAAATATGACATTGTAGACCTTTTCGACCATTGTCCAGTAGGGGGTGACAAAGTACGACTTTACCTAACTGTTATTTATATAAAGCCAACGTCATTATTCAGACAATCTGAGTTTCTTTTGTCGCTGTACAACATAATACCATCCACTATCTACACAATAATTTATTGTCACGACCTATTTAAAAGAAATATTTTGTCAAATACCCCAAAACAAATATGTCTTGCATAAAAAATAGTCCAGTTCGCCACGTCCTATTGTATCAGGTTCTAATTATGAATGTATCGTGGAATAATATACGTCACGATGTCAAGTGTTCTACAATAAATGATGATACTCTTGCAAGATTCTCTGGAGAGTAATTATAAAAAATGCCGGTAAAACATAGAATAGGCCTACTTATTTAGGCCACATAAGATGTTGGAGAAGGGAAAAGACGGGCAGTTAGGTAATATGTGCAGATATTTAGCAGAATGAGCGAAATTATTTAAAGATATGAGGCGTTCAAAGGTGAGGGAAAAAGGAACATCCTTGCAAGACAAAGCTTACGAGTGCAGGGAGAATGGGTATCTTCTCTCCTCCAAGAGAATCGGAACAGGAGCCTTCTCCAAAGTTTACTTGGGATATGCAACTCAAGGCAAGATCTCCAAAAACTATAAGCTGGCCAACGATCTCAGGACCAAAAACCACAACATGGTAAAATACACGATTTTTGACGTTTCAGATATCTTCATATTAAATCTAAGATCAGTCTATACTTTCATCTTAAACGTTGTATACTACCTCACCAATATATCTTTATATTTAAAAATATATGGGGGCCTTTTTGGACTCCCTCTGTGGTTTCGCTTGTTTATGGATGTTCTTTATGTCTATGTTTGTTTGTTTGATTGTTTGTTTTCATTTGGTCTGATGAAAACCAATAAAAAGTGAATTACAAAAAGTGTTGTTGTTTTTTAACCCCCCAGGTTGCCATCAAGATCATCTCCCTCCACCATGCTCCACCTGAGTACTACAAAAAGTTCCTGCCCAGGGAGATCCATGCACTGAATGCCACATACAGGCACCCAAGTGTGGTAAGTAAGCTTTTTTTTTCCCCCTGCCCTTAACCCCCTCCCCACACAACACACACACATACATACCTATGCACAGGTTAGACTGCTCAACAGACTTCCTGTCTTACTCTCAATATTTCATTGTATGTGACAATGAAACTCCTTGCAACTCTTTGTCTGTCATTTTGGGACTTTTTTTTTTTTTTACCAGCCATCCACCTGAGCTTAGCTCTCCCACATGGAATGCCTGGCAGCAACAACCTCAGCTGGGTGTCACGTGTCGTGTCGCTATGTGTTGCTATGAGTTGTTGCTCTGCAGTCTGCCGTGACACCAGAGAGTAGCCTGGCTGATTCTTGTCCTCATCGGGGCCAGCTGTCATAGCTGTACTCAGACTTATAAAGTGCCGGCCGGGCCGGGGGGAGATTGCAGCTGCTCTCTGAACTTCATCAGTCCAACAATATACAGCGCCTAACAGTGACATACAGCCTTTTAAAACAGTAGCATTTCAGTTTCCACACAACTGGCCCCTCTGCTCTCTCTCTCTCTCTCTCTCTCTCTCTCTCTCTCTCTCCACACAGATCCAGCTGTATGACATGTTCCACACGCTGAAGCGGGTGTATCTGGTGCTGGAGTTGGCTCTGCGAGGCGACCTGCTGGAGCACATCAACAACGTCGCCCACACCAAGGGCAGCCTGGGGCTGTCGGAGGACGAGGCGTGCAAGATCTTCCGGCAGATTGTCAGCGCTGTCAAACACTGCCACAGTAACCACATTGTGCACAGGTAGCTTACCCACACCTTGCATTCGTTGGTGACCTTCCCTTCCCTGGTCCCTGACACTGACCTGTGGCCATCCCACTGAACTGTGGTCATGATTGTTACCTGGTCCCTGGAGGGAGTGACCAGGTATTGCAATGACCCTGTCCGTCTGTGTGTTTGTCCACCCATATGGGGGGCCAGGTTGCCATCTCTGATTGCACTTGTTTATCTATATTTTAATTCGCTTAATGTAAATGTTGCATCTCTCTGAGTTCTACCTTATATCCAGATTTTAGAGAAAAATGTAAACATGGTGTGTCTTGGAGTTCTATCCTTTTTTTTAAAGAATCTCTTTTTCCCCTATAGGGATTTGAAATGTGAAAACATCCTTTTGGATGAGGGAGGCTTCGTGAAACTGACAGGTGATTAATTTATGAAGTCAATGCTCTAGAAATGTCTGCTTGGGAATTAGTTTGATTTGGACCATAGCAAAGGTTTGATCAATTAGTCTTGTTCCCATTGTGATGATCTCAGCTAGTGACATCTCTGTACTAATAACAATGTCAATGTTGTCTCTTGACAGATTTTGGCTTTGCGAAGAGCTACAAGGACAAGAGTGCATTGATGAGCACATTCTGTGGATCAGTGGCGTACACAGCCCCTGAGATTCTCCTGTCCCACAAGTACAACGGAGAGATGGCTGACCTCTGGAGCCTGTAAGCCTGTAACAGTTCTCTGACAGTTCTCTTACTGTTCGAACTCAAAATTCCTCCATTCAGATTCGATAAATTTAGTTTCAACATCTGGACAGACTTTGACTCAATGACCTTAGGTACAGAGCAATCTGTAAAAGAGGAATTAGCAATTATCAGTGCATTCTGTGTACGTGTAGGAATAGAAGAGGCTAAAGACTAGGTCAGAAGGCGTTGAATTGAATTATCAACACCAAAATACAACTTATAATTATAATTAACTTATAGTTAATTGTATATCAGTATAAACAATGTATTTGGTGACAAGCCCATTGTACTAATTATGAATTACACATACGTGTATGTTCATATGCAGGCATAATTTTGTTGCATCCTTTCTTTATCTATCTATCTATCTATCTATCTATCTATCTATCTATCTATCTATCTATCTATCTATCTATCTATCTATCTATCTATCTATCTATCTATCTATCTATCTATCTATCTATCTTCCGTGGTATTCATTTATTTATTCATTCATTTTTCTTTCTTTCTTTCTTTCTTTCTTTCTTTCTTTCTTTCTTTCTTCCACATGACCTCCAGAGGGGTGATCCTGTATGCAATGGTGACTGGGAAGCTACCATTCGGAGAGAACCACCCAAGGAAGCTGGTGCAGCTGCTGAGGAAGGAGCTACCGTTTCACACCCCAGTCTCCACAGGTGTCCCACCACCTCACTCGCATTCACAGCCATTCGTTCATCACCACACCAGACACCCTTTTAAGAAGCCAGTGACCTTACCTTGATGAAGAAAGCTTTCTGGAGTAGAGTTTAAGGAAATATTCTATAAAACCGTGTTTATTTCACAGCTAACATGAAGTCATTCAGCAGTGTGTGTTATTAATGGCTTTTGCTGTGGGTTCCATTAGACATAGAAGGGACAGCTACTGTTCCTAGTATATGTACAGTACCTAATAATACATCAGAGTGTGGTTGTCTCCCTTCTACATAAAGAGGTGTTAATATCTTCCAAGCCCATTATTGCGGCGTTAAGCGTGTTTCTTCTCTCGTTCCTAATTGCTGCTGGAGCTTTAACGGGGCCACAGAGCATTGTATCTTTTTCCCCCCAATGCTGTATACAGTCTGTAGGATTAGTAATAGGATACCCATTGCTGCCGTCCCATCGCGCCCCCCCCCCCCCCCTCCTTTGAGCGCTGTTGGCAGGTACCTTCAAGAATCTACAGCGTCGTGGAACGCTGTTGTGTGTTATTGCCGTCAAATATTTTGGCTTTCGACAAAGAAAGCTGCTGCTGTTCTCCAAGCGTACTGCTGCTATTCTGTTGGGTAATTCCTGATACTGCTGCGCCTTCAGCCAATAAATTCTGGCCTCTGCCCTTGTCAATAATTTAAACTTGTTTCAAGCTTGTGGCTTTACAGAGGCTGCCAGAGCCAGAACATTCATTTTCAAACTAGATCCTCTGGAGTTGGACCATGTATCGGGCCCGTTTGGAGACCAAAAGAGCATAGGCCTGTAACTCATCCAGCACCTGTCACATGCAGTTGTATGTGGCTGTGCAACATTACTAGGTTTAAGCGATGTGTATCGCATAACTAACTGCTGTTTGTGGTTGCTCACCTGACCCTAGTGAATGACCTTTTTTTTCTGCTTTTTGCTAACTGCAATAGCTTTCCCATAACATCTTGCATGGGAATAAATGTAAGTAGTGGATTTCCCACAGACGCTTCTCAGTTCTTTTTCCCACCTCTTTTGAAATCAAAGAAATAAATTCAGCACATTGCCACATCTTCGATACACCACACCTGAGTATCAAATGATGCATACCAAATTACTGACCACTGCTGCGTAACGTGTTTTGAGACCAAGGCTATGGTGCAATATATTGGGCAATAAATACCAGTATTCAGCTATATATATATATATATATATATATATATATATATACCTATACACACACACACACACACACACACACACATATATATATATCTATGTATATATATATATACACACTACCTCAGAACTGAAGAAGACTTTGCTTACAACTTAGCTCCTTTGACTACCATGACCTGGATGAATGAGTATCTACACAGACATCTAGGGTAAAGACCTTTAACCTCGGACCTTTGAACCCTCCATCTACCCTTCTCTACCCCAGCCTGTCAGGATCTGATCCTGAGACTGATGCAGTGGCAGCCCTCGGCCCGACTGCCACTGGACCAGATCTACTGTCACCAGTGGATGTCACCGTCCACGGCCGAGCCTCTGATCAGGGTGCGTGCCACTCGGAGTGACATCACGGGCGGGAAGAAGACTCCCGAGAGCAGGTTCTGGGATGGTGAGGTCTTATTCATTTATTTCTTCTCCTCAAAGCCCTTTCCAAAAAACACTGCAGCACACACTGGGATGCATTATGCACCTCGTATCCACTCTTTCAAACCTGTCACACGCAATGTGAGCCGAGAAACGGTATGGTGTTGACAGTGCATGCGCGAGCCTGCCAGACTGCCAAACTGTATGGAAAAACTGTGTTTCTCTTCCCAGCCTCTCTGGCGGCCAAGTCAAGCCGGCCCTGTCAGTTGGGACCTGGCATGCCGATCCCCGCGACCACACCTTTCACGCGAAGCACGCCCATGCTTGCCGAGGGGACCCAGCGGGTGCTGGCGAGTCGCCGCGCAGGTGCCAGCAGTGCGGACGGGCGTCGGGTCCTGACGAAGAGAGGAGAGAACCGGAGGGTGGGGGAGGAGGTAGCGGTGGCGACGGCAACCGTAGTGGGCCGCGGCGTCCCGGAGTGCCCCTACCGGCTCCTGATGAGGCCCACGATCGACCAGGCGGGAAACCCCCACAAGCTGTTTGTCGCCAGGCCTCGGCCGCCCATGACGCCCAAGCCCTTCCACAACCTGCCCAACTTCCGCAAACCGGGCTTCACGCCTCCCCAGGAGCTCCACGACCGCATGGCGTCGCACAAGCTCCCGCACAGGCCGGCTCGAAAATCCCCATCACGAGATTCTAGAGCCATTAAATGAGATTCTACAGGCTGCTAGACAAGATTCTAGAGTCTTCTAAATGAGATTCTAATCTATAGCCTACTAAATGAACGCAGCTTAGTGACTGCAGAGTGCAGAGGAATGAAGAGGACTCAACACATCACAAGGCAATTGGTGCTAAGATCATACATTATTTTACTTAACATCTGGCTTACTGTCTTCTGTTACATACCATTAAAAGTGTCCATGATGGGTCATCTACTCCACAGCCATCCACACAAATGACATTATAGATTGATAGCAGTCTGATTTGTTGAATGGTAAATGTTTTTTTGTTAATAATAGAGGGTCATTTCGATCACCTCTGTAGTTCCTCAGAAGGCTGGCTCTTGGGCCGGTCATTGTCAGCCTCTGCTTTGAGTAGTTCCTGTTGTTCTTTCTCGAGCTGCTCTTGTTCCTTGGCGTCCAGGTCCTTGAGTTTCTGCTGCACGTCCTCAGGGATGTCCACCTCCATCAGGTTCTCCATCCCACCCTCTGGCTCGTCTCCAATAAGCACCTAAAGCACAGAAAAGAAACAAGCGCAATCAGAGATGGCAACCTGGTCCCCCATGTGGACGGACAGGGTCATTGCAGGCTGACAGACAGACAGACAGACAGACAGACACACACACACACACACACACACACACAGACAGGATCATTGCAATACCTGGTCAATCCCCTCGGGGGGACCAGGTAACAAGCGCAATCAGAGATGGCAACCTGGTCCCCCATGTGGACGGACAGGGTCATTGCAGGCTGACAGACACACAGACACAGACAGACACACACACACACACACACACACACACACACACACACACACACAGGATCATTGCAATACCTGGTCAATCCCCTCGGGGGGACCAGGTAACAAGCGCAATCAGAGATGGCAACCTGGTCCCCCATATGGGCGGACAGACACACAGACAGACAGACACATAGACAGACATACAGATGGACAGGGTCACTGCAATACCTGGTCAATCCCTCCGGGGCCGGGTAATTAAATGTTACTGTACACTTGCACACAAAAAGCTATAGTCTGACTCGTCCAGGTTCAACTGGAAAAAAAAACAACCCTAACAAATTTAATTGGGTGTAATTTCAGATTCGAGACAGAGGATTAACTTACAGTATAATATTTATAATGAAGCCGCTGTACTTTGATGGCCATCCAGTCCATATAGCAAGCAGAGCAGAGCGGCTGGAACGTTTTCTTTCGAGAAGAGCAAATTACCAAAACTCCAACGACATTGGAAAAGCATGTGAGTATTCCAGTAATATAATGCAAGTTATGGGCTTGTTATTCACAATATTTCAGCATATTAAAAATACTATTAGTCCTAGATAAATATTAAGATTCAAATTTGAGCGTGCAGATTTACTGTTTTATGGCCCCGATTTAAACGGCTGGGTGAGGTTCGGTTCGGCGAGCGAGTCTACGTCGCTGGACTGTGGTTCAAAAGGGATCTCCCAGATGTCATGGAGGAGATCAGGGCTTAATGTGGGACAGTGTCACATCTTTTCCACTCTTTTCTCCTCCCCTCCTTCCCTACACACACATACATGCAAGTCCCAGTTCCCCCCTTACAAGACGGACACCACACCACACCACACCACAGAGAGAGGACCAGACTTTTTCCACAAATTTAGAACATCCATTTCTTTTTTCTTTTGTTTTTCTTTTTTTTTTCTTTCGGCCATTCTTTCTCCTTCTTCTTCTTCTTTTTCTTTCTTTTTTCTTTTAAACCAAGATCGTAAATCTGTATATGGTGTTTTCGTGAGTTCATTTGCTTGGTGTCTGGTGTGCTACCAAGCACAACAGCTGACATGAAAAGTCACACGGATAGGCGTTTCCTTCAGTGCACTGAGGTAGCATAATGACATTTGGAGTGGGGGGAAAAAAAAGTTAATAGCAGCAAATTGGGTTGAAATGAACTGTGCAGCTCCGTCCATAAAACTTTATGTGATTCTTTAAACGTTTCAGGGTGAAACGGGTGAAACTGACTTATCTGCATAAAGCGCTGTTAATTCTCTACCTGGACTAGTTTCTCGCAGGCGGCGATGACGTGAGGGTCCTTCTCCCACTTGTGGAACTCCCTCATTATGGGGTAGACATTTTTGTTTTTGAGAATCTGCCTCCCCCTCTTCGTGGCTGTCAGCTAAAGCCAAAAAAGAAGAATAAAAAAAAACATCATTCAAAGTCATCTCAATGAGACATGCAGACACACCTACAGGCTTAGATATTTTATAAGGTCAGTATGCTGTAAAAGGGCGATCACTTTCATACTGCGCTGACGTGAATAGAGGGTGATGTTTTTGTGTTTTGTGCAGTGACAGCAAGTGTGCTGCCAAGCTTGGAACCGTTTACAGGGTTGTTGTTTAAGGAAATGGACTCACGAGCAACAGAGTTTCGATCAGCATCTTCCTGATATCTGGATCCTCCTCTCTCCTCTTGTCCTCTGGCAGGTACTGCAAGTCTACGGGCAACCCTACAAATACACAAACACCATGGTTACATTTCAGGGAGACGGGACATCACTGTTCTTTGTGTGTGTGTGTGTGTGTGTGTGTGAGAGAGAGAGAAAGAGAGAGAGAGAGAGAGTGTGTGAGTGAGTGAGTGAGCGAGCGAGTGTGTGTGTGTGAGTGTTTGTGTGAGTGAGTGAGTGAGTGAGTGAGTATAAATACCCAAATGCCATAGTTAGAGTTTTGGACATCACTGTTGTTTGTGAGTGAGTGAGTGAGTGAGTGAGTGAGTGAGTGAGTGAGTGAGTAAGTGAGTGAGTAAATGAAAGAGTGAGTGGGGAAGAATAGGGGAAAAAGAAAAGAGAGGGAGACAGAGAGAGAGAAAGTAAAAGCAAAAGAAAAAAGGAGAGTAAGTACACTGATAATTGTTCATTTCTGAGGTTCTGAATCACACTTGCAACTATTGAGCACCGGCCAGCATTAAGCAGACCTTGGAGACCTACCATCCCTTTATTAGACTGGGTTGCCTCCAGACACTCCGGCTGCTAATTAGAAAGTCTGGTTACCGTAGGCATGTTCCACACGCTCGTAAAACCCAACACGAATGAAGAATTTCAAACTAGTTTATAAGACCGCAGTCTTTGAGCGCCGTCCCGAGCTGGACTCACTGCACAAATTCACAACTTCCAGCGCTCGATGACGTCCTCGCCAGCCTATTTCCATTCAGCTGCACAATTTCTGATATTACTCACATTTTAGCTCTGCTTTGCAACACTTAGAATCACTTAGCACTTAAGGCCCAATTTGCCCAGCAGTCAGAAAAACAAAAACAAACACTGCCCCCTACTGAGCACACAGCAGCATTCCATGACATTTGTCATTAAACTGTGAGCTGTATCTCTATATTCCTGTTTGATTGTAATAAATTGGTAATAACAAGAGGCGTGTGAAATACTTTCGCATATCCATTGATTCCACTGACTACAGTGGTTAATTTTACTGCAATCTGTTGACAGGCATTGATCCTGGACAAATCCATCAAAATTATTATTTTTTTCTCTTGCACAGCAAATTTTGCTTTAAAGAAAAATTATTTTCTCTTTGGGCTTGTCAAACTTTGTTGCCATTTAGTAGACAATGAAAACAACTCAATTTGCTGTAGTAGTTTACGATCAGGTTTGAAATATAGCCTAACAGATATAAAATGTCCAAGACAGTTACTTGGCATCTGATGCAATCTTTTACATCAGTATTTGGCAATGTGGTGAAAATTTTCCCCCATCATAACTGTCAGGGTCATCGTGTTGCTGTACCTTCATTCTCTTCCTCAGACAGCTCCTCGGGCCCAGCCAATGGCAACAGCAGAAAGGGCAATATGTCCACTGCGTCACTTAGCAACCACTCGTGGTATACTGTACATAATAAAAAGTAGGAACATGTATAGTGAAACTTACTGTTCAAAACATGCACAATCAAAGACGAAAGTTGAGCCCATCAGATTTTACTGACAGGCAGGTAAGGCACGATTTTGATAAAGTGAAAATGTACACAAAAAAGTCTCTTACCGTAATCAAAGCAGCAGTTTCTCAGAGTGCCCACAACTCCACCCCGTCGAACTACTGACTCTTCATACTGGGTGTAGGGAAGAAGTCTCTGGACTACACACCTGAGTAAAAGGTAACACATATTTCTATTTAATGTCTACACTTTGGGACTTTTTTTTTTGACAATTTTGCATGCATTGCAACGCTAGGTTTGCTCAGAGTCATTGAGGAATATTTTCACCTTTAAATAATTCATCAGTCACACAAACCTACTTCAGAGCTCAAAGAGCTCATCTTTTTCTGTGAAATCAGGAGGTATGAAGCAGAACATCCTATCACCAAGTTTCAAACTGGGATTTTCAAGTTTCAAGTTTCAAACTGGGATTTTTAATGTTGATTGATGCTACATTTTGTTCTCAATTATCTGGTTACTTATGTGATCTGCAAACTGTCAGCCAGTGTTGGGGCCACAATGACTAGAACCTATTCTTTTCTCCACACCCCAAGATATTGAGTTTTCTGTCATACGGGAAGAAACTAGAAAAACAAACCAATTGAAGATGCTTAAATAAAAAAACTGACTCATTGAAAATGGACTGTGATAAATTTCAGAGTTGACAATTGATCAGTTAACTGGCTGAGCTTAACCTGCAGCTCAATTCACGTTAGGGTTGCCTGACCAAAAAACGGGACATTTCAGCAATCCAATCAACCTTTTTGCTTATAAGTAGGGACCCGGGTATGAGTGTCCCGGGAGAATTTTTTTTTCCCCGGGACAGACCATTAAAAACCAAAATAATCAGGTAAAACCGGGACAGATGGCAACACTAATTCACATAAACAGACCTGTCTTTGTCCAGGATGAACTGTCGTGTTTCAGGCAACTGAGTGAGGTTTGACAGGAGGGGGCCCAGGTAATGCAGGGAGGCTGCTTTGTTGTAGCCCTCTGTGCAGAAGATCTCCACTATTTTGGCCAGGCCAATGTCCTGCTCCTGCAGAACCTGGAAGAGCTCTTTGCAGGTCTTCTCGTGTCGTGACAGGTTGGTGAGGATGGTGCAAATGCGGTCTGAGAACATATACTCCGGATCCAGCAGGCTGCGAAGGATTGTTGGTAAGATATCGGCCTCTTTCACCAAGGCCTGATGCAGTGTCTCATCAGCTGAGAGGTTTATGAGAGCGTGGTAGCAATCCTTTACTATAGCCACTGATTTGTCTGCTGTTAGTGTGAGGAGTGCTTTAAGAAAGTCAGTTTTGGTTCTGAGATAGCGGCAACCGTCCCTTGAGGCTGTGAGACCCAAGATGTACTCTGTGGCCTGGCTTTTTACGTCGGCTCTCATCTCCAACGTCAGAAACGTCAACAGTTCTTTGGCCTCGCTGTCATTCAGCATTTTGGCCACAAATCAGATGTTCTCAAATAAGACAACTTTGAACAATTATCCACTGTAAAAGAAAAAAAAACATATCACTTATTGTGTAGACCTACTACACTAACAGATTGATTTGTTGTTGTGGGGTCTTTATCTGACAAACCTTTTAGTTGACAGTACACAGTACTGAAAAGTAAACATTCCATGGTACCACTGACTGTATTAATAATCAGCATCAGTCTAATATAACTATATATTCAGACTATACATGAACATTCAGTCTCTTTAAGTGCTAGAATTTAGAATTCTGTTTCATTCTCCATTGCACAAAGAAAGTACATTTTCTGTTTAGGCTGTCAATTGTTATTAGCTCGAGCAGACTGGAACAGGCTGCTTAATAATGTCCCCCGCTATACCTATAGTATAATACATCTATCACAACAAATACGTTGACCTTACTAAACATTATATTAAACTCAGAATATGTCTGTAGACAACCACAAAAAGAAACCACGCTGCTTACCGAGCTGCCCTGTCCACCTCTTCACGTTCTGGAAAGCATGTGAAGAGCGACCATATGACGTAGTTCCGTATGTTTTGATTGACATGCATGTTGACCAATTGAATTACATTGACCAGCAACATTTCCGCATTGTATGTATTGTATTGCTTATTCGAAAGGACAAAAAACGTAGACGTTTTAATTTTAGCGATTTATTGCCACATCCATGAAGAATGCACTTTAAAATATTGCTAAATACTTACTAAAACATAGTGTTAAAACAATGCAAACAGGGAACGAACTGCAAATGGGTGGGTATCACAGTATGATACCCCATTGGACAGAATTTTCATATCCCTGATACGATTGGTCAGTTGTGTCATGACACTTCCTGCGCGCTAAAGTTGCAAAAGATGCTTTCTTTCACGCTCCACAGAATGACAGTAACCACAAGATACAAGCTATAAAGACGACTTTAAACTTGCTTGTACCTGTAGCTAAAGGTTGAAAAGGAATCTGGACTACCTGGAATATATCCAATCTGACCGCTTTGTCTGATACGCAACGTAGGTAGCAAGTATTGCTAGTGAAAAAGCAAGTTAATGAAACTTCAGTCGGTGTTATCTTCCCGAGGGTATGCACTTGAGATATTAAAAGTAGTTATGCTGTGAGCAAAGGGCTGGTTTAATAATGTCAGACAGATACAACGACGTCAAAATTCTTCTGAAAAACTGGGAACGTACATTTCTTCAGGAGCACAGGCGAAGACCCAACAAGGTAACTCGATAAGAGAATGTCAAATTAGAAGGCATGCGTGATGCTAAATGCATAGGCTACATAACAGTCATGCCATGTGCATATGTTTGAACACAAAATGCGTGTGTTGTGTTGGTTTGCCTTGAAATTCTGTCCTGTTGTCGTTTTTAGGATGACATTGACGGCGCCCCTGAAGAGACTAAAAGTATGTCATCTTAAAGAAAACTTTGGCTTGTTTTGTTCACTAACAAATAGAACTTGACAGTAATCAAACAATCTGGCTTACTTCCTACTTGCCCTATAGAACTCTACAAAGAATATCGTACCTTGAAGGAAGCCAAAGAGAACAACAACAGTAAACATGAAGCACCAACACAAACCCCAGACACCAACGGCGCAGCCAAGGTCAGTTCTGATACCTGAAGGGTCTTAAGGTTATATAACAAGAGTTGTTCATTACACTGTGATGGAGTCACAATGATAAAGTAGTTGTTTTTTTCTCAGAAAGAGCCAGACTGCTGGGGATCCCACCTGAACCGCAAGAACATGCCTGTTGCCCCTCCAAAGCTCACCCCAAAGGAGAGGGAATCTTTACAGGCCTCGTCTCAGTACTTTGGCATGAAGCTGAAGTCAAATCTCGGGTCTTCAATCAAGGTAAGTACAGAGCTTCAACATTATGAATTGGTTGTAAAATAAGCTGACAGCTCGGTTTGTTTCGAATACATACTCATACTAGGAAAGGTATTGGACAGAACTATGCCATATTAATATATTTTTGATGTTAGTGTTACTTGTAGAATTATTAGATATTTTTTTTTACGAATTTGCCACTGTATAAAATGTATTAAAAAAGGTCATTGCACATTTAATGAAGTGTTTTAGGATATCTTACAGACCCAGGACACAGGACCTGTGCTGTGGTATGTGATTTGGAAAATGCATGGGAAGTCACACATATAGTCATACATGTATGTGCTTTTCTTAATGTGCAATTTTCCAGGAGAGGCCAATGACCCTAAAAAAGTCCTTTACTCCCCGGAGAACACCACTGAAGACTTGGAAGGACAGCCAGGAGGAATCGTGTTCCCCAACACTTACTGCCGAGGCTGAACTGCCTGCCCCAAAGCCAGCCAACACATGCCCAGACCCCAACGCCACCCCTGTGCAAACAACCAGCATGGACTTGGACTTGGACTTGGACGAGAAGCCCTTTGAGCCTTTCAAACCCCTGCCGTCCAAAGCGTGGTGCCCTACGCCAGGGACGCCAGCCAGCATGGCACAGAGGGCCCAGCAGCTGCGGCAGTCGGTGAGCAAGCGTCTGTCCTCGGTAGACCACGGCTGGCTGCAGCGCTGTCAGGTGTTCGACGAGGTGGATGACAGTGAGAGGCCGGTCGCAGGCAACTCCGCGGATGATCCTGGCAGGCCAAACGGCCACGCTCTGTCTCTTGGCTCCGCAAGCAGCAACACCAGCAGCAGCAGCAGCAGCAGCACCGGCACCGCCACAGCCGCCGTGTCCCAACCGACACCGGCCCGCGCCATGGAGAATAACCCGAGTCCCGAGGGAGGTGCGGCTGCCAGGAACGCCCCGGGCCCTCCGCGACCTCCAGACGACAGGCCGCAGATGGGTGGCGTAACGTCTCCGGCCGGAGCTGCTGGTTTCTGGGACGAGGGCCACGGCTCCTCATTAGGGCCCAGCGATGGAGACGGCGATGGAGAAACCAGACCCGGCCTAGGAGCGGAGGAGCGGGTCGGAGTGGAGCGGGCCAGTGGCATCGGCGCCGCCAAGAAGCCCAGAGCGAGAGCCAGGAAAGGCCGAGATGAGGAGAAGGAAGAGCCTGAGCAGAGAGGAGAGACGGAGCGAGCCAACGACGCCAGGCCGAAGGGGGCGCGAAAAAAGGCCCGGAAGAGGCAGAGGGATGAAGACGAGGAAGAGGAAGGTGGGGAACAGACAGCAGCCGACGGTGAGGAACAGCAGGGCGCCGCCAAGAAGAGGAGGAGGAGGAACAAAAAGGGGGAGACGGCGAGCGCCTCAGACTGCCCACAAAAAGCGCGAGGCCCACGTGGGCGGAAAACGAAAGCCAGAGGAAGCGGAGGAGACGGCAGCGACCCCGAGGAGTCGGAGAAGAGAGCGGAAAAGCAGAAGCCCAGGCTGCCCAGGGAGAACCTGCTGGGGGAGATGGAGGAGGAGGACGTCAAAGCCGCCTCCTCCAGGGTGAAGAACTCCGTGAGGCCGAGGTGGGTTGGCAGCCATCGATTTGGTTTGGGTTTTGCTTAGTGTTTTTGTCTCACTCTGTAGCCGACCTCTGTGCTGTGAGCGCATGACTTGGAATGGCCCCTCACTGCTGACCAGCTGAATAATGTTGTGTGGGAGGGTGGTTAGTTTCAGTCATGGCTCATGGCTAAATTAGGCATGCCTGTTGGGCCCCCAGACCTGTCCAGCTTCTTCATTTTATTTAGTGCCCCTGCATTCATTCCAAGTCATGACCGTATTCCTGAAAATATCAAAAGATACATTATTATGAGATGCACTTTTGCTATCCGTAAACATCTTCCTTCCTTTCTTTCTTTCTTCCTGCTACCAGAGGCATAAAAAATACAGATGGTAACTTTGTGAAAATCAACCTGAAGAAAAAGTCTCACGTCAAAGGATTTGCCCTGCGAGGAGCTGCACTTCGAAAACAGGTAAGGAATACACAAAGAGATCAAATTGAGTTTTAGGCCTGTAGGTACTCAAAGAAATCCGAGATATGGTTTCAAAAAATGACACTCCAAAGATCAGTGTCTTTGAGGTTTGTTAGGTCTCAAGATCAAGTTAAGTCAAGTAGGTTTTTATTGTCATTTCAGCCATATACACGGTACATAGTGAGACAAGACAACGTTTCACCGGAAACAATTGGTGATACATGCAACTGTTAGAACACAGTACAGACAAGACAAATGCCTACATACACCATTACGGCCACACACAATCATGAGAGACTACACAGATTCACTCACACATGCCCGGTCACCCACAACTACACACATACACACACACACTCTTGGACACATTATGTATACATACATTACAATACAAGTTAGTAAACAAGGCAGAAAGAGAGAGAGTGTGAGTGGGGGTTGCTGATGATGTTGGCGATGTCATTTTCAGATGTACATGCAGAAGTTCCAGCTGAAGGGTGAGCGCTTTGGCGGGTTCGGAGGCCGGGGACGGGGACGCTTTGGTGGCTTCAATCGTCAAGGAGACACGTGCTTCAAGTGCGGTGGCACTGGCCACTGGGCTATGGACTGCCGAGGCAAAGGTGAGGACTGGTGGTAGTGTCATATTACATTACATTACATTACATTACTGACGCTCCAGAGCATCTTACTGTAAATTAGGTACAGGGACAGAGACAATCTCCCTGGAGCAGTGTGGGGTTAGATGCCTTGCTCAAGAGCACTTCAGCCATGGATGAGGGTGCAGGAGAGCACTATATATGATATGTCACTGTACTTTGTATAGTGACAATAAAGACTTGTATAGTGGCAATAAAGACTTGTATGGTGACAATAAAGACTACTACTCTACAATATCGTTTCACTCCTCCACTACACATTTTTTCCTAGTGGTACGGGAATCGAACATACGACCCTCTGGTCCAAAGACCAGCTCCCTAAGCAAAACTGCCAACAAAAATATGGAAATCACTCCATATTGAATCAGTCTGTTATGCCTACAAGCAAACTACTTCTATTTCGGAACATAATTACTAGCCCCAAGATTGTCCAGATATTTCGCAGCCTTGATGTCAGTCTTTTGAACAGATGCTGATGTTCCAAACCACCTTGGTACTGAGGCCTAGGTTTTGGATTCCAGTTCTTACGACATTCATTTGCTCACAAATTGTATCTCTATGACTTTGCTTACACACACATGACAGTCAATAATGTTTTAAACAGTCCAGACCAAACCAAACCAGTCAGACCACTCTGAGAGGCCGGGCTGTCCTTGGCCCATGAATGAATTCCAGTGCCTCTTCTTATTAGTGAATTGCAATGTCCTCGCCCCTTGAGTGTTGTGGCGGGGGGTCAGGAGGGTAGTGCCTGCCTCTGGCACCCTTGTTGATGACGCTGACACTGCTCTCACCCCCTCTCTGCTCTCTGACCCCCCTGCCCCCTCTCCACCCTCCTCTCCGCGCCTCCCCAGTTCCGGCTCCTGCGGTGGGCCCCGGCGCCGCTGACGGTGCGACTCCCGAGGAAGAGGAGCCGTTCGAGTTGCCCACCCTGGAGGAGGTCGCCCGGGCAACCGGGACTCTGCGCTCCGAGCCTATAGGTGAGTCAGTTAAACGGTGACCTCATGTGAGGCGACAAAGAAAGAGAGAGAGCTCTCGGCTTTCTGGGTTTGTTCTAAAAACTGCACATCTGCGGTCAAACTCAGTCTTCACCCCACCCACCCACACACACACACACACACACACACACACACACACCCACATTCACCCATACACACACCCTGTAAGATTGATTAACTCTGATTAACTCTTGATTAACTCTTGATTGCCTTCTGTCTTCTTCTAAAGGTTGTCCTTCTGTGGTTAAACTCAATGTCGGCCCCCTAGACACACACACACACACACACACACACACACATTTTGTAAATGGGTTGGTGTTGCTATTCCGCTTGGATAATGCAATCCACATCATGCCTGAGGCCTCTCCCCCTGATGTGCTGACCTTTCTGCTTTTTGTGCTGTCGCGGAGGGTACTTCTCCCCCTTGGCAGCCATTGCTCCCATTGGCAGAAGTTTATCACCGGAAAGTTTATAGGTCTGAGTTTGAAATAATGGATGTCAATGGTGGCTTTCGCCTTGGCTCGTGCCGACACGCAGGCCAAGCCGACTGGAAACGTCAAGCCCTTCATTCCACAGAAGAAATAAAAAAGGGAAGGGGCAGTGGGGGGGAGAGAAAGAGAAGTCTGTGCGAATGACGTGCGAGGTCCTGATCAGTGCAAGATCAAACCACATGAGTCCAACCAGCTCTTTAGCCCTTTTTGGATACTTAAGGTCTCGCCGAACCACAAGTGGCGTCTCGCATGAGTTGACGTACGAGTTGGGTGCATGGTCGAGGAGGAGGGGGAGGTGGGGGTGGTGGTTGGGGAGGAGGAGGAGGAGCAGTCGTTGCCGTCGCTGCTCCTGGTCCGGCTCCGGCTCCCGCCGCCCGCGTACAGCCGACCAATCCCCCGAGGGCACTCTACCGAGGCTCATTTTCACGGCGTTTTGGAAATCTCACCCCACACACGCGGACGATGTCCAGCGCAGAAGCGATTCCGCAGCAGCAGGGCCAAAGCCAAGACCGCATTAGACCTGTGGTCGGGGGCTAGATGAGCTTACCAGCTCCCCGACTGTCTGGCCATGATGTCATGGGCTCGCCCCTGTGCCAGAGGGTCAAAGTGCTCATGCGAACCCCCCCCCCCCCCCCCTTGCCCCCCCCAAAACCACCACAACTGCCGCCCCCTCCGCCACACACTGATACTGCACAGAGGGCCCTGATCGAAATAACTTTTCGCACCAAATGTTTGCAGTATGCAAATGATACATCTGTGTAGAATTTCAAGTTTTAATGCGTGTCCGAGTGAGGCACAGCTCGCGATGCCTGAGGAATACTGTGGTTTTGGAGTGCGATTTTTATGAACTTTGTGGTGCAGGAAGACTGCATATTTCCCTTCAGCCCAGACATTTGAAACATGCATTGTTGCCGTCAAATAGTGTTGAGTTGATGAGATCTTGAAAACAATATCACCCACACGCGAACCATTAATTATTCTGACACCATAGACGTGCCAAAGCATGAATGAATGAACACATGAAGGGCCAATAGTTGAAGTAATGGAATATTGTCGACCGAAGTCTGTCAAAAGCCAAGTCTGAATGTGGTTTTGGGTCCTTGTATGCAGTGGTAGCTCCCCCAAGTGTGGAGGAGGATGCGGATGTGGATGACCGGCAGGGCAAACAGGAAGAGATCCTGTTAAACGTGATCAGGCCAGACTACGAGCGGCCTCCACCTCCACCTCCGATGGAGCCCCTGCACAGCCTCAAGGAGGACAGCAAAGTCAGAGGTACACTGTAGGTTTATCAGGAAATAACTGTACAAGTTATTAGTATTATTATAGTACAACTGTACATGACAAGGGATTTGTCATTGAATACAGTGCAACAACCTTGGGTAGAATTTAATGTATTTAAATTGATCAATTAAATTCAGCAAAAGAACACCCTCATTGATCAGTTCATGCTAGTATGGCATTGTTCTGGAAATTCTTATTTTGACCTCAAAACACTACAATGACATAACCTTGTAACTGTGGTTTTGTCATTAAACAAAGCACAACCATTCGGATTTCAATAGAATAATTGTATGTTGCTGAAATTATATAATTTTCTTGGAATTAGTTTATTTAATTGATCAATTAATTTCAGCAAGAAATTAACACCCTCATAGATCAATGATGGCAGTATGATATAGCTATGCAAACCATTTTACTCAAAATACTTCAGTGAAGCAACTTTGTGACGACAGATTTATCACTAAACACAGTGTAACAAACTGGATTTCTGTAGAGTCAAATTCAGTCAAATAATATAATTTCATTAGAATTGATTTATTTTAAATGATTAAAAATTAAATTAAAATTAAATTCATCTGTTTATCTAATAGATTCTAATGAAATGCGATAATGTAAGCAATCG
This sequence comes from Coilia nasus, assembly GCA_027475355.1. Taxonomy (NCBI): domain Eukaryota; kingdom Metazoa; phylum Chordata; class Actinopteri; order Clupeiformes; family Engraulidae; genus Coilia; species Coilia nasus. The sequence continues at coordinate 23,310,237 of CM050201.1, read as the reverse complement.
CCACAGTATGCCTCTGAGTGTATATTGAGAATGTAGATCCACCTCTTCACAGCCGCTCCAGAGGAAGTCTTCGAGGCCCTCAGGGACTTTGGATACAAATCCTTCAGGCCGGGCCAGGAGGTGGCCATAATGCGAATCCTATCTGGTAAACATATTAGCTCTGTCTCAAGTTCCTTCTGATTGCTACCCTTTTCCTGTAATGGGCTTTACATGAGGAGCTGTTCACGGTGCAAAGTTTATGATTCATACGTTGCTATTGTTTCAGGCCTGTCTACTCTGGTGGTGCTGTCCACTGGTATGGGTAAGTCCCTGTGCTACCAGCTCCCGGCTTATCTGTACGCCAAGAGGTCCAATTGCATCACGCTCGTGGTCTCTCCTCTGGTGTCCCTCATGGATGATCAGGTATGGTTGTGTCATTAAGGCTTAGGGTCTTAGAGTCTTAAGGGGTCCTGGCTTAAGTGGAGAGCAGGCGTTCTCAGAAACCCAATGCTGCTGAACTTGAGGATGCTACTGCAGAGGAACATCATTCATGTTTGTTTTCCCGCATGTCCTTTTGTAGCTGTCAGGTCTGCCTCCCAAACTGAAGGCTGCCTGCATTCACTCCAACATGACACAGAAGCAGAGGGAAGCGGCCATAGAGAAGGTAGGGAGTCTCACTGCATTGTCAAAAAGCTATGTTATATGCATCTGGACTTCTTTTTGGATCTTGTAGGCATTTTACCTGTCATCCAAAAGGCTTCTTCAGTTCTGACCTGATGATGGAGTACCAGCAGGGGCGGTTCTAGGATTTTTTTAAAACAGGGGCCAGTGTGGGGCCAGTATGTAACCTTGAGGGGCCAAGAATAGCGGGGGGTCTGGGGGTCCTCCCCCAAAAAATTTTGGATTTCTTAGATGCAATTTCCTGCATTCTAGTGCATTTTGGGGTAGCCTGTTTCACATAGCAAATGCAAAAGCTATTCTCCTCCTAGGCCTGTTTAATAATGTATGGTTCTTGTTCATTAATGGTTGAGCCCATGTGATTTTACCCTTCATCATTTGGCGTCAAAGGTCAAATCTATTGCTATCCTACCAACAACATTACAACTTTGATGTAGCTTGTGCAGTGGATTACAACTTTAGAAGCCAACGGTTTTAATGTCAGTTCAGTCTAGTTTAAAGCAAGCCTAAACTTTTCATCAAAATCTGCAAGAACATTTGACTCACCAAACAATGAAATCGCCTTGTAGTTTGACCGGCAGAATGCAAAATCCTCCTCTTTGACCTCTGCGAGTGCGAAAGGTCTGTCGTCTGTCGGTACCAGCATGTATACTATCTATGGGTACCAGAACGTACCAGAAATGTGAAATTCTTCTTCGTGAAATTCTATTCCGTTTCCGACGCAACAACAAGCGCACTGCCACCAACAGTTTGGGGGCGGAACTGCAGCAGCGATCACTGAATTCTCAGGTTGTTGTTCTTGCCCGCTCGTTGACAGAACAGGGGCACTTCAGGGGCCAGTCTGATTACAGGGGGGGCCACGGCCCCTGTGGCCCCGCCCCTAGATCCGCCCCTGAGTACCAGGAACTATATCTCTGGATCTCTGGCAGTCCTGGTTTTCCATCATCAGGCCAAACCTGAAGAAGTCTTTTGGATGAAAGGTGAAACGTTGTGAAGCTCCAAAAAGATTTCCAATTGCATACAACTTAGCAGTGTTTTCCCCAAAGCGACTAAGCGTATCGGCACCGATACGCTTCTTTTTTCGCCGATACGCATCACGTTTTGCCGAGACGCTTTCATAAAATGCCGATACGCTTAAAAATCATGCACAAAAACATTCCCCCGGGATTTTCCCCGAACAAGAAGCCCCAATGTAGTCAAATGTAGGCTGCGTTTTTAGGAAACTTCCGTGGTGGGTGTGTAAACTACTATACTGGCGAAACTGGCCAATCACATGCCGATTACAGTGCTCCTTTGTTTTTTTTCCGCCAGTCAGCTGTATCAGAGAGTATTGTAGAATCTAAGATCTTTAACGCAAACCTCGGGGCTACTAAAACTGCCTGACTTTGCTGTAAATGCTACACAAGAAGGAAGGCGAACGCTCTCCTTGGGACATGCTCATGTAGCAAGAAAACTTTCTCCACAGTGTACAGAATGCGATCGGATCATCTAGCTGCTGAAAGAGAGTGAGAGAGAGCGTGAAAGGCAAATCCTCCTTTATGTAGAGCAGAGTCACGACTGTTTCCTTGAATGGGACACTCGTGGAATTTAACTAATAAATTGGTCCTTACGTCTTTCTGGATTTGTTGATGGTTCTTTTTAACAAAGTGTCACAATCCGCAATTATTTGTGATTATTTCAAGCCTAACAGTGTACGTTGTTACTGTTTGGATTTCCAGAAAATTAGCTTCATTTCAGACCAGGCTGCAGCCTGTATGGGGTTGTTAGCGCGCTAACGCTAGCGAACTACGCTAACATGTTTTAAACTGAAAGCTGCCACTTTACTCACCAACACCCACCTAGATACTAATACTGATATTAGCTGAAGTGGAGAAAGTAATATAAAGTTGTAAGGTTATTGCAGCGTGATAAATTCAAGGTGAGTCGATGACTGTTAGCATTACCACATTACCAATCATTTCAATGAGCTAGTTCATTAGCTTGTTACAGGAACACTGAAATAAGAATTTGTTGTCATCAGACATCATTCTAGATACTACACTACATGATCTTATATTTATCTGCAGAATCTAAGATCTGTGGTACCAATTCAGCTTTCATGTGGCCATACAGGGATATATTTAGCTGATAGTAGGAACGTACTGTGACGTACGTAAGAGTGGCCATGACATCGGTGATAATCCCACCTTTTGCGACGGTGCGCACGTGCAGCAGACGAAGTAACCTTGACATGTTGGAATACCGTGTAGTACTCAGTGGTTGGAGGCTGCGGCAGACAAGTGGGCGGCCCAGAAAAACAGGAGGCTCAACATTTAGTTTAGACATTTTAGCGACAGCCTAGTCAAATTCATGTGACATTATATAGTGCTTGCAGTATTTCTTGTGTGACAATAAATTAGCCTTCCCACAAGAGTTTTGGCTCTTTCAACTCACCAAGTGCAACAAGTTTTTTGTTCTATTTGTGCCAAAAAATGCAACATTTTATTAAAAGTGTTATGTTTCCACCAGCCTTCTGGGACCAAAATTTAGCTTCAGATCTTCCTAAAATGCACCATTTTAGCTCTAGAATTTTTTTTTTCCCAGGGTGCATGCCCACCAATCCTCCTAGCTACCGTGCCACCGCGTCATCGTATTTACATCAAAATTTAAACCCTTCTTTTTTTTCTGGGGAAAACACTGCTTAGCTGTTTTGACTGACCTGGACCTGGATGAATGAGATTCTTCACAGACTCACTGCATCCTTCTTGAAATAAGAAAAAAATGTGGTTTTATCAAACTGTCAGAAAAGTAGTACTCTGAGCGCTTCAATCTTGTTGTCAAAAATAATCAGTTTTTGATAACACAGGTTATAAGCCTGGAACTGACAGTATGCTGGACTGGATAGAATCTCTTGGAAGACTGGGTAGTATTGAATAGTGCTTTTTCTGATATAAGTCTATGCTCCCTACAGGCTACCTGTATAACTCCCATTGTCTGTTATTCGACTGAACAAATACAGTGTAAATGGATCAAAGACTGTGTGTGTACCTGTGTAATTGTTTAGTTGAGTGAAGAGCTGAGCTGTGTTGCAGGTGAAGGCGGGCCAGGTGCACGTGCTGCTGTTGTCCCCAGAGGCCCTGGTTGGTGGGGGTCACTCGGGCTCCGGCTGTCTGCCCCCAGCTGACCAGCTCCCCCCGGTGGCCTTCGCCTGCATTGACGAGGCCCACTGCGTGTCCGAGTGGTCCCACAACTTCAGGCCCTGCTACCTCAGACTGTGCAAGGTAAAGAGGATAGCACTGGATTGACGGAAATGTGTAGCTGAAATAATTTACAGTAGTACATAGTTAAAGTTAGTGTGAGCATTTAATACACTGATTATCCATACAAACTGTGCAAATTCAACTATTTCATAAGAACTCACTCCCTACAGACAACCGTAACATTGACTCTTTTCTCACAAATCCAGACTCAAAACTCACCTGTTGCAGTTAGTCTACTCACTCTATTTTTACTGTTATTATTATATTAACTGTGACAATCCTTTCTTTGGTGCCCAGGTGCTGAGGGACCGTCTAGGGGTGCGCTGTCTGCTGGGCCTGACGGCCACCGCCACCCTGTCCACGGCCCTGGACATCGCCCACCACCTGGAGATCACCGACCAGGATGGCATCGCTGTGCGCTCCGCCGCAGTGCCACCCAACCTCCAGCTGTCGGTCTCCATGGACCGGGACAAGGACCAGGTGCATTCATAATGCTTTTCCTAGGTGTCCTAGATGTCCCCAGAGGCGGACAAACCGGATTGAGAAAGTAAAAGTCCTGCAATGTATTCCTTCTGCCTGTTGTCTCCACACAGGCGATTTCACTAATTATCTCATCTACCTAGGATCAGCTGCTTCATTGAGTTGGCTGGAACAAATATGTGGCAGGACGTTTACTTTCTGAACCTGGGATGTCCGCCTCTGAATGTCCTTAGATGTTATTTCAACAAATTAAAGGCCAAAGTAGTTGTTACTGACATAATTGAAACATTGATTCGATTGCATTTTGCCATCTTTTAAAAAAAAAAACCTGCCATGTATTCCTTCTGCCTGTGCACTTAACACAGCTGATTCCAATAAATAGCTGGTCTACGTGTCTGATGATTTGTGTGCTCACTAGGATGACACTGTTTCAGAACCTGGTCGGATCAAATATGTGGCAGCGTATTTAGTTTCTGAAGATGGAACTGACACCTCTCACAGCAGCATTTCAATGTATCAAAGATATTTTGTATAGATGAGTTCGCTGTTCTCCTTGGTTAGGCCATGAGTTACTCACATCGTATGCTGCGGTGGCCTTCTCACCCCTCCTGTCCCCTCCCCTCCCCGTAGGCCCTGGTGTGCCTGCTGAAGGGGGAGCGCTTTGGAGCCCTGGAGTCCATCATCGTCTACTGCACTAGGCGAGAGGAGACCACACGCATCTCTGCACTGCTGCGCACCTGCCTGCAGGGGGTGACGGTCAAGGAGCCGGCCGTGCCCCGCAAAGAGGACGACGACAACCCTGTGGGCAAGAAGAAGAAAGCTCTGGGTACGAAATGGTCCTCTAAGTGTAGACCGTATTATTTATTATTAATGAGTCCTATTAATAAATCAATCAGTAGGTTTATTGAGCAATACAAAGATGATGGTTTGAATCCACTAGATATTTGTATGTGATTTTGTTTCATAATAATTGAATAATTTTGCAGAATGTTAGTTGTTGCTAATGTAAACAGATGTTGCTTCTTAGAAGTCAGGGTTTGTTACCTGTCTACTAAGCCTGTACCAACATGTAAAAGTAATAATTAAAAAAATAATAATTAAGCTAGGCGATGAACTGTCATGGGCTTTATTTTTTTATCATTGTAATTGACCTAAATTTTATCACGATCTCAGTTTGCGATCAATTAATCACCCATCCCTAGCCGTGAGGTTTATGTATGCGCCCTCTGGTTCTGCCCTCCAAAGCCAGGAAGAAGATCCGCAAGCCGCTGAAGTGGATCGCGGAGGCGTACCACGCGGGCATGTCGGCGTCGGAGAGGCGGCGCGTGCAGAACAACTTCATGTGCGGCGAGCTGCGGGTGGTGGTGGCCACGGTGGCCTTCGGCATGGGCCTGGACAAGTCGGACGTGCGCGGCATCGTCCACTACAACATGCCCAAGAGCTTCGAGAGCTACGTGCAGGAGATCGGCCGCGCCGGCCGAGACGGGGAGCCCGCCCACTGTCACCTCTTCCTGGATCCCGAGGTCAGTGCACCACGAAATCTCATTTTTTGAGCAAACGCAACATACTTGTGCACCTAGGAGGAGTACCTTTGGGAGAAGACATTTAAGCCTTCCTGACTACACACTGTATTCTAGCAATCTGTTGTTTCGGAGAACACTTACACTTTAGGTTTGTTAATGTTCTATTATTTCCGGAGTCCTGAGTCAATCATGCTATTGTTGGGTTTGTTTGCTAAGTCGCAGGGTCTAGTCGGTCTATGAAATTTCATCAGTAGTGCGGTCAGACTGAGGTCAGTGCGCCACTAAATCATAAACATTCTTTAATATGATAACAAGCCGTTTGAGGTTTGAAGGGGACTGCAGATGTAAACTAGCCTGAGGCTAACTCTGGTACAGTGCATGAACTGGCAACATTTGTGTTTAAAATTGTACATGATCCCTGATAAATAAAATAATTTACAATTACAATTTACAGCACAAGTAAAAACATATCACTTCCGAGGGCATTTCTGGGTTAACACACAGAGACAAAAAAAAGACACGATTTAATTCAAGACCTCTCACACATACATTGACACAGACAGAAGCTGTCCTACACTGCCCCAAACACAGATTCATTACTTTCTAAGTATGGATAGGTTGGTTGTGAAAAGTTAATACAGTATGCAAAAAAGGTTCAAAAAAAAAAATTACTTTAAGGACTGGACTCTAATTTGTCTGTCTCTCTCTTTCTCTCATCAGTTCTTTTCATGTTTCGTTTGTATTTACATTGATAGTCATGTATATTTTTGTTTTTTATACTGTTGTTTTTAATGTATTGTTTAAGTAGCGATTGTGCCTTTTAAAAGTATGAAATCAAATACATCTTGTATTTTGCATCATTGTGGAAGTCTTAGACCACTTGTGCAAGCAAGCCTATTGTTGGCATACTGCCTACTATCGGCCATTTAGTTGCTGTTTCACTTAAAATGAGGCTTTATACCCTGTGAAAAAGAAGTTATCCTGTGAAAATACACACATTCAGCTCCTGTAAACCGTTGGTTTGAGTAAGCATTTATTTTTAAAACTGATTTCCAATCGAAATGTTTCTCACCCGGCCGATAATGGGCTTGCTTACTATAGGATGTTTATGTCTACTCCTTATATAGGGAGGGGACCTGCATGAGCTGAGAAGACACATCTACTCGGACACCGTGGACTACATCACCGTCAAGAAGCTCGTGCAGAAGGTGTTCCCGTCCTGCAAGTGCAGACAGATTCATCAGAAGCACCAGGAAATGGCTAAGGTCTCTTGGGCCACCACATGTTACTAAGCACAGTTGTAGAATTCACTCTAAATGCTTTCTAATTACCTCTGCCAAGGAGGTTATGTTTTTGCCCATGTTTATCTGTTTGTTTTTGTTTGTTAGCAAAATAATTCAAAAAGTCATGAATGTATAGTTCTGGAATTTTGACAGTATGTCCTATATTGTCACTGTATTGAATTGCTTGGCAGAAATCTGCACTCTCCGATTTTTCTAGCTTTCTAGCTTTTCTAGTTCAACCTAAAATCCATGTTTTGTTTCCAAAGGCCATGGAAATAGATGATGATGAGATGCTTGAGCTGATGGATGCATGCGAGGGATTTCCTGATGAGCAGGGGCGGCAGTCAGAGGCGGGGGCAGAGCAGGGCACAGCCATGATGATGGAGACGCCTGACCAGACCAGCAGCAGCAGCAGAGAAGAGCAAAAGAGCTCCCACAGCCCAACAGTAACGCCCCAGCCACAGGAACAGGAACAGACCATCTGTCATGCAGAAGACAGACAAGACACGGGCGCGACACCTGGAGATGACGGAGAGGGGGATGAGGGGGAGACAGGTGAAGGGGAGAAGGCCCTCGTAGTCACACAAAGAGTGTGCCACACCCATGAGAGAGCCATCCCAATGCAGGACGTAGTGGAGACCCTGGACATCACAGAAGAAGGTCTGTACCCCGCTACTACAAGGGGCCAGAATACTTGAGTTAGCATAAGCAAGTCTGTTATCAGCCGGGTGGTGAGAGACATTTGGATGCGAAATCAGTTTAAAGTAAACGTTATAAGTGCACGAAAGCCCTAGCAAGTGACGGCAGGGCGTAAAGGTTACTCCTCCCACGTCTAGTAAAATGATGGAGATTTATTGTCCCGTGCGATGGCCCTGGATATTTATACTACAGACGCCCTGTGATAAACCGGCATGCCCCTGTAAAACTAATCCCCTCCAAATAGGGCTTTGTAAAAGTTTTCCAGAGTACTTTATGGTGAAGTCTTTTGTAATGAAACTTCTATTTCATCGGGTAAAGCCTCATTTTAAGTAGAAAAAAATTATAATAAAAAAAATTAATAAAATAATAATATGCAAGTCTGTATCAGGTTGAGTTTAGCAGTCTGACTGCAGAGGGGAAGAAGCTGTTGCTGTTGAAGGCACGTTGTTGATTTGAAATAAAGATTATTATTATTATTATTATTATTATTATATTATTATTAATGGTGAGGTGATTTTTAATGTGCTTGTTTCAGGCGTGGAGACGTTGCTATGCTACTTGGAGCTGCACCCCCAGCAGTGGGTGGAGCTGCTGCACCCCACCCTCTCCGTCTGCAGCATGCAGTGCTACGGAGGCTCACAACAGCTGCGCAAGCTCACCAAAATGTAATGACCGTGTGTGTGTGTGTGTGTGTGTGTGTGTGTGTGTGGTCTTTCAGTATGAGTAGTGTGGTATGTGTATATTTTGTATTTGATTTGTATCCCCTTATGTAACTCTGCCCTGTGCATTGCAGTTTTGCAGCTAGATGGCCCTCAGTGGCAGTGGTCCATGACACCGCATACATTCATATATATGTGTGTGTGTGTGTGTTTTTGTGTCTGCATGTTTGTCTGTAGAGCGCTTTGGGTCAACTTCTGCTGCTTTAAAATGTGCTCTATAAATAAACTGACTTGAGTTGACGTAACTGAGCCCTGTGCTGTGGCAGATGTCCACCAGTGGCGGTGGCCCTGGCGCGGAGGAGGATGGCGGGGGAGCGCGTGGAGAACTGCAGCTCTCTGGAGTTCGATGTGGTGGAGCTCGCCGACACCATGGGATGGCAGCTGCACCTGGTCAAGAGAGGACTGCGCCAGCTCCAGTGGGGCTCAGGTGTGTGTGTGTGTGTGTGTGTGTGTGTGTGTGTGTGTGTTGAGGGAAACAATAGTGGCCCTAATTAGTTTCACCTGTTGTTCCTGTGCACTACACGCTTACGTACCTTCCACTTAGAATCATTGCGCATCTTTACAATGTTGTTAGTATATAGACCTACTCCAGTGGGGCCCAGGGCTGTGTGTGTGTGTGTGTGTGTGTGTGTGTGTGTGTGTGTGTGTGTGTGTGTGTGTGTGTGTGTGTGTGTGTGTGTGTGTGTTGTGTGTGTGAGAGATTGCGACAGAAGACAGTAAGGGCTCATTTCCACCGCCTCGTTCAGCGAGTAGCCGTGTTCAGCGCGTGGGCGTATACAATAGGTTTGTATGGGGACAGAATACGCTCAGAACACGCTTGCGGCGGGAATGGTCTCATCTGCTAACGTGCATTCTAAATGAATACGGACAGAATACGGCCACGTGAGTGCGGTGGAAATGGGCCCTAAGAATGAGGGTGTGTCAGTCAGGGATTGTGTCTTTTTGTACATGAGGGTGCAAAGTATCTGCATTTGAGAGTAGATGTATGTAGAACATTTCTTAATAGACATGATTAATTGACCATCAACAATTAAAACTAATGATTGCGTGTTTTGATAGTTGATGTGATCTCTTGTGAATTCTTTTTCTTCTTTATGATGGTTTACTGAATATCTAGGGAGTGTTAAAAAAAAAAAGTAATTTTTTCAACAACATTTTTCACCATTTGCTGACACTTTATAGATCAACCAACTAAGAACTAACAACTAAGAAAGTAGTCAACAGATTCATTGACAAGGAAAAGAGTCATTAGTTAGCCTCAGTAATATTTGTAATAGTACTTTTTTTCCCCCTTTACTTTCTGCCACAGGGTTCTTTGGTGGCACGGGGAGAAGTGGCGTCCATGTTGAGTTCAGCCATCTTTCCTTCTACTTCCGTTCCTATGGCGACCTGACCGCGGACGAGATGGACCAGGTGTGTGCCTTCCTGCACGGCCGAGTGCTGGCTCAGGAGAGGACGCAGCTGTACCAGCTCAAAGCCTGCTTCAAAGCCTTCCGCAGGTCAGCCCCAGTTGATGTTATAAACTCCGCTGTCGGCGAGTTGCTGTAGCTACGCAAAGACCCGTTGTAGAAAAAGCGATCCAAAAGTTGACAGACAGATTTTAACTTTTTTAGAAGCCTCACTTGTTTTTTGAGCGAGACGCAGCCAGAAAAAGCAGCAGGGCGCGTTGCAACAGCCAAACCGCTTGTCAGCCGCGTCGTTCCACAGGAAAACAATTGAATTCGAGCGCATGGCAGAGAAAAAAACGCAGCAGTCTGAATTTTTGAGTTTTGAGATTTTTTTGTCTTTGTTGCAAGTAATCAATGTCACTGACTAGAGAGAAGAGAGTTCTCATTGTGTTGCTTTGAGCACATTATGTATGAAATGTAAAAAATAATTTGGACTTATTGTATAATCAGTTTTGGGACTGTGAACCACCACTGATTGTAATTACAAGATCAAGATCATACCATAGACCTATTCATGCTATAGACCTATGCTATACTATGCTATACAAAGAAATTAATGGACTAGTAATACTTTTCTCCACACAAAGGTTATTCCATAACAGTGACATTATTGAGATAAGTCACTAGATGTGTTTTAATAAATACATTTTTTTGAAGAAGTAATGTCATTTTGTGGTACTTGGGTGTGTATGTATTTAGTAAACTCTGTCTGTGTCCCTCTAGTGTTGCGTACCGGAACTGCAGCTCCTGTATGGACGCGCTTGATGAGGAGAGAAGCCTGAAGCTGAAGGAGCTGCTGAGCGACTACTTCGATAAGAGGAGAGAACTGGACATGAGCAAAGAGTACCAGAAGGACCAGGACGAGGAGGAAGACTCGCTGAACAAACTCAAGGTTGTGTGTGTGTGTGTGTGTGTGTGTGTGTGTGTGCGTGCGTGTGTGTGGCGGTTTGGGGCATGCTTTTAAGCTCTATGTAAGAGGTTTAAGTTAGGTTGGGAAAGACACACTGAGAAATTCAAGGGTGTGTTTGTGTGTGTGTGTGTGTGTGTGTGTGTGCGCATGTTTATGACAGTTTGGGCCATGCCCATAAGCAGCTATGTATTGTACTGTGTCTGCCATGATTGCCAATCTCCATGTCTGTGGATGACAGTGCCATGTCTTGATCTGTGTTTATGTGAGTGTATATTGGGGCTATTGTGTTGTGGAGAAGAACAGACTCTTTATTAGTCTTTAATCAATATTTGATAATTCAAGTAAAAGAATCGCAAGCGGTGTTCACATAAAAAAAATGGCATGCAAAAGCATGTCTTTAGACCAAGGGGCCTTGAAGCTATAATTAATTAAAAACAGAAATCCCAGTATGACGGAGAAAACATGGTAAATGTTCAAAAAACGGTATGAATCTTTCACCGTCTTTCGTCAGATGAAGGATTGGGAAGGCCAGATTCGTGCTGACATCCGAGGCTTCCTGGCCAGCCGCAGTGACGAAAAGTTCTCTGGACGGGCAGTGGCAAGAATATTCCATGGAATTGGTAAGCCTTGAATTAAAAAAAAAAAAAAAAAAAGAATTGGAAATTTTGATATGTGTCTGTTCTCAATGATTTTCCGTTTCCTTGACTGCAGTGTGCTACATTGCTGGAGACTCCACGTCTCCATTTTGATGGTATCTAATCTAATTGCTTTAATACGTATGTCTTAGGGAGCCCATGCTATCCTGCCCAGACCTTTGGCAGGGACCGCCGGTACTGGAGGAAATACATTCAGTTTGATTTCAATGAAATCATCCGCCTTGCCACACAAGAAATAATAAGGACCAAGTGATGAAATACGATGAGCAGAGCTGAAGAGCATGTGGCTTTTTTGAGTCACCATTTTATTGGAGAGGTTCACTGTACTGCCCAGTCTGTATGTATGTGTCTGTGAATGTTTTTTTTTAGAAATGTTTAACATGCATGACGTTTTCTACTTTTTCATATAAATAAAATGTATTTTATGGGTTTTGTATTAAACGTGTGTTAATATTTTTGTGTTACAATCAACTTAGCATTAGTGTAGTAAGTAGGGCGATGTATAATGCATTAGACTACATTAAAGCATTACACTGGGAAAACCACAACAAAACCACAACCAGCACCTCTTTCCGACACGGTAAACTTGCAGTATTTATTTATTTATTTATTGCCAACGGACATAGGCTATGCACACAGATGTATCGGCTCTACGGGTAGTTTGAGTTCACTTTAATAGTTATTGGCAACATTTTGTAGGTTACAATCAAATTAAATAAAGACTAATTCAAATGTATTTTAATCTGTGCGCCATGCTGGGCAGCCTATGCCACGGAATATCTTCTTGTTCTCTCAGACGAGGGTTGATTGCGATCTTGGAGGTTCAAAGCCGCCAGGAGAACGACCTGTTCAGACATCTCCTGCATGACGTCCTCCCTGGCTCTCCTCCGGACGTCTGGACCAAAGAGCTTGACGTTGTTCAGTCTAGAGTTTTCTGTGACGTGTATAGTCTGAAGAGCAATTGAGTACATGTCTGGGATTGCAACCGATTCGTGTCAAGTCATGTAGGCCTATATGCTTTTTGAATAAAATGCCAGTAAAGATTTTGTAAGCTGACCTGACGGCGTCTTGTTCTAGAGCGACCCCTCTCGCGTTTTGAATAAGTAGTACACCCAGTTCCGTCCTGTTATGTGAAACATTCAGTCAAATTCACTTATGTGAAATACTCAGAAAAAGTCGCTGCTTCACAACCTACCGCACGTCCCCATCTACTGAGGGATGGGCTTCGCGTTCTTCCAAATTTACCACTCATCTCCAAACCGTCACTTTGGGGAGGGAATTGAAGACGAACAACTTCTGTTCGACGTACAGGGACCTTTAGCGGTTTTGATTAGAACTCTGGAAGTGTTTTTTTTATTATTGTTGCGTATCTGCAATCTAAACGTTATCCAACAATTGGTCAATTGATTTTCGTTCAGGTAAATTCATAGGACTTCATAATTCAAGATTATTTTATTATTACATATCATTATACTTGTATAAGAGTAAAAAAAGAGAGTTGTGTTTTTATTTGCTCCTCAAAAAATAAATGATAAATAAATAGTAGGCTAAGTGAAGTGTGTGTGTGAGAGAGAGAGAGAAGCGGGGGAAAAAAAAGAAAAGTGTTGTAGTGCAAATGCTGTCTTAGGATGTGTTCAGCAGTCTTACCGCCTGGTGCAAAAAGCACCAGTGTCTGGTCTGGTGGTCCGAGCTTTACTGCATCGTCTGCCAGATGGTATTCATAACTCCAGTCCCTACCATTCCTTTCTTATTTGATACACATGGATGTGTAGACTACATGGCTTATATAAATACAAAAAAGTAAGATGCGGGTCAATTTCCAGTAAAAGCACTGCTTTAAATGGCAAGGGTCACCAACCAGGGTACCGCTTTTTGTCCTCCAGGCGCTTGGCAATTAGTGTCAAAGCTAGAACCCAACTGAACCGATAGAGGGAGCACTTCTACCTTTTTAGACGAAAGGGTGCCTACGTAGACCTGCTTTTGTACAGACGAGCGCCATATCTTGCATTACAACAGGGGGCCTACTCACTTCACTTGTTGGTAAAATGTCACTGATTTGTCCTCCAGCTTCTATGCTGATGTCTTTAAAAAGAGATACGTGCACATAACAGTCTTACAAATAAATAATCAGTCAAAAACCACAATAGAAGGACGAAACAATGTAAGACAAAACTACAAGTCACAATAGTATGCAAGTTTTGTGGAGACAATTTACTGCACTTATGCATACAGACCAGTGTCATCAGGTTCAACAAACAAAATAAACAATAACAACAGCAAACAACAACACAAACACTTCCAATATACCAGATATCCAAATACCTATTATCTTCCTAGCTTATCGATATAGTCTAGACTGAAATTATTTAGGCCCATTACATCATTTGAGATTAATGAAATTTTGAGATCCAGGAAATTGTAATTACAGACATGTATGTACCAATTAAGAACAAGTTAAAGGCCAGTATAAGTGCAGCAGTAGTGTAAACTGTGAAGCTGTTTGTTCCAGGAGGAATAAAAAATCATTGCAGCCACAATGGATTTGGCCCTATTTGTCTATATACGTCTTGTTAAGTATTTCTAATGTCTCCCTCTGCCTTTTATTCTCCGGGCTCTCTGGTCGGGTCTGGAGCTGTGTTCAGCTTGTGGCTTCACAGGCGGTGTGGGAGTATTGATCTTTGGGGGGTGAGCGGAGTCCCTGTCAGTCTTGTCAGTGCAGTGCAAGCGTGCTCCTCTTTTGTCTCCATAGGAGGCAGAGAGCTGGGAGGATTACAGGATTCTCAGAGAGCAGTTGTATCATGCCCGTGTGTTTTTTAAACACAACATGATCCTGTTTATATACAACAGTTTTGAACGAGGACAAGCAGATATTCTCATGTCTGAAAATGTGGGGTGCTGTGAGGCAGGGTGAAAGTTGAAATGGTTTCAAGTGCCCTGTATGATCAAGGGGGCCCTTCCTCAATCAGAAACATACGTTTATACAACCTGAAATATCATTACATTATCATACCAAACATGACCAATATTGTAGAACAAAGAGTCTTTAAGGCATACCCTACCCATGAGTCCTTTCCCTACATTTTTTAAAGAATCTCAGAATAATGTATTAAAATTAAGTAGACATAAATAAGATAGAATGGCAAACAATTAGCAAGTGCATATAATAGACAGATTGAGATGCCTTACAGCTGTCATAGTTGAAAAGTGGCTGCTGAATTTTCGTCACTGCGCAATTGCATTACTGTATTATTGTATTACTGCATTACTGTATTATTGTATTACTGTGTTCTTCCGCTCCGGTGCCACTGGACTGCAAGAAATGTTGTGTTGTATTTTTCTTGCCAAACTGTGAAGCATTTTGAGCTGCATCTTGTATGAATTGTGCTGTACATGTAAAGATTATTATTATTATTATTATTATTATTATGAATTACAACAACTGAAATCACTGTACCTTATTAATGCTCCATGTCTCTACATCGAGCCTTGCCTCCATTCATATCAATTGTGACATTGTGACATTGTGTCGGCACTTGCAATAGAGACATGCTTTTACTGTCATGTCAGTATGAATGGATATAATCAGCCCAACCCCTTAGACTTTCCTTGGAATCAAAATGTGTAATGGATTTCCCTGACCTAAAATGCTTTGAGTCATTCTCAATACCACTCATGTCAGTTTTTATATCACACAATTAGATTTTTACTATCCCAGTGTATTAGGTGTTTTAAACTTTTTTCCCCCATTAACCTCAGCAGACAGACCCAATGTTCTCTTTAAGGATGAGTGTTAGCCATTGATGGACGTAACGTAACAAGCGGAAACCATTTCCATTACTTCAGAATAAAGTTGGATGACCTCAAATGATTTATTCAGTCAGACTTCTTTTTTGGAATCATCAGTCAAATCCACTATTCCACACATTTGTGATGATAGATAAAAAGCACAGATTTAGAAACGGACATGAGCAAAAAGTGTTTTAATTTAGCTTGGAGTTAAGCCTGGACAGGAAGAAATACCCTAGATTCTATCTGAAGTATACTTAGATCTATGGCAAGTATCTAAGAGTCTGGTTTTTCCATGAAATACTTCTTCTCTGTCTGCCAATCCAGTGAACAACTAAAATTAACTTGACCTACTCAGATGTCCAAAAATCAGATGAAGCCTGGATCTGTGCCTTTGACAGCAGGTCTTGGACTGCTACCTTAGTTGTGCTTGCTGAAATGGTAATCCACTTCATTGGCCCATTGCACTGACCTGAAATACCTGTTGATGTACACTTAGCCCTTGAACTGTACAACTGCTAACCTACTGCTGGTTTTGGGAAAACTCCACAAACAACATCAACATTTTAAAAAGCTTTCCGAAAGACTTATATAACACATAACCTTTAATCGCACGATGTCTTGGTTTTTGTTCCATCACTGCAGAGATTTTTAGACTTTTATCTTCTGACTTTATCTTTTATCTTCAGTGATTAAAGCTCCTAAGAGGTAGAGCCCAACACATCACTGACACTAACCTTCTCCGTTCTCATTCAGCTCCTGGCAGGGGTGGAAATCACATATTTAGAAAGATAAAGCCTGGCCATGTATGCCTTCTGCCTGTACACTCAAGACTGGCGTTTTTCATACTAATTAGCTGATCTAACCTGCTTAATGATTCATGTGCTTATTAAATTTAGCTGGTTAAAAATGGCTGGATCAAATATATGGCAGGGCTTTTACTTTCTAAACAAATTTCTAGGGACTCATAGAGCCATGAACATTATACAGGACTCCACTCACCTTAGCAACTGCCTGTTGATTTTACTAAAATCTACATTTTAGTTTAATGGCCAAAACTGAAAGACTAAGGATATGGAAATGTATGTATGTTTGAAATTAGATTAGAATAGAATAGAATAGAATAGAATAGAATAGAATAGAATAGAATAGAATAGAATAGAATAGAATAGAATAGAAAGCCTTTATTGTTATTATACACAGTACAATGACATTCAAAGCCTCCCTTTAAGGTGCACACAGTGCAAAGTACAAAGTATAAATAATGTGCTAATAAAAACTACAAAACTACTATGCTATAAAAAGACACATATGCACACTCTCTAAGTATGCAGACAGACAACAGGTAACACAGACGTGAGTTCAATTGGTGAGCAGCATACTGATTGGTAGATGTAGAATCAGTACAAAAAGCATACTGAGTGTAGGTGTAAAGACCAAGGACTTCACAGTAAGTCCAAGTGGTGAGCAGCATACTGGTAGAGGTAGTATGTCAACATGTCGGTTTTTTAGTGCAAGGTGTGTCCAGAGTGAGTCCAGTAGATTGTTCCAACTGCTGTTCCTGTAAACTAGTAGCCTGCGTAATGTCCCCTTAGACCCACTTCCATCTTTACATTGTTGTTAGTATATGGGCCTACTTTATTTCATTAATTAATATTATTATTAATTGTTGATATTAATAATCTTTCTTTTGACATCTAATGAACATGTTTGCACAGTCATGGAGTTGTACAAGTTGTATATTTCACTGTTTCAAGTTGTACATGTTAAAACTGTCTGTCTGTATGACAGATGAGTCTCTCTCTTGAGTCTCTCTCTTGAACTTATGTATGCCACTGTTTTTTTCCAAGCCATTTACAGATCAGGAAATATCTGCTACCTCCGTTTAGCTACTTCAGACCTGCTGTAGCATTTGAAGCACATGGACACATTGTGGTTATCAAATCTCCTCAAAATCAACTAAAACTTAAAACTGCCTTTACTAATGTTTTGGTCAGAAATGATCAATGTATGTGATATAATCTGTTATGTTTACAACATTTACTTACTTACTTAATTAATTAATTCATTAATTAATTCACTCATTAATTAATTAATCAATATAGTACATCTATCTATCTATCTATCTATCTATCTATCTATCTATCTATCTATCTATCTATCTATCTATCTATCTATCTATCTATCTATCTATCTATCTATCTATCTATCTATCTATCTATCTATCTATCCCTCTTGTACACTTTCATCAGTCTGTCTTTACTGTCACCCATTCTCTCATATCTTCCCTCCTTTTCCTGTCTTTGCATTAATAATAGAGTCAACAGCTTGTGAAAGCGATGGTGTGAAACATGGCGTGAGGGCCTGAATGCTAGCTGGGATTAGCCTTGTGATCGTTGCCACGGTTAACTGTGAGGCCATTGTGGAACTAATGGGATCAGAGGGCCCGGCGCGTATAGGGGTGACGACAGCCTCAGATCACACACTTCACATAGCCCCCTCACCGTCCCCCATCACTGGCACTGTTTAGGTCTGGTAAACGGTTCCATTACGGCGGGCACGGTGCCAACACAAACGCGGGTGGAAAAGCCCATTTAGTGCCAGTTCCCAGCCTCTTCAAAACCCAAAACCCTGAGAAGAATCCTTTGGCCCCCAGTGAATCTTTTACTTTCGAAATGCTAAGCCTTCTGACACCCACCCTTTGCTTGCTCACAGAAGCAGAGGCGTTCAAAGAGAGCCTACTACAGTGAGCGCAAATCCAAAAATCTTCTCAAAGATTAGTAGCCTTTAGAAACTTTTTCTCTGTAAAGATTTTTTTTGGCCCAGTTACAAAAAACATCCCAGAATTCCATCTCATTCAGAAACTTCAGAAAACTTTTTTTCGGGGAGCAAAGTCCCCTCAAAGCTTGGCAAAAACATATGCCATCCATACCCCATTCATCTTCTACAAATGGGATGAAAAACAGATCTTTCATTTTACAAGACATGTGTGCATATAGTTCTTCCAACAATTCACATAAATTTATTACTTATGGAAAAAAGTACACCATTCCTCAAACATATGAGAAACATCCTTATGCAACAGAATACTTTACAGAATGTATAATTGTGATGATTTGTAAGTGATAAACGCTGACATAAGGACAAAATGGTTGAAAGTTTAGTAAATCATGACTGAGGACTGAATCAGATTAACCTCTTAGGCTGACATAGAGGAACGTTAACTGAGAGAAAATGTCCACAAGTCATTTCTGCTCATCTTTTCTCACAAAAAGATTTCTGTTTATGTACACTCAAAAAGCAAGATCATTTCACACCTGATCTTTGAATATTAATTATTTCATACAAACTTGTTAAGGTGTCAAAGCTTGTGTTATAAAAACGAAACTTCAAGCTGTAAAAGATCTTCTGTGTCTCACTTGAAGTTTCATAAACCCTGACTCTGAAGGCCTGTGCAACAAAATATGAAATATGATCTCAGACATCCAGACTGACATCAGTGGTTTTTGCAAACAAGGATAAAGCCACAAAGTAAAGTACATCATTTTTGTTTGGATATGAAAACACATACTTGTACCCTATCCCCCCAGCGTCTACAGTTTAGGACTCTCTTTGGTAGAAGCTTCATTCAAACATATGATCTCCTTTAGTTTGAATAATCGTCTATAAACAACATCGCTGTACTTACACATTATCTTTGAACTTTCGTAACACAGAAAATCATGTACAAAGAGTTCATTTGCAAAGCTGGGAATGGCTGAACTTGAACTTGATCATGTGTCTCTTCAGTCTGAAAGAGTGTTACATGGATTATACACACTACTGCTGCGTCTTTATCATTCAAGCCAGTATTCAGTTCAGATGGGGTTCTTTTCAATAATTACTGAGAAAGCTATGTAATGTAATGACTTTGCTCGTATATGTTTGTTAGTGTTTGTTAGTGTTTATCTTTATTCTCCATACTAGTGCACAAATGTATGACAACACACATGAACATGGTAAACAAAAAACAAACAAACAACAACAAAAAAGCAGATGTAATACACCAATAAAATGATTTAACCGCCAGTGATTTCCACAAGGGCAGCAGTTTCCTCTCTCCTTGCTGTTTAAAATCTGCAAACCCTGCACTCTATTTGTGCACCCTACATCTTGTCCAACATTCTGTCAAAACATTGTTCTTTTAAAAGCCATTCTGAGCATTTGCATTTGACCTTTCTATGGCAAACGCATTACAAGCTTGTTTTTTCCTATGTCTTTGTTTAGCCTAAATGGCCCTGTTTTTGTATAGGCCAACTGGGATTCCAGGCATATTTAATTTACTTTATTCTAATTTGCCATGCCATTGCAGTCAAGTCTTTTTTTAGGGGCCTTTTGGGAATCAGTTGAGGGGGCTTCGGCATTCTAACATCCGTGTTCAGCTTTGTGGGCCCCTAATGTCGCTATGCATATGTAAATGTTTGCTAATAGCCTGCGTTTGATGTGCAAGAATGGCGTTGGTGGGTTGTGGGAGGCCTTTGCATACATGCATACATTTCTGATCATACAGGATGTGGAGGCACTTGATCTTGAACATGAATGGCCTGAGGGGCACCTTATGAAATGGATTTTTCTGTATGTGGGAGAGATGAGAAATTATACACTCATCAAAAGCACCCAATTTCTTGGAATTGATTAAACACTTTTTTTAGACCAATGTCCAGCATGAACGCATGTGGTTTTTGCATTTTTTCCAGACTGGTTCAACAATGAGAAGTGACCAAATCGATATAACCAAATACAAGGAATGACAGCTTGTCAGAAAGTATTGAAGTATCAGAAAATCTATGTTTGTGTATAGTGTATTTCTGTCAGTCTGTCAAAGGGACACGAACAGGTGTCTGAAGATTTGAAGTGAGGTTTTCCTGGGAGATGTTTTGATGTAGGTTCACACTCAATTCATTGTCAATGAAAGTGACAACCACCAAGAATAGGATGCCCTTGATAATATCAAGAAATATAAACCCATGTTTTCTGATCAGTCTGACTGACAGGGCTGGACAGTTGTTGGAAAGATGTTTTAACTCCTCTGGGTTCACATCTAGCCAGCAACCATCTGGTGAAGCATGACCATGAGACTTTAGTGGTTGAAAAAAAAAATCACATTCAAATTTTGGAAACATTAAATCACGTCAAAGGACATCTGTTTCTTTCAGTTGGTCCACTTTTACTTTGTGCTGTGGCCCAGTTCCTGACTTGTGTTCAGTGGACAAAACCTGTGAGTTCTTGAGCTTTATTACACTAACGCAGGAAACAGAGACACAGTTAGTCTATAAGTAGCATCATGTATGACTAAATACATGTGCAAATGGTGGAAGTCACAACACCTGTTTGTTGAGTCTGTTTTAATGTTGTTCCAAATTGTACCTGTCATCAGATAAAGCCTGCTTTGTGCCTGCATCAACATGTAAGTTTTCATATATCATGTAAATGTTTTGTCTGGGTATGTTGATTAACAACTATACAGGCAACCCAATATTGAATATTACAATTCTGTGGATTGTGTTTGTGTTTTTCCCACACCACAACGACAAACCTAAAAATGAGCAAATTCTCATGCGTTTTAATAAGAAAAACTGTTCTGACATATGGTTTTCTCCGGGGTGGGCGCAGCTGTCCTGTGTGATTTTCTGTCGTGTGTGTGAGTGACACCTAACCACTAGAAGCAATGCTGAGCCCTGGACCGGGGTCTCCGCTCAAATGAATATCAATCATGCCTGGAAGGCACGTCGCACCGCCCCCTTGGGTGTCCGTGGACTTGTGATTGGCTCGCCAGGGACCAACCTGCGAGTGCCGGCGAAAGCTGTTGTATCAATGACCATTCACTGACCAAGGGTGTCAGCAGGGACAACAATACGCCGCTGAATAACTAATGACCACCGTCCTTTCCGTGGGTCCTGAATAGCCACAGCCAGTATTCTGAGAGTGGCTTTGGACGTGGCCAGCAGCCTCCGTAGTAGTAAAGGCTGGACAAGGTGTCCCAAAGAAAAACGTAGAAATGTTTTCATAAGTTTATTGCATGGAACATAAGCTATATATTTTTCTACGAAAGACAAGCAAGAGTATCTTGTACCATTTGGAATAGTTCCCCTCCTGTGTTGTATTGTTTTGTTTTTACGTGCACTTGCGCAAGGAGGACACCTGCGAAGTCGAGTCTGACATTTCTTTGGAAAAAAGGAGTCGGTGCGTTAAAATGAAGCCTCGGATCCTACTGCTCTTCCTCCTGTCCATGTGTTCATGTAAGTGCTTTTCATACTCTTTTATTTTGTTTACTATGGCTGTTGTATGGAACTTCAGTCGGTATCGCAGACTGGGTTGCTGGCCTTACATGTAGAGGATGCCCAAGAAGCGGGTCTACAGTTAATTAAGAGTTGGCCTTAATTTAGCCTTACATGTTAACCCTCAATGTGTGATGTTGCTTTATATTGATATTGCTCTTTTTTCGTCAGACCATAGCTATAGCTTATGAAAAGTTGAAACATTCTGTGGAGCACAGGCTATCTTGTGGCGTTATTAACGTTACTACAATGTAATTGCAGTTCCTTATGTTTGAATTTTTATATCACAACATCATCAGGTAGGCTATACCCTTTTTATGACCCCGGTATGAAATTACAGTGCATCCGTTCCATGACAATATTAGCATGATGCCAGAGATAGTTACTGTGTTTGTGTTGATGCGTTGTTAAAAATGAACATGTTGAAATCCTATTACAGTTTAATAACATGAGCCATAAAGTTTAACGCCAAGGGAAAAGCAGAATTTACTGTGAACACTTTGTGGGCCTGCAATTCATTTAAGTGCATCATTCTAAGGTTAGATGTACCTTGGAGAGCGTATGGTGATGATTTCTTTGTAAGGCTAGTCCTTCCATATAAAGAAAACAATCTTTTATTGTTTGGTATGCCATATTATGAACACGAAACTGCTTGAACTGTGCTCCTAACCCGTTTTATTTCAGCACAAGGAGAACCCTTGAACATATCTGGGCCACCCAGTTCAGGATATGTTTACTTGCTGACCAGCAACATCATTCTCTTACCTCAGCAGCCCTGAAAATAGGCTCACCGACCAGCAGCCTATGTGCAGCAGCCTTATATCTTACCTTAAATGTTTCACCTGGCCTGTGCAGTTAGGTTTGGCCCAACAATAGACAACAACATCTTAGAGAGTCAGTCAACATCTTATGCTGATGAAGGCTATATAGCAATATCTTCCCTATAATCACATCCCTTATATTAGGAAAATTAACGGCTCTAGTTTGGCAAAACAAGACCTCGAGTTGTGTTTTCTTCAATGTGTATTCATGTGGCTGACAGGAAACAAGCCTGATGAGGACTTAATTAGGTGATTAGCACCTCCATATTAATAGGGCATTGTCAAAGGCACTTTTTCATTCACTCAAATCATTTTGGAATTGCACCTGTGCATAGGCTACTTAGCTATTCTAAAATGTTTCATCATGATAGTATGTGTTTTTGGCAACCTTGTTAAGTAATTGTCCAGCTTTAAACAGACAAATCCTTAATAAATAAAATAATGAAATAATATACTTTTTACAATTAGTCGATAATTGACTTGACAAGTTTCTATGGCAAAACATCCATAAAATAAGTACAGAAAACCATAGGCCTCCATGCGTATTCCACTTACTCTAAGGCCAAAAAAACTTAATAGGAAATGAACAGAAGTTTCACCCGATTTCAACATATGATGCAGTAGGCTAGTGAACAAAAATATGGTGTTGCACCTGCACTTTTAGGAGACATTTATATGGCATCTCATTTTAATTTCCAAAACTTCATATAATCATTTAGGAACATGGCGCAGAGCAATAACTCATCACTACTAAACTTTATGCAAATTTCTTTAAAAAGACATGTTTCAATATCATGTAATCCTTAATCACCATATCAAAAATGCTCATGCAACCATCAGCACAGCACAATCTTATTTATTTATTTATTTCAAAAAAAAAAAAAAAAACATCACCTTAATATCAGTCTGCAAGCAGGGCCTGCCCTGAGTGGGCATATGGGCCTATAGGCTCCCAAATGAAATTCACATCCTCCCCTCCTCCAAAAAAATAAACAGGGTCGTGAAAGAGGGAGCACAGCAGAAGGGACTGGGCTTGGCAGTGGCCTTCCCACCACGGCAGACCGGAGACGGCCTCTCAGGCCAGGCTGAAGAGAGGGAGAGGCGCTGCTGACCTTTTAGGGGGATAAGGGGGGGGCACATTGACCTTGCACAGCATTAACCTTTAGGGTCCCCCCCCCCCACTCCTGCACAGCACAGCAGTCCAAGAAAAGAGAGGGAGGGAGGGAGGGACAAAAAAAGGTTGCGGAGGGGAGACAATGGCCAGCACTGCACCCCCACCTCAGTTTTTTTACTGACCTGACCTCCACACCCTCATCTCCATAACACTGCTCGTGCCTTTCTGCTAGGCTGGCCAGATTGAAACCTTATTAAGGGGGCTGTGTGTGTGAGGGAGAGAGAGAGAGAGAAAGAGAGAGAGAGAGAGAGGCTGTGTGTGTGTGTGTGTGTGTGTGTGTGTGTGTGTGTGTGTGTGTGTGTGTGTGTGTGAGTGTGTGACTTGAAAGTGTTTGTCAGGGTAATCCCCCCTGCAGCTGGTTGCCCATGACCATGTCCACAAACACACACACACACACACACACACACACACACACTGCCCCCCCAGCCACATCCCCAGGTCCCTATCCCACTGTCCCCTCCATGCAGAGATAGCGTAGGACACACCGCTAAGCCTGACAAGACACCCCTCTGACTTAATCTAGCCGGCCACAAAAGGGGCCTGAGTCAGCCCCTGTGCCTGATCAAGCCGAGATGGGTGGGTGGGTGGGTGGGTGGGCGATGTCTCTATTCCTCCCTGGCTTATGGGGATGCGCTATGGGGAATGAAGTCCAGTGCCCCTGCCGAAGGCACTATTACTGGGACCAAAGCGATGGCCCATAGACCCAGCGTGAATCTGCTTGGCCTATAATCCAGATGAAACCATTTGGATTTTGCTGTGTGAAAGGAAGGGGGGGAGGGGGTGATCCTGGGGGAAATTGAACTCAGCTGCTCTTTGCACAGAGAGGATAAGATGAAGGTGTCATAACTTCTTCCAGGAAGTCTTGTCGTAGCTCAATTTTTGAAAACGGTGGTGCAAAACCCGCTAAGGGTTCACTCTCCGTATACAGTGCGTAGACAGCAAATGCCCGTTTTCTGTCTGTATTCATTTAGAATGCACGTTCAAGTCGGTGGAAATTAGGCCTAACACAGGTCCCATTTCCTCAGATGAGACTTGCTGAACAGTTCAGTTTAAAGTCGATGTCTCAGAAGAACTGGCAAGCCAACAGGTCCACTTCTGCACCAACTGTTCTGGTGTGACCGAGGAGGATATTGTAGAGTTGTCACTTAACGGCTTCCCCTTAAAATTAGCAGTGACAGTTCTGTCCACCATTGCAAATCCTCCATATCATGGGACTCATTTGACCAGGCATAGGATTCCTTCCCACAGACTTGAGGGAAGAAGCTGCATGTTGTCCAGGATGTCATCAGGGAGGTTATTGATTTCACAGGGTTTGTTTATTATTTATTAGCTAATATTCTTTATTAAACCAAGTGTTTTAAAGTCCAGAGAGAAGCCTGGGGGGGTTGTTCACAAGACAAGAACAGCCATCCTGAAGTCTTCCCGATGGACGTAAAGTTGTTACTATGGCCACTTCCGGACAAATATAGAAATGATTGCTTTGGATCCATACCATGCCTAAGTCCCTTCACAGCTCACTGGGAGGCAATAACACTGTTGGCTTTTAAAAGACAATTGGTCACCAACCAACAGCCATAAGTTCTCAATAACACTCAGCGGATGGCTACAGTGGACAGTGATGCACAGTCACATTCAAAGTCAGCATGTGTGTGTGTGTGTGTGTGTGTGTGTGTGTATCAAGCCTACCTGAAATATCACCGCTCGTGTACGGGTTTATCGACACCACCCAGGAGAGTGGTGATTGATCGAACAGAGCTTTCGCCTCAGTCCCAGCTCAATGCGCTTTCATGTCCGTCCATGGCCCAGAACATCCGTTATTTTAATTAAAACAAACCACACAAACACGTTCCCATGGTGATTAAACCATTTAGGTAACCCTTGTGGTGTTGAAGTAATTAGAGACGATACTTCTGTGTATCCTTACAGAGGCCAGATTCTATAAGTGGGCAAATAGTGGAAGCTCCAAAGATCACTACCTGTCAGTCATTTGTCCTTCTGCAGACAGTAGAACAAAGGCACCCATGTGAAGTAGATAGATATTGTAGCGAGCACACACAAAGACATCACAGCTTGAGTTAGTAGGCAGCTTAGCTGCACTCCACATATACAGGTTACACAATACACCATCATATATAATATAATATAATATAATATAATATAATATAATATAATATAATATAATATAATATAATATAATATAATATAATATAATATAATATAACAACATCTTTCTAAGCAAGTTATCACTAGTAGACCGATAAACTGCTCTGTGTCACATGGTTTTTAACATCTCAGTAGTGCCATGTGGTTGCCATACCATTCAGGGGCCTCTTCAGCATGTGTTGGAGTTCAGCCATAGACTTCCTGTGGAAATGGCCCATCTTGGACTTGGTTCATGATCTTAGTTCATTTTAGTGTTGCGAAATATGGGGGGATAAGTTATTTCATGTTTTTTATTACACTATTTAAAAACTAGGATTATGATACAACGTGTTTTTGTTGTCAACATTCTTATAAAAGTCATAAGTGGCAGTTACAAATTAGGAGGTTCAATATAACTCATGGGAGCCACATAGATTGTGGTGGTTCATAACGTGATTGAATTAATGTAATTCCGTGTCCCCTCTGCTGGTCCTCACCCTTTTAATTAAACACTGGAGGAGAGGCCACGTGGTTGTGTCCTCCCCCCTACAATCGGAGATTATTGCATATTGATCCGACCTCAGGTTCGGCATGACCTATAAAACCTGGTTGTTTGACCATAAGAAACAATCCAATCAAACAAATGCAGATGGTCACTTCTGCTAAGGACCTGGAGACTTTAATGGCTGATAGCAATCTGACCACTGTGGTCAATAGTGTAATTCCAAAAAAGGCTAAAAAAGACGTTGTATGATTAGATTAAATAGATGACCTAATAAACAACATCGTAGCGTATCTTGCAATTATCCTTCGCTGTCCTGAATTAGCGTAGGTCACTAACTTCAAATCACAAAAGGGTGAAAAGGGGAGGCGATATCTTAATTATGCCTCGTTAACAATTCACGCACAGCCTCGGATTTGGCACGCGTTTGTTTCTCAGTCGGAAGCAGTAGCATGTTTACACGACTTTGAACTTGGCGTATGCCCACTAATGACAATCAATTGTTAAACAAAAGACTTTCGTCGCCCCCCGCAGCAAATAGTTCGGCGTTGTCGTGCATTCGCACGTCGAAGGAGGAGACAGCAGTTGTGTGTGTTGGGAGGGCGAGTTTAACTCCCATTACGCAGACAAAAGGCCCAGCCGCGGGGCACTCTTTTAGCATTCACTCCCTCCCTCCCCCAAAGTTCACAGGCGCTCATTGTTAAGCAGAGGCGTTGTAATGGATGCAATAATAAGGAAGAGGAACGTTATGAAAGATCTTCTGACATGTCTGTAAATCTGAGACGTTAAAAATTAGTCATTAACATTTATTTTTAAACACGTCACACACATGATGCGAATTAAAGGCTCAAAACATGCCACAACAATGTTTTTATTCAACAGTGATAGTAAATAGCACATACCATTCCTTGGCCATGTTGAGTACCTATGACAATGTCCAAAGCTTTGCGGGTTTAAACTATTACGGATAAACTTAGCTTTTACATTGCAGTACAATTTATTAAAAAATAGCAGATCTGTCATCACTGAGAACAGGTGTTACTGGTATATAATTTGATAGGAACACATTCTCTTGCTATCTCAGATCAGCCTTTTGCTTGCCATCATGCAAACAGAGAAAAATGTGGAACGCATTCATTGAAGGGATTTGCTTATGTTTGCCTTATCCTGTGTTCTCCAGAAGTCTTTCATGCTCTCTTGCTGGGGGGCTGGGGTAGCTCAGAATGGAGTTTTCTTTTTTTTTTGGCATGACAATAGCCTGAAGTTCAGGGCCAAGCTCAGAAAGGGGACAATGGCCCAAAAGAAAGTGTGTGTGTGTGTGTGTGGATGGGGGGGTGGAGAAGTGACAGTTTTCGGTGACCAGGCGCAGAGCAGGCCCCTCCACCCTTCGCCAACTCTCCCATGACCTCCATAAGGGGCAGGGGTCACAGACTTGAAGATGAGGCCGGGTGGAGGGGAACTCCTGCTGCGTTGGACAAGCCCATTCAACCGCCCCACCTCTCAAAAAGGCTAATTTATGACTCCCCCATTCTCGATGCGTCTCTCAGTCCTTCCCTGAACTTGACCACTTAATCAAATGACCATGGAGGATGCATGCAGGTTTGAATAGGCCATTAGCATAGTCAGACACTCTGAGCGCTGCCACAGAATACATCTGGCCATATTTCAAAAGACACACACACACACACACACACACACACACACACACACACACACACACACACACACACACACACACACACACACACACACACACACACACACACACACACACACACACACAATAGATTAGCCAAGATATTAATGCTGCTACCACAACTACTTTTGAGCTCTATTAGCAAGAACCCTTTGTTGATGCTTCAACAAGTAACAGATAACATAAAGGTCCACTGAAGCAGTCATTGTTGCCATAGTTACCCTATACATGGCATGACACCCTATACCTATGTTATGACTCATATTGGCCCAACACTGGTTATGTACAGTTGCAATACATGTGGTCAAGATACAAAATTAAAATCAATATTTTCCAAAGGGTAGACACATGGCTTACATACATATACATTTAACATCAGCCACTGAGGTGTAAGACGTCAAGGAATTAAGTAAAGATATTGGAAGTCAGGGCCCATGCCTATATGTGGCAAGGAAGTGAAGCATTCATCCTTAAAGATGAAGCCTGTGAACCATGTGAGCCAGACTGACATAAATTCTGAGTCAATCATCAGATCAGCAACACAAACACATTAGATTGTATCTGTGTGAAGTCAATTCTGCTGTTCGATTAGGAAGGAACTAATCAACTGTGTTTTTTGAGGGTGATGCTTTTTTTCTCATCATCCCACACACACACACACACACACACACATCCTCTAACCACCTATTCCTCAAGGTCTAGAATATTAGCCTATGTGGGACCATGTGTTCAGTATATGAGAGTGGTGGTGGCTGCAGCTTGTGATGTAACTTCCCCTCCCCATGACAGACCCTTGAATTACATTACCACCCATACGGTGGCTTTGCTGGTGGACCTGAGAGGGGGGGGTGACTTGAGGGGGGTTTGAGGTTGGGTGTGAGGTGGGGTGTGGTGGGGGTGGAGGTTGAGAGGGAGAGGAGAGGCAGTGAAACCTAACTAACTAACACTGCACAGCTGAGCCAGTGTGTCTCTCCCTCCTGCTGCATCTGCTGGACGTGACCTCATTATTGGGGAGGGTAGCAGCCCGAGAATAGGCCATATCCTAGAGTGGACTTGGGGTGAAGGGTGTGTGTGTGTGTGTGTGTTGGGGGATGCAGGGACAATGAGGAAGAGATGGGCAGGTGTTGTGACCATACAGGAAGGAGAAAAAAGAGGAAAAATCTGTGGAAAATATAGTGTTTCCCATAATGACTTAGTGGAGGGGCCTCATGTTACACATAGGTGGAAAGGGTGACCCCAAACACCTAAATTGGTTTACTGGATGTGGTGTCACTGTGGTTACTGATGGAGACACTGAGAGCCTCATATGGTCCCTCTGTCAGCCATGTTTGTGATGATGGTGTTATGGGAGATGTTGCTAAAATCAAACATAGGTTTACAACACACCCACACCCACAGTGTAGAGGTGATATCAGCAAAGACCTTTTGGGGTGTGATGTCTATGGAAACATCAGTTGTAGCCTCTTTTGTGTTGAGAGGAGATGACATGAGATGTATGAAGTCTGAATGAGTCAGCTGTTTGCTAAGTCTTAGTCAGAGCAGAATCAGAAGTGAAGGATATTCTCATGAACATCAGTCCCTAAGTGTGGCCAGAGTCAAGGGCAGGAGTCATCCATCCATTGTGCTGGACTGGACCGTCATGTCATATGGTGCATTGCAAAGGCAGGTGCAGCCAGACAGCCAGACCCTGCTTTGCATCCACAGTGTCCACAGAAGTTCAAGAGCAGACTTCTGCACCTCGGGGTAAAAATCTGACCAACCCCACAACCCACGACAGCTGTGAGGAGAGAAGAGAAGAGAAGAGGGGGGAACGGCTATCAGTCTGGGTCACTATGGGGCAGAAAGGTTGTCCCAGATCTTTGGGGCGGGGGGTGGAGGGAGACGGGGTCCCCACCCAACCCAACCCAACCCCCACATAAAAAGCGGGGAGATGGTCCGTGTCGGTGGGGTCGCCGCAGACACAGGGCCGGGGTGAGACGGTGGCATGGGAAAGTCACCCCGAAAAGAGAGAATGGAGGATGGAGAGATGGGCTGCGGGTGGGGCAGGGGGATGAATAAACAGAGGGGGAGGGGGGACAGATGAACCCCCTTTTTTGGGGAGAGCAGATGAAGGGAGCCCAGTGGCTGATGGGACATATTTTTGGAGGTGGGTGTGGGGACTGCAAGGAGACTGGGGGTGGGGATCTCTGTGTCGTCACAGGTTCATTGTTAGCACCGGCAGCTTGATTTAATGGGGGGTCCTTTGGCTTGACCCCCATAACCCCTTCGCACTCTTCAGGCACATCTCTAGTATTCTAGACCTACAAAGGCAAAGCACACTGACTATGCGAACACTGAAACGGAGAGAAATGCCTCCAAAGTTGTCATGCTGTCCAGTTAAACATGTTGTGGGTATAATAGTGATGATACTGCCCAATTAAACATGTTCTGGGTATAATAGTGGTGATGCTTTCTTATTAGGAAGAAACAAGAAATTTAGTCACAAGACAAAAGAGGTGTTATAAAGTCAATTTCCAGTCTAAACTCAGTTTTGACATAATATGTAGTGACTGTATGTTGGCTTTGTAGGTCAGTATTGTCCCAACCCCCTGTTTAGCCCATTGGATGCTCAGCATTCGACCCCATTGTGGTCAGGTTTGGAGGGGCTGGACATGGTTGGACGCAGGAAGGGTTTCTTTTTTACTACGGATGCGGAACTAACATACCCATCAATCTGTCCGAGGAGATTGAATGTCAAGTGCAGTTTGGGTCTGAAAAAAAGTTTGCCCTCAGGGGGCGGTTTGAGTGACGTCACACTATTGTGGTCTGTGTTCCTCAGTGCGTTGACAAAATGTTTTTGTAGGGAGTAATGTGGTTACATCCAACAACAGATGCTGGAGTAATATGAGCTGTGGCCTGTGGGCCTACAGATATTCCCTATAACACACTTTGTGTTTGAACTTGGAGTCATTCCACTCCCCCACATCACTGTTATAAGAACTATATGCACCATCACAGATGCATCATCATCAGCATCATCATCATCACCATCATCATGACCATGACTATCTTCATCATCTTTATCATGTATGGTTATTCTCATCGTTAATTTGGAACTAGATAATCATGATGTTCACCCCCACCCCAATCTCCATCATCATCGCCATCATCGCCATCATCATCATCATCATCATCATCATCATCATCATCATCATCATCATCATCATCTTCTTCTTCTTCATCATCTTTATCATTATTGGTATGGTTATTCTCATCGTTAATTTGGAACTCAATAATCATGTTCACCCCCACCCCAATCTCCATCATCATCATCATCATCATCATCACCTCTACTATCACAGTCATCATTATTAATATAATTTTTCATCTTCATTTTTTATTATGAACATCTATCATTCTTCATTTTCATTCTTAATGTCCCATTGTCATTGTCTTCAAAGTCTTCACCATTACCATCACGACCATGTTTAAGGTAGATTACCTTAAGACTTTCAGGAATCTAAGGCAACTGTTATCATCAGGTAAAATCTCCCTATCAAGTCATCTGGTGCACCTGTTAAACCTTTGTATCAGGCCATTGGGTACACCATGAAAAACACTTCCTGTCAGTCTGCCTAACTAGTCTTTTCTTGTCATCTCTTCTTCCCTCACACAGATCTGTGCAATGCTTCTGAGTTGGCCTTCCTGTTAGAACCCAGTGATGTCATCGCAGTGCGCGAGCGGCCCCTGATGCTGCATTGCCAGGTGGAGGGCGAGGGCCCCATCTCCGTCACGTGGCGCAGGAACGGCATCGCCGTGCCCACGGGCCCCGGCTCGCGCGCCCGGCTCCTGCCCAACGGCACGCTGCTCATCCCCAGCTTCCAGAAGCGGCGCGATGGGGACGCCACGGACGCCGGGGAGTACCACTGCGCTGCCCAGAACCACTTCGGCATGCTGGTCAGCCGCAAGGCCCGCGTGCATCTGGCATGTGAGTGTGTCGGGGGTGGCGTGGGCATGGGCAGCACACACACACACACACACACACACACACACACATGTGGAAACACACACACACACATGGCATGGGTATCATGGGAAGGGCTGGGTCAGCATGATATACCATACAACAGAAGCACACACACACACGCTCACACACACACAACATATACCACTGACACACACATTGATACACACAGACACGCAGTGACATAAATGCAGCTGCCAAGTGAGTGTTGGGTTACTTTTTACTACGGTAAAAATCGT
This sequence comes from Coilia nasus, assembly GCA_027475355.1. Classification (NCBI taxonomy): domain Eukaryota; kingdom Metazoa; phylum Chordata; class Actinopteri; order Clupeiformes; family Engraulidae; genus Coilia; species Coilia nasus. The sequence goes on along the minus strand of CM050201.1, from coordinate 23,277,943 downwards.
GCAGTATATTGTTTCTACCTATGTACCCAACACTAAACTAATTTTACTAAGTAGTAACCTGTGCCTGAATGATGAATTGTACTAGTAAGAATGACCTTGTCTTGTGAATGGTTTGGAACAAATATGTGCTATAGCCTTTTGTTCTTTGTCTTCCCATATTTGACTGTGATTTTAGGAAGATGTCCGCATTGAGTCATGAATAGATATACTGGAAACGTATAGAAACTCTTACACACACATATAGTGGTTGTTTTTATGTGCTTAAACAGTGCGCGCACGCACACACACACACACACACACACACACACACACACACACACACACACACACACACACACACATGACCATCTTAAATTGATCGTAGCAGCAGTATCAAAGGAATAGACAGTAGTAAAGCATTCACTGAAAAACGCTTTATCTGTATCACGGTGGTCAGGGTAAGCTCATAGCAACTGTTGGCTCGGCCTCCACTCTCTTGGGTACACTAATAAAACTTACCCTTTCATAGGAAAACAGCTTTGATTTTCTCCACAGGACTTAACCACATGGGGTCCAGTTTTTGGTCAAAACAAGCTTTACATCCTAATGTAACTAATGTTACCCCCACAGTGTACACTGAAGTTAGATACCTGGCAACCTAGGATAGTGTGTTTATATGCGCCCTATAAAGTACAGGCAAGGAAATAGCCTGAATACCAAAACTTTCTCTCCAGCACTATGGTACCTAAAGTACACATGTGGACACGCAGACACACAGACACACACACACACACACAGACACACACACACACACACACACACACACACACACACACACACACACACACACACACACACACACACACACACACACACACACACACAGAGTGAGAGAGAGAGAGAAAGAAAGAGAGAGAGAGAGAGGGAGACAGACAGACAGACAGACACAGAGAGAGAGGGGGAGAAAGAGAGAGAGAGGGAGATAGAGAATTTTCTGACCATTTGCCCCTATGCCCTTGTCCAGTAAAGCTAGCTTATGTGTTGGGTAATCAGGCAGAATTATGACTGTCAGAAGGTGTTGCTCTCTCAAGGCAGTGGGGTTGCCATGGCGATGCACTCACATTGGGAGAGCCCTCTCCACTCACCCTCCTGTATTGATCACGGGAATGGCCAGCACTCTGCACTCTGTGTTCCTCACTGGTCAATGAACCCCCCACTGCTCATGTGAACATAAACAAAGAAAGGCCTTTCCTCTCTTATAAAAACACACAGGAATGGATTATTTTCAGTAAAACTCTGGGACACTTTTGAGTTAAGGGGCTTGAAGATGGCTGACTGAAGATGGCATGTTTACAAACATGAAATCAGTTCCGAAGTCTAGTTTCACAGTGGTGTCTTTGAACCTCTTCCTTGACCTAAGGTATTGGCCATTGTTTCGTCATGGACTAGTTATCTTTAAAAAACAAGAAGTCAGTCTATCTTTTATTTAAGAAGAGTGGTAAAATGGCCTGCACTGGAGAAGTAGTCTTTAAGAATGTTCTATCTATTACTAAACGTTATGCAATAAAGATATACCTTTCATAAATAGTTTTCATGGATTAATAGTATGCTTTCCCTATGGTTCCCTGTGTGGTAGAGGTAGGCTGCTATACCACATCAACACATTAACACACTGTGTGTGTTCAAACCATTCACTAAACCAGCAGATTCTAATCAGCACAACTTCAGCCAGATAGATGAACTAATTAGCGAAATCACAGAAGTAAGTGTCCCGGTAGAACCAATACATGGGAGAACATGTACTCTTTAGCAGAGGGTCTCCCACCCTTATTTAAATGGTTTCCCTATCTCTGAATGCCTAAGATAGGCCAGCACACCCGTTTCCACTCTCAGCTAAAGGTTGCTCAGTGTGTGTCCAAGGGCCTGTCTGAAATGTTCTCATTTACATTGGATCATTCAATACATAGTACATTATGTAGTGAACAAAAGAATATTTTGAACTTACCCTACCTTCTTTTTATTTTATCCTGCCTCTGAAAATAGTGTGTGTATGCATTTGTGTGTGTGCGTGTGTGTGTGTTTGACTATGCCTAAGTGTCTTAATCCCCCCTCTCTCTGTATTCCTGCCCACAGCTCTGCCGAAGTTCCACACGCACCCAGAGTCCATGTCTGTGAATGAGGGCGGAGTGGCCCGCTTCCAGTGCCAGGTCAACGGGATCCCTGAGGCCAGCATCACCTGGGAGAGAGACCGCCTGTCCGTCGACACCAAGGACAGCAGGTACGGCTGCAGGGGTCCTCCTGCACACATAGTTATAGTTAGGATCACAAACTGGTGTTTCAGCATGGAGTACACTGATTCACACAAGTATACATGCATACACATACACACATTACCCTTTTCTCTCTCTCTCTCTCTCTCTCTCTCTCTCTCTCTCTCTCTTTCTCTCTCTCCCTCTCTCTCTCTCTCTCTCTCTCTCCTTCTTTCTCTCTCCTTCACTCTCTCTCTCTTGCTCGCTATCTCTCTCTCCACTCCCATACACTTGTGCAAAGTATAAGACTTACAGTTTATCCACACACACACACACACACACACACATGCGTAAACAACCACACACTCGTACAAACAATCCAGAGCTAACATAACACCCCACTGTGTCCCCCTCCATCCACAGATACACTCTGCTGCCCATGGGGATCCTGCAGATCACAGGAGTGCGTAAGTCAGATGCCGGCCTCTTCCGCTGTGTGGCCACCAACACTGCCAACACACGCTATAGCCACGAGGCCCAGCTCAACATCACAGGTGCGTGTGTGTCTACTTGGGATCGAAGGGTTGTGGGTTCGAATCCCATACCAGTAGGAAAGGGTAGGGGAGTGAATAACTAGCGCTCTTCTGCACCCTCTACCATGGCTAACATTTGTGCCCTTGAACAAGGCATCTAACCCAACCTTGCTTCAGAGGTACATGTGGGCCTACTTGGGATTGGAGGGTCGCAGGTTCGAATCCTGTGCCAGTAGGAAAAATGAGGATGGAGGGGTGAATAACTAGCTCTCTCCTGTACCTTCTTCCATGGCTAAATGTTGTGCCTATGAGCAAGGCATCTAACCCCACCTTGCTTCAGGGGTAATGTCCCTGTACTCAACTCATTGTAAGTTGCTTTGGATAAAGAGCGCCAGCTAAATGCACTGTGATGTACTCGCTTACCTGGTTTGGGTGAGTCTTGGGTTATCTGTTGTGCTCTTTATTGATCACTACACTATGAAAAAACAAACATTAAACAACCATACTTGTGATACAGTAATTTTTGGGGGGTCTGTTCACCTTTATTTCCACTATAAACATTTTTTGTCTGACCCCATCTGTCTTTTTTTCCTATCTTTTTCTCTCTGTATCTTTATCGCTCCTCTCCTTCACTTCAGGTGGGCCTCCACGTGTCTACAAAGAGCCGGTGATCCTGTCTGGCCCCCAGAATCTGACCATCAATGTCCATCAGACGGCCATCTTGGAGTGCATCGCCACAGGCAACCCCAGGCCCATCGTGTCATGGAGCAGACTGGGTATGTCCAAATAAAATAGGACACATCCTTAGAAGCACAGTCCTTGCTAGCACTGGTCTGCATACCATCCTTACATAGTGCGCTGAAAACTGTAGTAATGGAAGAAGGAGGAATCATCACTTTTGGATTCTGGACAGCCTTCTACCTGACAAATGAGGCCTACCTTGGCTGCCCCCAAGGTTTTCAGGCACTTGGATAATATTATCAGGGTCTAAAAGCACGTTTAAATCTCAGATGCCAGATACTCACTATGCCAGAATACCATAGCCAACTACCTGGATGGTAAATCAATTATATTGGATTATATGAGAGACTTTCTACATAAAAGACCGTAGAAGGACTTGGGTAACACCAGAATAGTTGGAGCAGCTTTTTGTTTTAGATAAAAAGGTGCATAACTGTCTCTTTCTAACCATGTTACTTCATGCTTGTTTTGTCCTATGTCAACGTGTGTGTGTGTGTGTGTGTATGTGCATGCGTGCGTGTGTGTGTGTTGGTGTATGTGTGTTTGTATCTGTCTGTGTGCATGCATGTATGTGTTGGTGTATGTGTGTGTCTGTGTATGTGTGTGTGTGTGTGTTCTGTAGACGGACGCTCTATTGGCGTGGAGGGCATCCAGGTGCTGGGCACGGGGAACCTGATGATCTCGGACGTGACGCTGCAGCACTCGGGCGTGTACGTGTGCGCTGCCAACCGCCCTGGCACCAGGATGAGGCGTACGGCGCTCGGCCGGCTGGTGGTGCAAGGTAAGCACCGCATTTCGCTTAAAATAACGCCGTTAAACGACCAGTCTGAGGAAGCCAAACCCACACACACAGACACAGAAACACACACACTCACACACACACACACACACTCTTTTCACACACACACGTTTTCCCTACACTGCCATCATCCTTGTGTTTATCCACATGTTTCAATGCAGTAATTATACTGTCAGATTCAGGAAATCAGGTTGACTAGCAACTGCACTTGATTAACCAAAACATAGGGAGACCACTTCCACTTTGTAAAACCGTAATTTCCACCTTTGTTTAAAATATACCTTTTTTTAAGATGCTCTCTGCACCTGTCACTTTGCCAGCCCAACGCACAGCGGTGCACTAAAATGTGTTGCCTTACAGCTCAGTTAGCCAGATTCGGAAACCTCAGTCAGCTGTGCAGATGAACTATTTTTAGCTGTAAAGCAGACTTAGGATGCTGTTAAGACACTGTTATTAGTGGATTCAGATGATAACGAGATGGCAATTGTAGACACTTTAATGTTGTTGAAGCCACTCTAAAAAGCTGTGTCCAAGCACCAAAGCCATAAATATTATGTAATGTCTACAATTTTCTGCATTTTTTTTATATGCAGATTTTTTTATAGCTGTTAGAAATCCTGATATCATAATATACCCTCTCAGCTGGTCAGTCAGTGTCTCTCAATGCTCTCTGCTACCCCCTGAAGTCTGAATCTGGCAGGCCTGATTCCTGCCCCCTGTCCCCTTTGTTGACAGCCGGTAGTCCACAACACAGACAAGCATGGCCATGGACGTGAGGGGATGTGTGTGTGTGTGTGTATGTTTACTGTGTGTGTGTGTGTGTGTGTTTACCATGTGTGGTGGAAGGGTCGAGAGAGAAGGGGTCTGTCCAGCTGAGAGTTAAGAATGGACCTTAATGGGAATGGGTGGGTGTTGGGCCCTTTGGCCAACCAAGGAGAAAAAGAGTATCGGATTTGGCCCAATGTCCTGGATGATGATTGGCCAGGGAAAGTCAATATGGAAGCCCCTTCAACTCCTCCCCCCTATCCCTCCCACCACCTCCACCTTTGTGTGGGACCCTGACTGCTTGTATTTTGTAATTACCACTGAGGGTGGCTTCCATCTGCTCTGGGCTGTGGGGAGGAGGGGGGGGGGGGGGTGTAGTTTTGGATGATGGGGCTGGGGGTGTCCCCCTGTCCCTCTGATGACACTGCTCATCCATCATGCACCAGCCATCCACACATTTATTTCTCTCATTTTTTCTCCCTGGTTGTCATTACCTCCAGTTTAATTGGCTGTCCTGGTGGGCTGAGCAGGCTGTCCCCTCCTATGCTCCAACAAAACACACACACACAGCACAGCACAGACACACAGCAGCTCATCTCAGTACACACAAATAATGAACTAACAGTCTGGCATAGAAGTGTGTGGCGGTGTAGTTTCAGACTCAAACTGGGCAGTTGCAGTTTTGCCAAGTGTCCTCCATGGGGTTTTATGTTGACTAATCATTTCTGTTTTGAAGCCAGGGTGATTAGCTTGATTGACTAATGCATATGGTTAAATGTGGTTGGCTAATGTTATGAGACTGCTAATGGTTGGCTTGGCTTCATATACAATGTGCAGTGTTTTTCTAGGTGTCAATGGTGTTGGGCAATCTCAAGTGCCCGACAATCCTGCCAGAAACACAGTTTAGCTCAGTTTATTTCTGTCCTGCACCTCGTGTGGGGTAAGGCCATAATCTTTCTGTGATATAGAGGTAGGATTTAGAGCCAACGGGCATTTTAACGCTCCCGTTTTTGCTGTTCGATCATTAAATTTTGCACCCAGCTGGGTTTTCCAACATCCTCTTCCCCTGTGTGTGGCTTTTTGACCTGATCAATCAATATCTCCCCCTATCAGTCTTTCACAAGTGGATTGGCTCTGGACACTTTTGGGGAGCCAATCTTTAATGTATTCATTAATTTATTGATTGACTTATTTTAGGGATGGGGGTTGCGAAAGAAACAAAGAACAATACTGGTCTATCGAAGGGTACCCCTACATCCATCAGCACATTTGATTGTGAGCATGGGTGCACTTTGCATCCAGTGTTTTTTTTTTAATCACCGACTAAATGCTGGAATTACTCTGCATCAGAAAATCTCTTTAACACCTTATATAGCTCAGTCAGACTTGTATCAGAAGAGTCTACATAGCTTAGTCAGATTTGCATCAGAGGAGCTGATATCAGCATCTTTGCTATATCTCCCCTTGAAATACTTAACTAGCATGTGTGCTTTTGCTAGTCAGTGTTACAATTAGCCCTCCACACAGTACTGCAGGAAATGACTACTGGGATTGCATAATACCACATGCTATCATCCCACATGGCATAATGGCCATATCATATAACCTGTGCTGCATAGGTTATGGGAACCAAGCATATTTCAATCTTCAGCCTGTATGAAGAATGACCTGAGTGACAAACCTCAGCCAAGTTCAAATTCAACCACAGTGGATGTGTGTCCCATCTGTCTGGTGTTCACCGTAAGGTTAAGAGAGGCCGGCAACTAGCAACCTTGTGCGTTTCGATGGCACTGTCCTGTCCTGATGCATGGGTCATCAGCTGGGGTTTTTGTGTTGTTGTGTCTCTGCATATGCAAGAGCTACCAGAGGTCAAGGGGGTTCTCTCTTTCTCACAACCTTGGACTTCACCCTCACACACACACACACACACACACACACACACACACACACACACAGAGTCACACTCTCTCACACACAGAGGCATATATCTACATCTACATATCTTTCTCCCCCTGGCCTTGAACTAGGCTGCGCCTGGTCATCTTTTCTTGTGTCACCGCCTTTGTTTGGCCAGCCGGCAGGGAACAGATGCAGTCGTGGTCAGAAGACAATAGAGAGGGGGGGGGGGGGGGGGGGGGGAGGAGGAGGAAAAGGATGACGGAAGAGAAAGTGTGTTTCGGGGGGAGCGGGGGGTTTGTGGGTGCCGGGTGCCGGGTGGCGGCTGAGGGTCACGGTGAGGGGGGAGTGAGTGAGGGATGACCCCTGACCCCTGCCTCCTCACCTCTGACCCCTGGCCTAGTGGGCTCCCAGGGAGGGCGGTCGAAGAGAGGCAGAAGAGAGGGTGGAGCTTCATTGATAGGGTGAGGGAATAAGAGAGAGAGCGAAAGGGGGAGGAGTCTGATTAAATTGATGGGTCCCTAGTGAGGGAGGGGTAAATGGGGTTTGGGAGGGGTGTTGGGGGTGGTCCTACACTCTCCATCTCCATCTTCATCTCCATCCTCATATCCCTCTCTCATCCTCCCAAACAGCCCTCTGCTAGCTGCCTCTTTTACTACGTCAGAAGGGGGTGGAGATGGAGGTGTGGTGTGGTGGGGGGGTTCCAGGGGCAGTTGTTCCCGTCACAGCTGGTGGTCACGCAGTGTGGAGTTTGGGTGGGGGGTAGATGGGGAGGGGGGGGGGGGGTGGTTAGGGTCGAGGGCCATTGTGTGGGGTGTCTGCACTTCAGTGAAAAGACCCCCCCAATCCCACCTCAACCCCTTCTTTCACAGACACCCCCTTTTTTCTGTGCTCTTTTTTGGGGTGAAACATTTTCATATGAAAAATGTGAAGAGGGGCTAGATCATGCAGCAGTGCCTTTGTAAGAAATGCAGATCACACAGCTGCCAGCGCAGCCTCAGATAAGAGTGAGAGAGGAGGGAGAGAGCGAGAGAGAGAGACAGAGAGAGTGAATGAGTGAGAGAGGGAAAAATTGAGTGTGTATATGTTACGTGTGTGCAGTGAAGAGGAAGACAGAAAAACAGTTTTGACAAAATATGTCAAGAAGCATCAAACAGATACATCAGCGAATGCTGCACATTATTTATGTGTGCCAACTAATATTTCAGAAATGTCAGTGAATGAGAGTTTGGCAACCCCTACGGTCACATACAGATATAGTATACACAGCTACACGTATCCCTATGTGTCGCCGTGATTGACATGCAGAGCCTGCCTCTTGCATAAAACATCAAAGCTGTTTTTTAAAAGTAAAAAAAAAAAAAAAAATGCTGTTTAGATGTGTAGATACAGATCTAAGGCTGAAAAGCACAGCAGGCCACCACACATCAATACTTAATACGCCCTGTTTATTACAGTCCAGTGAAGCCCAGATGTATGAAATGCAAAAAAGGAGGGTCTAACCTGACCTACCCTATCCTATCCTATCCTATCCTATCCTATCCTATCCTATCCTATCCTATCCTATCCTATCCTATCCTATCCTATCAGACTCAAGGTCAGCTCTAAGACCCTGTCCAAAGAGTAAGTTGATCAATAGCTGGTATGGACAGGCTGATGTATGGACAGCCGAGCCTTGACAGTTTGATCCTGTGGATGCAGTTAAGACAGGCGATCAGCTGAGAGTCCGGACAGACAGGACGGCCAATCCCCACAGGGGCTGTGTCTATGTTGATGCCACTAAGGCCAGCACTCCTCCTCCCCCCTCCTCTTCCTCCTCCCCCTCCTCTTCCTCCTCCTCCTGATTCCATTACCTTTTTTTCCAAACAGAGGCTTCTTCAGTGACAGGGCCCTGCCTGAAACAGGCGAGGTATTATGTACAGCTGAACTCTCTGTGAACCAAACATGGATGTGCTATATGGCGTGATGCAGTGCTGTCGCTGCTGCTATTTTTAGCTTCTCCTCAATCAAAAGAAACCTAATCCAGAGGAGAGAGAGGCATGCAGCATGCATCTCACACAGCAAATGTACATCGCACATGAGGGATTACCGTGTTTGCCATTCCGCTTGGCTCTGTAAACAGATCCAGACCCTCTGCATCTGACTATCGCACAGCAAAGATGATATTGGTCTTTGGACTTCATGTAGTGCTGGTAAATTGTGTTATGGTTTATAATGCACATAAACACACACTCTCTCTCTCTCTCTCTCACACACACACACACACACACACACACACACACACACACACACACACACACACAGTTCTTGAAGTTTCAGTTAAACATTCAAGGGGATGGAGTTTTAGGGGGTCACCCTCACAGTTTTATTCAGTGTGACAATGGCCTCCTGGTCCTCTCCCCTCCTTTCACAGCTATGGCCTAATAAGCGCAGGCCTTCAACGCCTAGAACAGCTCTGTTTCCCTACCCCACACTCATTTACATGTTCAAGTGCATTCTCACTCTCACAGACCCCCCATAAGCACCCAAACCACTAATATGTTTGTGCATGTGTCCAGCAACATACATGCTATTACTAGCATATTATACATGATATTACTAGCCTTTTGTTTCATATGAATGTTAGATCAAAGTTTCTTTTAGCATAGTTCAGCAATATCATTTGGTAACACTTTATTTTAAAAGTCCCTTTTTAACAACATATAACATTATGTACCTGCACTATATGTACCCTTCAGTAATTCTAACCCTTACCCTAACCCAGTACAGTACATGTTGTTACACACTGTATTACAATGTAGTTCATGATGAAGATACATTTATTTATTATTATATTATTATACATTTATTAAGTGTAACCTATTATTTTAAGCATAGCCTAGAAATAGCATGTTATTTTTTCAACAACAAGCAGAGGTTTTATATGATTAGATTGATTTCATTTGAAGGATTTGACTCTCTCTCATAGCCAGCAAAAGGCACAAAGTCTGCACTTTCCACAAACCAGCACTTGAACAGCTCAGCACCTGCAAATGACAAACACACCCTGCAGTGTTTGCTCACTCTGCTTGGCCTATTAAACTTAATCTAGGACACAAACAACCCCGGCCACAAACAAAAGGCGCAGGGAGCGTCCCCAAAGCCACCGGTCTAATGACCTTCCGCAATTATGGATCCGGGGGGCGATCCATATTTTTTGTCGTCTCCTCAAAGAAATTGGGCCTCGCGGACTGGGGGTGCCGTGCCGAGGCCTAAAGATCCGCGCCTGCATTGATTAATGAGCCCCTATTGAAATTGCCCTCTCTTGCGGCCCCTGACCCCTCCTCACACATCCAACTTACCCTCCCCAATCACCCCACCACCCACCCTCAAATCCATCCTTCCAAAACCCCCCATCTTCCCAGGGTTTCAGGGTCTTAGCATGGCTAGAGGAGAGGAAGGTGGGGGTTTGGTGTATGTTTAATGGTCTGGGTGCTGCTGCTGCTGTTGGTGGTTTGGGGATGGTGTCAATAGATCAATGAGATGCTGTGGATGATGGGGGTGGGGGTTGGGGTTGGGGTCGGGGTGTGGATAGAGGGAGGGGGATGCAGGGGACGTGCGGGGGCTCTACATATATGCATGGCCATTGTGCGGCCGTTGATGGAGTGTCATGCGGAACGTTGAGCCGGCATCTGTCCCCTGGTCTGGAGAGGCGAGGAGAGGAAGGGAGAGGATTGGAGGAGGCCAGAAGGGTCACCAGAGGAGACAGACTGGGGTTATTAAAGGACGGGGGGTGAAGTTCATGCCCTGAGAAAGAAAAGATGATTTTGGGGTGTTTTTTGTGGAGAGAGATAAAGGGCCTTAATTCTAACTTCCAGTGGATGAAAAGAGAGTCACTATTTATTGTCTAGCTATGAAATTCCTTCCATAAATCCAAATAAATCACAGTCATACTCTAATCTTAAAGATACCCACTTAAAAAATCAACTTTCATAAAGACCAGCAGAACCAGTACACTCAGCTGGTCTTTTAGCATGTATGGCTTTGTTTTGCATGTAGAATCACATACATATCAGATATATCTGATTCCATGCACAAGATTTCAGATTTCATGCAGTTAGTTATCCATACACATTTACACATCATCAATTCATGTAGAAAGTCATACATGTTAAAGGGAATAAGAGATAAAGTTGTCACCTTGCATCAGTGGTCAGTCTGAATTCCATCTGCCATGGTGCATATTGTTATGGTGATGCAGGCCATGGTCATTACCATTAGACTAGTCATGTTGAAACTGTGCTCTACAGCACCGCCTATGGTGCAGATATGATATTACAGCTACAGCTTACCTTTAGTGGTCTGAAATAGTAATTGACTAATTGTTTTATTTCCCTCTTTTGTCTCCAACCTTTTTTCATCATTATTCTCATTCTTTTTTTTTCTTCCTCCTTCATCCATACCTCACTTTTTGTATCTTCATCGTTACATCCATTTCTTTTTTTCTGCTCCATCAATATCTCATTACACAATATCATATCTGCTCTTTCTCTCTTTCTGTATCTCTACCCCGCCTCCTCCATTATTTCCACTTTCTTTCTGGTCTGTCTGCTCCTCTTCCTCCTCTCAGCTCCTCCTGAGTTCGTGCAGTGGCCGCAGTCTGTGTCTAAGCCACTAGGTGGCAGTGCTGTGTTCTCCTGCGTGGCCCAAGGTGTCCCCGAGCCTCACCTTATTTGGCTGAAGAACGGCAAGATCCTGACTCCTGGAGACAACGTCAAACTCACCAACAACAACAGGTGATGAGTTAATACTATCTGTGATAAGCCTAATGTGTATGAAACCACCCACATGGTGTGTTTGCATAGATACATTGATATGGCAATATCTAAAATACTCACCTATTATAGTTGTTTGAAGGTGACATTGTCCTTTGTTTTTGGAACAAGCTGATCAAAAAAAAATCTCACATTTTTTGGTTGCAAATATCCCTGCCGAAAACACAGAATGTGAGATTGTTGTATTTACAATGTTCTTTAAAACAGTTCTCACATATGACCACAGGGGGGCAGTCTATGACAGCTGTATAACCCAGCTCAGTTTCTCTCAAAGAAAGAAATCTGTTGAAGCAAATAGAAACATGGGTTCTCCTCGTACCATTACATGAATATAGTCCATCATGAAAACTACATCATGACTAAATGGATTTGAGAAAATATGTAGTATATCAGTATATGTATATGAGAATAGATTTTATTATGCCCTATTGCTAGATGTGAATAGACACATTTCAAGCACATTCTGTTAAATCATATTGTCATTAACTGTCTACACTATTTATAATTCCTGCAGCACCCTTGCCCTGACTCGCATCTCCTCTGAGGACGAGGCTATCTACCAGTGCATCGCCGAGAACAGCGCTGGCACCAACCAGGCTAGCGCTCGCTTGGCGGTGTCCCTGGCTAAAGAGCTGCCGGATGCCCCGAACGGCCTCAAAGCCACCGCACTCTCCAGCACCTCGCTGCAGGTGTCCTGGACGCAGCCGCCCGCCGAGGTCACAGATGGCATCATCGGATATGTTCTGCACATCCGAAAGATCTGCGGTAAGGGTCTCTGTGTTGATATTATGTAATTGTTAATTAAGGTAATTTAGCCGTATGTATGTATGCCATAATTTAATTTGGTTAATAGGATTTTCATTTTCTTTACTGATGATATTTCACACAGCGTACATGATCAGATATGGATACATTGCATTTGTGCTACATTGTATGATAATTAGCAGTCAATGAGTGCTGGAAAATAACACTCCCCACAGCCCATCTTCATGTATAGTTTGTATGCAAAGCGGCCTTTCTCAGACAGCTTAACAGTAACACACCACAGCAGAATCTGTTACAGAATGTAACAGCGTGTAGGCTATTTACACACAGCAGCGTGACATTAATCATCATATGTCAACCATTTTCAGAGCCAGATAGCAAAGAGCTGCAGGAGGCCATTAG
>CM050201.1:23215000-23260000 GCA_027475355.1 Coilia nasus | reverse complement strand
GAAGGTCTTTTCTTAAATAAATTTGAACCCTCAGGGCTCTCACTCATACAGTAGATCAATGCAGCCTGTCAATTTCTCCATCTCACCCTGATGACCTCCAGCTCCTCCATAAGCCCTTCAATGACATATTACCTGAGACGAATTTAATAACAAGTGACACAATGACAGATCACACAAGCTACGGAGATCAGCCTATGGCAAATGGCCGATGTTTAGATGGAGGGGTAGATCTATGCAGGCTGATTGGTGGTGATTGATTGCTGATTGACATGATTCTGATTGAAAACACCCCTCTCCCTGCCTCTGTGTCTGTCTGTCCTCTGATCTGCACAGGGTCGTGACCTCAATGGCCATGCCGGTGCTCCCGTTCGCTCGGGGCAGTGCCACGTTCTCATCGAGCAGCACCACTCCAACCTGCCTGGCTCAGGCACGGGCACTGGCTAGCACTGACCACATGTATAACCCCTCTCCCCAAAACGGTTCGCCAACCCCCCCTCTCCTTCCCTTCCAACTATGGTTCCTCCCCTTGGCCTGCCCACCAAAAAAAAAACATTTCCTCCCCCTCTCTCCCTCCCTTAAAAGTCTCTTAATGTCCATCATGTCATGGCATGTCTGCCTGAAAACCAAAACCTGCTGCTAGAATATAGGGGATCGTCATGAACCCCGACACCTGACACAAGCCGAGTCTAATGGTGACACATCGGACTCTGCAACAGATAAGCAATTTACAGTCTCCCCTTCCCTCCTCCTCCAACCCCATAGCCCCATACACCAACCTATTCCAAACCCTTAGCTGTCCTCTTTAAAAACCAAAGCTTGACGCCTTTTACGATGTGTGTGCCCACGTGTGCTTCTGTCCGTGTGTGCATTAGCACTGAATGTTCGCCTTAGGAGATGTTACGTGACCGTGACACACTCGATGCCCGGTCACTTCCAGAGTTTTATTTCCCATAAAATAGTACTGTAAGAGGAAAGAAGAGAGCACAGTACTGTTTAATACTGAGAGAAAAACGAGAAACGTAATATTACCACAGGACTTTCTGCTTTAACCAAAACTTTTCCCACAATGCAATGGTGTCCTGTGGTACTACTATGTTCCCCTTCTTGCACTAAGATAGTTATATCCTTGTCGGAGCCAAATATTCATTATATTCAGACGCACAAGAGAGTAATGAAATGTGTGGATTTCAGAAGTTGGGGACAGTGTTTGTTTGACAGTCCCCTGGTGTTTTTGGCCTTAGCTCTGCAATACCAACAGATACACAATGCGGCCTTTACTGTAGTGTGAGTCTGAGGAGAGTTGATTGTGTTGCTTTTCACCGTGTTAGCCTCGAGGCAGGCCAACCCGGAGGAACCGTAGAGGCGACCGTTTTTTCCCCCCTAAACCCTCTCCCCCCTAAATAACCCCACACCTTTTTCCGCCTCCTGGCTCGAGGCCTTCCCTGAAGTTCCATACAATACCTCCAAAGATAGCTACCTCAGAATGTCCGAGCCATATTTGAGACCAATGTTTGCCTGCTGCTGTTTGAGCAAGCCTACCTCAGCCAAAAAAAAAAACCTTGAAAGGATGTTGCCTTTCGGGGGTTCATACCAAGTTCCCTTAGCCCTATGCCCTCTTCCCTATTCCCTGTGCCCTACTTTCCTACCCCTCCTCCTACCCTTAATGTGAGTGCCATAGCCAGTGTCCCGTGCTGTGCCAGCTACTGCCGCTGCTGCCCACGGTCGGGTGCCCATCAGGTTGACTGCCATGGAGAGTGTGACGCTGGGCTCGGGAACGCCTGACCCCCCCGACACCCCAAGCAGCCCCCCAAGGTCACCTTCCACCGCTGATCATCTCTCGTCTGCCTTATCCAAATAATGTGCCACGGATGGATGTCTCCAATGCTGAAGAGTTCCTTTGTTTTGTCTGTCTACCAGTCCTTTTTGTCTGTAGGCTACCAAAAAATTGAAGGCACAGGTGTCTGAGGACACTGTGTTTTGCTTTGCTTTTTTTTAAATGCCAATAGACTGCTGGCTGAACAGTCTCAACCAAAAACACAACGCCTGTGCCATTTTGAAACAAAGCATGGACGGGTGCCTTGTCTTTTTACTCTGCTTTAAAGTCCTGTCTGGGAGGGTTCATTCCACGGAATATATGGACCTATAAGAGTGTCTCCATTATCTTTTTTTGCCTTGTGGTGATACTCTTGGCCTTTTCCGTGGTATCTCTCAGGAGTTCTCCTGATGCCAAAATACCTTGAGGAGACCCTTATTCAACTGAAGAGCCCATCGCATTGAGGTATACCGGATGGCTTTTTTGTCGTCTGACAGCTGACACACACACTGTCACTCCTGAGCCGAGCCGAGCCGAGGTCTGCTCTCCAGATGCCAAATCGGTTACCGTGGGAACGAGTGGGCACGCGAGCTGATGGCTGACCGTGTTTCAGGGTTACCTGGGAGACGGGTATTTTTATATGTGTGTGTCATCGTGACTCCTGCCACAGATACACACGGGCACTGGCTAGCTTCCATTACTTGACAGCCTATCCAAAAGTTTTTTAAATATAAGAAAACCAAGCTGAATGGTATCCAAAGATGTAAAATTTTTAAAAGATGGTTTTCGTTCTGTTGCTCCTTTCTAACATTCTTTTTGAGAGGTAATTATTGCCATTCTCGTTTCAGTTTGTCATAGTTGCTTGTCTTTAAGGGGTAGCCACAATTAGAAATGCTTTACCTGAACCAAAGTCAATTGTTACAGGCAGATTTCTAAAGATTTGCTGACTAACAGTTTTGAATAACACAGGTTATTGTTTAACCAAGGCTTACCTCTTTTGACACGGAACTGACACATTTTGCTTTGAATTTACCATTTTAACTTTTCAAAGTTTAACCAAAATGAAAATGGGATATATTTTCAAGGAGATTTTCTATGTGAATAATGAAGAATATGACAGTAGAATTATTGCCAAAAAAATAATAATAACTTAGAGGAAAGAATAATGTGACCAAATACCTTTTTGCATATTTTAACATTCATAGTCTTTATCTTTTGTACCACTTCCTCGTGACCAAAGCACAGGACCATGCATGTATGCGTGACGGCGTGGTGGGAATGTATAGGTGTGTGCGTGCTCTGTGATTGGCTGGCAGTTGGTGTTTTCCTTGGGACAGTAGAAGCTCACCAGAACCTTCCAGAAACAGAAACATAATAAACATGTACCATGCGTACACAGATTTCATCATAGTCAGATGACTAGGTGAGCCAAAGAATATCTGTTCAGGTGCATCAGAAAAGCTTCTGCTTAATCTGTGTACCTTATTTCACTCCACTTGTAAGAGGTTGGTCATACGCTCTGAGGGTCTTTGCCAAGAAGAGGATCTTGGCACCAAAGAATTATGCTGTGAAGGGGCTTTTTGTGGTCTATTGCCAGCCTAACACTGAACCAAAAGAGGTGTTCTTGGAGAGCTCTACTGTCCGCAAGGTCAGCCTACAAACTGAGATGAGTGTTAAAGGTTTAACCCAAAAGATGCAGTTAAAACGAGTCAACGATGTGACTCTAGTCCTTTTTCAGTGTCATGAGATGGAAAGAGTGTGAGGCGACTATGATACCAAAAGAAAGATAGAGAAAAGAAGGACGTTTGTAACATGGGAAGTTGTTTGGACTTGTTCTCCCCCTCCCAAACCCCAAACCCCAACCCTCTTCTAGTATGACTCTTAGTAGTGTTAAACCTTAGCTTGCTTATTCTTCCTCAGAAATTTCAAAACTTTTCAAAAGATTTGCTGGTTGTGTTTGCGGAACATGCCTCTTGTGTTTTCTCCTTCCACCCAGCATAACATTATGTTCTTCCTGCTATGTGCAGGCGATGTTGCCAAAATGAAGACGTTAATTTTTTTAAACGTTTCGATGATTATTATTATTATTATTATAATTAATGTTATTATTAATGTTATTAATGTTTTTTTTTTTTTTTTTTTTTTTTTTACTTTCCCCTCTTGTTTATTGTCTGGGATCTTATTTTGATTGAAGCAGTATTAGAATAACGTGAAAATGTTCATTAGGAAATTTAAAACACATGGTGGGTCTTGAGGAAGACATATGGTTCAGACACTAAACACAATATTACTTCTCTGCTTTCAGTATGATGGAAGAATACAAGACTATTCTCTGTTTTTCTCTCTTTTCACCATCAAAAGAGAACCACCACTTGTATAAGAACTGTCTACCAGGGAAATTGTTTGATTAATCAGCGTAAGGTCTTATAGTGACCTCAGTCCAAGTCTCAGAGATAGAAAATAGGACAACGAGCCTTATGAAACATACAGTAAAAGGACTCCCGTACTTCACTACGGGAAGTGCTTCACTACACTGAACCATATGTGTCTGACCTTTTGGCCCGTCAGGTAGAAAAAAAAAAGAAAGAAAAAAATGCTAGAGAAGTAGAGACTGAAGGCTAGAACCAATGACAGAGAGAGAAACAGCAATGCTTTAATACCTGCTTTAATATTCCGTTCTGAAAAAAAACATACCCCACTGTATGTACGTATGTGTGTGTCCCATGAACCTGAAAAGCTTTAAACCGTTTTTTTTTGTGAGGCAGGTTTGCGCACCTGTGTCTCAAAACCAAAAAAAAAATTAATTGTGAAAGAATGGATACATAGGCATTGTGTGTGTATGTGTGTGGTTAAGGATGAAACATGTAGCTGTCACAAGAGACCAAGCAGCCATCTCCCCACTGGTTTTATTTATTTACTGTATTTGTACTATATTGGCATATGCATATACAGTATATTTTAAAAAGTACCGTTACTGTTTAAAATTCCCCAGCAGCTGTTTCTAGTTTATATAGAATCCCCTCAGAGTGCAGACATGATTAGTTTTGGATAACACAATGCCTCAAGGAGTGCAGAGAGAGGCAAAAATGTAATATATTTGGCTAAAAGTGACAGAAAAAGGGCAGCATCGTGTTTTTTTTTTGCAGTCCTGCTAGGTAAAAATTATTTGCTGACACCTCACAGCATTCATTGTAAAAAAAGAGCTATGGCATTTTCCTGTGTCAGGCTGGGCATCATTCACTGTAGTGTCCCTGCGTTAGGCTGCCAAGTATAACCGCCCTATTAATGTGATATTTGCAGCTCATCGACTGCCAGATTTTAATTGAGATGCTGGTCATCGTGAAATGAGCAGGGCAAGGTGAAATGCCACGCTTGCTCTTTCCAAAGCTCCGCTGGTAGAAGCCCTCAATCAATAGAATAAATCTCTGCCCTTCTCCAGAGCCCTCTTCATATCCCCCATTGCCTGTGATTTACAGTTTCTGGCTTTATCATTTAATTGAGAAGCGATTTTGCATACATATTTTTCCCACACATTTATTGGGAAGCATTAAAGCAACAGTGCATCTTGTGCATGTTTTAACCGTTACTTTTTTCCAATTTGAATTATTTATTTTTCTTCCAAGGTAATAGCCTACCACTGCCAAGAGTTTCTTGATTAAGTCTGGTTGAATGAAACGTCTGATTTTATTTTAGGCTGCTTGGTCTCTGCTGAGGACAGTTTGCATTTAAAGGGCTGAACACATGTCTATATCGTTACTTTCTGTGTTTTTTTATATTCTCCAGATTCCATTGCGCCTAAAACCAAATAAAAAACAACAGTGAACTAGAAAGACTGTGTGAGAGACGTGTTTGTATGTGGATATGTCGAGTGCATGTATTGAATCCTCTTAGGTTTAGTCTAGTAATGATTTAAAGAATGCAATATCACAGATATACAGATTTTATAGCCTAATAATAATAATTATTGTGTTTACAAATATCGCATATTTGCTTATGGGCTTCATGAAATCCTAACACAGACTTTTTACATGCTTATGGGCTTCATGAAATCCTAACACAGACTTGAGAACGATAGCATTTTAACATGTCAGAGTACAGTAGCACACTAGGTCAGTGGAGAATCAAAAAAGCTGCAGTTTCTTTAAATCAGAGAGGCATTGCTTCATCGTGATGTTGTTACATGCCTGCCAGGCTCCAGTACAGAGCAGCCCTTACTCATAACCTGATGAGAGCGTGAAAGAGGAAAAGAAACCAAGGTGAGGGCTATTTTAGCATTTTTTCAACCCTCTAATCTGTAGGAGTAGCCAATGGGTGGGCTGGGGTGTGCCTGTTCCCACCCACTTACTTGTCAATTAGGCTCACCCACCCAATCAGAAGGCTCTATACGTTTGATTGACTGTTTTAGTAATAAAAATAACCTATGTGTTTTGGGCTAGGCCCAGCTGATTTTTTTCTGGGCCCACCCATTATATGATTTCTGGCTACGCCCCTGCTCTAATCTATCACCGATCCCTCTTAAGCACAGAACATATATATTGTGTGTGTGTATATATATATATATCCATTTTTCCCCACTGAACAGGTCAACAGCCGCCAGACAACAAATGGTGTGGTCTGTACAGTGTTAGCACTGCGGATGGAAAATCGTGTGTGTGGATTGGCAGAGCATCAGCGAGTGGGATCCAGGCTCTGCAAAGACCACGATGCCAAAAGAGTTCAATTACTGTTTCCCTTCCTCCCTCGGGGAAGCAACTTTTTTCCAAAGCAGCTCGAGTAGACCACAGGGGCAGGTATCCTCAGACAACATGGCCTGTGGCCCACCAATAACGCGTCTAGAGAAACTCCTTTTGGGTCGCAACTTGAATTAAATTTGGGACAGACACACTGTAATTTCCCGTGTGTCTAACTGTGCTTGTCATTTTCTGCTCAGGGTGCTGGGAGCTCTGCTCAGTGAGTCAGTGAATACACACTTACCAACTACCCCAGGCTGTGGAACTGTCAACAGTGCTTGTTAGACCCAGTGGCTAAGGTGCGAAGGTTGTGTGTGTGTGTGTGTGTGTGTGTGTGTGTGTGTGGTATGCAGCAGTAAGGTGGAGAGAGCGAGACAGAGAGAGCAAAATAAAGTATTTGGAGGGTGGGGGTTGATGAAGAGAATAGTAAGAAGAAGGGATGAATGTCCGCGGGGTGGCTGTGGGTGGGTTTGCACTGAGTCATGGGAGGCACCACATTTCTATCGAATTTATAAAGACACACCCCTGTATTTCATGATGAGAGGCATATAGTGTCCGAGTGTATCACAGCGACTGTCCTGCGCAAATGAACCTGTGTGATGGATGAGTGCAGAGGGGGTGCGGTGTTGGAACGGCTGATAGATCGGCCGGCCCAGCGCCCGTTTTCACGGTAATTGGCCCACCAATCATGACCACAGCTTGTTCTCTTTTCATCATATGAAGGCCAGAGTTTCAATGAACTCAAAATCTGAGTGTGTGCCCACCTCATTATAGGATGAGCTGCACACGATTATATGCTCTTAGATCTTGTAGGTTACCCAGGTAAGACTGAGTGAGTAGGCATATGTCATATGCAACTTTACCTCTTACTAATGCCCTGGATACTGTGAAAATAGAAGTAGAAGTAGTCCTTGAGGATGTTTTTTGCACTGCCCACACACCGTGTGTGGTGTATCTCCTATAGTGTAGGGAGCTGGGTACCAATGATCCGCTGGGCAGTTTTTATGATGCGTTGCAGGGCCTTGTTGTCATAGGAACAACTGGAGTACCAAGCCGTAATGCAGTGGTGTTCAGTGGTGTTCACTTGTGACATAATTTGGTCACTTTATTTGTATGGTCGTATAGATGGTCCAGCTGACAGTTTTCACTATTGACTATTAATAAATCATCTGTTGAAACTCCCTGTCTTGTTGTGGTTAGGGCTGGGGGTCAGGTTTGATTAAGGTGATACATCAGCGAACGATAAAGAACTTGAAACCGAATGTCAATAAACCATCTCTAAAGTCTTTGTGTTTGCACTATGCAAATGAAGTGTTTTAGTCCATATTTATACTGAAGCACTGTATCAGTTCCCTTTGTACATACATGCATGAAGTCAGTGTATTCATATTATGCATAAATAACTATATGCTACTTAACAAAGTGCAGTCAAGATTATTTCATCTGGCAAAACTCCACAAGCATTCAGGAATCAAAAGAAATCCGACAGAATGGTGTAGTGGCAGGTTAGGCCCAACCTCTAAACAGAGAAAAGCACTGGAGCAGACTATAAAGGATCAAAGGAGGAAAAAGAATAGAGTCAGTTCTGACAGGCAGACACTTCAGTATTTTATCTCGTCATTTTTCTATAACAAAGTGAGATCTAGATAATGTTTCTTTGATATCTGCCTGGTGCTCTGTTCATGTCCCATAATGCATTTCACGGTATTCTCTCTACTCTAATACATTATTTGTGGATTGCTTGCCCTAGGTCTTGCTTTTTCTTAGTAGCTTCACTTGTTGGATTTATGCTCATCACATATCATAATATTTGCATACAGAGTGCTTAAATAAGGCATGTCCACACGAAACTTGTTTAATTTGCTTGTTTTTTCAAGTGGGTTGATAACATTGACAGTATATGTGAGACTATTAATGCAATAATTTCAAGTTGGTGGTGACCACCTGCTATTACATGCTACCACCTGTCAGCCCCCTGTAATATAATGACACGTCAGCCTTGATTTAAACTCATGGTGAACTCAAGGTGAATAATGCAGTGATTCATCAGTATTCCACCAGTCTCACATCCACAGTAACAACATATCTACCTATGGCTTCATATATCAACACATCTACCTATGGCTCCATTTATATATCCCCACTAATATTGTGCACCTATATTTTATCTGAACGGCCTTTCAAGTGTTTCTCACAACAGAAAATACAACAACATATAATATGCCATTCATTTTTGCATTGTTCCACCTCTTGTGCATTTTTGTTCATTCCATTTTGTTTATAACTTGTACTAGTGTACCTGTAACTTTTCAGGTTTGTTGGCATGTTTGAGACAGAGAGGTGTCTTTTTTTTGCTGTAATCCAATTTTATCTTTCATACATTTGCACAAACCATTTCCCCTCTATTTCCAACCCACTTTAATATCCAGTACAAACAATTCATAATATTATTCTTTTCAAACATTCATAATAACATTCAGTTCAAACAGTACAGACAACATGATAACAAAAAAACAATACAAACACAATCACACACAATCATACACAATCCCCAACACAATATATAGACAAACATTTCCACAGGTGGAAAGATAGATAGATAGACAGACATACAGAATACTGTACTTTATTCCTTCCAAGGGCAAAGTCTCTGTGGATAGGAAAAATAAGGTGTTCAGTTGACTGTTAACTGCATAACAGACAACTCAGATTTGACTGCCCCACCGCTGTATGTCTCCACCATGGTCCTCAGGAAACTGACACATTTTCCAGAGACTACAGGCCTTAAGATAACATCTCCCAGTGACTCACCACAGCACCAATCCTCCTCTTCCTCCTCCTCTTCCTTATCTTCCTCCTCCTCCTCCTTCGAGAGCTCTGGTCAGGCTGTTGGCTCCTGATGGATGATGGCAGGCATATGAGGGCCATCAGAGGAGGCCCGTGATTGACCGTCCAAGGCCTCCTCCCGTGTGCGTCACCATGACTTGATTGCAATTGTGGCGCTCTTTCGCGAGTCATTAGTTTTACGAATGAGTCGCTGGGCATTAATCTAGGCTGGGTGAGGAGGAGGATCATGCGTGGGGACTGTTAAAGGGCTGATGGGGTTGTGGACGTGGAGGTGGGAGTGGATCTCCAGTACCTCCAGTGTGGTCCCTCTTCTGTGCCCACACTGTGGTCCCCGGAGAGCCGAGTATTAGCCTGCACAGCACACACTGAGCAAACAGAATGTTCAATACCGTTTAAGGAGGTGTGATCGGTCAAACCCACACACACACACACACACACACACATACATGCGTACATACAATTGCACATACATGTACACATACACACCCACTCGAACACTCACACACACACACACACACACACACACACGCGTACACACTATTGCACATACAGTACTGTGCAAAAGTCTTAGGCAGGTGTGAAAAAATGCTGTCAACTAGGAATGCCTTCAAAAATGAAAGTGTTAATCATTTATGTTCGCAGTGCAGTAGCTCCGCACACACACAGTACGCACAGTGCGTAGGGGACCAAGTGCTTGGGGGGGCACCACCAAAAAAACAGGCTTCTGAAAAAAACATTACAATAAGCTACGTACGATATATATATAAAATATATGTAAAACATGTTCATATTTATAAGTAATACAAAAGCAACATAGGCCAATTTGCTCCAGAAAAGGTGAATCTCCTTTGCGGCCCTGTCTCCATTCTCCTCCGGGTGCCCCCCCCCCCCCCCCCCCCCCAGTGGTCTGTTCGATTATGGCTCAGTCTCAATTTTGGCAGACACCTGTTTAGACATGGCCTCGAAAAGGCATCAAGAGTCGGGAGCAGAAAAAAGAAGAGAAAGCGAGACGAAGCTCAGGTAAGACAGTGTTTAAAATAAGTAATAATAAACTTTATTTTGTAGCCCTTGCCAGGCAATAAACTTACCGTTAACAAACTTTGTAACATTTGCTCCTAGGCTACTAGCCATGTTTAGACTGTGTTAATAACAAGTGAATCAGTTAACACAGTTAACAGCTCAGACTGTGTTAACAGATTAAAGTTGTAAATGATTGATCTAGCTAGTTTACGTTGTGGATATGAACATAAATTATGGAATATTGAAGGCAATTCATCATGGTCACTTGACTGTTTTCAGTTAGCAGCTAATGTTCGGGTAAGACTAGCGCTTCCATTCCTGAGGTTGCTAGCTAGCTATGCTAGTTCTGATTAAGCTTAATTTTCTAGTGTTAATTTTGTCACCCTGTTTTAAATTTCGTCTTCGTCTTCATCTCGTGACGAATGCTGTATTAGTTTTTGTTATTAGGCCTATTATAGTCATTGACAAACTATATTTGTTAGTCAAGTTCATTGTAAACAAAGATTCTGCCTTATAGAAACTTTGAATGTAACTGTTTGGTAACATTTTCAAGGCGTGACCGGTTATGGTCAAAAATGAAGGCAGATTTTATCTTTATTTCGCATGATACTGCATTTCAGGATATCTATAAAGACGCATTTTTATTCAAGTAAATGGTTCTCGTCTATTGACTGTATACAGGCCATGTTCTCTTCGATTTTCAGGTTTATAGGCCAAGGGCGACATCTGTTGGTGAAACTGTAATATGAAAAGAATCAATCTTACAGTTACGTAGATTTTCCCCAGATGTTGTCCCATATGCCATCTCTATAAATTTGAAATAGAGTTTTGAATTTTTAAATGTACCAGTGGCCTACAAATGTACCAATCTACCAATGTACCAGTGGCCTACATAACACGTAGGCCTACATAAACCTAATTTATATATGCAATTTTTTGTACTGTGGTTAAAAACTGTATTTCAGTAGAATCCCTGAATATTTTGTCTTTTAATTCTGAATGCAGGGTCAATACTTCAATATGTGCAAGGAGGACCTCAAGGTTAGGAGGAGGAGGATGAACCATCCACCAGCAGTTCAACCAATTTAGATCAACCATCCACCAGCAGTTCAAGCCCTGACATCAACCATCAACCAGTGTAGACTGCAACAGTTCCCAGCCTTGACCAGCAACACCATCAATGTCCAGTTCAGGTATAGGTGCCACTCCACACACAACCACCACAACAGTGACAAGGCCATCAGCAAGGGACACTGTGGAGACATGTGTTCCCCCTCCATATGATCTGCTCTATGGTCAGCTCACATTAGGGCACCCAAATGGCTAGCAACTGCCCTGTATGTTCATCAATTAAGAAAATGCAGCGACTGAACAAAAGAGAAACCTACTGTAAATCAAATCAATATTTGGTGTGAACTTATGTGTGTTCACACATCACCCTGTGTGTAAACTGATGCTGGTTTGAAGGCACCTGCCTGAATCTTTGGACGGTACTGTCTCCACACGTTTAATGTTGTTTTTTGACAAGTGTTAGGCAGGTGCGACACACAAACACACATACATGCATGCATACTACCCCCCATACGCTCATACGAATGCATGCATGCACACAAACACACATACACACACACACACACACACACACACATACACACACATACATGCGCGCACACACACACACACATACATTCACACGTGCACACATACACACATAGCTACTCACACATGCACGTGCACGCACGCAGGCTAAGATGTTGGTAGGCATATTAACATACACCCCCACGTATTTACACCTATTTATATATATATATATACTGTCACAGAGAGACATGAATGATTTTAACTGCACCCAAACAAAACTGGTTTTGATAACCATAGACACACACGTACTTAAAAGTGCCACCACATACAGTAAGGCCTACATGTACAAACACACAACCATCTAAAGCAAGGCAAGGCAAGGCAAGTTTATTTGTATAGCGCATTTCATACACAACGGCAATTCAATGTGCTTCACAAAAATAAAAGCAAAGGGCAATATATAAAGGCATAAAAGATAAAGTAAGTGTGGAAGCATAAAAAGTAAATCAGTATGTGGTAGATAAAAGATATAATAGCATGAAAAACACACAAAATAAGTATAAAATCAGTAGAAATCATTAACAGAAAGCATCTAACTCTATTTACATAGCTGAAATCTGCCACATTTGCTTTGATCTGCCTGACAGCAAAGGCACACGGGCATATCTTAGTGTCAAGGATACTCTGTGGCACAGTACGTGCGTTGTTACCATGGAAACAGGGCATTGTAAGCCCCCCTGTCGCCCCGATCTGCACAAAATGGACCCTTCCCTCTCCTCTGGGGCAGCCTTTCTGGCTCTGTGACCACTCAGGGAAAGGTGGCAAATTCTAATTGAAACATGCGTCAGAGGATAGGCAGGATATCTGTGAAACCAGAATCACAGAAAAAAATAGAAGCAATAGCCCTGCTCTTTTAGACAAAAACAAGCAAAAAAAAAAAAAAAAAAACAGTTCATCTTTTTTGGCTGTGTGACCAGTCAGTGGAAGGTGCCAACATTTAATTGAAACATACAATTGGCAGAATTTCTGTAGCACCAGAAGGACAGAATGACAGAAAGATAGGGGAGCTACGCCTCCTCTTTGATAAAAAAAAAAAAAAAAATTACAATATACAATACAATATATATAATACATTACAATATACTGCATATCAGCTCCCAGTGATTTCAGGCTAAGCAAAAGGACGTATGTGTGAGTTATGTGTATAAAGACTCATCGAGTGCATCTCTTTTTTCCAGTTCTGCTGCTCTCTACCCAGTATCTGTCTCGCCTCCTTAGAGTGCCGCCAGTATGGGTATTCACCCCCCCAGTTTGGAACTCAAAACCAGAGAGTGATGAAAGAGTGTCTGTTGCCGCATTGCTGCATTCTGGAGCTCACACACACAGACACCCACACACACACACACACCCACACACACACACAGTGACTGCAGCATTGATCGGTTTAGCAGCTGTAGTTGCGGTATAAAGTGCTGGATTTAGGTGCCTGTTGCGATGCCATCAAAACACAATGCACTCAAATTCTGATCAAAGGTAACACCTCCCTCGCAAGCAGCCATTTTGTCAGGCCTGTGAGCCACCTGTGTATTTTTGGTATACACCAGGCAGAAGAGTAGATATCGTCTCTCTCAGGACACACACACACACACTCACCGATTCACAATAAACCACCACATTTTATGCGCATACACACACATATACACACACACACTCACACACATACACACACTATAAGATGCTAATAAAATGGTAGTAGTGCTTTGTAAGCACATACTCGGTTCAAGCTAATGGACAATATCGCACATTAACACACACACACACACACACATATACTGGCAATTTAACACATGTAGACTACCCATTGAGCAGTTTGCACTCCAACCTAATTAAAGCAGTCACTCTGTTGTTCACGCCCCCCTCACACGAAGAGGGAGATGGACAGAGGCGGGAGCAGCCCGATTGAAATGTTTTAATCAGAGACACACGCACATGTACACACGCTGACGACAGGCAGGGCTAATTGCCAAAAAGACTGCACTCAAGCCCAGAGGGTGCCGACAGACATCAACCCGCCCAGCCTCTCTCTCTCTTTCTTTCTCTCTCTCTCTCTATCTTTCTTTCTCTCTCTCTCTCTCTGTGTCTCTCTTTCATTCTTTCTCTCTCTGTCTTCTGCTCCCTCTCTCTGTCTCTTTAACTCTCTCTCTGTCTCTTTATCTCTCTCTCTTCCTCTCTTTCTCTCTCTCTCTCGCTCGCACTCTCCCTATCTCTCTCTGTTTATCTCTCTCTCTCTCTTTCTCTGTCTTTTGCTCTGTCTATGCCTGTCTGTCTCTCTCTCTCTCTGTATCTTTCTCTCTCTCTTTCTGTCTCTCTCTCTCTCTCTTTCTCTCTCTCTCTCCCTCTCTTTGTCTATCTCTCTCTGTTTATCTATCTCTGTCTCTCTGTCTCTCTCTCTTTTCTCTCTGTACAGGCTGCTAACATAATTTGTCAGCCTCTAATTCACTAAAAATAACAATAGGGTATTGTATGGGTTGACTGGATAATTGTTTTTCCATCATGTCAACATTTTCATGCTGTCTTCATGGTTTAACATTTTGGGCGTCATGTATGTACAGAATAGGTGCACAAATATGTGTGCTGTGTGGATGTCATACATGCCTATATACATACAGTACATGCTGTGGTGTAGTGGACGCATGTAAATGCACGTTAACATTATTACAGTAACAGACCTTTTGAAATAAGTAAAGAACATTTGCTTAGTATTGCTGATGTTAAGAATGTGGCTAGTTTAGTCCCTTCTTTTTACTGCTCTGCATTTGCTATAGTGTACCCACCTCCTTTCCTACCATGGATGTCTTCGTGGATATGTCAAAGTCAAAGTCAGTTTTATTTGTCAATTTCTTCACATGTGCTTGACATACAAAGGAATCGAAATTACGTTTCTCACTATCCTATGCGTTTACATAGACAACAACAACAACAACAACAACAACAGTAAAGTGCAAGTGCACAAGACAAGACAAATCCTGAGCTAAGGTATTGCAAATAATAAATAAAGTGCAGTTGCTTAAGGCTACTGTTACCTAGTGTTGCTAAAAACTAAATCAGGTATGACAAGTCAAGACGACAAGACGGGACAAGACAAGACAACTGACAACTGTATATGTGGTTATATATAGTGGTGAAATTGGCTTTTGGAAAAGAAAAGGGGAAGCCTGTCTTTACTCACAGTGGTCAACATCTCACTCTATTTTATTACTTTAAATGGCGTAGCAGAGGGAGCTCAGCTCCGGCGGGGGTTTAATGCCGATCTGCCCAATTTAAATTCTGGTTATACCGTATCGGTACTCAAACCAGCTGTGGGGCGTACAATACTGACTGTAGGCTTTTCTCTCAAGCTTAATCTCTTTGTTGTTGCTGCTGCTGTGTTTGTGCCTTAAGCTATTGATGGAGCGTTCCTCTGGGATGTCTGTCTCTACCATGCCTGCATCTACTATAACCTTGCCCACAGCAACAACTCATTGTCTGTAACTGTCAGCTTCTTCATAGGTTAAAAGCACAGTTGATCCGCTTGCTTGCTTTGTATCACACTGAAATTGCAATATATTTCATAATACCTGGCACAAATCCATCCACTCACTCATTACATGTTTTATCGTGTCTCATAATTTACTACCACACCATGGTAGTCACATTTTTTTTTACAAAGGCTGCCTCCTGATGGCCGAACTATGTAGTTATAGAAATTCATATCTGTAAAAATTATACGTAACAGTCTTCCCTCTGCACCTAACTATAGACTGCTCTGGTCACCCACAACCCTGCATGCAACCTTCTTAACTCACACGCTGATGCAAAGTCCCATCATTCCTTGTGCTAACTTAGACATACAGTAGGGCGTAATGGCTTGACACTAATGTCTTTGTGAATGGCTCACCTCACACCGGAGGATCATCGGCATGTGTGTGTGTGCGTGTGTGTCTTTGTTGGGGGAGGCATGGAGATATGTATGTGTGTGTGCGTGTGTGTAGTGTGTTGTGTGTGTGCGTTGGGTGGGTGGGGGCATGAGGATGTGTGTGTGTGTGTGTGTGTGTGTGTGTGTGTGTGTGTGTGTGTGTGTGTGTGTGTGTGTGTGTGTGTGTGTGCATGTATGTGTGTCTGTGTGGTGTGTGTGTGAGCTCTTCCTCTTGACTGCTTCCTATTGCCTCCCTCTCACTTGCCCCCACAGCACAGCGGGATGCTTCAGCAGGACATAAAGAGGAGGATGGGGGCAAAAAAGCATTCTGGGTCCACAGATTTCATTTTCTCAGGCCTCCCCCCGAGACAGCCAATGACTCACTCAATAGATTGTTTGGGGATACATTGTGCAGAGTATTGAGTCTGTCATTGGACAACAAGCTAGCCTGTAGGGCTGTTGAAGACGATGGTGTTATGGAGGACACAATCGCCGCACTTGTTGTCCTTCAGTTGATTGGGTCGGTGAAGAGCCGGCGCCGCCGATACAAAAACACCAAGGTGCTGAGATTTCATTTTATTCTTTGTTTTCTGGGTCTAGCAGGGCCAGCGATATGTTGCTTGGCAAGACTGATCCGGAAACTTAGGGTATGGGTAAAGAGGAAGGTTTGAATCATGACTTCATTATCAACAATATTACCGTGACTCAGACTGGTGAAAGCACATTTTGTCAACAGTGTTATTATGATAACAACTTAAGTAATAACAAGTTATGTTATGGAGGTCAGGTTTTCTATTGCCATCTTTTTGTCTTGTTGTCAGCAGGGTTAGGCAAAATTGTCTGGGTCAATTTTCATTAAAATAGGCGGATGGGCAAAGGAAAACATGTTACATTTTGAAGTGGATCTGATTTAAAATTAGTTTCCAGAATAGGATATTAGGCTTTATTCTCTGTGATGTCTGTCTACTTGGTGAAGAATTCAAACTTGAACGTTTTGCTAATACGCCTAATTTAGGAATTATTTGGCTTGTGAAAGGTCTTAGTTTGTTGTATACATAAAATACATCAAAATGTCCTTTGTTATTGTAGTTTGCCCTTTATATAAGATGCTTGAAACTCTTACGGGAACTTCTTTCGAACGATTCCTACCACTCGGTTTATTGAAACATTTGTTATGTGAACGTCTCAGTGTCTAGACCTGTCCTTTTGTTTGAAACACCAGGAATGGAATGTAATAAAAAGAACTGTCCTTGAGTCGCCCTTGACAACAGAAGAGAGAAGAACACTTACCCTTCTGAGACAGTCAAGGCAATGCTTGTTTCCTTGTTGTGACAGAGGAATGAGGTATTGACCCATACAATTACACTGATCACTCACAAAATGGTTCCTCGTTAGCTAGAACTAGGAACAACTCAGTGGCTTTTCTGATTGCGATGGGCCTTTAAATGTGGTTATAAGTGAATTCCTTCCTGATGATGCACTCTTTGCCTTTTGTGTTGTCCTTTTGTCTGAGTATGCCTTTGCTTTAAGCTGATTCTGTCTGGTCCAATTATGTTACATTTACTGGACTGATTGCCCTCCACATCCACGCAGGCACCTAGAGGGTGAACTTTAGTGGCACTACGTGGTCCATAGAGACCACACTTCCTGTTCGAAACCACCTACTTTTTCTTGCAGTAAATAATCACCACAAAAGTCATTAATCCTAACTAACTCTTACGCAGCAAACACCACACCAAATCAAACTCCCATGATGCAAATGGGCCATGTACTGTAAATGTCATGTCTATAGCAGGGCAGAGATACAGATATTTAATGGGATTGAAATACCACCAGTGTACTCACAGCATGGATAGCATCCTCAGCTTAAGATACATCCTTAGTAATGGCGTATGACCCACTCATCATGGCTCATATTAACAAGCAAATTAAAGATTTTTAGACTTCGATAAAAATGTCATTGTAGATTAATTACTAACCTATTCCCACATTGGCAGGTCATTTGTGCGATCCATTTGGGATTAAATAATAAAATCACAGGCCATGTACTCTCACATGCACAGTAAATTCTGCCAATAAACATAGGTGCCCCCAAGACTGCAATACAGCATGGCCTTAATTCATGCAGGTAAATGTATCAGTGTAATACACTGCACTGTATTTAAGCAGATCTATAAAAGGAGGGTCCACGATTTAGAGATTCATCACTCATAACAAACTCATGCTGCTGTCTATGAATATAGGAGCTGTGATGTGAGGCCCGATTATGCCACTGCTGCAATAATTTAAAGTAATGAATATTAATGTTCCTTTCTTGTCGACAGTAGGTTTACATTACAGATGTGGCTTCCTGGCCTCGTACGCGACAGGACTGCAGAGGAGAAGAGAAGAGAGTAGAGGAGAGGAAAAAAAAAATAGAAGAGAGTAGTAGAGAAGAGGAGAGGAAAGGAGAGCAGAGGAGAGGAGAGGAGAGAGGCAGAGGGAGGAAGAGGAGAGGACAGGAGTGGGGAAAAGAGGAAAGACAGAAGAGGAGTGGAGAAAAGAAGAAAAGAAAGGAGAGGAAAAAGGGAGGAGAGGGGAGGAGAGGAGAGAGTAGTAGAGATGAGGAGGGGAAAGGAGAAGAGAAGAGAGGAGAGGAGAAGAGAGGGGGAGAGGGAAGTAGAGGAGAGGAAAGGAGAGGAGAAAAAGAAGAGAGGAGAGAAGAGGGGAGGAGAGCAGACAGGACTAGCATCCTAACCTTTTCCCCAAGTCATTGGGATGGCGGTGTGACATTTAGCAATGTAATGAAGGCAATGACCCTCGGCAGCCTGTGTGACTGGAATGCAGCGGTGTCATTGCGGAGCAGTGAACCCTCCTCTCCTGCCACAGAGGATGCCAACGCAGAGGGCATCTGCAGCGAACCTATCAGGGGAGGTGTATTACATGTGGCTTTTCTGTGTATACCATAAGACTGGTTGTATGGTGACAAGGCCTCCTTTGTGTGTGTGTGTGTGTGTGTGTGTGTGTGTGTGTGTGTGTGTGTGTGTGTGTTGGGCTGTGAAGGGAAGGCAGGTGAGTTTGAAAGACATGAAGGCAGGAATACATAAGACTGCAAATTATATGTGTGTGCTTGTGAATGCATGTGTGTGTTTGTGTGTGTGTGCGTGTGCGCATGTGTGTGC
Organism: Coilia nasus; assembly: GCA_027475355.1. NCBI lineage: Eukaryota > Metazoa > Chordata > Actinopteri > Clupeiformes > Engraulidae > Coilia > Coilia nasus. The sequence continues at coordinate 23,240,893 of CM050201.1, read as the reverse complement.
GTGTAAATGTTTGTCTGTGTGTGTGTGTGTGTGTGTGTGTGCGTGTGTAGATGTGTGTGTGTGTGTGTGTGTGTGTTGGATTGCGAAGGGAAGGCAGGTGAGGCAGGTGAGTTTGAAAGATATGAAGGCAGGAATACATAATATAACACTATGCAAATTATATGTGTGTGCGTGTGAATGCATGTATAAATGTTTGTGTGTGTGTGTGTGTGTGAGTGTGTGTGAGTGTGTGTGTGTGTGTGTGTGTGTGTGTGTGTGTGTGTGTGTGAATGCATGTAAATGTGTGTGTGTATGTGAGCATGCATATGCATGTGTGTATGTATGTCCATGCATTTTCTCAGTCTCAACTGTCACAGACCCCTCTGACACAGCCGGTGTCTAAATTGGCCTCTTTTGTCTCTGAAAGGTGACTGTCGATCACTCTTCCTCTCCTCTGCCTCTCCAGGCATCTCTCTGTTGATAAAGGAGGTGAGAAGATGGGGACAAAGCAGGAGAAGGAGAGAGTTGGTAGAGAAGGAGAGAGAGGGAGGAGAGAGAGAGGGAGGAGAGAGAGAGGGAGGAGAGAGAGAGGGGGGAGAGGGAGGAGGAGGAAGAGGAGGAGAAGGAAAGAGTTGGTGAGAAGAGGAGAGAGGGGGAAGAGGAGGATGAGGAAGAGGAGGAGAAGGAGAGAGTTAGCAGAGGACAGGGGGTGAGGGGAGAAAGAGGAAGATGAAGGGGTAGAGGAAATGAGAGGAGGAGGAGGAGAGGGAGAGAGGAGGAGAGAGTTGGTTCAGAAGAACAGAGAGGGAGGAGGGGAGGAGAAGAGGGAGAGGAGGGTGTAGAGAAAATGAGAGGATGAGAAGAAGGAGGTGAGAGGAGGAGGAGAAGGAGAGAGGAGGAGGAGAGGGAGAGAGGAGGAGAAAGAGAGTTGGTAGAGAAGGACAGATGGGGAGGGGGAGAAAGAGGAGGGGGTAGAGAAAATGAGAGGAGGAGGAGAGGAGGAGGAGGCTAGAGGAGGAGAAGGAAAGAGTTGGTTGAGAAGAAGAGAGGGAGGAGGGGAGGGAGGAAGAAGAGGGAGAGGAGGGGATAGAGGAAATGAGAGGAGGAGGAGGATAGGGGGAGAGGAGAAGGAGAGGAAGAAGCTGAGAGGGGTGTGGTAATGAACACCATGTTTACACTAGGCTTTGGCAGCCTGCAGCAGACACTTCTGTGGCTGGGAGCCACTGCAGAGACCCGTCTCTGTGCTGCGTGCGTGCTATCCCATCCCTCGCTCCGTTCATCTTTTCATCCTTCCCTTTTTCCTTTATCTCTCTCCTTTCCTAAGCCCTCCATCCCCCTTCCTCCCCACCTTAAACACTTCATGGATTTGTTTACTCTCGTCTGTCCCTCCGGCTTCATCTGCATGTGCCATTTTATTTACTTTTCTGTCTCCCCCAGCAAACCTCTTTTTTTAACTCGTTCATCCCTTCTTTACTTCACTCCTTTTCTTCCTCCCCAGGCTTGCTTCCTGGTATCTCTTGCTAAACATCTTACCGTTTTTACCAGGTTGCCTCCTCTATCTTCTCTCTCTGTCTCTCTTGTTCTCTCCCTCTCTCTCTCTCTTTCTCTCACTTTCTCTCTCTCTCGTTCTCTCTCTCTTTCTCTCTCTCACTCTCTCTGTCTGTCTTTCTCTCTTGCTCTTTCTCACTCTCTCTGAACCCTTTCCCTCTTTTTCTTTCTGTCTCTCTCTCTCTCGTTCTCTCTTTCTTGCTTTCTCTAAACCCTTTCCCTCTTTCTATCTCTCTCTCTTTCTCTGTCTATCTTCTCTCTCGCTCTCTCTCTCTCTCTCTCTCTCTCTCTCTCTCTCTCTCTCTCTCTCTCTCTCTCTCTCTCCCAAGTGACCATATCTTGCAGTTCCACATGTTCGCTATCTAACACAGCCATGATGGGAGAGGCGAAACAAAGACATGCTTTCCAAAATGCTAATCTAGCTGATGAATCTGATTAGCACACATGGAGCCACAACTAGCCATTGGCTCAAAGTGATGTGTGGACTAGCATGGCCACACACTCATTACTCTTTCCCCACCACAGGTGACCTTGCGGAGGAAATACAGCACACACACAGGGATCATAATCGGCAGTGGTGTGCCACTGATATATCATCCATGTCAACCTGTTATGCGTTGCTGAGTAACATCGCATATATATATATATACATGCAAATAGTGCCGCACTCTGCCTCTCCCCACGTAATGTGCTTTGTGTGCAAATGAGGATGTCACTGTCTCTGGGGCTGTCTATGGTGCTCTATGGCTGTGTGTGCTGGGTGGGTGGGTGTGTTTGTGTGTGATTGGTTTTCCCCTTTGGGAGACATGCAAAAGCTAATTATTTATCAGACGACTGGGCAACACATTTTTCTTAGGAAGGCCACTAGGACAGGGGGAGTGAAGGAGAGAGAGAGAAGGGAGAGAAGGGAGGAAGGGCAGGGGGTGTGTGGTGGAGGGCATCTGGGGGTCTGGATCTGCTGCCGTCAGCAGAATGTGTGGGGGGAGCAGGGGGGTCCGTGGTGACCAGAGAACTGCTGTAGAGGCACATATGAACATGGACAAATGTGCATACCTGTGTGTGACGCACACACACTTCAAACACACACACACACACACACACACACACACACACACACACACACACACACACACACACACACCATAGATCTAAAGGCTAAAGGCAAAAGCACACCTCTCTCTCTCTCTCTTTCTCTCTCTCTCTCCCAAACTCACAGATGCACACACACCAACATGATCTCATGGCACACACAGCAAGTTTAAAAGGCAAAAGCACACACACATCTTTCTCTCAAACTCACACACACACTCTTGCACATTCCTGGCCTACCTTATTGAATTCATAAATATTACCCAAATAATTATCTTGGGCCCAGTATTACTCTGACAAAAGTGCTCCTTTCTTAAATTCCCATTGTTATAACCCAGCTCAGAGGTCATAACGTAAAACGGAGACAGAGAAAAGAGTATTACAAAATTAAGGTAATTTTTTTTTTTTTAGAAATAAATAATGACAACACAAAACACTGCTGTTAGTGTTAGTGCAACATCATTCAAAGACATCTGCTGCTAATACTGACATGCTGCCAATTAATATGGGTCTTTGCTGCGTCATGCTGTGTTCCCTGATGTATCTTCCAGTGAAAATCTGTTTCTTGGGGATGTCCAATGGGAACCATCGTACCATGAACAGGCAGGTTAGCTATAACGTGTGCATCTCAGACAGAGATGAACATCTTTGCTGTTTTCTGGGGATATGTCCAATGGGAACCATCGTACCATGAGCAGGCAGGTTAGCTATAACTTGTGCATCTCAGACAGAGATGAACATCTTTGCTCTTTGCTGGGGAAATGTCCAATGGGAACCATTGTACCATGAACAGGCAGGTTAGCTATAACTTGTGCATCTCAGACAGAGATGAACATCTTTCCCATCTTTGCTGTTTGCTGGGGATATGTCCAATGGGAACCATCGTGCCATGAACTTCAGCGGCAGCCAGCCATGCAGGCAGGCAGGTTAGCTAGAGCGTGTGCAGTGGTAAACCACATTCTGGGAAGCCTCCCAAGGGACTCAAAGGCAATCCAGTTAATCTTCCAATTTGGAGCAACCTGACTCACCGCCACAAAATTATGAGTTTGGACCCTTAGCAGGAATCAGCCAGCTCCACTGGAGTTTCCTGTGTCAGCACCAAGCTCCAGTGGAAGAGCAAGCACTGGCAGTCTTCACTACAGTATAGTGTAGTATAGTTCAGTATAACTTAACTTATATACCTTTTTGATCCCTTGAGGGAAATTGGTCTCTGCATACAACTCGGGAAAAAAATTAAGACACCACTGTAAAATGATCAGTTTCTCTGATTTAAGTATTTATAGGTATATGTGTGAGCATTTTTGTTTTTTTCTATAAACTACTGACACCATTTCTCCCAAATTCCAAATTCAACTGACACTGGAAAGGTTCGGCTGTCATACATGTAGAGATGCTGATTTTAGGAAAATTTCCAAAGCTGTATATCCCAACTTGTGAATGAGTGAATTACACAACACTCAGTCAACGCGCAGTGAGGTTAAGCACACACATACTCTCAGCCGTGGAGCAGTCACGGAGCAGTGTGGGGTTGGGTGCCTTGTTTAATGACACTTCAGCCATGCTTGTGGATCGACCCGGCAATCTCTTTGATTTCAAGCCCGTAGCCCCAACCAGCAGGCCAATAGTGTACATCCAGGGTTCAGAAAGTAAAAGTCCTGCCACCTTGCCATGTTTTTCCAGCCAATTTACTGAACTCAATTCTAACTAGTGCAACTCCTGAGCCAGGCAGATGGCCTAATTAGTGAAATTGCCTGTGTTACCTAAGAGCACAGGCAAAATGAATTCATAGCAGGACTTTTCAAGCCAGTTTGTCACACCTGATAGTTTAGTATAGTATAGTATAGTATAGTATAGTATAGTATGGTATAGTATAGTATAGAATATATAGTATAGTACAGTATATACTGAATTCACATACACTTTACGCTAAGGATGATGCTTTAATTGAGTTGGGTAGGGGAACACATAGTTGGGACTTTCAAAGTGTCTGAGTCTCACAAAAGGTCACACTTCACCAGTTGCATTTAAAAATTATGAGTGCCTGTCTAATGACAAAGTTTATTATCCAGTAATGACATTTCTCCATTAACCTTGCATGCCATTGCAAATTCTCGCATGTTGTTTATTATGGAAGACATCTCTGCTAACTGTGTCTGCTTAATCATTGCATTAAATAATAATCATGTTTGCCACCCCTATTAGTCCATAATGCAGACTGACACTCACTGAATGTGTGGGGCCATTTGTGGATCCAATTATCTGTGGATGGGTCTGGTGGCCTTCATAAGATAGTCCACAGAAATACACCTGTTGCTGTTATATGTATGACATAATGTCATGTCAAACAGTTTTTTTTTCTGTAGGAAAAGGCCTTGACAGGTTAACATCCTCAGGGTATTTATGGAAATGTTTACATCCAGAAGGCATCACTGCTCAGAGTGCGCCACTGAAATAAAATGCTTATCAGTCACGATGCTACATTTGGCGCTTGTTCTTGAAAAACAAATTAGAACAAATTTAGTTGCACACAGCAACAGCTGAGATCTCTTTCTCTCTCTCTGTCTTTGTCTCTGTCTCTCTCTCTGTCTCCCCCCCCTCTCTGTCTCTCTCTCTCTCTGTCTGTCTCTGTCTCTCTCTCTCTCCCTCTCTCTCTCTCTGTCTGTCTCTGTCTCTCTCTCTGTCTCTGTCTCTTATTCTCTCTCTCTCTCTCTGAACAAGGTTTGTGTCACCACTTCCTGGTATTACTCACCGGGAAATCAATTAGTGCTGGCTGTATCCATTAATCATAACACAGGTAACCACATTCACACCGTGTTTCGCACACGGCGGCAGCGGCGGCTGGTAATTGACGTAATGAGCTGTGGCAGAAGAGGCTGACAGAAATTAAAATGTAATTCAATAATTCACAATTTGCTCCTGAAAGGTAATCAGACAGGGAAGTCTGATTGTGTGTTTCCTCAGGTGTGTGAGTACAAATGCATATGAGTGTCTTTGGGTGTGTGTATATAGACGTGTAGTGTGATTTGCTTATGCAATTTATGTTTCAGTACATAGCAGAAAGAGATATGACGAAACAATTCTTACATCTTACATCATATATGGCATTTTACCATCTATGGGTGACTACAACTTTAAACACTAATGGGTCAACAGCAGCACACACTTCATCATATGGAAACATTAGCCATAAGCATCAGCGGGGTGACTCATAGTCATGACTGCCCTTGAAATATGAACCCCAAGCCCACTATAGTTCTTAGAGGGACTGAGGGAAGAGGAGAGCTTAGCCAGTCAAAAAGGGAGAAAGCCTGGGAGCAGAAAGCTAGGGTTAGTTGGCCACAGGCGAAAGATAAGATGACTTGGGAGTCCGTAGACAGAGACTTGGCAATGGTGTTGGAAGGATTAAAAGGGACAGTCACGGCAAAGTTGGAAAGGATGGGGGAAGTGATGTATAGTTATGGCTTAGATAGATTTGGAAGTAGTGATAGAAGGAAAAGGGAGCCAGCACAACATTGTCAGTCGAGACGACAAAAAGACATTCGTGAACTGGTGCTAAGAAGGAGGCAGCTAAGAAAACATTGGAAAAGGGCCACAATTGAGGAGAAAGAAGGTATAGATGCCCTCCAGGAAGAGTTACGATGTAGGTTAGCAACTCTTAGGAGAGCTGAGAATCTTAGAAGGAAGAGAAAAGAGAAGGAGCGGGTAAGAACACTGTTTTATAAGGACCCCTTTAAATTTGTGAAAGGGTTGTTTAACCAGGAAAAGGGAGGGATATTGAGAACCTCAAAAGAGGAAGTAGAGGAGTACTTGAGGAAAACTCATTCAGATCCAGGGAGGGAGGAAGGATTAGGTTTTCCGCCTGACATGCCACCTTTGGGGGAGATAGAAAGTCAGATGGATGTTGTGCCACCTAGGTGGAAAGAGGTAGAGGCTGTGGTGAGAAAAGCTAAGGCTTCATCAGCTCCAGGTCCTAATGGGGTGCCATATCGGGTATATAAGAATACCCCAGGGGTTCTTAGGTTTCTGTGGAAGTTGTTTAAGGTTGTGTGGCATAAGCAGAGCATTCCAACAGCATGGTGCAGGGCAGGGGGTGTGTTGATTCCAAAAGAAAAAGAGTCTGTTAGAATAGACCAGTTTAGAATGATCTCTTTGCTTAATGTGGAGGGGAAAATCTTCTTCAGTACAGTGGCTAAGAGACTTGTGCAGTATTTGGAAAAGAATGGGTTAATTGACACAACAGTGCAGAAGGCAGGAATCCCAGGTTTTGCTGGATGCATTGAGCACACTAGTGTAATTTGGCACCAAATTCAGACAGCAAAGCAAGAGGGTAGGCTGGTTCAGGTTAACCCTTGTTGAGCATCTGTCTGTACAGCTCGAGTTGGCCATCCCCTCAGCTGCTCTGTCCTGTACAGCTCACATGAGGTTGCGTGAATAGCTGTAATCAGCGGCCAGTTGTGCGTGTTACACCTGGGAGTAGGGACTAACAGCCTGAACTATTTACTCGGTTAAAAGATAGTGTAGGGGTAGGTGTAATAGCTATAGTTTCTCCCTAAGGTGCTCTTCCTACATGCACAAGTACTTTGTGTTCTTTGTAAACTTATTCGTTATAAATGTAACTGTTCCAGGGGCAACAGATAAAACACAGTCTTTCAGCTAGTCAGGAAAATGGAGATAGGACATTAAGAAGAATGAGTAGAATTGCTCTATAGGGCTTTTAAAGGAGAACTTCGGTGTAAAATGAAAATTTGCCTGTTAAAACATCATCCCGAGTTGGTATGTGTACCGAGGAGCAAAAATTATTCAGCCCGCTGCATTCAGAGTTAAACTATTTTTTATCGTTTGCCCCAGAAGGCTAACAATGGAAGTGGTAGGTGCCCTTAGACGAAGCACGACGACAAAGCTATTTTTAAACCATTAAAACAGCTCGAAGAAACTCCACACTCTATCGGTAGTACAACAAAGGCCCTGACATTAAAAACGAGGCACTGAGAACTTTGTAAGTGTACACAACGTCTATTAATAAAACAGGTTTGATAGGCAGTACCTTGCTGTAGTTTCTCGTCGCCGCCATGTTGGACGTCCACACTAGCCGATTGTCGAACACGGACCAGCGGTCAGAATAGGAGGAGAAGTAGTGCAATTTAATTCCGTGAAACTGGAGGGATTTCATCTGTTGGTGACAATATCCAGTCATTGTGCCCATTTAACAGAGCCATGGTCCCAGCAACGGCACCTAATCCACCAAAAAGGCTACATCTGAAGAGAGGTGCCATTCGGAAACCTGTGCGACTTGGTGGAGATGTAGTCCAACAACAAAGTCAAGAGAGAGCTGCAGCCATGGCGACAACAATCGGGAGATATTTCACAGGTTACCCATGCTTGATAAGGACACTTTGCAGCAGTAACTGGTCTTGCAAATCGTCGTGAAGACGTGCCCACAGGCTGAAACAGAAAGATTATCGTGTCTGTAGCCTGCATTTCAACCAAGATGATTACATTGTCCCAGCAATGGCACCTAACCCACAAAAAAGGCTACATCTGAAGAGAGGTCATTCGGAGATCTGGTGGAGATGTATGTCCAACAAGAAAGTCAAGAGAGAGCTGCAGCCATGGCAAAAGTCCATTTGCAACGACTTGTTGGTGACGATATCCTGCCATTTTGTACAAGAGACTGAAGAGGCCCATTCAAGTGTCGTTTCACTTAGGACTGAGTCTCGCGTGCTGTTGTTGACGGAAGTCGTGCTGTGCACGTGAACAGGGATAACACGATTTGGAAGACCAGCTTCTGCTGCAAAGTGTCCTTATCACACATGGGTAACCTGTGAAATATCTCCCGATTATACCTTTTGTTGTCGCCATGGCTGCAGCTCTCTCTTGACTTTCTTGTTGGACATACATCTCCACCGAGTCGCGCAGGTTTCCGAATGGCACCTCTCTTCAGATGTAGCCTTTTTTTGGGTTTGGTGCCGTTGCTGGGACAATGTAATCATCTTGGTGGAAATGCAGGCTACAGACACGATAATCTTTCTGTTTCAGCCTGTGGGCTGTCTTCATCGTCTTCACGACGATTTGCAAGACCAGTTACTGCTGCAAAGTGTCCTTATCAAGCATGGGTAACCTGTGAAATATCTCCCGATTGTTGTCGCCATGGCTGCAGCTCTCTCTTGACTTTGTTGTTGGACTACATCTCCACCAAGTCGCACAGGTTTCCGAATGGCACCTCTCTTCAGATGTAGCCTTTTTGGTGGATTAGGTGCCGTTGCTGGGACCATGGCTCTGTTAAATGGGCACAATGACTGGATATTGTCACCAACAGATGAAATCCCTCCAGTTTCACGGAATTAAATTGCACTACTTCTCCTCCTATTCTGACCGCTGGTCCGTGTTCGACAATCGGCTAGTGTGGACGTCCAACATGGCGGCGACGAGAAACTACAGCAAGGTACTGCCTATCAAACCTGTTTTATTAATAGACGTTGTGTACACTTACAAAGTTCTCAGTGCCTCGTTTTTAATGTCAGGGCCTTTGTTGTACTACCGATAGAGTGTGGAGTTTCTTCGAGCTGTTTTAATGGTTTAAAAATAGCTTTGTCGTCGTGCTTCGTCTAAGGGCACCTACCACTTCCATTGTTAGCCTTCTGGGGCAAACGATAAAAAATAGTTTAACTCTGAATGCAGCGGGCTGAATAATTTTTGCTCCTCGGTACACATACCAACTCGGGATGATGTTTTAACAGGCAAATTTTCATTTTACACCGAAGTTCTCCTTTAATTAAGGATAACATAAGCTAAGTTTGCATGTGGTAGCCTTTATGTCACAGTTACTTTATGAAAAACTGTGTCAAATTATGGTGAAAGACACATCTATTAGGAAACCATTAAAGCAACACTAAGTAGTTTTTTCAACTTAAAAATAATGTTTCCAAAATCGTTTCAGTGGTTCATGAACTTGTAAGTGGGTGAAAGGCACTTCTGAATTCGTTTTGCCGCCCTCCATGGGCTATAACCGCACTAAGCACGTTTCAAGGAGTGGATCATCTCTCTGTAATTCAAATGAGAGACAATTCTACTTCCAACCTGTGGGGCGACTGAAAACAAAACCTACTTATTGTTGCTTTAAAAGGCACTTCTTCTGGTACAGTTTGTTAGGGTTTCCTGACAGGCTCATCTTAATATTACATTACATTAAGCTGACGCTCTTATCCAGAGCGACTTACAGATATTTACAGGGTTTCAGTTACAGTCGTGTACAGTCCCTGGAGCAGTGTGGGGTTAGATGCCTTGCTCATGGGCATCTCAACCATGGATAGGGTGGGATTCAGTTACAGTCCCTGGAGCAGTGTGGGGTTAGATGCCTTGCTCATGGGCATCTCAACCATGGGTAGGGCGGGATTCGAACCGGCAACCTTCTGATTGCAAGACCAACTCCCTAACCACTAGGCCACAGCTGCCCCCAATGGGTTAATAGCATTGTATGTTTACTTGTCCTCTGCTCCTCTTCTGTGTCACAGGTTCACACCTTTATTTATAGTGTTGTTGTAGAGAAATGCTGATTTTGCTGTTATGGAGCCGGTCATGCAATGTTGTGGTTCTCTTAAATATGATAACAGTCATACAAAGAAACGTCATGCTTCAGGACCTTATTTCAAGGAAATGGTTTAATGTCTATCCTCAAAGTGAGGGGTACCCTGCTACTAAAGCAGTAACACAGCTTTGGTTTGCCATAGGGAACAAAGCCATGGCACTCTCCTATGAGGAGGTTTACTACCAACTAGACCCTGTGACTTAGCAAACAAACCCAACAATAGGAGGATTGACTCAGGACTCATGAAATAATAGAATAATAATATTAACCTAAAGTGCTAAGTTTTCTCCCAAACAATAGTATGTTAGAATAAGATTTATAGTCGGAAAGACTTAAATCTCTTCTCGCAAAGGTACTCTTCCTAGATGCACAAGTATCTTGTATTTTCTCAAAAGTGGACCATATAATTGAAATACCCTCCAGAAGTAAAATCATGTAATGTCAGAAAAAGATATGAAAGTGAAGTACATAAAAGACTAATATTAATTTGCCTTCTCATGTCAAGAGGCTCTGACTGAATGGGATGCATTTTGAATGCTTGATCCTCCCTTTTTCAAAACATCAAGGAGGGAAACAGAAACAGAAAAAGAGGAATAAAGTCTTTGCAGAGAACACAGACACACTCAAACCCAAAAGCTGGACGGCAAACTAAAAATGTTTGATTCTACACTGTAGGAGGGCAGGAGAGTGGTCAGACACAGTGGAAAATTTGTTGGCCGCCGTTTCGAAAGACTCCCTGACATGCGTGTACGTGTCTCTCCACCTGATTCACCTTTTCCAACCCCGTCAACCTGCCAGGCCCCATGCTATTTCTATCACACACTCACTCATTCACACACACACACACACATGTACACACACACACACTCACACATACACACACTCACTCACTCACACACACACACTCACTCACATACACACACACACACATACACACACACACACACACACACACACATATATATATATATACACATCAGGTTTGCTTCTCCCACAGCAGAGGTACGTCACAGTGAACCCAGCGTGAGCGAGGCTGACTGGACTGCTCTGACAGATGTAAACCCGTCGTTGCGAACCCCCTCAGCGGCGTCAGCGGAAAGCAAAGGCTTGGCGGGGAATCAATCACCCTGAACAGGTCGGGCAGGAAACCTCACTATGGTGACCCTACCTGCTCTCACACGGTTCATGCGGGGCATTGAATAGTGAAGGCTTCACTTGAACGAGCCATGAACCAGTGAAAGGAAGAGAGAAAGAAAAAAAAAACGAGGGTTGGGTGTGTGCATGGGTTGAGGGGTGCAGTGGGGGTGGTGGGTGCAGTGGGGGTTGGCTTGTGGGTAGGCTAGTTGAACAGAGGAAATAAATGCTGGAGGGCGGCAGGGGGTGAATAGAGAGGAAAGCTCAGAATGGAGGAGCTGGCATTCGCTCAACCTAATCAGCCCCACACATCAAGAGGTGGCACTCTCCTGAAAAATGGGTCTCAGTAGGCCACAGGTCCTCTCAGCCGGGCACTCTGAGGGTTTTCTAATGATGTGTGTTGAATAATAATGCTACAGTTATCCATCCATCCATCTATCCATCCACCCATCCATCCATCATTCCTCTTACTCTTTATTTAAGGAAGGACAAAAATATCACATTATATCCAGACAAAAAAAATCGCACTAATGTTTGACTCCTATTAAGTCACTGTGAAATATAGATAGCTTTAAATGTAAGAAAACAAACAAATAAACAAGGGACATAAAACATCCTTTATGGCCTAGTGGCAGTCCGAATGTGCCTCAAAAAATGCTCTTTTAGTGCTATAATTTAGAGCCCAGGCTAAGTCTCTGCAGTACCCAGGGAGAGTCCCCGCAAAGGTATGCCTTTATTACCACACAGGTCTCCTTGGTTACAGAGATCTGCTCCATGATTAATTGTATTGAGCCACATGGACACTGTAACTCAGCATAGCTAGCATAACTAGCATTTTAGCCTCAGTAGCTACAGCCAAGTCACAAGACTGAGCAACATGGGGGCATGTGGAGGCATGTTTTGTACTTTCTGAAGCAGCATGCGGTGCTTAATTAATGCTGGATTTTTAGCTCTTAGCCAGTTGTTGTCAGAAAAATATGGCCTGTAAATCATAGAGTCTTGTAGAAATAACAGCATCTTTTGGCATGAGTCAGTCCTTGGATGAACTGTTCTCTCCAGTTTGTGAACTGTGCTCTTTTGATCAATGTTTGATCAGTTTTGTCCATGCTTGAAATTGGTTACTAAATCATATTAAATGGCTTTGTGGTGTGCACATTGCTGCTATTGACTGCATAGCACTGTAATTGTGGCCATTCATCATAAAACAACTGTACAGTCATTTGTCTTGCTAATAACAGTTAATCAGTCAAAAATGGATTATAACACATTTAATGCGATAAATTAAATGGAGGAAGGAATTTTGTGTTGGAGGGATGGGAATGTTTGGAGTGAAATATGTTCGCAGTCGACAGTGTAACTTTAACTCAGCTAAACTCAACAGTATTTTGGCTGTTAAAGAAAAAAACGTCCACCATATTTCCTTACAGATCTTATCTTTTTTCCCCTTTTTTCTTGAGATGTGAAAGTGAGACACGCAGTGAGTTTGAAAGTGCGTTTTTGTGAACTGTGCTGGGTGACTCCATATTGCAAGGAATGATATTACCTCAGTGGGTTAGAGGACACTAAGGTGTACCTCTGGGGGTATAGTGATCATTTCCTGTTTGAAAGCAAAGTTCAAACACTTTTGGTCTGGATGGAAAAGCAAGTTCTCCCATGACACGAGAGCCTCTGACGATAAAAAGAAGGAGGATGAAATGTGAACTCTAGTATATAACCTTGAAAGATATGTCTTTAAATTCAGAGGATCCTATTCCCACCATTTCAAAGCTGGTCTCCTAGGGAGTAGCACTGACTCCACATTCTTTTAAACTGGTCTGTTTGCACTGCATTTCTAAAGGATATCAGAAGATAAAAAAGAATGGAATGCCAGGAGCGTTGTTAGAATCGGTAAAAACAATCAAATCGTCATCAGAAAAAGTCAATATTTCCCTCCTGGTCGAGTAAATAAAAGGATAAGAACTTGATTTTACTGGCAGGCAGGACTGGTAATAATATTTTCACACACATGCACAAGCACACACACACATACAGAGGGAGAGAGCGAGAGAGAGAGAGATAGAGAGAGAGAGTGAGAGTGAGAGAGAGAGTTATGGCAACGCACCAGTGAAGGATAAATATAATGCATTTTTTGTCAAGAAATATAGCATATTATACTAAATACAGAATATTAACACACACAGTAGCTTTTGCATAGCTGAATTTGAACTCACATGACATACAAGTGATTTCAGTTTTAGAAGGCTCAACAGCTCAGGCCCCAAATATTACATCTGCAGAAGGACATTAATGTGGCACTGTGATGGGAGAACCAAAGCATATGCTTACCACCCCATAATCTCTCCTCACAGTTGCCATGGAGCCAAAAATAACCCAGCTTCTGCGTCTAGTTCTACCAGCCCAGGTTCATTAGGGTTTCCAGATGAGGATTTTATGGTTATATCTCAATCTATCTGCTTTATTACTCTGACACGATGTAACACATTTCAAAGCCTATGCGTTTCTGGCATGTTATTGATCCAAAATCAATCTAACCATGTTTTTTGCTGAGCTGAACAACCACAGTCATTTATTTAAAAGAAACATATTTCGCAATCTTCACATCATATGTCAAGTGGCACATCTGGTATATTATGCTGTGTGATATTGTCAACAATACTTCCAAATATAACGCCTCCCTCTTTCTTTTGAAATATTATGTGTAGCCAAAAAATATATCTTCAGCTCCATAAAGATGTCCTTGGTTCTGACATCTCAGTGTCTGGTTGTTTCATAACTGGAATTTAGGAATGAATGATGAAAAACAAGAGCCATTTGTTCTGGTTCAACAACACCGTGCTGATGCGAGCAAAGCCTTCATCAGTCTAAGTAGAGGACTGCAGCAGCTTCCCCTGAGCCAGCTTTGCACTGCACATAAATACAAAAGAGGGAAAGGAAGAGAGAGGACCTCACTAATGGAGACTAAAGAAGCTTGGCATTGCAGGGACGGCCAGTGCAAATGACACAGACATCAATAAACAGGCCATTTGGCACCTCGAAGACTATTAACCTCTGATTTTTCTGTGAAGTCTCTCCATGCTAGAGTACCATCTTTGTGTTTGTGCATAAATGCCGCCTCCATTTAGACACCGATCTATTGATTCATTTGAGTACAGACCCCTACTATTAAAATGATACATAATAATAATAATCTTATAATAATGGAAATATTGTATAACATACATACAATGACATCTTTAGAGTGCAAACACATTATGATGTACAAAAGTCTGTATGTACAAAAGTACATAACAGAACAAAAGTCTCACCATATAAACATATTTCACACACATTAGGCCATAGTGTTATGAATCCCATGAAAAGTGTGGTAATTCAACCAATGCGTGTGTGATTATGTGTTGCTAATTACTTTGTAGTCTACCCATGTTGAAATAATACAGTTACTGTGTGAGTTAGGTAGGAGAGTGAGTGAACAAGTGAGTGAATGAGTGAGTGAGTGAGTGAGTGAGTTAGGTAACAGTGAATGAACAAGTGAGTAAGTGAGTACATGAATAAGACAAGAGAAAGAAAGAGGCAAAGGTGGAACTTTCCTGTAAGGCCAATAAACCTCATTTAAATTTGAATTTGTGTGTGTGTGACCACTTTGGCATGCTGAGTGAATATGCCTGGAGTAGAAAAGACCTCATACTGTGATTGCAAGATTTGGATGACAGTTTGACAACCTGCAGACGTGTACCGGCACACGATACACAGCTCGTGTCTCAATCATCTCTGGTGGGTTGCTGTATGCTATCGCTGTACTTACTTTTCTGTGCGCTATCTTTAAGAGCCAACAACCTCTTTACTGCATCAGGCAGCCTTATCCTCAAAGACACATGGGAGAGACACGGATTATCCTCTTTTATTCCTCTCTCTCTCTCTCTCTCTCTCTCTCTCTCTCTCTCTCACACTCTCTCTCTCTCTCTCACTCTGTCTCTCTTTCTCTCTTTCTTCCTTCTCTCCATTCCCATTTCAAGCTGTCAGCATGATGTCATTTTTCCACCATTCAATTTTTAGGCTACATTTCATATCAGAAAAACAATACGTATAATTATGGAAAACATTTTTTTTGACACCTCTGTCTTTTCTAGTGAGCGTGGTGACAAAAAAATGCTGGTGAGACTTTTAGACTGTTTTATATATGCAGTGATAATAAGCTGCAATGGATTTAGTTTTGATGAGGTGCCATAGAGGCTCTCTCTCTTGACTATGACTCACAGACACAGTCACAGACAGCTAAAAATGAAGTGTAAGTGCTGGGACGCAACACTCTCACACATTTAACTTCAGCAAGTTTCTTTTCTTTTCATTCATAAGGGGTTCCGGTTCCGATTTGTTTTAACTTTAAGCACATCCTGATGTCTAGGTCTGAGAGGACCACAGTTCCCTATAAGCGATCTCTCTCTCTCTCTCTCTCTCTCTCTCTCTCTCTCTCTTTCTCTCTCTCTCTCTCTCTCTCTCTCTCTCTCTCTCTCTCTCTCGCTCTCTCGCTCTCTCTCTCTCTCTCTCTCTCTCTCTCTCTCTCTCTCCAAAGCCTACTGCTTCATAATTAATAGGCTCTGGGCCTCTGCTTGGCCTGCATTTAATTCAAGCCGTCGGCAGGATAAAGATCAATTCCCATGCTCTTTCTCTGGTTTTGCATATGGAATTTTAAACTAGTCGCAGGACCATTTGAGTGGTGCAGTGTTATTCTCACAAAGCCATATGTTGACAGCAGCCTTAGTGCACATCTCTTTCAGATCGATGCTTCAAAGGCAACACAGCCAGCGATGGAAAGGCATGTAACGGTAAAAAAAAAAAAACACATGCTACCAATGCCCATAAGAACAACATGTCAATGTCAAGAACAACATGTTCTTTTCTGTCATGTCAAAATGAGAACAGTGTTTACAAGGCTGACCACAGGCAGGGTCATGGACATACTGACATATAGACATGCTGTGTGAATGGTTACACTTTGGGTCATGTCCTCTGAGTATGGATCGCAAGAGCTTCACACATAGCCTTGTAGGACTGTCTTGACAGGCTGCAATCTCAAGCAATCACTTGGTACCATCGACTGCATATTTACCACCGGACCACACTGCCCTACAAAGCCAAAAGGCAGTAACTGCATATTTTGTCAAGCTGAGTTTAGACTGGAAATTGACTTTATAACACCTCCTTTGTCTTGTGACTAAATCTCTTGCTTCTTCTTATTAAGAAAGTACATAAAAGCATCACCACTATTATACCAACAACATGTTTGACTGGGCGGTGTGACAACTGTAGGCTTTTTGCGGTCACAGTACCACCGGTGGAACAATTAGCTTTGAATGAAAAAAACATAACTACAACATTACAATATTACTACGACATTAGAGCGAGTCTTTAGTAAAACATTACAACTTAATTCTGGTAACAACAAAGTCATAATAGGGGGTGTCTCTGAGAGGGTTAAAGGCATTTTTCTCAGATTTTGTGTTCACATAGTTACTGCACTTTGCCTTTGTAGAGCAGTACAGTTTTCTTCTATTAGTAAAGGACAGTAACAGTGGTCTCTGTAGAGCAGTACAGTTTTCTTCTATTAGTAAAGGACAGTAACAGTGGTCTCAGTTCACAAAACATCATATGATTCATCTGCTGGCTCTGAAAGGGTAGAAGGTCTTAACCTCAAAGGAGGAGGAAAGTCAACACACTTACTTGACAGAGAAGGATCTAATGACAGAGAGAAAAGGAGAGAAAACAAAAAGACGAAAAGGGAAAGGGCAGACGGATAGTTGCTTTTTTGGGAATTGTGGGTGGGGTGTGCTGACGCAAATGCTGAGGTGAGTGGGATGCTATATTTATACTGGGAGATGCATGGACACAGTGCGGCAAGGACCCTCTGGGGTAGATCCTGAAAACGGCAGCAATAAACCCTCATATCGAGACCGACCCGACCCAACCCGACCCAGCCCAACCCAACCGCTGAACTTGAATATTAATGTGAAACAGAGCTCATCACCACCAGCAGTGCAGCTAGGCGGTCTAAATTTATCTCTCAACATGACTCTGGGCAATTTAAGCCAGTGTAATTGGAAAATAATGACCGGATAACACTTGAATGTGGAAACCATCTAGTTATGAATACCAGGCTGTTGCATTATCTGAAAAGTCATTGGAAGGAAGGTAGCAAGGCAACAATATTTATCCATTAAAAAGAGTTAGAAATAACAAACACACAATGTTTGTGTAACACACAACAAGCTGAGGTCTGAAGTACCAAGATAAGGCTGACTAAAAGGCAGACGTAAAGTTTTATATTCAATGATGAATGCATTGATGTTGTTTGTTTGTTATGTCACTGTGCGTCACTGTGGGATTTCGATGCAGAGCAAACACGCTGTTGTTTTATTGGACATTTGAAAGGGGTGGTTTGAACACCAAGGCCTCAGATGGCAAGTCCCTATCTACCTCTCTGCAAAGAACATAAGAATCAGCAGATATATCAATGTATTGGATGGAGGATAGAGTATCATGAGCCAAAGAAACAGAAAACGATAACACTTAATTTCTCTCTCCCTGTTACATCAATTAGGTACAGCATAACGAAGTGTGTAACAATATGTAACATTACGTACTTACACTGTACCATAGGGTTAGTGTTAGTGTTAGTGTTAGGTATGTACAGTGTAACTTCATAATGCTACATGTTGTTACATGTGGATACACCAAAGAAATAAGTAAATAAACGTAAAATAAAGTATTACCCATAAAACTCATGTAGTCAGCTAGGAATGAGCATCTGTGCAGCTTAGGAAGGACAGAAACTCAATCACAGATCCAGACTGAATCCAATGCTCTCAACTCAAAGCCCCCTCTTATCCACGTTCCCAAGTGGTTCAGAGACGGCAAAATAAATTAGTTTCACTAATAAGCCCTGCACTGACCTTGGCATTCAAAGATACACTATTTCACAATAAACAAGCACGAACAGCAGCAGAAGCACATTCTGGCCATTGACTAGTGGTGTGTAACAGAGGATGCAATACATGGAAATCGAGAATGCAATATGTGGAAATCAATAAGTCTCTCAACAGCTGTAAAAAAGAGTGCAACCACAGACAAGTTTTTTTTTTCTCCCAGAACAGTAAGTGAGCGCGTAAACCCATTTATGCTCTTCTGAGATCGTTCTGTATGGATATGGATAGTGAGATCTATTTTCCATTTATCAAACTATACCCTTAAGGTTTTAGATTTTTACTGGTGATCCACAAACACCTCTAATAAGGATGTCTTGGGTGTATTTTAACATAGTTATTGTGCCTGTTTTTTGGTTTTACTGTTTTATTTCCATGCCTGTATTGTAAAGCACTTTGGGGGAACTCTGTTGCTTTTTAAATATACTATAAAAATAAAATGACTTAACTTGATGGTCTGCTGGATACTGTTCTAACTGTGGCGACAACTGTTAATCATTTTACATTAAATTAAGATCAATGTTACACTGACAGTCAATAGAAACTTTGAGGTAGAAGTGTATACACATTTCTACTTGTAGGGGGGTTGTAATTATTCATTGTGGATTTATTGATGACTTAGTGCTCGGGTAGTTGAGATAATGACAAGTTGTCTTCTTATCACGGTTCATTGCACATGGGTTGGTCTCTTTGCAAAAGTGGACCAAATACACATTGAGCAACACTCAGTGGGTATCTGCACAATTTGAGGATTGGTTTTGAAGGCCTATATAAAGGCCCAAAAAAGGCCACCATTACTTCAGGCTATGCTGCGTCCATCACATGAACAACTCCGGGCACTGGGTATGGTGGAGGCCGGTTTGAGCTACAGTGAGATAGCCAGGCGTATGGGTTGTTCCCAACCCACAATTCGAAACCTGGTTCTGGCTCTGTTGATGATAGACCGGGAGGTCAACCTCCAAGCATGATGCCCTTTAAGTGCCAACATCCTGACCATGGTTCAACACCAGACAAGACTTCGATGGGCCAGGCTTCCACTACAGCAAGAGTGGAATAGGATTTCGCAGGACACTATCCAATGCCTAGTGCAACGGATCGCTGCCTGCATCGAAGCAAATGGAGGCCAGGCCATATCCGGTATCGACTGTTGTGACTTTGTGTTTGGCAGGTGCCATTTTCTTTTGTTAAGTTTGTTGTTTTGAAATTATTCTTGAAACTTTAGATTTTTGTTTCTGTATGCCAATTTCCTAAGCAAATGATTCATATGAAAAAAAATTCAGCTTAGGGTTTCAAAAGAAAAATGATGTTGAAAGATATGGTCTCAAAGTTTTCATTGACTGTGAGTGTATAATGTACAAAATAAAAAGCTGGATATTTGGTGAAAATCAAAATTATTTGGTGCACTCAAAGCAAACCAATAAGCTACCACTATGTTGCACCACTTGGGGGTTTCATTTGTCAAACTCTTGGACAAAACTCCATGTAGTAAACAAATACAGAGGCTAAGCTAACATACATGTAATTTACATAATTGGTCGAGTAAAATGAATTGACTATTAGCCTTGACGATTCAACGACCACCACATCTTCCACAGACTCATTCTATAGTGCTTTGAATAGAAATGCCAGGCACAGACATTAGCGTCCACAATAGCATAATTGCACCGTCTCTGGACTTCTTTCCGTGTTTGCGAAGCAGTGTGCTAATTATGCTCAGACAACTCTCTGAACATACATTACTCTAACTGCTCTATTCTTGGCTGGGGTTGAGGAGTTGTTTTCATGTTAGCGAGGCAGGAAGGAAAACTAAAGCACACACAAAGGCACTGATGCTCACTTGCATCACACTTGAAGACGTAAGTGGTGAATGGAGGGAGGAGAAGGGGTGGATGTGTGGGTGGGGTGGGTGTATATGTGCATTAGTGTATGCTGTGTTGTGTGAATGTGTGTAGTTGTGTGTATGTGTGAGAGAATACCTGTGTATGTGTGTATGGTACAGCAAATGTGTCTGTGTGTGAGCATTTGTGTGTGTGTGTGTGTATCTGTCAACTGTGTGTGTGTGCGCAAGTGTGTGTGCTTGTGCGTGTGTGTGTGCATTCATGTGCATGTGTGTGTGCATTCGTGTGCATGTGTGTGTGTGTGTGCGTGTGTGTGTGTGTTTTCTGTGGCACTGTGACAGTGATGTGACGCTCCTCTGAGATAAGGGCTTCCATGCAGGCCCCTGCCAGTGCGCTGTCACAGTTCAGCAGAGATGCGACAATGCAAGCTGTCACAGCACTCCACATGCCGCCCAAGGACCATTCACCCTGACATTACTGATTTGTATAAGATTGCCTCACAAACAAACACAGACACACACACACACACACACACACACACACCTATTTATGGAAAGATTTGTCAGAGATTTATTTCCCTGTAGACCTGGTGATGCACATCAGCGCAGAGAAAAAGAATGATATCAGCTTTAAAAATAGTACTGCTCCCTCTTTTTCCCTCCCTTCCTCTCACTCTGTTTTCCCCTTTCTCTTCTTTACCCTCTCTGTATCCCCCCTCTCTCCCTCTCCCTCTCTCTCGCTCTTTCTTTTGCTTTTATCATTTTCTCCTTTCTCGTTGTCGCTTCAGGGTGCAGCAATCCTTGCTGTTTCATTATTAATGATACAGCTCTGCCCCCACAGTCACAAATGACTTTCCCAGAATTCCTTTAGTCTAACAAGATCTCTTATTCACAGCCCACAGATCCAGCTTAAAGGAGAACTTTGGTGTAAAATGAAAATTAGCATGTTAAAACATCATACCGAGTTGGTATGTTTGCTGAGGAGCAAAATTGAGTTAGCCTGTTGCGTTCAGAACTTAACTATTTTTTACCGTTTGTCCCAGAATGCTAACAATGGAAGTGGTAGGTGCCCTCAGACGAAGCATGAAGATTACGCTATTATTAAACCATTAAAACAGCTCGAAGAAACTCCACACTCCATCGGTAGTACAACAAAGGCCCTGGCATTCAAAACAAGGCACTGAGAACTTTGTTAATGCACACAATTTTTATTTAAAAAACTGTTCTTACATGCAGTAGTTTGCAGTTGTTCCTCGTCGCTGCCACGATGAAAGTCCAAGCAAGTCGATTGTACTACCTCTCCTCCTATTCTTCCTGCTGGTTCGTGTTCGTCAATCAACTCGTGCTGACTTTTATCATGGCGGCGACGAGAAACTACAGCAAGGTACTGCCTGTTTTAATGGTTTAAAAATAGCATAGTTGTCATGCTTTGTCTAAGGGCACCTACCACTTCCATTGTTAGCCTTCTGGGACAAACGGTAAAAAAATAGTTAAGTTCTGAATGCAACAGGCTAACTCAATTTTGCTCCTCAGCAAACATACCAACTTGGTATGATTTTAACATGCCAATTTTCATTTTACACCGAAGTTCTCCTTTAAACATCTGTTTCACTGAAGATAATAACACTTAAAGACTGCCCTATGCACCTCTTGCCCCAAGCAACATCATTTCATTTTTTGTTTGTTTTTGTTTTTTTTCTTTTACTGAGAGTTTAGTCTGTGGCTTGCAGTGATAATGTGTCAACTCCATCAGTGTGTGTGTGGTGTCAACTAACTCCAAATCCCTTTTGGATAGAATAAACGAGACAATTACTGACACTTTTGGCTTCTTTGCAGTAGTTCTGTCATATATATTACTACAACTTGGCAGTTACATTCAGAGATACCCACAGATATGTCCCAAAGCCACCAAAAGACTGCAGTTTTACACATGTAACACCACACGTTAAAAAACACTGTTTCTGCCAAAGCCATGCATATCATTTTTTACACAAGTGAACACGTTTGGCTCAACAAACAGCACAGACTGAGCTGGGATTGAACAAGTTCAACATTAAGTACCAAGAAACGATTTCCACCTGCCAAAAGACCAAAAGCTTATATCAGAGAGAACTCCACATAAGGTCAGTTGCTAATTATGCACCGGAATGCCTTGAATACCACTTTATAACAAACACTTTGAGAATAGATACTGATCTATTATTGGCTTGCAGGTAACATGTCCATTGTGAGAGTTATAATATAATATGTTACATTCTAAAAGGTAACAAATTGAGATTGAGGCCCAGTCTTTATGTTGGTGCCTACAGAATGTTATCTCATGCGTTTAGAACACAGAGCATTCTCTAAGGAGTAAATAGATTCATCAATATGGTCATCCATTTTGTTTTTCATCAGAAATTTCAGGAATGTGAAGACCAATCCATGGTTCTTTGTGCAGTTTACCTTCAATTACCTTGAAGACTTGAATATGAAAAACAGGCAACTGAAGACGGATTCAAACACTGATACAAGCCTATAGGAATGTAGACTAGAAAAAATGTGTTGTCATTTCTTCATCTTGCCTTTGGAACAGAATGATAGGTAGCACTGAGAGACTAAAGCAGCTTTTGTGATCATCAGTGAATACTCATCCACTAAGTACTGAGGTAAGGTGATCTTGAAGACCAGTGGTATGGCAAGTGTCTTTACTACTCCGAGTCAGAGGCAAAGTACATGATGGAATTATCCACACTGTCACCACATGAGAATAACACGAGTAGGTTGCAGGCCTAGTCAAGACAACACACCAAAAGACAGGATATGATACAAGGCATTTCATGGTGTAGAGCGTCCAACTTCTGGGACAGCGCTCATCTTTTTGGGTTCCTTGTCCTGTGGTTGCACATCCGACATCCACACAGGAAGCTCCCTGAACCATTTTAGGCCATGTTGCCACTCGGCTGATCCCCACTGGCCAGATCCGACTCCGCCTCCCCACTGGCCCCGCCCCTGCGACCCGACAGGTGTTCCAGAGATTTGGGCGAGGTGTTCATGGGGCGCCTCTTGCGGCAGCATCGCGCCAGGTCCGCGCGGAACGACGGCGTGTAGAAGCCGTAAATGACGGGGTCGCAGCAGGTGTTGAGGTTGCCGAAGACGAAGAGGGCGTGGTGCACGTACTCCGGGGTGACCTGCAGCATGCGCGGCTGGAACCAGTACCAAATCCCCAGCAGGTAGTAGGGGGTCCAGCACACCACGAAGGAGGCTACGATCACGATGGTCATCTTTAAGGTCTTCATCCGAGCCTTGGGGATCATATCGGTCCCACTCCGCCTCAGGCACGGCTCCCCGCCCCCTGAAATGATCACAGCATTTAACACATGATTGAACCTGGCCTCAACCGCCTTTATCCACACCCTGGAAATCAATCAATACACAACCCCAACTAAGCAAGCATATTTTCAGGGCAAGTTGGCTGTAAACTAATCAACTCGATCGATTCTGTTCATGATCATTCCGTTATTGATTTAGTTTTGGTGTGTTGTGATGGATGATCGCTTTCATGGCAAAAGCGTGGCGATCAATCACGGCTCTCGTGAAGGGTCACTGTATGTACTGTACCTTTGGTGGCCTTGTTTCTGTGCATCTGCCGGTTGATCTCGATGAGGATGCGGGTATAGCAGAAGCTCATGACGAGCAGGGGAAAGACGTAGAGGGTGACGAAGTGGAACATGTTGTAAGCCGTCTCCTGCCACCGGTGCTGGAAACTTCCGTGGGTCACGCACTGGACAAAGTCCACCCCCTTCGCCTTCACCGCACGGAAGATGAACAGCTGTCAAAAAAACAGTCAAAAGTTAGTTAGTTTTTTTGAACAACCAAAAAAACACACCATTACAGAGATAATCACACATTTACTACACAGAAATACATATACATGCTGTAATTTCAGACTTTGTCATGAATATTTTCCAGGACATATATACTGTTAATATGTAAGGATAACGGCCACCAAGGTGACCAGTTCAGTAGAAATAATGGTGAGGTGGAGGCAAAGAACTCCCAAGATGTGAAGCCATTGATATGGAAGAGCAATAACACTTTTCTTTCGAGATCTACTTCAAAGGTAGCCAGTGCCTTGAAAGTTAATGCCCACCTCATCAGCCAATCAGAAAAGAGAATTCCATTGTTAGGGGAGACAAATGTTAACCTTTTTGTTTTTAATGTTTCAAATGAAATAGACAACATGAATGGTAAAGACAGTTGTGCAATTCCATCATGGATATATATATGGAATTTTATAAACAAAAAACCTAAACAATAAAGAAAGAAAGACAAAAAATAAAGAAACAAAGAAACAAACAAAAATTAGCCATCTGGGTGGATAACACTGTTATTCAAACAGTGCCACTAGTCCAGACATATGTCATGCTGCAACGTACAAAAAAGAGTTGAGCTATATGTTATTTGATTCACTTTTCCTTGCCTATAGACTGATAAAATCTTGTATATCACAGACACACAATTATGCACCAGGTCATGTAACATCACTTGTATTCTTTCCCTGGCAACAGCATCCGTGACATGGTTTATGTAATCTAGACGTGTATAGAGTCAGTGATAACCATCTGTAGGAGAGGCAGTCTACCCCCTCCAACCCTGATATACTGGGACGAGACATCCACACATCAATTCCGTCTACGTATGATCTCAAGGCCTGGGATGGAATCACAACGGCCAATAAGGACACTTCAAGGCAAGCATAACTGCGCTGGCCCACATCTGTATGAGAGGCTTATTACTGCGCCATGCTGTGAGACGTGCCACGGCTAAGGAAATTACTATCTAGTGCCGGCAATCTTTGTTTATAAATCATGGCATGATGCCACACTTCTCGTATACCATGCCATTCTATCACAGGCTGTGTATAGGACTTGCGCTATCATACGTGAAGCAGAAAGTATATATGTGACATAGAGATGAAATTGTAAAACTGACACAGATTGTCATATTGTTGTGGGTTAACAGTAAATTGAGGTGTATGGCAGTAATGGTGAATTCAGACCAGTGCCTTTAGTTTCATACCTGAAATGCCTATAGTACATTGGGGCTGCTACAAAACAGGAGTTTGTTTTCAATTACACATCACAACCTTCCTATTACTACCTCCTGCCTTGTTATGGTCACTCTGCTGGGTGTTCTGGATCTGTGTAAGGGTGAGGGGTCATGACACCTGCTGTGTCACACCTTTAATGAGAGGGCCCATGGCTTGGCTCTCCCACCTGACCTCTGTCACAGCGGTCTGTCTGGACTGCCACACAAACAGGCTAACAACATCAGCCCCCTTAAAAGTTTCAGTGTTCCAGAAACTTTAGTTCAGTTCAGTTCAAGTCCACCTTGTCTAAACTTTCCATTAACTTTGCTGAAAAAAAGCCATCTCAGAGCTGAATTCCTGCTGATGAGTAAAGTGCTCGTCTCACCCCCTTTCTAATGTGCTTATCTGAGAACAACGCCCACAGTCCAGTGCACACTACTATATTGCCAAGGCAGAGATGGACTAGCGATGAGAGGCATCTCAATGAGGGACGGACCGGTAGGGGATGGGCAGGGCGGGATGCTCGTCCTTAACTTGTCTTGTCTGGTACTTTAAAGGGGGCAGGTGGTGGGCAGGCGGGTGGATGACGGTGGGGACGTGGTGGTGGTGTATAAGTGAAGCTGCATGGGGATTAATTTGACACAGATTGCCGCCCACGTTCTATGAGCAATCA
>CM050201.1:23182500-23212500 GCA_027475355.1 Coilia nasus | reverse complement strand
CAGTTCAGAATGAAGACAAACAACAATGATAAGGCAAGTTTGTGCAGTCCACTGTAACATAGTGGTTGAGTATAACAGCCCATACAAAAGCACTTTTACACAATATAAAAGCCCAGTGGTAAAGTGTTTTCCACACTCACCCTGTGACAAAGGCTACCACAGGGTGAGAGTGGAAAAATTGCTGCCTTCGAAGGGAGTGTTTGGTGGCAGCAAGGCATCAAGGCTGTCCGAATCGGATAAATGCATAAAATGCTGCCTTCGAATGTACCTTTGTTTTGCCCAATTTTGAAGGAAGCATAGATGCTTCCTTCATGCTCTCTTCAACGTCTAACATTAACTATGGAGTCAGCTGCTGGTGGCAACAACGTTCTGTCTGAAACAAAGGTTTTAATAGGCACCTTGATGCCTGATTAAGGTGCGTGACTTGTTAGATAGTGAAGGCAGCAAGGCAGCAAGTCACTACCTTCCTGTTTTGAACGTAGCCAAGGTGTTTCTCATGGGGACACAGAACCTCATTACTGGATTTTATTTCCTCCTCCAGGTGCCTCATCTGAGGTGGGTTTTTTTTCCCCTAACCGTTTCAAACTTTCGAGACACTCTGTACAGAACTTGGGCAAAAATGGCCTTTTTATCACACACGGCTTCACAGAACCTGTTCCAATATGTATGGAAATAATCCACTGAAAGATCTGAAGCAGCTCTGCTCTTCACTGTTACTGAGAGAGCAACAGCATGACAACAAGGGCAGGGGCATTCATCATGTCATCCAGACAGCACAGTCCATTCAGAGAGCGATAGAGAAGCACGGTAAAAGCATTGAGTTCAAGGTTTTCATCGTTGAACCTGTATCGCTCTGTATTCAGGCGACCCCAAAGTCACGCATATCTATGCTACACACGAAGCAATACTTAAGAAAGCAATCAGTATCCTCTTATACCGCACTCCCACTCCCCATTTATCTCCTATGAAACATTACCAGACATCTAAAGCAAATAGCAATAGCGTCTGTGACTCCGTCTCCCATCAGATGCCCCCATTAAGTAAAAATCATTTCAGGGGGGTATCATTTCTGAGGTGTGTGATGAACCACTCTGGAGCTTTCATTACTGGATCAATGTGTTCCAAGGTGGTGTACTTGTGTGTGCATGGGTGCATATGTGGGCCTCTCTCTCTGTCTTTCTCTCTCCCCCCTCTGCCCGTGTGTGTGTGTGTGTGTGTGTGTGTGTGTGTGTACGTGTGTGTGCTTGTGTGAGAGAGAGACGACTAAGGAAAAAATCAGCATTGAGGTAAGGCAAATTGAAGTGCAGGCTTGAGGTACAGTTCTCTTGGGATGGACTGTAATGAACAACTGGCTGCTTCTGCCAGTGCAATCTTAATACTGGTGGGGGGGAGGTTCTTGGATCGCAGACAAGCATGGTGTATCAGCAATTCAGTGGCAAGAGGCTAATACAGGAGTGGTCTGTAGCCCTCTGTGGGGATATAACACACCTGTGTGTGCCAGAAAAAGAAACCACACAGATGCTGGTTTAAGGGAGAGACTGAATTCCTTATACAGTACATGTGAAATCATACAATACAGTAGGCACATAACCAATCTATGACTAAACATGTGGTATAGAAAATAATGTATGTAATAATGGAATGTTCTTTAGTGGCGTTCACTAACACAGCATAGCATAAACAGTGTTCCACCGTTTGTTAGCATTTGTGTTGTGAAATTGCTATGCTTTCACTCTCAGGGGAAATTGGCTCAAACTTCCTAGGGTGTTATTCAGTGTTCCAGTGTGAATGAGAGGCTGTCGGCAGCCACCAATGTAATTAGTTGGTATTAGTGCATTTCAGAAACCTCAACACACACACACACACAAACAGAGGTAGCGAGAGAAAGAGAAAGAGAGAGAGAGAGACAGAGAGAGAGACAGAAAGAGAGAGAGAGAGACAGAGAGAGAGAGAGAGTGACAGAGAGAGAGACAGAGAGAGAAAGAAAAAGAGAGAGAAAGAAAGAGAGAGAGACAGAAAGAGAGAGAGAGACAGAGAGAGAGAGAGGAACACCCTGACACAGTGCTGTAGCTACACTAAGGCAGGTGCAAAGGAATGTTACATTCTTATACTTAATGACCTGACCATGGTTAGTCAAACCAAAACATTGCGGATCATGAGGAGTTATTGAAACACAGTCAGTGGGGTGCGTGCAGATCTATGAGTGATCAGGTTTCACAGCTTATGACTTTACACAGGTTATGGTGATAGTGAAATGTCACAGCTTATGACTTTATGAACAATGCTATATTTTGAATGCACTGAGTAGGTACTGTGACATTTCACTATCACCATAACCAATCTATCACTGTAAGCTAGTTAGGCCCATTTGTAAGCATCATACTGCCCACTCGTTAGGGAAACGTGATGGCTCGGTTCCAGCATCATGCTGCTACGCCTTCTGTTCAGCCCCAGTCGCTCTTAGTGAGTCATTCCACGCACAACCCAGAGCCCACCTCATGCTGAGGAGCACATCTACCCCACTGAGACTGCCCCTACCCCCGACTGCGAACCGACACTGGCAAAGGTCTGGCGTGAGTCCGTCACAGACACATACCAGATCCTGCCCCAAGACCTGCCCTGGTGTTAACAGTTGTATGACTATATCACCACCCGGCCACCCGGTTGGGCGCATTTAGTAGTAAGGAAATATCAATCTCAGGTTAAAGTAAAGCTTGTTACTCTAAAGAAAAGTACACAAAAAAAGCATATGCATCTGTTTGATATAAGAAACCAAGTGACATCTCCACCAGCATATAGTTTTAGACCGTTAACTTGACAGACAGATGTACAAAAACGTATATGGTAAATTGTATAAATATGGTTTACAGTCGAGTTAAAGGTTGTTGTTTCTACCTTTCTGTCTTGGTCACATGAATCACCAGAATGTCCTGTCTGACAGTCAATCATTGTAGTCCCTAAAAAGTACTCAGGCACTCAGCTCAAGGTCTTATTATTGTCCTACTGTCATTCAGTTGCTAATAGCCCACAGATCACCGTTGGCTCACTATATGGTTGCCATGTGAAATACAGACGTACTGTAAAAGACAGGCCTGCAGGTACTGGAAAAAAGGGCAACAATAGAACAGAACCTGTATCAGCACAAACATGACAAGACAAGAGGCCAATTCATTTCAGATAACAATACCCTCAAGATGCAGTAAAGATTTGTAGTGTAACTCTTCAGTCTTTCCGCCAATAAAACTACAACAAAACAGCCCCAAAGAACAATCAAAGTCAATATTATTTATATTATATTATACTGACAGGGAAAATATTTGTGCCCTTACCTGAAGTTATTCGTCGAAGTACAGGTACGAAAGCTTTTCCGAGTCTTGAAACATTATCCCTCGTCCATAGCCACACTTTCATCCAGCACTGACAAGTTTCATCAAAGGTAGGCTATTGATACATGCCGGTATATGGTGTCCAAAAGCGTCTGTACATTACACATTTGTCCTTCGGTTGCGTTTTGGTATGTGTCATATTTCTCACAAAACTGCCTCTGTCACTCTTGGATAGGGCTAGGGGTCCAATGGAAAAGTCCACCATGTGCCGCAATCGGTGGTCAACGGTTTTCTGGCGTTGAATGCGAGTACATTCCCTGTTAAAAACGTGTGGTTCAGCGCAGCATTAAAGAGGTCTTGCGAGTTCTTGAGCGCACCTTACTTCAAAGTGCGATTTCCCTGGACACCCAAACAGTCCCTGAGATGCGTAGCGCAATGGACAAAGGAGCTGTCCCATCGAAAAGTGCTGAATCTTCTTGGACGACCGGTTTCTCAGAGGAAGTCCACATTCTTCTGCCACGGTAAAGCGACAGCACCTGCGTTATCAGTAACGTCACGTTCTCCCCTGCGCACCCAGCACTGTGCGAAAAAAAAAAGTCAGTGCAGGAGATACGTTTGACAACATGCCGCTTGCGTTTGGATCCTGTGTACTGAGCACATCCAAATACAGTATGAACCTTTTTTGTGAGTAGCAAATACGGCCAGCCTGTTGCATTTATTTGGAAACATATATGAGACTCTCCTGGATTAAACAGCAAAGCCTTCGTACTTTTACTTTTGAACGTCAGGTCGAACATCAATTAGGGCTATACATGCAGTATATAAAGTTGAAACTTCCTCTCCGAGTTAACTGTTTACCATGTGACAAAACGCTTTCTTTACAAAAGCCAGACGTCAGGCTTTATTCAAATTACACTGGTATTAGTCACGAGGACACCTAATATTCCAGAGATAATAGACGTTAGATGAAACTAATGTCTATAAACTGCTTTTAATGCTTTATAATGTATTTTTGTAGCAAAGACTTTCATTATCATGCTGTTTTTTTTTTTTGCATTTTTAATCAAACCTAAAATTCAATTTCACAACAGACTATAACTACAGGGCGAGGTCATCTTGGCATGTTTTAGTGTAAGAATCACTGCTGGTACTGGTTCATTTTTCAATTGTCTTTACAAACTCTTTTAGCTATGCGCAATATTGCATACCTATAGTCACATTTTGCCTGAGGACCACCTACTATTGTAAGACCATAAACAACAGCTGCGGTGTCCACAAGTACATGATTATGTCTACTAAGTCACTGCCAGCTGCAATTAAAATTACAGAATTACATCCACCTGCTCGCAGAACTCTGGTGCCTTATCCTATCATCATCATCATCACCATCATCGCCATCATCATCATCACCATCATCATCATCATCATCATCATCATCATCATCATCATTATCATCATCATCACCATCATCATCATCTTCTTCTTCTTCATCTTCATCCTTTCATCTCTCTCACAGCTTCAGGCCGATCTTTGGCTCCTCTTCCGAGGCAACTGTGGTGACCCTTAGGGATTATACATCATCACTGCAGGAGATGCTGACGGTTTGAGAAGTGAGGCCCCTTCTCCTACAACCCTATATGCATCTATGCACCTATTATGGTGGTCGTACCTATCCCTTTTCATTGCCCTTGCAATGCACTAACGAGTTTGTTTTGATTTGACAATGTAACACTGACTTCACAGTAAAAGCCACATTGTGCAACGTTTTTTTTCCTTCATAAATATGAGCCCATTAATGAGTATTAACATATATTAACATATATACACAGAATTGGTTAGCTCACTGGCTGCCTGTCCTACTGCCATTTTGAGACTATTAGCACCCCACAGTGTATAACACTAGAAAAATACAGATTTTGTGTTTCCCATTGTGATACAACCTCACCACTGGGTGGACGAAAAATCCTGCACAGGATTGCTTGAAGAAATCTTGACTTAGGACAATTAATGGGTGATCACAGAATTTAAGGCCAGTAGTGCTTTTGGGTATTGGTTTGGCATTTTGACCAAGAGGCATACAACCCCGATTGCACCTTGGTTGGTACGTATCAGCCTCGATATCAAATTGTATTTGCCAATGATGTAGTTTAAGGCTTGTCAGTCCTCAGGGGTCCTGTAGTGGCCTGGGGGCTCCAAGCAGTTGCCTGTGTTGCCTATTGGCAAGCTATGCCTCTGTCACCTGGGGTACAGAAAATCATCAATGATTATTACAAACATTGCTTTTTAGGGCGCTGAAAATATCAGCTTTAAATGCCAGTCAATACTCTTCCCTCTTGAACCTGCTAAAGGCTCATCAGCCAAGCCAGGCACATATTAAGGCTGATCAGGAGTCATGTCCAGCCACTCCTCCCCCCCCCCCCCCCTTCAATGCTAATTAGCTTCATATGACCCACAGGCTAAGAAGCCAACCTGGCTAAGAGGCTCACCTCTGGTGTAGTTCACGACCCTGTTTAAGCCAGGGCTCCCAGTCTCTTGGGTAGGACAGTGTAGCTGCCGTGCATGAGAACATGTTTAGCATGCCGCATAGAAATGGATGTGTATAAGGTGACAGTGACAAAGAGACTGAGGAATGACTCTCCAAATGCACTTTGAAGAAGTGCTGAGGGACAGTGATGGATGAGTCATGTGTGATATGAAAGAAAACAGCAGTGAACATTGTTAGCTACAGCCTTTAGTATCAGAACTGGGCTGGGCCGAAATGGCCACTCGTTCACTATGTACCATACTATTTAGCATATCTGTTGGGTAACACTTTCTATGAAGCTTGTATGTATAAGACTCTATAAACAAATTCATAAAGGCTTACATTGAATTTATAAAGTATTTGAAGTATTCATAACCAGAGTTGTATAAAGTACAAGTAGAAGTACTCTTACAAATGTAATTACAACACTAGGAGCATGTTATTACAAAGTCGAAACCATCTAATATAATACCACTAGTGTTGTAATTACATTTGTTAGAGTATTTCTACTTGTACTTTATACAACTCTGTTCATAACTCTTTATACATACTCGTGACTGTACTCTAAGGCAATCTAAGACTAAGGCATTATAATGCTGTGACATAATCTCTATTCCAACTGAAAGTGACACAGTGCATTCTTGGTTATTACTGAGAACTAACAAACTACTGCATGTAAGAACAGTTTTCTAAATTAACGTTGTGCGCATTTACAAAGTTCTCAGTGCCTTGTTTTTAATGTCAGGACCTGTGTTGTACTACCGATGGAGTGTGGAGTTTCTTCGAGCTGTTTTAATGGTTTAAAAATAGCATAGTCGTCATGCTTCGTCTGAGGGCACCTACCACTTCCATTGTTAGCCTTCTGGGACAAACGATAAAAAATAGTTAAACTCTGAATGCAACAGGCTAAATCAAATTTGCTCCCCAGTACACATACCAACTCGGTATGATGTTTTAACATGCCAATTTTCATTTTACACCATAGTTCTCCTTTAAGCTTTACCTGCCTACGAGTGCAGTCATAAATATGTATAAACAGTTATGAATGCTAATTTCAACCACTATGAAGCTTTATGAAGGCATTATAACCCTTTATGAAAGTGTTTATAGAGCTTTATAGAAAGTGTTTGTTGCATAGGCTGTTTCATCACATAGTGTACTATAGTGAATGATTGAACACTTCCTATTTGCTCACCCTGTCTCCTTGGCACCAGGTATCATTTCTGTCCTCACTGTAACATTCAGATGACTATGGGCTGAGGTCCACCTAGTCTATGCAACATGAAATGGAGTAGCCCAGAAACTGAAATGTTCATGGCATGAAGAGTTAAATGACCTACCCTCAAAATCTCCAATTACCAGTACTGCCCTACAAAGGTAAAGTGCAGTAACTACAGTATGAGAACACTGAAACTGAGAAAAATGCTAAATGATAAAAGTTATCATAGTTTAACAGTTTAACATGTTGTAGGTATAATTATGGTGATGCTTTTACTTACTTTCTTATATATAAGACATTTAGTCACAAGACAAAAGAGGCGTTTAAAGTCAGTTTTGAGTTTAAACTTAGGTTTGACAAAATGTGTAGTTATTGCCTTTTGGCTTTGTAGGGCAGAATAAGACTTGATGAGAAGAAAAAACACAAGGAGAACTGCATAAATGTGTTATGGATATGTACATTCACTGTTGTAATAAACCTTTTATTAAATGTGAGGTCTGGTATTATGGCAAGAGGTTGTTGACGCTTCAGCTGAACAGCCAATTACATAACAGGTCTCCATTCCATGGTCCTAAAAGAACATGTTGATTGGCTGTCATACAGGTTGGTTTGTGTGCAGGTTCACCCCTTTCGTGGATGGACATCCACAGACCATATACAGGTGCTAAGATTACAAATGAGCTATCTGTTGAAACTTTGTTACAATGCATGGATTAAATTTGTGTTTGTGTTTGGTGTTGTTCTGTGAACAATGGTTTGGGGATGTTCAGTGATTTAATCATCTATTAATTCTCTGTAGGTGGGCTTTCCAAGTAAAGTATAACTTTTTTTCAGATTACAGAGACAGGACTGTGAATTAAGCATACAGTTTGGATGAGAGGCAGTTACCTTGAATTTTACAAAAATGTTTTGGATTTTAACCACATACAGTGGCTAAGGACTGATGTGTTAAATCAGAAAACATTTGAGGACGACAAGCCCTTATTTCTAAATTGCTGTTCCAGTTCTACTCTCTTTCAGCCCTATCCTCCTTGCTATGTGGAGCGTTCTGCCCAGAAAGACACCTTGTCTGAAATATGAATACACATGCTTAAAACTCAATTAATAATTGACAAAAAGATCATTTTATTCATCTACTTAAATGACATGTTCTGATGGGTACTCACACACTATGGTCTATGATTTAATTTCCCTCATTACCTTGAAGTCTCTCAGATACTGCCCATCCGTCACCTTTCCATTTTTCAGATAACCCCCAAAGTCAAGCCATTAAATGATTAAAAGATGCCAAGCCCATGGCGTAATTATAAATTCAGGACATTCCCTGGGTGGACACACGGCTATGCAAATCATATGCCTAGTTACAGCATCTTCCTCTGGTTGACAGGGAGAACTGAGACTGTGAATACGTCATATGTGAGGACACTTGGTGCATTCTAATTCCTTAGAACACACGGATCATAAATTAAGGTATACATATTTAACAGCATATTACAGCTCATGCTGAAGGTTTAAATCAGCCTTAGTGATAAAGTATACAGTTTTCCTATGATCAGTGGAAACAGCTAGAATGTTCTTTCATAAACACACACACACACACACACACACAGCCGCGCACTACAGTCTAGACTACAGTCTGTTGTGTACACGTGTTTATGCAACTGCATCAAAAACAGCAAATGAGAGCAAGAAGGTTCTTTGGAACCCTGTGTTACTCCTCAGCAATAGTACACCATAGTGTGAAAGGTGATGCAGTGCTGCCCTCTGTGGCACACAGGAGTGAATTGCATTTACAATAAGGGCCCATTTCCACCGCACTCTCTGCGTGTTCAGCGCGTGGCCGTATTTTGTCCGTATTCATTTAGAATGCACGTTAGCAGATGAGACCATTCCCACCGCAAGCGTGTTCTGAGCGTATTCTGTCCCTATACAAACCTATTGTATACGCCCACGCGCTGAACACGGCTACGCGCTGAACGAGGCGGTGGAAATGAGCCCTAACTCAGCGACAGAACCTCCCTTGTAGGATAGCACTTCAGCAAAACGTAATGCATTAAAATGATGCTATTCCATTCAAATGAAAAGCATTAACTGAATCAACATTAGTTAATTGAATCTTAAAAACTTAATGAAAACATAGTAATGATTGTGTTAGATTCATTTCATTTCAGAATTTATTTAATTCATTTATTCAGGATCTTGTATTAAACATACTCAAATAATAATCATAAAATTGATATTTTTTTCTTGAGACAAGCAAAGTATCATTTTTTACATAGAAAATGCACATTTAACACCTGTGCGTGCTTGTTATGGCACTAAAACAAACCCTTGTCAACTTTGTTTATTAGGCACACAAACCATCAGTCAGTACAGTACAGTCTGGCCTTTTGAAGTTCTCCCTACTGCAGCCACAAGTCTGGAGTCATGTTCTTTGTCCTGCTGTTTTTCACAGCCTCTCCATGGTGCTGTCCCCAGAGACATTGCATAACATTCATAAGCTCATTTAATATGCACGTTGCCTGTTTACATAACTTCAGCCGTGTATGTCAGAATTCTATCACGCTTCTCATTCAGACACTGATGCCATTAATCAGGCTGTGTTTCATGGCTCTAAGTTAGGCTGCATAGTGAATTTGTCTTTCGCTTTCTCTCTGCACCAATACGAATGAACAGACTTTCAGGAACATGGCTTGGTCAGCCTCTACACACACACACACAAACACACACACACACACACACACGTTGACTAAAGTGGCGTTCGGCTGTTTATGCGGAGCTGTGAAAATGCAGTCTGTGTTTTGGGCAATCTTGAGCTCAGTAAATATTTGTTGGCAGTGATTAAGCTATGGGCTGTGGGACCTGCATCTCAACAATCACCCCTCTGTCCCCGCCACTGAAACCCGCTGCTCTGTGTTCACATGTACACACACACACACACACACACAAACAGACTCACACACACAAATATAAGACCTTTGGAAGGATGCGTCTGTTGTACAGAAGGTCGCAATAAGACAACATGACCACCAGATGGAAGAGTTATCCTTGACCTTTGCTGCTTTTTTCATGAGGCAGCTCTGGTGGTTGACTGACGCAACATGAGCCTCTCCTAAAGTCATTCTGATTAAACACCAATGTCTGTGTTTGTTTTAATATTTCATTGGGGGGCTGTTGCTCTGTAGCTAGATGCAAGCCTTGCCACGAATTTAAACTTCGCTTCACTGTGGTCTGTGAGGACTGGATCAGGTTTTCTTTGGACTGGTGGTCTTGAAAATTGGCAAAGGCCAGGCATAGGGTAAATTCCTCAAGCTTTACCCAACACTTCTGTCTTTCTTCTCTGCTGATTTCCACGAGATAATACTTCTCATTTCATTAACAGTATAAATAAAGATCTATAAAATCTAAAATACCAAAACATTGGTATGGGAAACTCCTGGGGTAAACCAAACTTCAGTCTAGCAGCTCCAAGCTAGATTCTAAGGTTCATATCGCTGAATCGACATATTTATTTAGCCCGGTCCTGTTGCTCTCTCTTGACAGCTGACTTTTTTATTTTTATTTAAAGCACCACAGTCAATGAGTGATTTATTTCACTTCTTTCTCTAGTCTGGATTTTTTTAATCAAGCGTTCAACCTCTTAATCTACTTAGATCTGGTTTTTAATGTAATGCCCATGTTGGTGTAATAGGTTGGATTATGTCAGCAGAGTTTGGGGAGACGGGCATTACGTTTTTTTTTTTTTAATGGAGGAGGGGTGGGGTGGTGGAGGTCACTGGGGTGGCCTGGGTGAAAAATGCAATGTGGCAGCCATCTATTATTTCTCCCTCTGTGGTCGTAAAAGCGTTACATGCTGTTTTGAGGGTGACTGTCAGGTTAATGTCAGATTAAAAATGAATATGAAGTGCACTTCTTTTAATAATACAGTAATGTTTTCAGTGAGCGTTTATCCACCAAGTGACTTAAGAAAACCCCTCATCAGCACTTCAGCAAAGGCCTGTAGTATCCCATTAGTGTATGGAGGGATTAAGGCTCATCATGCTGTTTTTATATTAAGAGGTGAACAATCTCACGGCATGTTATAACACTGTTGTGCATATCTCCTTGGTAAAAAGACTCATGGATTTGCATAATGGTATGTTAAAAGAATCCGTTTGAGGTTATCCTCATTTGCCTTCATTTGTTTTTCCTTGCTTGCCATTACATATCTCCTCATTGTGTGATATGAGTTTCCATGGTGATCCAATAAATACATAAACAAATAAATAAAATACCAGTCATCATAATAATCACATTTATAAATATGAATGCATTATATCCCATTATCCCATGTCTATAACCAGCCTCTTTTTCTTAGGCTCTAGTGCAGTAAGACCAAATGACCAACCCAGAAAGGTCATGAGGATTACATTGGAGAGGCATTGCATGTGAAAGACTAATCTATTTAATACCCAGCTTCTGACCAGCCACTCCACACTGTAAACACCACTGCAGCACAGCACACAGACAGTGCAGCAGATTGTAAGGGAAGAACCCCGCATTACAAGAACTTCTCGCAAGGCCTTAAAGCACATATGGATTTGTGGTGATGTGTAACTCTAATATGTTCCCTGAAAACCTGTGTCATAGCAGTCACTTCTGTAGTATTTGTATAGGTGATAATTTGGGTAGGAACCTTTCCTACGTGACCTGTGTGACCGGAAGAGGAAGTTACAATATATGAGACAGCTCCGACGATAGTCATGTCTCTCTCTCTCTCTGTCTCTCTCTCTTTCTTTCTGAGCCTGTTTAAATATTGTGCAGGGCCAACCGAGCAACTTCCATCTCTTCTGAGTCTTCTGATTCATCCTGACAACATGGTACAGTATTTTACATGAAGAGAACATTTCTTCCTCTCGCTCAACATGTCTACTGTTTTTCACATCAGGCTTTTTTCTTTTCCTTTGGCTTTCGCCTCACACACACACACACACAGATCAGCTCTGTGTTATTTCATGTCGTGCCCATGTCAAGCACTGCCTCGCCTCCACGCCCATGCTCTTCCCATGTGAGTCATTTAGAGCAGACCTTGAGCGCTTTCACTCAAGTCATTGTTCTTGTTAGTCCCAAAGGCATCATCATCTTCTGACGCCCCGACCCAGGACCTGGCTGCTTCATAACCATTACCAACACCAAAGGGAGGGGAACTATGAGCTGGTCTCTCTGTCTCTCTCTCTCTTTCTCTCTCTCTTTTTCTCCCTCTCTTTTATTTTCTGTGCCCATCAGTTTACGGGAAGTTGTTCTTGTGTCAGCAGGGTGACTTCCTGTCATTGTGGGTTATTTTGGACGGCAGAGTGGTTGACTGTTGATGTGAAAGCATGGAATGACTGTCGTATGGCGAAGACAACATCTGAGGAGTGAGAGCAGACTGGCAAAGGGTATACACCCCCGTAACACGTTACGAACTACAACAGCTGAGGCAAGCCAGACAGCCAGCCGTGCACAGCCATGCACTGCCTGTCTTAACATTTCCATGAATGGTTTCTCCATGCTTTATGTAGGGCGTTAAAATACTGCAGATTTTGAACATTTGGGAACACTGTATCTTTGCATATGTGCACCTAAGCCACAGAGGTAGACCTAGTAGGCTTAAGGACTTTTGCAGAGGAAAACTTTTAAATGTAAACATTTCTCTTCTTTGTTTATGAATATTTTACGAGAAATCATCGGGGTACTTAAATATTGCATAAATATTGTCCAGTTGTTTAAAATGGTTTCAGTGTTAGATTTTCAGCACTGCTGCCACAATACCATGCATGACCGACCTATCAGAGCTCGGATGCAGGACTTCCAACTTTGTTCCTAGGGGGAAAAAAATGAAAATGGGGTTCTGACATACATCAATTACAGCAGTAGAAGTTTGCAAGGAACAGCTGTAACAGAAATTGTGAATTGCTGAATCACAAGCAAAATTGGCCTTTCACCTGAAATACCACCAGAGGGCTCAACTGACGATACGTTTTGGACATTTTTATAATGCTGAATGTAGTCGTTTGCTTAATACAACAATAACACTAAACCATATGGTTTATTTTATATAAAATCTGATTTGAGTCTGATCACTGCCCATACCTGTTTTTGTCCAGCTTGAGGCACGACAAAGTCACGAAATTCTTTAGTGATAAAGGAAACAAAACAGTAAGTCTGAATGCAAAGCGTATCTACTACCACTTGGATTGGAGTGCATGCTACTTCAGCAAGGTCTCGGGCAGTCGGATGCAAAAAATCATATTATAGAGGTGGCAGAGAAGACACAGTAGGATCAGGCTGAAGCACTTTGTGTCAAGTGTTTATACTGAGTGGATATTTGCACAGCATTCCGCTATGAACAAAATACCACGACACGAGAAATACCTTCTGTATGTATCATAACTGTCATCGGCCCGTTGCCAAGAGTGCACAAGCTCGTTAAACCTCAGCAAACCTTACGTTGGGCAATACGGCTAGTTTGCAAAGTAGGTCAGCAACATGGGTAGCTTGTGCATTGTTCGTGCTGGGGAAATCAGTGCCTTTAAGTATTGATTATTTCGACCTAAAAACAGAAAGGGTGTAAGCTCTGTGTAGCCAGAAAAGTCTGACCTAGTCTAATATGTACTAAAGCATATTTTAAATGGTTTAAATAATCATCCCATCACAAATCATCATACATTTAGCAAACCATTCAGGCTACTGTAAGAAGTTATGATAGTCTATATGTAGCTTAACTGGTACTACAAACACCAGTGCAGTTTAGAAGGTAAGTCGTTTGGGCATATTTGCATCTTCAATACAGACGTCTCTATACAAAAGAATGAATCCAACAATGCAGTAATCCGGTATGCTATTAAAATAAGGTGTAGCTGAACTTTATAAAGGTGCATTTGACGACACAGAAATCATGTGAGTCATCGTCCAGACAGCATTGTTCCTCGATAATCCACTGGGCTTGAGGTAGGAAGAGTGAGTTAATATGGCTGGCCACAATTTATCTGTCAATGTTGTGAGCTCGCCTTGTGCTGCCGACACGACGCGCATAACAACCCATTTAGTTCCCATCATTTTAGAGCTTCTTGTCCCCTCCCCTCCAGACACAGACAACAACATACACCTTAATAGGGGCGCGTCTCCGACACAGCCGCCGACCAATAACCCGTCTGTCTGGGCAGAGACCAAGGGGATGAGTACTTGCCGAGGCCCAATCAGCGCTTTTGTGTTGCCTGCCGGTGCCGGGGACTGGTCGTGAGGAGCTACTGTAGCGCTTCAGGATCGGATAGTGAACCCGGAGCCAGTGGAACCTGAAGGGTAAAGGAGAATAAGGTGAGTCCGAGGATATATGCGAGGCCTAGCCCATCTAGTTGGCGGTTTTCAAATTAGAAACATTGTGGTTACATTGTTTCGTGTACTTATGGATGTCATGGGGATTGCTAGTCATTGCGTGCAAGGTTACGGGTTGATGATTTGGTTGGATCAATTATGGTGCAAAGCCAGACAATAGCATAGCCTCTTCGCTAGTTCAAATGCTGCGGCTAGGCTAGCAAGCTATCAGTATCCAACAGTTCAGAGTGCCTAGCTAATACTATTAAAATGCCCCGAGAAGCCCTCCTACACGTTACAACATACGGAACCCCTTCACGTGCGTGGTGTTTACATATTAACAATAGATTCGGGGAATAATCATTGTAAGTTACGTGGCGAATGCAACATTTTAATGTTTCAAACCCGTTTCATTGTTTCATCTCGTGTCTCTGGGGGTTAACCCAGATTGGCGGAGAGAGCCTCGCGTCCTCCTGGTTGCGCGAGAAGGCTACAGTTGCAGCGCAGCGGCACACAATACAAATATCCAAATTACTCCCTGATATCACGATTTCATTACCACTCTACTAAGTATTTCACTAACATTAACATCTAATAACAGTGATCGGGATGTAGCTGAAGGTGTTCGGGGAATCACTTTTCCGGTTTACTGTGTTTAGGGCGCAAGGAGTGAGGCTAGTGCATGGTGAGACGATGGCTGTACAATTAGAGGGAAAAAAAAGAATCCGAAAATGCATCAGCCATTTACGTAAGTGAGGACGTTCTCTCAACTCCATATGCACGCAAATGGCTGCCCAGCAGTTGACATGCGTGAGACTGAAATTTAATTCCGAGGTGAAGCCATGTATTGATTGTAACCAACAGGGAGTCACTGATCAACTGCGGGAGATGACGTTTGGAAAGAAACGCAGATCAATATTATATGCCGTCTATTATTCTTGGTGCGGCAAACATGTCAGAAGTGAGCAAGCTCCTAATTTACAGGCTACCAACACTTCTATAACTTACAAAACCGAACGGGTCTGCCGGTCATGGCTTCTGAGAATATTTTATGAGTCAGTTGTTTCTAACTTGGCAGCAGACTACTACAACTGGTAGCTTACTTCAAGTCACGTTTTCTTTCGAGCTGCTTTTGG
Source organism: Coilia nasus (assembly GCA_027475355.1). NCBI lineage: Eukaryota > Metazoa > Chordata > Actinopteri > Clupeiformes > Engraulidae > Coilia > Coilia nasus. The sequence continues at coordinate 23,196,963 of CM050201.1, read as the reverse complement.
CCTGGAGTCGACCGCTATGGAAAATGGACTCTTCAAGAATAGTGGATATGTATGTAACAGACAAGATGTGGCCTAAGTAATTTATAAAGAATCAGCCTGGCTAATCAGTTACATGGAGATCAGACAATAAAACTCGTCTGGAAAGACAGGCATATTTTATGTTATTATACCATAACTATTGGTGTGTTACATTGTCTTGTAACACTTATGTGAAAAGTAGTCATTGAAAGAGAGATGTTCAGGTATATTTTTAAGGTATAAATATGTAAAAGGGGTCAGTGTATGGTAATTGGCATTGTTTAATAGACTGTCTAAATCCAGACCGGAGTAGGGATCAAAAATTGGCAAAGCACCACACACTGTCTTCACACTGCTCTGATTTATTTGCTGTCTCCTTTAAAACTTGCCCCTGTTATCTGTCCAAAGTTGTTCAAAGTGTAAACCTGTGACCACTTTTGTCTTCAACACCGAAAACCAAAGATGGGGAAAATTCCAGTCAGTCGGCCGTTTGAAGCCCATTTTCCCACACTAGACTCTTGGGTAGGAGTTGTTGGCAATAGTTTCTCGTGGGAGTGAAAGGTGCCATGTTAAAGTGAAGCTGTACCTGTACAAGTTTGGTTACTTGTGTAAGGTGTGTTTGTACACTTGGCCACTACCTACATTCCATTACATTCTACTGGCCTTTACTCAGCAATGTGATATGATTATCCTGCAGTTGGGATAGTTTTTGAAATACAAAAAAGTTCCTGTAAAAGCCACTCATACCTGATGAAGTTTTCTCTCCCTCTGTCTAGTTCTCTTTCCCTCCCTCCTTCTCTCCCAGTCACACTCGCACACATCCCCCCCATCCACACACACTTTCTTTCGTTCTTTGCATACACCCTCAGGAGAGCCTTAACACTGTTCTTATTGACTCCTTTGCTCAAAGCCATTTTGTTTAGATCACTCCCCTTTCTCTGCAGACAGAAAGATACTTGGCAGGGTGGTATTTATTTTTTCTTCCCTCTCTTTTTCTTCCTTTACTTTTCTTTTCTCCTCTCCTCTCCCCCCACCCCCCTTCGGTGCCATTCATTTTATTACTTCAGTGGATGCCTCCTAGCTTATGGGCACTGCCTGCGAAGGGATTTCATGCAGCATGCACACTTTAATTTCCATGGTGTGGTGGCCACCTTATCTCTGGCAGTGGCCCAGTCTCCTTAAGCCCCACGAGGCGTCCCGACGGGCATCTTCAGGTGCCTCCCACTGGCACTGGCACCACACTGGCAGACGTCTCCTCCCTAGTATTCTTGTGTTTTTCTTTGTTATTATTATCAGTAATTACATAATTATAGCAGTAAAAAATCAATGTTTTATGGTTGTTAAATGGTTATATGGTGGGATGTGCACAGCAAAAAGACCAGCGTTGAATCAACTCCCACAGAATTGATATAACGCTGTAGAGGGTTTATATAACTTCACATTCTCCAGAGTTAAATTAACACTTTGAAAATGTGAAATTACCCCATTTAAATCCAAAACTGTTAAAATTACACCTTGGGAGTTAAAATCAACTCCCGAATGCTTAACCCTGAAATTTTAACTGTCCAAGTTTTGCCGTGTGCCTTAAAACCGATTCAGGAGTGACCCGTATGGGGTTTTGGAGGCGGTGGATTGGGGTCTGTTTGAAAACGCTGGGCTTGTCTTGAGTTTACAGAGTAATGGGATTCTTTGCTGTCCCTACCTCTGTGTTTGATTTCTGTGGTAACCTAACATCATCCTTATGTCGTCACTGCAGACAAGAAAGCTTTTGCTCGTCTGTACAGCCAAAAACCGCAGTTTTTTGGTAGGTGATAGACACAAAGAAGCAGAAGTAGCCGTGGTTCCTGTTTCAGTTACAAAATTGGACTTCTAGGAATTAAAATGCACCCTGCCCCATCCCAGAAGCAGCTTTAGCAGACAAAACAAAAGTGCTAAGCTCCATAAACACAATACCCTGTTCTCCAAGCACCTGGAGTTCGATATGATGTCGTAAAAATCTTGGCAATGTCCACTGCATAGAAACAGTCTGACAGGGAGCATGTGGCGTGGAGCGAAGACAAAGTGTTCACGTTAGATGTTCTGAATTTGACCTCCTTGACCTTGTGTTGTGATCTGTTGTGCCACATTTTTGTAAGGACAGGTCAAGCATAATTGGGTCTTGAATGCCCTCGTCACCCCAGACATTATGAAGGGTCAACGAAAACAAAGACCTTTTATTTGTTTAATTATTTATTTATTTATCCATCCTTGAACAGAGCGGTGGCTGAGAAAGTGGCTCTCTTTAGTAGCACGGAGTGGCCGGTCCAGGGCAGAGATTAGTGTCGCCTCACTGCAGGGTTGGGTCAGCTCCGCTCTGCTCTGTGCTGCTCTCGCTCTCGCTCACGCCGATAACGCGTCCGTGCGCCCTGGCACTGCCGCTGACCTCATTTCCTGTCTGTCCTATAGAAAAACAGAGTAATGGCCAGCATCGTTACCTTGGCCCCTCCCACTTTCAGGCATTGGTCTCAAAGACGTTTAAAAGCAAATATTAACACTTTGCTGGCCACAGCCAAAGACAAGGGAGTTTTACAACAAAAAAAATGAAATGAAACAAAGATGTTTCGCAGAGCCTTAAGCAAAACACACACTGTGGCTTACTCATTCACCTATAGGCTTGTTCACGTTTGTCTATTGTCTTCTGTCAGCACAGTCAAAAAACCTTAGTTTACCCCTCTCACTCAAGTGGACATGTGTTTTCATGGTGAGAGTGAGATGTACGAATAACAGGCGTGCGGTATCGAAGAGGTGAAGGTAGCTCTGGGCATTGTTTCACTTCCTCACCACTGGCACTGGGTGGGTGGCGGGGTCTCAGACGCCCCCAATCAGTCGTGCGGGTCCTCGATGATGAGGCACCTCCTCTCCACTACTTTCACATCGGCGAGGGGGAGCAGGGTTTGGGGTTTGGGGGTGGTAGGGGTCTCCTCTGGTGCCCCGTCACAATCCCCCCCTCTCATTTTCCGTCCTCTACTTACATGAAATTAAGAGATGAATGACTGCTGTTTGAGAGGAGCGAAATCAGTATAATTAGCTCTTAATCAGGAAAATTAAGTTTATTTAAAAATCCGCCCAAGTGAAAATCCTTTGAGGGGGAGTGAGAGAGAGAGCAAGCTTGTGGTTTTGCTGGCACGTGCTTCTAATTGATATGTGATGTTAATGAAAGCCTGCGAAGTGTGGCAATAAACAAGGGATTCATCTCGCACAGCAAGCAAAGTAGGAAGACAACGAAAGATAAAAAAGTGTTTGTTTGCAATCATTTTACCAGCACATGTCTGGATAACATTTTTACATTTTTCTGACATTTTAAGATGGCCTACAATGGCATCGTGTGCATCAGGCAGTGAACATGATCTCTTCCTCCTAGCCGTGCCAATACCTAATCTGCAATTTCTTGAGGCATTATGATGTCTATTATTATTATTATTATAATTATAATTATTATTATTATTATTATTGTAGACATTACAGTCAGTAAAAATTACATTTTACTTTTAACCATGTCAATAACTAACCTGCATATTTTTGAGGCAGTGAATTATTTATTTATTTTTATTGTGGGCATGAGTCGGTGAACGTTATCTGCTACTTCAAACCATGCTAATACCTGACCACTACAATTTTTGAGGTGTTGTAATTTTTTTTCTGTGTGTGTCCTCATGAAATCGTACCACCACCCAAACCCCCCCCTCCTCCTCTCCTTCATCCCCCCTCGCCTCCTTCACCCTCCCCGCCCTCTTTGGGTTGCCGTGCCCGAGGTGGATGGATGCTTATACTCCTCACTGATGGTGCCTGTGTCCTTGAGAAAGGTCGCGCGGAGTACTACAGTAGGCACACCTACCCATCCTTTGTACCCCTAGCCCCAGCCCCAGCCTTGCATCACTGCTGCCTGCGCTTGTTGTCTTGTCTCTGTAGTTTTTTATTTGTCTGCATTCGATTCCATCGTCAGTCGCTGCATAAACAACCTTTTTCTGTGAATTGTTATTTTATCACCCAATAATCCATATAAGTCAATGATGGTTGTATGTTATGATGGGTATTATCCATTGTCTTTAGTATTATTCATTGACGAGTATACGAGTATTATTCACTGACGAGTATACGAGTATTATTAATTGACGAGTATTGTCATTGTCTTTCATATGGTGATAGCAGTAGTCCAGTCATGGTAATAAAGGTGTAACATTCATGTAATGAATCCAACTACAGGTGAATGATTGCTTTATAGTGACAGAGGATAGTGTGGGAGTTTAACTTGTGCCAACTCAAGAAAAAACATGCATTCTTAAAAAAAAATCCTTACAAGAAAGTACAAACCCTAGTGACGTTTATAATGTGTGTGTGTGTGTGTGTGTGAGTGACTGTGCAAGTGTGTATTTGTGTGTGCTGACGAGCAGGCCTTGTTAACACCTGAATGGACGACAGTGTTTCGGGGGGCCTCGTGCAAGCCTTATTAAACCCCACGCAGAAACAATCAGCCAGATGAATGGCTCCCTGTGAAGTTTAATTAGCAGGCCTCCCCAACACTTTAGCTTGGATAAACACCAGCAGGGAGCAGCGCACACGGCAGCGCAGCCCACCGGCGACCACAGCTGCAATCCCCGTCGGATTCCTCAAGCCTGTGAAGAACCGCTTACCTGTGGTGTTGTTTGGGGGGACTGTGAAGAACCGCTTACCTGTGATGTTGTGTGGGGGGACTGTGAAGAACCGCTTACCTGTGGTGTTGTTTGGGGGGACTGTAAAGAACCGCTTACCTGTGGTGTTGTTTGGGGGGGACTGTAAAGAACCGCTTACCTGTGGTGTTGTTTGGGGCGACTGTGAAGAACCGCTTACCTGTGGTGTTTGGGGGGACTGTAAAGAACCGCTTACCTGTGGTGTTGTTTTGGGGGGACTGTGAAGAACCGCTTACCTGTGGTGTTGTCTGGGCTGGGGGGTTTTCATATGCACACGGCATTGCAGCCCACTGTCAATCACAGCTGCAACCCCCGTTGGATTTCTCGGGCCTGTGAAGAACCGCTTACCTGTGGTGGTGTTTGGGGTGCCGGTGAAGAACCGCTTACCTGTGGTGGTGTTTTGGGGGCCTGTGAAGAACCGCTTACCTGTGGTGTTGTTTGGGGTGCCGGTGAAGAACCGCTTACTTGTGGTGTTGTTTTGTGGGCCTGTGAAGAACCGCTTACCTGTGGTGGTGTTTTGGGGTGCCTGTGAAGAACTGCTTACCTGTGGTGTTGTTAGGGGCTCTGTAAAGAACCGCTTACCTGTGGTGTTGTTAGGGGCTCTGTAAAGAACCGCTTACCTGTGGTGTTGTTTTGGGGGCTTGTGAACTGCTTACTGAAGAACCGCTTACCTGTGGTGTTGTTTGGGCTGGGGGTCTTCATATGGAAATGGTGGGAAACCCAATGAAAGTGGAGACGAGGCTGAACACGGAAAAGGATGTAAGACTAATTTAAGATACCAGGCTCTCCTCAGTTTTACCAAACTTACTTTAACAAACTGTACTTTCACTAGAGCTACAAGCATGGATGGCAACAGAGAATATTGGGGCCCTCTTACCTGCCTTATTGTTAATATCTGTACGAGTGGCTATTGTCCACTTTCATCGTCACTAGCCAGTTTGTGTCTGTCCAGCTCTGTTTACAGAAACAGTGTTGTTGTTGTTTGATAGTAAGGCTTTGCTGGAAGGGCTTTTTTGTGGACCGAGTTCAGCTGGCCACAGGAGTTGCTCACTTCCTTACTTGTGGTGCCAGTTGTGATTGGCTCATCTGTGAGAGTCCCGTTTGTGGTGCGAGGGGATGGATGAGGATGGAAGACGAGGGTGGAGGGAGAGGTGGATGGGGAACTGAGAAATGAAGAAGTTGATGGAGTTATTTAAGGGATGCCTTGAATGACTTGGAGAAGTGAATCAGAGTTGAAAGATGACAGAGAAAGACGTTCGAGTTGTTCAGGGACAGTGGATGGAAATGGACAAAAGAAACGGCTAAAGTTAGATGCAGAAAGATACAGTTATGTGTCCCTAAAAGACATCAGCACCCCCTTTGTACCAACTCCTTTTATCACAACTCATACTTTCCATTAGGTTCCTGAACAGTATTCAAGGGTATCCTTACACTCTCTTTGCTTGTCAGTGTCCAACTTCAGAAGGGGAAAAATCCCCAAGATTCCCAAATTCTTTTTTTTTTTTTACCACAGAATTCATCTGGACCAAACCCTTTTCAAATACGCGTATGTGTATTCCACATCTTCCACTGTGAACTCCAGTGTGTAGCTGAGTCACCTTAGCACTCACTGGAACATATGCGGGGCCAGCTGTTTTCCAAATGGCCGTATTCATTTCAGGTATGAGGAAACTGTCTTCCCAATTCACGATCTCTTCGGTGCTTAGCTGGTGCCTTGCTACGCATAGAGCAAGTATGGGCCCTCACATTCGAGGTCACCGAGCACATTGAACTCGTGACAGGTTCCTCATGTAAGGGTTAATGTCGTACGTTCCACCGAGCTGGAATTATAAATAGTTTGTGTGTGTGTGTGTGTCGGGTCTTGGCATCTCCATGACATGGCTTCCTAATTCAGTCTTCTGTCCGTATGATCAACACCCGGAGTCAACGCCCCCTTCCTGAACAACCTCCCCCCTCCTCCCCCTTCCCCAGTTCCCTTACCATCACCACCCCTCAGCCCGCCCCAGTAACCCCCCCCCCCACACACACACACCTCCTTGCCCTCTCTTGCATGACGACGGGCATGCAGTGGAACAGATTGCTCTTCGCCACCTTGCGTTTTCCCCCTCCTTTGTCGTTGTCCTCTTCTTCTTCTTCCTCTTCCTTCATTCCTTCTTGTCGTCTAGCTCCAGGCCACCATTGCAGCACTCCTGCAGCTGACTCGTCTGGTCCTCCTCCTAGACGCTAATTTATCTTTTTTTTTTCTGAAAGCAGCTAAATGAACAGCGTAGTAGCTGATCGCTGAGGATTGAGCGATCCAAGAAATGCTCCCTTGTTATTGTTCCCGGTGGTGGTGCGTTTTTTTCCAACAACAACAAAAAAAAAAACCTCTTGTTTTCATAAACCCATTGCTCTTAGACCCAAGATAGGTTCCTCTGCTCACGTTATCTTGGGCTGATAAAGCACAGGGTGTTGGACACACTGAAGTGGTGATGTCGCAAGCCCAGGCTGTTGTGCCCAGAGAAGGGTTGTGTTACTAGCAAGTGCGAGGGTTACATTTTTTTCTTTTACAGGCTCTCGTATCAACGTATGCCTTTGTTTTGTGCTTGTGCAAGACCATGTGACACGGGGCATTTAGAGCATTTGCATTGTTGTCTACCTCTCTCTCTCTATCCCTTTCTCTCTCTCTCTGTCCCTCTCTCTCTCTATCCCCTTCTCTCTCTGTCTCTCTCTCTATCCCTTTCTCTCTCTCTCTGTCCCTCTCTCTCTCTATCCCTTTCTCTCTCTCTCTATCCCTTTTCTCTCTCTCTCTCTTCCTCTCTCTCCCTCTGTCTCTTTCTATCTAACTTTCTCTCTCTCTCTCTCTCTCTATTCCTTTCTCTCTCTCTATCCCTTTTTCTCTCTCATCCTCTCTCTCCCCCTCTCTCTCTCTCTATCTCCCTTTCTCTCTCTCTCTTTCTCTATCCACTTCTCTCTCTCTCTCCCTTTCTCTCTCTCTCTCTCCCTTTCTCTCTCTTTCTATCCCTTTCTCTCTCTCCCCCTCTCTCTCTCTCTTTCTCTCTTTCTATCTCTCTATCCCTTTCTCTCTCTCTCGGTTAAAGGCATAGCCCCTGTGCCATACTCTCAACCCCATTTTAAAAATCTTCTTGCTACCTCACTCCTTCCAGATGGCTCAAGTTCCAGCATTTTTTTCCTCCATTTTTTTCTTTCTTTTTTTTCTTCCTTTTTTCAGATTTTTTTTTGTTTAAACAACGTATGCCCCACCCTGTGGTCTGAAGTTCCGCAATGAGGCTTTTTGTCAAGGTGCCAGGTTTTGGATTCAGCTTTTCACGAAAAAAAACCAAGTAGATTTCCCTCTTTCTGCCCCGAAAGCTCAGGGGCTTCGATTCCCTCCCCCCTCCATCGCCTTTGTACCCCTCCCTCCCCTCTCTCTCTCTCTCTCTCTCTCTCTCTCTTTCTCTCTCTCTCTGTTTCTTTCCTTGTGTTCGTGTGACGTCCTGACCACTAACGGCTACATATTAAGAGATAATTCCATACCCTGAGGTTTCAAACCGGCTTAGACTGGCTCGCATGCATTTTGACTCCACTGGGTACCCTGGCTTTAAAAAAAAAAAAAAAAGATATTGTGACTCGGCTTTTTTTTAAAGGAACAGGAGACTAATTCTTCCCTAGAATGGCAGCAAGGCACACAGGCGATTTTGTATATACTTTTCAATACCACGAGCCGGAGTGCTAAGGTTTTCGAGACCCGTTTTTGTATTTGTCACCGAGCAGAAATGCACAGAAGTTCCTTTTCCTTGTCAATTCGAAGGCCGCTGGGCAGGAGATGTGGTGTAGTAAAAGCAGTGTGCTTCAGAATTTCAGCTGCTTGTATGATCCTAAGTGGTCTTTAACTTTACGTGGTGGGTCAAAGAGCTATATCTTAGGAATGAATATGGATACAGAATTTGTAAAAGCCACTGTGGGTTAACTGCACTGTAAATATCGAGAGACTTTCCCTTCAATTTCTGTAGAAATAATTTCAACAACATCTTTTTTGTGTCCGTTTTCCTCTGTGCTGTTCTCTGAAAGGTGCAGTTGAACAGGTGCAAGTGCCTGCGCCGGTGAACTGACATGTTTGTGGACGAGATGGTCTTTTGTCTGTCCCTGTTTGTCAACCTGTTTTGTAAAGGTCCTCCTTACTGTGTAGCTGTCTAGGTGATATCCTCTTCTGCGGTCGTACTCTTGAGGAGGTTTTTTGCTTCCAAACCTTGCACACAGCTCCTTAATGGTGGAGAAATCCTAGTCAACCTTGAGTTCGAGTGAGCTGAGGGTTTCTGGCTAAAAGGAATGAGTCATCCCTACTCTCTTACACTGATAAGCCTAAGATTAGACCAGCCAAGACCGATCGAGCGACAAGACACTAAAGAACAGCAGTGAAGAAGCATAATGGTGAATGATATCAGTCTTAAGAGCACTGTGTCACTGAAATGTGACTTTTTTTTGCTGTTGGATTTTTTTGTTAATGGTCAATAGTAAAACGAACAACAACTTGGTTACATTTTGACTTCAGTTAAGAAATCCTAAGTGAAAATATTTTTTAAGTTCCCAAATATTTTTTGAGTCAAATAAAACAATTCATTAGGGAGGGATGAGTACACTTACAATACTTAAATGGTAAACTGAGACTAGGGTTGATTAAAAGTCTATTCACAGTAGATTACAGTTGCAGAGATTTTAGTGGAAGGGTTTCTGTTTAGGTTTGTAGTCGTCAGTGTTAATTTCCAACTGCTAAACACGTGGCGCATCGTTATGGCTACTTTGGGCGTTGAAGAAAACAAACCACTGAGCTGCGCAGAAGCATGATGGGAAGGCTCGCCTGAGCACGAGGCCCAAGCGCAACCCCGGCTGCGGTCCCGTAATGGTTGCCACGGCGCAACTGTAAATGGCAGTCAGTTGCCAGAGTGGCTGTGTTTATTGCTCCTGTCCTTTTTTGTTATCCCCTCAACCCCCCCCCCAAAAAAAATTGTCATCTTTCTTTGTCTTCAACTTCAACACGGCCCCCTTACCCGACACCCCCCCCCCCGACCCCCCCACCTCCCCTTTGCCCCCTCCTACTGCCCATCCTTCTCCTTTCCGCCGCCACCATACGCACCCCTCTCACCCCCGCCCCTCCCTCCCAACACCCCCCCACCCCCTCCCTCGGGCGACAGCAGAGCAGGAATTGATTAGTGGCACGGCTTAAAAATAGAAGGGCCTGTTGTCATGGCAACGGCCACAATGAGCTGTTGTCTTGTTTAATGAAGACGGGGTGCTTTAAGTGTTGTGGTTGAAGGGGGCAGAGAGAGAGAGAGCGAGAGAAAGAGAGAGGGGGGAAAGAGAAGGAAAGAAAGAGAGAGGAAGTGTGGAGACAGAGGTGGAGATGGTCACCTTGCCAGCCGTCTCTGTCTGTTGCTGTGGTTCCGATAGGCGCGTCTCCTCACACCTGCATATCATGGCTGCTTCAAGCAGATGCTGGGGATTCTGCTTCGCTTTCACTTTTCTGTTTCAAAGTGTGGGTGCTCTTTGTGTGTGTATTGTGTGTGTGTGTATGTGTGTGTTGTGTGTGTGTGTGTGCTTTTGTGGGTGTGTGTTTGTGTGTGTGTGTGTGTCGTATTTTGTTGTGCTTATGTGAGTATTTTTGGGTGTTTGTGTGTGCGGATGTGTTTGTGGTTGTGTTGTACTGTGTGTCTGTTAATTATATTATGCTGTGTGTATTTGTGTGTGTCTGTCTTTGTGTGTTTGTGTGTGTGTTTGTGCGTGTGTGTGTGTGTTCTTAATTATGTTGTGCTGTGTGTGTGTATATGTGTCTGTGTCTAGCCTGTGTGTGTGCATGCGTGTCTGTCTAAATCCGTTCTGTAGCCAGTGCATATTCACCAGTCTGTGTTTTGGAGAGGCGAGCGAGTTTGCTCTGCCAGTAGAGCAGCAGAGCTCCAGAGGTCTGAGCTCCTGAGGTGAAAGGCGGTAGGGCTGCACAATGTATCGAAAATATCGTGATATCGCAACATACAATATCGTGATACTGTATACGGAAGCTGGCACAATATATCGAAAATATTGTGATATCGCAACATACAATATCGTGATACTGTATACGGAAGCTAGTATAATATATCGAAAATATTGTGATATCGCAACATACAATATTGTGATACTGTATACGGAACCTAGTATAATGTATCGAAAATATTGTGATATCGCAACATACAATATCGTGATACTGTATACGGAAGCTAGTATAATATATCGAAAATATTGTGATATCGCAACATACAATATCGTGATACTGTATACGGAAGCTAGTATAATATATCGAAAATATTGTGATATCGCAACATACAATATCATGATACACATATCGCAAAACATGGCCTAACTGGAATAAATGGGACATTACTGTGAAACAGCTTACAGTGATGTCCCATTTATTCCAGTTAAGCCATGTGTCCACATATGAAGATGTTTGGAATATCAAATGGAGTCCTACTGCCCTTGATATCCAAAACTATATTTAAATATTTGGTTATCGATCACAAAACATATCGTCATCGCAACATTCAGCAATGCTACCACATATCGCACGTTTCAAATATCATGCAGCCCTAGCAGCCAGTTTCTACTGTAGTTTTAACATCTTTCAGCTTAATCTTCATCGCTAGGCCGTAGCCAGTGCGCAGCCTATGGGGTGGATATCAAGGGCAGGAAGACTCCATATTGATATCCCAAATATCTTCATATGTGGAAATATGGCTTAACGGGTATAAATGGAACATTACTTTAAGCTGTTTCACAGGAATGTCCTATTTATTCCAGTTAAGCCATGTTTTGCGACATGTGTGTCACGATACTGTATCACGATACATGTTGCGATATCACAATATTTTTGATTTGTTTCCCCTTTGTCATGGCCACTGTCCTCCTCGCTGGCCTAATAAGCCGCCGAATAAAGGCTAAATCAGGTGAAGTGGGGTTTTTATCGCCTCCCTCGCAGCACAGAGCAGCACAGCACGGCACAGACAGCCTTTTATTGACTCCATACCAACATTCTGTTACCCATAACGCCGTTTGCGGTCTGGGCCAACCAATGGCGAGTCTGTTGCCATGGGCACGGCGCGCCTAATTGGCCTCATTAGTGTCAGAAAGTAGCCGTATGCAAATTTTTGGTCATATTCCCAGCAGCCTCCTCTGTTTCTCGCCGTGAGTAACGTACAGCTGGGCTGTCAGCGGAGTGGGCCGAGCGCGTAGGATGCCGGGCCAATTAGTGAATTAACCAATGGGCACAGTCAGTGGTCCTCGTGGCCCCAGACCTCCCAGTGGCTTTCCATTATTGATGGATCACAGGATGGGATTTTTTTGTCCCTTTCTGACCGACGTCCTTTTCCGAAAGTAAGTGGGACGCTTCTGAATGGCGCATCCTTGGATGCCATTTTTGATCATTTTTCGTGTGGGATGTGCTTAATTTGGCGGATACAAAATATTGACGAGTCATTGTTCAAAGGTAACCAAATTAGAGCTTGCTGTTTGGAAAAATCTCAGCGTGATGTTCACAGCAGCCCACATCTAAAAAATGACTTCTACTCTCTTCCAACAAATTATGTGTCGTGTCTTTGAAAATTAGGAAACCACATGTAAAGGCAGTTAATTTAAATTGCTGTTTATTACAATAAGGGTACCAAAAGAAAAGAAAAAACAGTCCCAGGCCAATTGCGTTTGCCTCCCAGCTTTCTTGCAAATCTAATCACCATTTCATTGCAAGTCGCTGCCCTGCCTCGATGTTCCAGTGAATTTGTCAATGCGGTTAATCCCTTTCTTATCAGATTTGAAAATTTGATTAGATTACACTTCTGTACGTCCCCCTTTTCTTGCTTTACTGTTCACTTCAGGAGACGCGTTTAGCTTGAATAACTACCACCGAGTCTATTGCTGGGGCCTTTTATCCCGTTAGATTTAGGTGAAAACGAGTCGGAAAGATCTCGGGAGAAGAACCTGTTTGTCGTGTGCATTAGTCATTTGAATAAATGCTCCTGACTGAGTAGGCCCCAATGGACTGTTTCCTGGTGCTGCAGTAGCAGTAAAGTCTAGTTAAAATGAATGGAGGAGAGCTAGAGACTGGAGTCGGTGAGGTTTGCTCTGCACTGTCAAGGACGGGATGGCATCTTATGGACAAAGGAAATGAGCTAACCGCAGCAAGCGCACATAGCCTCAGATGAACCCCCCCCCCCTCCTCCATAGGGACAGCAGGGATGATGGGGAAAGCTTTTTTCTCCTTTGGTTCTCTCTGTAGGCTTGACGCACGCCTCGCATGTCCTGCTAACATCTGAAGCTAAGCAAGCAGCAGATTTGAGGACCATTTTGCAATTGCTCTCGGCATAAAGAGAGCCGGCATAAACACATGACAAGCTCTGTGTGTGTGTGTGTGTGTGTGTGTGTGTGTGTGTGTGTGTGTGTGTGTGTGTGTGTGTGTGTGTGTGTGTGTGTGTGTGTCTGTTCGTGTTTGCGTGTGTGAATGTGTATATGTGTGTTTGTAGGTGCGTGTGTACTGTGTGAGTTTGTGCATGCTCCGTGCCCGTGTGTGTGTGTTGCAGAGTGGAGCGGAGCAGAGATGAGCTCCAAGATGGAGGCAGGCAGGCAGGTTCCAGTCAGGGCACTGCTGCGTCTATCTGCATGGGAGCTCAGTCAGTCACCTGCTGTACACCTCCCCTCCCGTGCAGTAACGAGCGCAAATGGCTACAGTATGAGATCATCGGGCCCGTGTCTGCCGCCACAGCCATATTTCTGCTTTATGTGGCCCTTGGGACTGTCACTCACACATATACAGACACACACACACACACACACACACACAAGCATGTATGTGTGCATGTACACACACAGATGCAGACGCACACACACACACACACACGTACATCCACATACACACACAACACATACACAAACACACAACACATACACACAAGCACAGTGTGTATATGTGTGTGTGTGTGTGTGTGTGTATGAATGAATGCGGGTGTATATGTAAGGTGTGTGTGTGGTTTGATGATGTCAGCAGCACTACCCTAACTTCCTCTAATGAAACTGGATTAGCGCTGGTTTTTTAGCAGCACGCGGCATTTAACGGGCTTGGAAATGGTGGCCTAATATAGCCCCTAATGGATGTTTGTCAAAACATGACACGCTCCTCCGATGCATTAGCAGCTGCCTTCAGGTAGCGGGAAAAGGACTTTGGCTGTTGTGGTTGTCAACAGTGAGAGAGGAGGTGGGGGGGGGGATGGGTGGGCGCTGAGGAGTTTGTGTCTTTGTGTCTTGTGTACCCTTTTGGCAGCCAGAAAGTACTCGTATATCATACTCAATATCAATACACTTTGTTTTTTTTTTCTAAAACTTGGTTTGGTGCCAAGCCACCTTTTTATGGCAGATATTACGAGATATGAAGTGATCTTATAACCAAGCCATGTTCATTAGGCTCATGGTCGTCCTGAGTCCTAAAGACCTTTTCTGCTTATCTAGACTTTGAACGTGAGGACAGTGAAATTATACAGTAGACAAGCTCGAGGTTCGTTTCTTCGAGCTCTGGCCTATGCCTTCGACCTGAAAGGTTCCATTGCGGTTCATTATTGATTCAACAACCACTAATGTCTACGTCCCCCCTTCAGTCTATAAAAGACTGCGGATTTTATTGGATTCACAGATGCACAGCCAAGCCTGTGGCCGCCAGGCCAGTATAAGGTCGCGAGCACAGAAA
>CM050201.1:23175000-23177500 GCA_027475355.1 Coilia nasus | reverse complement strand
CGTTTCCCTCTCGCTCTGTTTCTCGGTCTCTCAATCTCACTCTCACACGACGCCGAGGAGCTCCATGTCATAGCGCCTTCAGTGACTGATTTAATTGCGTCTGTCTCGGTGCCCATTTAGTTTCTGTGACTTTAACTGCGTTTGAACTCACAGTAGACCTCAGAGCGATCTGCTTTGGGGGATGGGGTGGGGGGTTGCACCCCCAGCATAATCCTGGTCCTCCTGCAGTCTTTCATACCCAGTCAAAGATATGGACAGTTTCAGATTTGATTCAGGTTTACAGCCCTCGTATTCAGCTTCTCCAGAATAAGACAGTAGGTGTGGAGATTTGTCATGCCCGCATGTAGCCTTACTTACATGTACAATAACGACAGCCAGTAAATGTAAACAACAACAAAAACAGCAACAAGGAAACAGATGTGTGTTGGCCTGAAGGCCAGTGGATAGACAGCACAGTGAGCGGTATGCTAGCTCAGGCTAACCAAAACGGTGGCTTTAATTAAACAATCAAGAGACTAATTACAGCATCCTCCATAATTATTAACCCCTGGTTAAGATGTGTTAAAAGCCTTAAAATAAATTACATTTTTATTGTGGAAGCATAATCTCACAATGTGAATTGTAGAAAAATGTAACCTTTACGTCATGTAAATAAATAAAAAATCAATGACTAAAAAAATAATTATTTTTCATAAAATTACCTTTTCCACAATTATTGGGACTCCTAACAATTTCTAGATAATAACTGTAATTGAAGCATTTCTGTAAATTCTACTGCTGCTTATAAAGTTGATCAGAGTATCTAGGAACCTTTTAATTAGTAATTCATCACTTCCTGTTTCCCTGGGGTATAAATATGATGTGACAAAAGAGGGCTGTTTCTCTTATCCACTGTGTGGGAAAGACAAGAGAACACACTATTCAAGTAAGGCAGATGTGTGTCGCCCTGCATAAGTCAGGCAATGGCTACAAGAAAATAGCCACTCACCTACACCTACCCACAGTACCCACCTACAGTCAGAGGACTGGAACAGTGGTAAGCAAGCCTGGACGAGGCCACAAGTTTATCTTGCCAACGCACACAGTAAGGAGGATGAAGAAGAAATAAAAGGTTCTCCAAAGCTCACTGTTAGAGAATTGTATTAACGACCACCATCTTGGGGGTCACAAAGTCTCCATAACAACCATCAGGCACTATCTACGTGCCATCAAGCTTTTTGGGAGGCATGCACAGAAAAAAGCCTTTTCTTACTTGCACATAAATGCAAATGTGTGGAGTTCACTAAGCGGTACTGGGCCTAAAACTGCGACCATGCGCTTTGGTCAGATGAGACCAAGATAGAGCTTTTTGGCACTCTAAGTGGGTCTGGCGTAACACAAAAGATGAGTATGCAGAAAAGCACTTCATGACCACTGCGAAGGGGGAGGATTGGTGATGCTGTGGGTATGTTTCTCTTCCAAAGGCCCCAGGAACCTTCTTGGGGTGCATGGCATCATGAACTCTTTGAGAATTCTGGTGTCCTCTGCCCGAAAGCTGAGAATAGGTCATCACTGGGTCTTTCAGCAATCTGAAACCCTGAACATGTTGCCAGATCTGCTCAAAAATGGTCCACCAGACACAGAATCAAGTTCCTCCCATGGTCATCTCAGTGCCCAGACCTCAACCTAGTGGAAAACCTGTGGGGTAAGCTGATGAGGAGAGTGCATAGGAGAGGACCCAGGACTCTGCGTGATTTAGGGAGATTGTACAGAGAGGAATGGTCAAAGATCTCTGTATCTCTTCTCTCTCTGTTCTAGCATTTTGTGAATTGTTGTAGGAGAAGATTAAGTGTTGTCTTGTTGGCAAAAGGGGGTTGTACAAAGTATTAGCATCAGGGGTGCCAAAAATTGTGGCACGCATGATTTCATGTAAAAGAATAGATTCTTAATGTGGGATTTTTTTTGCCCGCTGAATAAATGCGCTTGAATTAAAAGTATTTTTTTTTTTCAGTTTTGTATTGTTCTATATTATTTAAAAAAAAGAGTTAATTAGAAGCCTAGGAACACCTCTTAACCAGGGGTGCCAATAATTATGGAGTGCACTGTACATCTCTAATTTAAATCCTAATTAAGGATGCTTAGTGCAACAACGGCACACCAATCATGGGAGACGGGGGTCACTTGCCGAGGCCTAATCTGATGTTGCAGGCTCTAGTCGGAAACGCATTGCGCTAACCACTTCGGAGATAAGGCTGGAGGGGCGAGGGCTGGGGGAGGGGGGCCAGTTGGGGGAGACAGGAAGTGATATCGAGCCTTAGATCGGAAGCCGTCACAGAGGCACAGTTGGGATGGGTGATGCCATGATAGCACGCTGACAGGCTCCACACACACACACGCGCACACACATACACACCCCTCCGGCTCACACCTTGTTTGTCAACAAAGAACTGACTGACTGGTGTCACCAGTATGCCGCAATGTTTGACTGAAAACAGACACCTCTGTCTAAAGCAGCACAGTG
>CM050201.1:23155000-23165000 GCA_027475355.1 Coilia nasus | reverse complement strand
CACACACACACACACACACACACACACACACACACACACACACTCCCTACCTCTACCTCTCTGTCTCACACACACACACACACACACATGCACACATACACTCCCTACCTCTATCTCTCTCTCTCACATGCACACACACACACACACACACTCCCTAACTCTATCTATCTCTCTCTTTCACACACACACACACACACACACACACACACACACACACACGCATGCTTTCCCCAGCACTCCTGAGAGAATACACAGGCACCATATGTCCTGTGTGGACAGTATATACAGTACAGACTGTATATGCATATCTGCGATGGTCATCATACACCAGATGTTTTACTCATTCAAGAGGGGGACACCATAACAGCCATCTTCGTGCAGTCCCTTGCTTGAGAACGTTTCCTGAACGTTTTTTTTTAGAGCTCGCTCTAAACATATTAGTCATGTTCTGGTTGACGAGTGACCTTTCTGACCTTAACCTGGTAACTCAGAATCAGAATCCGTTTTGTTGGCCAAGTACACTCGCGTGTACAAGGAATTTGACTTCGCTAGATGCGAGTCGGCACATTATAGTCATGGTGCGGATCAGATGTGCGTGTTTGGAGAGCTTCAGGCACACTGGTTTTCAAACAGCCCCAGGGCTCACCAGCCCTTCACTACACAAACCCCTCCCCACCACATCTCTTTTTAATGAGCCGCTCTCCGCAGTGAGCTTTTTGGAGTGATAATTTTCCCTGTGTGGCATGAGATGCTGACAAAAAGGTTTAGAGCAGTACTGAAGACAAAGATAAAGCAAAAGAATGGAAAAAAGACAACAAAACCAAACCAAAACAAGAGAGATGGGGTAGAGATGGAGAGAATGGTTAACGAAGGAATGGAGTTGACTGGAGTAGTCAGTATGCAGTCACCTGTGTACTCTGCAGCTACCACTGTGTGTGTATGTGTGTGTTGCTGAGAAGCATGGCTCTGCAAAGTTTATATTCAGCCCAGCAAGGCTCACTCTTCAAGTTGTGTGTGTGTGTGTGTGTGTGTGTGTGGATGTGTGTGTGTATGTGTGCATGTGCGTCTTTGTCTTTCTGGGTGTGTCTGTGTGGACGTGTGTGTGTGTGTGTGTGTATGTGTACTGTTCGTCTTTGTCTTTCTGTGTGTGTCTCTGTGGGCGTGTTTGTGTGTGTGTGTGTGTGTGTGGATGTGTGTGTGTATGTGTGCATGTGCGTCTTTGTCTTTCTGTGTGTGTCTGTGTGGATGTGTCTGTGTGGACGTGTTTGTGTGTGTGTGTGTGTGTGGATGTGTGTGCGTGTGTGTCTCAGGGGAAGACAGGTGAGGAGCGTCAGCAGATGATCAAGGCCCTGCGGGAGGAGCTGCGTCTGGAGGAGGCGCGCCTGGTGCTGCTCAAGAAGCTCCGGCAGAGCCAGATGCAGAAGGAGAACGTCGTCCAGAAGGTCAGTCAAGGTCACCCCACACAACCGCACCCCCTCCGCCCCCCAGTCCAGTCCCCCCTACTCCCCTTCACACCCCAGCAGTCTCGCCCCCTCACTGTTCCTCTCCCCTGCCTAAAAGCCACATCACTTCTCTCCATGTCATCCTTAAAATCCCCTTATCCAAATACATCATCATGCTATCACCCATACCATAGCACTTCCTAGTGTTGTTGATCATAGGAGTCCATCTTTGCCATATTCCCACCTCATAAAAGGGTGTGGTTCTTAAAAGACTTACTTGGTTAAAGGTGTTAAAAGGTCAAATGACTTACTTAAAGGTTAAAGGTTAAAAAAACCAAAGGAAAGAGTTTGTAAAAGGCTAGAAAAATTTTTTTTGTAGGGTTTTAAAGGTTTACAATATGGAGAGTCACGTTTAGTGGGTGGCATTTGGACGGGATGCCCAGGGTTGCTCACAGTAACTGCAGTCTATTTCGTTACCCCCATGGTTTCCCCTGCCTTCTTAGCTTTCGATATCCTACAGCAAGGTTCACAGCTCTACAATTCTTACTATGTACCTAATGTCATTAATTGTTTGCATTTGTATTTATGTATAGCTTAATTGCCATGCAATTTACACAGAGGCTGATATGGCATCTAACAAAACACACTTGCTTTCCCAGACTCATCTTATTCCTATTCTTTAAAGGTATACGCACTTTATGAAAACAATTAACCATAGTTGGTTTTATAGGACTGCATCAAAGATAAAGTTCATAAACATCTCAGCACAAGAAGAGCATTTAGTCTTGACTCAAGGGTAGTCTGGTTTTAACACATGCTGTTACAGGTTATCAATTGAACCTGAAGAGGCACCTTATTTAGCCAGACGTGTGGAGAAAATGGCAATGGTCATGGGAAATGTGTCTTCTAACTGCTAGTAGTAGAAAAGGCTGTAGCATTAACAGCCATTATTGTCACCGTTATCAGTAGTTACCAGCTTGTATAAACCTTTTTCTGCGCCTTAATAACCTGGTATTGCCCATTTTCTGTTCAGTTGGTCTCCTCTGCAGTTTCATCCTTGGCAACCCCCTGTTAACCTTATAATCAATCTCTACCTGCCATTACCGAATCAGCCCCAGTGCCTTAACACCCTCTGTTAATCTGCCCCAGGGGTTCCTTATCACCCCCATAAACCCTGAAATGACCCATTTGAGCACCCTTACATCTCCCACCCACCCCGTTGACCATCCCTTTTATTACGCTTGTCCGCCCTCAGCTCAAGGTCCCCCCCTCTCTAGATCAAGCCTGTGCCTCCTGCTAAAGCAAACGTTCTGCAGAGGTTATAGGTGCGTTACAAACACGTATCGCCAGGTTCCTAATAAGCCAGACGCAGGTCCACACCTGAGGCGGAGGCCATGGCCGGTACCTGGCCGGAATAAGAAGCGCCTCATTACTGGTGCTCGTTATTGTAACAGGCCTGTTAGGAGGAGAACCTCTCGTACAGTGTCTCTGCATTCTACGGCATGAGGTGTGGAGGGCCTCTGGAAATCGGCTTTTGTGGCTCTAGTGCTTGGTATTACTGTCTGTTTCTCCACGCTAACGTGGTTAAACATTTTGCTTAAGTAGGCAGGCATTCACGTTTCTCAACAATGTTTGCTTTTATAGCTGATTTGTTGGAATTTGCTATTGGAATTCATAACAGAACCTAATGTTTAATATTTGATGTCTAATGTTTATCCTAACTTTAGTATCATTATTACTACTTACCTGTATACACAGCCACAGGCGTGGGCATAGCAATCGCGCTAGTAATAAACATGGTACAAAAAAACATTTGGAGTCGTACCCATGTGTGGAGACTTGTGAAATGTGTGAAATGACCGATATGGCACTGTAGAAGTTATGTGTTGATAGGCGCTACACCTCTACTGACAGGAGCAAGTGCGTTGCTCAGTCACTGGATGGAGCAGACCAGAAGTGTCAATCATTGGACGGGGCGGGCAAAAAAAGTGTTTGCCTATACAAGAGAACGCCATGGCAACAGTTGCCATGGAAGGAGTTTGTAATGAGAGTTGTCAGTCGTGGTAGACTCTGCTCATCGATTGGTCAGTCGAGAGAGAGAGAGAGAGAGAGAGAGAGAGAGAGAGAGAGAGAGAGAGAGAGAGAGAGAGAGAGAGAAAGAGAAAGAGAAAGAGAAAGAGAGAGAGAGAGAGCCCCATTTGCACATGAAAGGCAGGAGCTGGATGCGATGAGATGCATAATCACGTGGGGTCAGGCGGGGTAGCGGGCCGGGGTGGGGAGGGTCAGCCTCCGATACCGTATCACACCTCCCTGTCATGTTTGTCCTGCTGCTGTGACATTGAGATGTTTAGTCTACACATCCCAGTCTCTCCATAAAACAGCAACGTCTGTTGCCCTTCTACACACACACACACACACACACACACACACACACAAACGCAACTAATCAGTAAAATCAAGAGGCTTAGACAATTGTTAGCACATTCACGGTCGATATACACAAGTAGGCGTATACACACACACACACACACACACACACATACACACACACATACAAGCCTCTCGTGGTAAAAACCATGGGCTGTGAAGTCCCTCCATCTTGGGCTGTCTACTTGGTTGGCATTCAGCTCACAGACAGTTAAGACTGTAACTGATGTAGCGGCTTGTATTGATCTTGTGTGTGCGGGGCTGCCGCATGGTTTTCATTGGGTCTGATTTAATGTCCTTGACACGGGCTGGAAAGCAGAGCAGCATGACTGCAAAGGGGCATTTAACCCTGCGTGCTCATACGTGTCTTTGTTTTGCTCTCCTCCGCACCGCGCTCAATATGTTTGTCTCTGTTTTTTTTTTTTTCTTTCCTTCCCCCACCATCTTCCTCCCCTCTCCCCTGTCTGTCTCTCTCTCTCCTTTTTTCTTCCTTTTGCGTTCTCTCTTTTTCCCTCTCTTTCTGTCTATCTCTCTCTCTGTCTCTCTCCCTCCCTCTCTCTATATCTCTCCCCCTTCTGTCTCTCTCTCTCCTTTTTTCTTCCTTTTCCTTTCTCTCTTTTTCCTTCTCTCTTTCTCTGTCTATCTCTCTCTCTCTTTCTGTCTCTCTCCCTCCCCCCCCCTCTCTCTCTCTCTGTCTCTGTCTCTGTCTCTCTCTCTCTCTATCTATCTCTTTCTGTCTGTCTCTCTCTCCTTTTCTGCTCTGTCTTTCTTATCCTTCCCCAGGTGCCAGTGGTCCAGAATGCCCCCTCTTCTGTGCAGCCCTCTTCCATGCACAGCTCTCAGGGTCTGGGCAAGATGCCCACCAGACCAGGCCTACACTCCACAGAGCCCCAGAACCTCCGCACTGCACAGGTGTGTACTCACTATGTGAGGAAAGAGCCAGAGAGACATAGAGAGAGAGAGAGAAAGAGAGAGAGAGAGAGAGAGAGAGACAGACAGAGAGATGGAGAGATGTAGAGAGAGAGAGACAGACAGAGAGATAAAGAGATGTAGAGAGAGAGAGACAGAGCGAGAGAGAGACAGAGCGAGACAGAGACAGAGAGAGCGAGAGAGAGACAGAGTGAGAGAGAGAGAGAGAGACAGAGCGAGAGAGAGAGAGACAGAGCGAGAGAGAGAGAGACAGAGAGATGGAGAGATGTAGAGAGAGAGAGACAGCGAGAGACAGAGCGAGAGAGAGACAGAGAGATGGAGAGATGTAGAGAGAGAGAGACTTAGAGACTTAGAGAAATGTAGAGAGAAAGAGAGAGAGAGAATTAGAGACTTAGAGATGGAGAGATGTAGAGAGAGAGAGCATAAGAGAGAGAATTATAGACTTAGAGATGTAGAGAGAGAGAGAGAATGAAAAAGAGTTAGAGATGGAGAGACAATGAGAGAGAGAGGTAGAGAGAAAGAGTTAGAGAGAGGTAGAGAGAAAGGGAAAGGGGGGGGGAGAAAGAGAATATGTGCATAATCATATTGCAAATGTAAAGAGTTCACAAGAATGTAATGGAAAGAAAATGTCTGTGGTCTGCCTTGATTCGCTCTGCTTCACTACGTTGTCCCCAGTTGAACATTCAAAAAAAATACTGAAAGTGTATTTTATTTCCTTACTGAGTTTCGTAAGTATTCCCTTGGCCTGTGGGAGGATAAGCATTGATGACCTCACAGTCAGTTCTTAGAAGCCTCCGTATTTCCCAGAAGTCTGTGCTTCCAGGGAGCGCATTCCTTTGTCAAGGCACCCGCCATTAGGTGTGTCCTGGGCAGTTTGTTGATCTGCCTTTGTCTGCACCCACTCCCCACCGCCTTACCTATACGTATGCTTACTTTCGCATTAGCCACATTCCCCTCGTGATAAATGGGGATCTGCTGACAACTAGTGGTCACAGAGGGCATAGCAGACCATATGTTGTTTTTTTTTTTTTTTTCTGTCTCCCCTGATGTGAAGTGTGAAATTGTTTGCATGGTATCGTTTAAAAAATGTGTTGGTAGTATTAGCAGAGATGTGTTCAACATGAGTGTAGCTAAAAAATGAACAGGGCTTAATGGGGAAATCGATACTGGAGTTGTGGGATTCTAACTGGAAGTCCTGCCCTATTTACTGTATACAGTCAATGGATATGCCAGTTATATTTTGTAACCTTAGCATTTAATTTCACCTGTTTGTTTCTATTACTTATCATAGCTGTAGCTGCCCCACAAACTTTGGTCAACAGGCAGTCAGTATGAGGAATAAAGTCTTTTTCAGCCCTATTTAACTCTGGGAAATATCATATGTGATCTATAAAAACATATTCACGTGATGTACTTAAGATGGCGGATAGAGCCTTTTCACTCATTTCTCCACATTCATTTAGATGGGTCATCTCTAACTGTTAACCCAAAATACTTGCCTGGAGGCATTTCCATGATGCCTCTAGATAATAATAATAATAATAATAATAATAATAATAATAATAATCTTTGCTCGTATAGCACAATTCATACAAGATTCAGCTCAAAGTGCTTTACAGTTTGGCAAGAAAAACACAAGACCACAAAACAAGACAACATTTCCTGCAGTCCAGTGGCACCAGAGTGGCCGAACACAATAACGCAGTGTTGGCATGTCTTGACTGTTAGGACTATGGTATTTGTTTGCCTTGTCAGGCTGGCACACCAAATGTTAGACTGACATTGTTTATCACACTGCTGCCCCATCCAGGGTCACACAGTGATCAGGTCGGCCACAAACACTAGCCTGCCACCCATGATGATGTCCCAGAGGGTGATCGCCCCCAACCCGGCTCAGCTGCAGGGCCAGAGGGTGCCCTCCAAGCATGGTGCTGGCATGGGTCGCCCGTCCACAGGGAGCATGGGCAATGCAGTCAACTACCAGCAGGTACTGCCCAAAATCTCCAGTCTACGCCACGGACTACACACAGAGCTCTTTATCTCTGCCTATTAAAGCAACACTAAGTGGTTTTTTCAACCTTAAAAGAATGTTCCCAATATTGTCTCAGTGGTTCCTCAACTTGTAACCGGGTAAAAGGGACTTCTGAATTCACTTTGCAACCTTCCAAGCGCTCTGAATTCACTTTGCAACCTTCCAAGCGCTATAATCACACTAAGTAAGTTTGGAGGAGCGGGCCATCTCTCTGTAGCCTGGTAAACCAGCCCCTCGTACTTTAATGAAATGAAGTATGAGGGGCTGGTTTACCAGGCTAATCTCTCTGTATTTTGAGACAAAATTCTGCTTCCAAAATGTACGGTGACTACTTAGTGTTGCTTTAAGATGCTACAGATTCATGATGATGTAGGCTTATTAAGAAGCAGAGTGTGTTTCTTTTGTGCAAATTTGTGTTTAGTTGTTTTTTTGTTTTTTTGTTTTTTTTTGTTTTGTTTGTTTTTTGTAGTAAAATGTGATACGAAAGCTAAAAAGCAGATGTGGAACAGCCACCTTCAGAAAGTTTTAGCATATATTGGGTTTGCCTGTGTACTTAAAGTCAGGTAATCTCACAGAAATTGGCTCATCTGTGGGGATAGAGAGTTTTGCTATTTAGAATCCACTGGTTTAGTGAATGGCTTTTGGAGATTCGTAGGATGGATTTTTACTTTTGAAGCCATCTGGACTAAAAGGCATCTGTAAGGCCTGCATTACCAGAATGTACTGTTAGTTAATTAAAAAATCTGTAGTTGTTAGTAACCATCTGTACTCGTATATCAGCAGTATCCTTAACTTAAAGCATGGTTGGAGCAACCGAAAGGGTTTTTTAACTTGACAAACTTTAACTCAATGCCTGTCTCAGACTGAATACTTGCGCATGTACACTTCCCATTTTTAGTGCATGAGTGCATTCACACTAACAATCGCAGACACACAGAGTCAGTTTACACTTGTCATTAGTAAAATGCGTTTTGAGAGATTCGATCACAAGTGTCGTGTTCTAAATACAAGTGTAAACAATCACCGATGTGCATTGAAATCTGGCCTCTCAAACCAGATATGGAAGTGGTCTGAGATGCATATGGAACTCGCCAAACCACTTGTGATTGGATCCCCAAAGATGCAGTTTAATGACAAGTGTCACTCGGTTCATAGAGTGCACTGTAAGTTCCCGGGTGATGCACTCACAGTTGTCATAAAAATTGAGTGAGGAACATTTGACAATTCTCGCACTCAGTGGCTGTCGTCTTGGGTACGTAATGGAATGAGAGGACCACCAGCCAGTTTTCTAACTCATGAAAATGGTGTACAACACTTTACAAATGTAAGTTGCAGCATTAGACATCAAGACACATTCTTTGCATTTTTCTAACTCATGAAAATGGTGTACTACACCTTACAAATGTAAGTTGCAGCATTAGACATCAAGACACATTCTTTGCATTTTTCTGAAAGGGTGAAATATTATTACATGGTGTTGAAGTGTTGTCAGATGTTGCATTTGTCATTTCCGTTAAAGTGCACAACCAGTGTAGGCAACACTTGCTGTCAAATTTCACGCATTGTACCTCTAAGTGCATAGTGCATACACAGCGTTATGAACTGTTATGAAGTGTGCTGTTGACCAGAGGTGGATAATCTGGCTTCAGATAGTAAAAAACAGTATCACATAATTTTGTTACAACCATTCACAAAACTATTTGATTCTACTAAACCCAACTTACTCTTTTTGCTCTAGTCTTTCGCCAGGTTGATGAACTCGATACGTGAAGCCACCTGGGTTATGTGCTTAGCTCAGTGTTTCTCAAAATGTGGTCTGCAACAGTGGTCCGCACAGTGTGTTTAAGTGACATGCATATCATCTTCATGCCATTCCCTAGTTAGGGCTGTGATGCTGCACCAATCATGCATTTACATAGCCCTGTTAGCCTCAGATGGGGGGTGGAGTGGTCCTTGAGGTTTATTTTAAGGTGTGTGGGGGGGGGGGGGGGGGGGGGTGTGGGGGGGGGGGGGGGGGGGGGTTGTCCTCAGACTGAAAAACTTTGAGAAACACTGGCTGAGGTAGAACCAATGCAATGCAAGACTTCTGCACTTTAAAGCCAGCATTACCCACCTATGCTATTGGCGATTTAAACTGCCTAAGACGAGACTGTTACAACTCTGTGTTACTCTCTTTGACTTGTTGAAGAAAGAAGTAGTGCCCACCAAAGAATGCTTTTAAGGTGCTGGCTACTGGCGTAACTTGTAAAAACAGAATGTAGGCTCCGCACATTTTGTGTGTGTGATTTTGTGTAACAAAAAAAAATGAACCCACTGTCTCTCTGACTCACACACCTGCTTGCTTGTGTGTCTCTCTCACTTGCTTCCCACAGGCCACGAGCCAGCAGGTGGCAGCATCCCAGCGCTCGGCCTCCTCCTCGGCCATCTACATGAACCTGGCCCACATGCAGGCGGCGGGGGCAGCCGGGGTGGCGGGCATGGGGGGAGGCGTAGGCGTAGGGGTGGGTGGCGGTGGCGGCGGGGGTGGACACGGGGGCGTGAGCGCCGTCAGCCCCTCCGGCATGCAGTCCAGCGCAGCCGCGGCCGCCGCAGCTGCGGCCGCCGCTTCCGCCGCCTCGGTGGCGTCCATGCAGGACCAGGCCAGCAGCCAGGCGGCCGCCAAGCTGGCCCTGCGCAAGCAGCTGGAGAAGACCCTGCTGGAGATCCCGCCGCCCAAGCCCCCCGCCCCGCTCCTCCACTTCCTGCCCTCGGCCGCCAGCAGCGAGTTCATCTACATGGTGGGGCTGGAGGAGGTGGTGCAGAGCGTCATCGACAGCCAGAACCAGGGTGAGTGCTGGGGAGAAGGATGGGTGGAGGAGTGATGATGGAGGATGGGTAGAGCAGTGATGTTAATAGAGGATGAGTGGAGCAGTGATGTTAATAGTGGATGGGTAGAGCAGTGATGATGGAGGATGGGTGGAGCAGTGATGATAACAATGGATCATGTTACGTTACGTTACCTTAGATTAGATTAGATTTAAGTTCGATTTAAGCTCGAAGTTACACACATAGGCTGGGGTGGAGGGATAGGGTGGAGCAGGAGTGATGGTCATGGAGGATGGGTGGAGCAGTGATGTTAAAGATGGATCATGTTACATTAGATGCAAAGGTTGGGCCAAGTGTACATATG
>CM050201.1:23135000-23147500 GCA_027475355.1 Coilia nasus | reverse complement strand
GGAGTTCAAGAGTGAGTTCAAAGGGGCAAGAGAGAACTGGAGGGACAATATCATTGCCACCACCCTGAACTGTGTTCCCAAGATACCATTTGACCTTTTGCTTTGGCTAGTAGTTTTGAGTGTCTTTTTTTTTTTTTTTTTTTTTCTTTTTTTTTTTTTTGTCGTGTTAACGGCGTCTCCTTTTGGAAGCGGTATTGTATCTGAAAGGTACCCGCCCTCGGAGACGATAAATCACCATGTTGAGATAGAGAAAACTATTTCAAGATCTAAATAAGACTATGTATAGATTGTTAGCCTGAGAGATGGATTTTATGAGGAGATGGATATATCTATTCTTACGGTGACGCAGAGCAATCATCGTGTGAGGGCAATTTTACGGGAGTTGTCTCGTTCTCGAGGTAGCACTTTTTCTTGTTAATTTGAAATGGGAAGAACGGTTTTGACTAAACAGGATTTTGGAATGTCGCAGTGTATATGACCCATGTAAAAGAAAATGTGGACGTCATCAGGTTGTTGGCCAGAACGTCACTAGGTTAAGAAAGACTGTTGAGTGTTGTGCACTGAATTCTAGCAAATTGGGTTATATGTTGTTATAGTTTTCGGTTTACAGTTTTGTCCCACCAGACTTATATTGTACTGTAGGCACAAGCATAGATTGGCTTTGCTTGGAAACTTAGTTTCCCCCTGAGTGTTAAGAGATTTAAACAAGAGATTGCTGACCCTTCTGTTACAGTACGTATAAAGGTACCTCTTCTGTCGTCCAATGCATTTCATATGAAGAAATCCCTGGATGGCTTGTTTTAGATCATGGCGGGGGTCACTCTTCACATTACGCAGTTAAAGCAGTGTTTAGTCACAATGCAGTATTACAGCAAGGGACAAACAACAACAACAACAACAGCAAAACACTTCAAACTGGGTTCGTTTTGTTGGCCAGGCCAATCGGAACACAGTCTTTCCCAAAAAGCGTCTTACTGCCAGAATCCCAGGCAACTCGCCAACAGCCTTGTTGGTCGCGGTCTTCGGCTGTTGGTTGTGGAGGTGTAGTTCTCCAGGGTTGTAGAAGTGTGACTCTCTAAAGGAGGATTCTGGTGCTGGAGCACTTTGCCTCTGATCTCTCAGTTCAGTGTGAAAGCTAAGGTAGCCAAGCATAGTGCCAGTGCCCAGAGCCCTGGCATGGAGTTGGTTTTGGATTTTGAATCAGGGTCAGCAAAGCTATTGAAGACCGTGAGAATCATGGGAGGCAATGTTGTTATAATGTTGTTATAACGTTCTGTCAGCTGCCAAAGCTATTGAAGACCGTGAGAATGATGGGAAGCAATGTTGTTATAACGTTGTTATAACGTTCTGTCAGCCGCCAAAGCTATTGAAGACTGTGGGGATGATAGGAGGCAATGGTGTCATAATGTTCTGTCAGCCACTTCTGTGTCCAACTGGCCCTGTATCATACGTGAGGAGAGCAGCAAGGAAGTGAGTGGATAGAGAGACATGCTGTTTTAAAGAATATAAACTACCAATTGATTCTAGAGGATATCCCCAAGAGTAGCACATAGTGTCACCTGTCACCTGTTTGATGGCAATTTGAAACGCTGCTAGGTTCATTTAGGTTTTTGGTGACGGATACGTTTGATTGGATATTGGTTTTCTGTTGCGGGCTGATGCTATTTGTAGCACGAGGCGGAGTTAGATGCAAGACCCAAACCCAGTCATTTCAGAACTACCTTGAATTTGATTGGCAGGTGCAATATTAGCTGTTTACACTCAGAAGAGATTTAGCAGAGGTGTTCATTTCTTCTTTAATACTGATTTGTCAGGCGTGTCCTTCTGGATAGTTAGACAAAGTAAAGTCATGTTCTGGGCTACATTTTTACTTATAGGTCCTTCTCGCCTCATCTGTTTTAAGCGCTTACCCTTGTCTTGTGTTTTTTTATTTTTTATTTTTTAATGTTCGCAGTGTTTGAAAAGCACTGCAAAACTTGTATATTAAAGTCCCTTTCTTCTCTCTTGTGCTCTCTTGCAGAATATAATAGATACATCCATATACCTTTTGTTAATATCAACCAGAAAAAAAACTTTTGAAAATGTAATTTTCTAGTATTTTGAAATGTTACATTTCTTTTTTTGCTGGCTCTTCAGTTAAGTTCTTATTTTTGTTTGATCATTTCATTTATTAATTTTTCAAATGAAATTTAATCAAACAAAAAAAAATGTAATTGAATTGAATTGTAAATGACTTTCAAAATAAAAACGACACGATATTTGCTAGGCAAGAAGTAATAATGACTTATTGTACATAAGCTTTTTTTCCTCTCCCTTGAATTAAAAAAATGAACTGAAATTGAAAAATGGTTGTATATTGTGTAGAAAAGCAAACAAAAAAAGCCATGAATATTGTGAAGCTTGTCATTTCGTTTTGTGATCACTGTGTGTTTATTGTGTAACAAAAATGTGCAAAACGTACAGGATTATTACAATTCTCCTGGTTTTGGATAATTTTGCTTTTTTTTTTACGAATGAGCTCTTTAGATGCTTCTTTTTGCCCTGGCTGTATGTTTTTGTAGTATGTAGAGTTTGCAGATAAAAAAAAAGATGACATCATTGCTCAGCCACAACGTTTGATCCAAGCCAAAGTCCCGGGGGGCCTATAAGGTCTACAAGGACGTTCTTCAACGTGTTATGTGTATGTGTGTATTCTTCTTCTTCTCCTCCTCCTCTATGTCAGTAACAACAGGGGCGTTTAGTGAAACTTCTAGCTTTTTCTTTATCTAGAGAGAATCCATGATGTGTATTTCCTTTCTTTTGTCTTTTCTCTTTCTTTTTTGAGGACTTGGAATGGATCAAACATTTGACAGTATTACATTCTTTATTGCCTGCACTTGACCAAGTCTAAAGCACTCACCGGTAGATGCAAGCAGAAGTGAGCAAAACAAAAAATACAATGAAGCATGCAAAATTTTACAAGTTCAGCTGTGCTCAAACAGGGTTTTGTGGACCCCCCACAGGGCAAATCTTGTATATTCTTAGTCTTTCTTTTTCTAATTTCTTGAAATTGAAAAAGTTGTTCGTACTCCTTTTGAACCAAGCTGTTGGTTGTAAAACACGTCTCAATTATTTTTACTCTACAATTTGAAAAAGAAGTTGTATACATAGTATACATTGTTATTTTATGAAAGCAATTTACTTTTTTGTCCTTTTCAAGGTCAAATGCTTACTTCCTTTCGCCTGTAAAAAAAAATATGATGTTAAAAGTGTTAGTGAGGAAAACACAAGCAAGTGTTAAATGAAAAGGATGCTATTAAGAATGCAATCTGCAAACTCCCCACTCAGACAATCACGCAGTGTGGGGCGTCTTGTGGTTACAGGCATGGGTTGCTCCACTTTTCTACCTGTCTTCTCTATTTACGCAGACCACATTTCCTCAATCTGTTCCTTTTGAAGTGTAGTGTTATGTTGTAATGTACACTCATTTTGGGATGATCGCAATCTCCTCTGTCGAAAGTACAAATATCTTTTTTTTTTTTCCTGTCAAAGGAGAACTGGGAGAATAACGTTAAGATTGTCTGTTTTGTTTTCTTCGTAAGAAGTAAACTTCTTGATTTTATTTTCTTTTCTTTAACTGAATTAGCTGCATTAGCTGGAATTTCAGTAGGATGGATGTCTGCATATTATGAATCCCATTTGTAAAAAAAATACCACAAACAATATGACGACAATTGCAAAGGAGTCATTCAGAATTTGTATGATTTGAAATGGACCTCTGTGGAATGACTTCAATTTGGAGGCAAAACGTACAAGTACTTTCTTTGTCAACGTTTTATTTTTTATTTTTATTTGGGAAATGAATCCAGACCTTTTGCACATCCTTGATATTTAACTGTCAAAAAATACAGAAAATGGAGATTGAAAAAAAAGCTGTTTGATTACTGCCGGTTGATTAACAAAAATTATGCATTGACTGAAAAAATAAGCTAATTTTGGAGGAAATAACTTTGTAATATTTATCTCTTGCAAGCTATGTTTAATAAAGGATGGAACAGTTTACCTTCTTGAGAATGTTGTCATTTTTACCAGCCGTATCAGCTGTCCTTGATTTATTTCTTTGTTTTGTTTCTGTTTTTGCTTTGTTTTCGTATCCCTGAAAACCCACATCTGCCCGCTCTCATCGTGCGAATTCATACACTTCACGCGACCGGCCGGCCGAGCCTCTCACAGTCGTGTTTGGTCTGTTTTCTTGCTTTGTTTACCCCCCCCAAGTGTCTTCCTCTGGCACCATTGTCTCGTGAGTGGGACCGATTCATCTACAGGCACACGCTGGCCACCTCGCTGTTG
This sequence comes from Coilia nasus, assembly GCA_027475355.1. Classification (NCBI taxonomy): domain Eukaryota; kingdom Metazoa; phylum Chordata; class Actinopteri; order Clupeiformes; family Engraulidae; genus Coilia; species Coilia nasus. The sequence goes on along the minus strand of CM050201.1, from coordinate 23,143,171 downwards.
CCATGGGAACAGAGACGTCATGCTGATAGACTGCACCTGGCCTCGTGGAGTTTTGGAAACAACACGCTGGTGCTTGCCCCAGTTTTTCCCTCTCTAGTTGAGAGCCATGGTGCCCGCTCGAAAGGGCCATCGCACAGGGATGCCCACCACAGGGGTGGTGGCACACACGAGGTAAAAAAGAGATTGAAATCCAGCTTGCTTCTGATTCTTCTCATCTTTTGTCAGCCATCTACTGTTGGCTGTCAGTGTCTCTGCTTTGGCCTCTTTTCTAGATCTTCAGGCTTTTGTTTATACAGTGATGTAAGCACCATCCCAGTCTCTCCATTCCATTCCATTCTCCATCTCTCCATTCCATGGTGCTTACACACAGGGCCATCTTTTAGACACACCTACCGTACGGGCCAACGAGGCAAAAGGGAGATTGAAGTCCACGGGGTTGTACTACAAAGGCAGTTAAGTGACAAACCTGGTTTAGGAGATTCAATTTCACAGAGTAATACTACAAAGGTGGTTCAGTGACAGTCCTGGTCTTTTAACTCAGAGGTACTCGTTAATCCTGTTGGAAGACGAGCCAGTTCACATTTGGTTAGTGAAGACAATGAAGCCCTGGGCTCTTCTGCTAACAGGTTTGCAACTACCTTTGGGTTAACTACACCAGCTTTATCACTACACCGGTTTGCCTTTGGTGCGTGTCATCATCTGTTGGCCATCTACTGTTCAATATCAACACCCGAGTTTCCATCCAACTTGTCAACGTACATTGTAGATATTTGAATAAGAAATTGTCAAGACACTTGAAAGTACTTGAAATGCGCATTCATCTTTAAGCCAAATGACTATTAATGTGCATAAATGATAGGCTGAACAGAAACCCAATTAGTGTTTCTGCTGGCTTCTTTTCTAGATCTTAAAGCAGCGATGCTGTAAGGGCCACCCACAGCTCTTGACTTCCCAAGAGGCAGCCAGTTGGCTCACGCATCAATGAGGGTATTGTGAAGTACCTGTGAGTGGCTTATTTGGGCTGTTGTTTTTACACCCCACATCAGAAAGCGATCCGTGTTTCCTCTGGTTGTCATGGAGAAGTTCTTTGTTTCTCTTTTATTAACACATAAGATAGCATCTTTCTCTAAAGTATTTGGCGAGACTGTGTTTGGGTTTCATCATTGTTGTACCATTGTTCAAAGCGAAGGTCTCACCTTGTCTTGGAACAGAAGTTGACTATTTCAACTGTGTTGCAATTGTCTTTTTTGGATTAGAAAAAAACACTGAGTAATTCACCATAAAAACTACCCCGCAGTTTAATGTTACGATAGTGAATACAGTATGTATTGTGTCGACCCTGCAGCTCTAAGTCTTCACGTAATAATTCATGGTATGTCTCAGAATTCATCTGTGTTGATCACATGGTATACAAAAGCTCACCCAAACATAGCTGATAGCTGTCTTCTAGTAGATGGCCTTTGTAGGTGAAAGTTTAAAGTGTTTTGATGTAATTTTGATCCACGTGGTGAATAGGTCCAATCCTTGTGTCCTAAAAAAAAAACTTTTGAAACTTTGGAATTGGAAAATATTCATAACACCTTTCACTCCAGCTAGTTTTGAGCATTGTCTTAATCATACAAACCATGTGGAACATTCATAAAGTCAGACTTTGCATGATATACTTAAAAACATATAATACATATATTACACTTTCTTGTAAGTTTAGAAAGTTTTTTTTTTTTTTTTTTTTTTCACAAAGTAGGTCAATCTCAAATAGTATTTGAAAAGTATCAACATTTATGCTAGGACAGTCAACTCTGACCAACAATAGCTGTGAACACAAAATGCAGATTTAAAAACATATAATGCCTACATCCCCTCAATGACAAAAAAAGGATATGTCCCTAAAACATCATGTAGAGGATCTTTTAAGCTCCATCTGTTTCTCTATCTTATCTCTGGGTCCTGAGAATATACACTCATCTCTGTGTATATACAGCACTGTGCAGTGGCAGCTGGTTTACAGAGCAGACCATCGGCGGTTTACAGAGAGAGGTATCCATTTAATCATCAGAATGGACCCGGTGTGGATTGCATACATTCCAACAAGGGTTCACTGGGGGGGCAGCTGAACTGGACTCTGGGAAGGTGACTTGAATTCGAAGTTGTAACGAAGTGTTTTTTTTGTCAGCATGGTTTCCTCAAAATAAGGGATAAAGTTTATATTCAGAAGCTGTGAAGCTAATTTTCTAATTTTATCTGATTTAACTTTAACTAAGCAAAATGTGCACAAAGAGGTAGCTCTCTCTCTCTCTCCCTCTCTCTCACACACACACACGCACAGACACACAGACACAGACACCACAAACTGTAAGTGACTCCCCACTGACAAACAGACTCCCTGTCTAAATTAATTATCATCCAGGTATGACACTGGCATAAGTATTCCCTCAGACACCTGCAGAGCTCCCTGTTTTGGGCCGATCTGAGTGTTTTGCCGGGACAAGTCCTTCCCTGGTGGCCCCCCACCTTCTCTCCGACACACCACATCCCATCACAACCCAGACGTGCCGTTGACACAGGTGCTCGAAAAACTCCCTTGCAGGCCTCGTGGGAGTTCAGGCCGACAGCGTCAGTAAATTAAACCTTATTATCCACTGTCACGTTAGTAACGGGGGGTTATTGTTTAGGTAATATTTCACGAGTGGGTCTCGGGGCAGTCATAAGACTGGTATGTGTGCCTTAGCCATCATCTCCAACAGCACGGCATAAATACCATCCAGCGGGAGGTTATGCAGTTCTCTTTGGCACGTTTTACGGGGTGCTTCGGATCACGGCAGCGTATACCTCACTCGCGGCCCGACCTGACTTGCGAAATGGCAGGTGATGTAGTGCGAGGCGAACGTCGTCTGTTTACTGAAAACATGTCTTGTCGTTTTTCTCCCTCCTCGGTATTATTATTCCTGGAATTCCAGGCACAAATAGTTCCCTGTCATGTCCTCCCACACGGGCTCCATCCTGCTGGCCCGGCGGAGCTGAACTCAGTGTGTTTCTGTGTAGATTAACATCCACCCACTTGCTCCTTCAGCTCCTCCAGGGTTTTATCATTATCATTATTCTTGAAGGATGTGAGTCTCTGTAGGGGTGTGTGTGTGTGTGTATGTGCATGTTTTTGTGTGTGCATTTATTTGTGCTTGTGTTTGAGTGTGTTTATGTGTGTGTATGTATATGAATGTGTGGGTCTTTCGGTGTGTGTGTGTGCATTTGTGCATGTGTCAGTTTGAATAAAGTGTGTGTGAATATGTGTGCATGTGCATGTATACATGTATGTGTGTGTGAGGAAGAGAGAGTGTGTGCATGTGTATATGTGTAAGTGTGTGTCTGTGTGTGTGAGAAAGAGAGTCTGTGTATGTGTATATGTGTAACTGTTTGTGTGTGATAGAGAGAGTGTGTTCATGTGTAAATGTGTAAGTTTGTGCGTGTGTGAGAGAGAGAGTCTGTGTATGTGTGTATGTGTGAGTGTGGTAAAGAGAGAGAGTGTGTGCATGTGTATATATGTAAGTGTGCGTGTGTGATAAAGTGTGTTCATGTGTAAATGTGTAAGTTTGTGTGTGTGATAAAGTGTGTTCATGTGTAAATGTGTAAGTTTGTGCGTGTGTGAGAGAGAGAGTCTGTGAAAGAGAGTCTGTGTATGTGTATATGTGTAACTGTTTGTGTGTGATAGAGAGAGTGTGTTCATGTGTAAATGTGTAAGTTTGTGCGTATGTGAGAGAGAGAGAGTCTGTGTATGTGTGTATGTGTGAGTGTGGTAAAGAGAGAGAGTGTGTGCATGTGTATATATGTAAGTGTGCGTGTGTGTGCGGGGGAGCAGTTGTTCTGGCGGTCTCTGGTGGGCTGGGATGTATAGGGGACGTTGAGCATAAAGACTAGCTGGCCACCCCCCCCCCCCCCCCCCCACCTCCCCCCGCCTCCTCCTAACCCTCATTTGAGGAGGTGTCTGAACTTTACAGCCCAGTTCCCAAGACTGCCCAGGCACTCCCTCAGCTAACTCATACAAGCCGCAGTCTTTCACCTCACGCCAGGGAGAGCTGCCTCGCAGCCCCTATAAGAAGTGGTTCTTAACTGGTGTGGCCTAGGGACCCATAATTTCCCATCACCAGTAAGTCACGACCCAAATTTTCAAACCAACTCATTGACTCCCCCCACCTCTTTCCTAAAAATAAGTTTATTATGTGTCCCTTTTTTTGTACATTTCCACTAATGTACCGCCCTGGCATTACTGACAGATGTAATCTTTTTTCTTTTTCTTTTTTAACTACATGTTTCGCGACCTACCCAGAACGTCTCTGCGACCCACTTCTGGGTCCTGACCCACCAGTTAAGTAACACTGCTCTAGAACATCTCTGGTTAATCATTTTGCCACATGTCTTGACCCCTCATACTTCAGCAGTTAAGAAGTGAAAGAATAACTTGCTGGAACACCTGAGAGTCACAAAGGACCTGCCTGTGTAGTTATGAAGTGCAGCAGCAGTGGAATGACCAATAGTTATCAGTGACTACATTTAAATGCACTTAAGTATCCCGAATATGGTCGGGATATTAAGTATCCTGGTTTTGCGCTTGCGCATGGAAACACTTTTTCCCTAATTCAGTATCCCAAATAAGCCCTTATCCCGGTTTCTGAGAAATCAGGATATGCTAGGGGGAGTACTCCGAAAGAAACCTTATCCCAAACCTTATCCCGAATACTGAAGGTTCTGACAGCGTTGTCAGTGTAACAAGAAATCGGGACCCTATTGTTTTTCATGTAAACCAGGATATTAATAACCCGATTACTCTGCGTTCATGTAAACACCATATCCCAATTTTGATCAAAATCGTGATAAACCTCATATTCGGGATACTTAAGTCCATGTGAACGTAGTCAATGACATGACACTTTTCTGTTTTGCCAAGAACAGAAACAGGCCTCACTTACTAACTCAGTGACTCCTGGATATGTGGCTTGTTCGAGTGTTAATGATATTCCGTACAAGGTGTTTACATGAACACAGAGAAACCTTGTTAATAATGACACTGTTTACATGAAAAATACCAGCATCTCAATTCTTGTTACAGTGTTTACAGTGTTCTCCCTGAGCATGGGTGTCCAGGTTACCATTAATAAAGTTTAAAAGCTATTAATTTGCCATAAGGTGTATACATGGAACAGTTTCTTTATCAGTAGTCCACCTAACATTTACTGATTTCTGGAAAACTGGGATAAGGGATTATTTGGGATACTGGATTTGGATTAAGGTGTCTCTATGCACAAACACAAGTCTAGGATACTTAATATTTTATTATTATTATTCAATATTTTGATTTGGGATGCTGAAGTACATGGCAAGACACAATTTTGAAGTTTTAACTTCATATTAGACATGGGAGAAGGGACTTCTTTGGTTTGTTTTGTTTTTCTTTCCATAGTCAAAACACAGACAGGCTCAGCTCTAGTCAGCACATTCCCTGACAGCCACAGTCATGTTCCCTTCTACATTTTTTCTGGTGATCGATGGCAGGTGTGTGTGTGTGTGTGTATGTGTGTGTTTATGTGTCTGTTGACGTGGTCTCCTCTTGGTTGCAGCTATCACACACCTCGCAAACAACCGCATCCTCAAGTCCACTGAAGCCAACAGAAGGGAGGACAACTGTCTTGTGTCTGTTTCATAGCTACTGTCTCATGAGGAAACTGCCTCAGGTCTGTCTCACAGTCAGGGGTCCCTTGGGGCATAGTAGGCTAATAACAGGATAATAATATTTATTATGACATATAATGGTCCGGTCAAATAGAATGCTGCTTTCTGATTGGCTGGTGGGTTATGCATTAATTTCGTTGAACTGTTTAACTATGGAAAGTAGTTCTGAAATTCTGCCATTAAGTTTAAGCACCATTCCATATCAATGCCCCATAGAATGGTAACTATAACAACCAATTTAACGGCTGCTTTTCTGCTCTACCTTTTAACGACAGGTTGCATTAAACAACAGACAATAATTCCGTATTGTAAAGACATTATAAAGTAATTTAAATGTTCCGACATAAAGTTTTAAATGTTACCTAAATTCACAAGTGTGGTAACCAGGCCATATGCAGGATAACAGCCTTCGAGGCGTGCATTCGACGCTTCACATCAGGAAGTTATTCGCCTCCGCCAGCGTTGATTATATCCGTCGAATGCACCCCTCAGCGGCTGTTATCCCTTATATATATGTATGACATATAGGGGAGACCGGGGTTGGTTGTCACACATTGGTTGTCACACTCATCATATCTCGGCCACTAAAGGGTGCTGATCAACGTCGCTGACATAGAAATGTTCAGAATTAGTGTTAGGGGTCATCTATATTGACAGTTCGAGTGTTTGACACAAAGTTTTGAGGTGAGATCAATATTAAGGTTTTTCATGTCAAAATGTAAATTTTTAGAACTTTAAGTTTTCTTTTCTAGTTTTGTAACTAATGGGTTGACTTTACAAAAACTATTACCATTAAAAAGTATAAAGACAGAGCTATATTTTCAATATGTTTTTATTAGTTATGCTACAACTTGTGGCTGCTAGTGTCACTGCTAGCGTACAAGGTCAGTTGGGGATGGTTGTCACACTCTCTTTGGGGTTGGTTGTCACATGTGCCACCAATGGCCATATATGTATTCATTCTCTGACACACACACACACACACACACACAAATCTAAATAGTAATAATAGGCCTATCTAATTGTTCTAATCTATCTTTTGGTGCATAACATGTATATTTAAATAATATGTTATAAAATAGTATGTTTTCAGCAAGTCTATGTTTTATTTCAATGCTCCCAATGTCGATATTCCCAGTGCCTGTGTGTTATACTTACATTCTGAATAAATTTCACTTCACTTTTTTGCATAATTTTCAAAAATATTTCCATATTATCATTTCCCCTCCCCCCATTGAAATAACATTGTGACAACCAACCCCGAGGTGTGTAACAACCAACCCCACGAAGGGGGTCACAAGCTGTCAGTGTCTATTAAGCAGCCCATATCTTTTGAACACAATGAAATTAAGGCGATGTACGACCCTCCAGTCCTACCTGACACTTTAAGCTTACATTATACATTGAAAGGAAATCTATTCATAAAACCGTTTTTGAGGGATTCAAATGAAAGCAAAAAAATGTGACAACCAACCCCGGTCTCCTCTAATAATGATAGAGACAGCCCGATACAATATTTTGTTAACGGCCAACATTTGTAGCTACAGTCATAGTCACTGTCTCATCTATGTCTTAGTCTCTCTGAGTGCAGTTCATTTCCTCATTTTTTTCCTTCCTTCCTTCCTTCCTTCCTTCCTTCCTTCCTTCCTTCCTTCCTTCCTTCCTTCCTTCCTTCCTTCCTTCCTTCCTTCCTTCCTTCCTTCCTTCCTTCCTTCCTTCCTTCCTTCCTTCCTTCCTTCCTTCCTTCCTTCCTTCCTTCCTTCCTTCCTTCCTTTCTGCCTTTAAACCTTTTTTTGCTCCTTGCGCCTCGTCCCATCACGGAAGCAAGAAAGGCAAGGCCTTGAGAAAGAAGTCAGGAGTGATCGTATATCACAGTTGAGATGTAAAGCTCTGAGCCGTGCAGGATCACAAGGACACAGCAGAGAGGACGGATTACCAAGGTAATATACTAAGATGAACTGCCTATCTCATGATCTCTCTGACCCCTCAACTCTCACGTTTCCTTCCTATCCCTGAACATACAGGATTTTTTATTTTATTAATGCTTTCATTATATTGAAGTCTATTACATTGAAGAGCTGATTGTGCCTGTTTAAGGACCTGTTAAAATGTGTATTAATTGGGCTGTTGGATTGTGAATCACTATCAAAACTAACACTAGAGGGCAGCACTGAACCAGTCTCTGTCAAGGCCATGCTTGAGTGCCGAAGTTTCCAGAACCAACTGCCACCCACGCAAATGCATGGAAGACGAGGATGCTTAGGAAAGTATACTTTTCTTTCTTTCTTTCTTTCTTTCTTTCTTTCTTTCTTTCTTTCTTTCTTTCTTTCTTTCTTTCTTTCTTTCTTTCTTTCTTTCTTTCTTTCTTTCTTTCTTTCTTTCTTTCTTTCTGAGTTCTTTCTTTCTGAGTTCTTTCTTTCTGAGTTCTTTCTTTCTTTCTTTCTTTCTTT
>CM050201.1:23110000-23115000 GCA_027475355.1 Coilia nasus | reverse complement strand
TCTGAGTCAGAGCAAAGGGCCACTGATATGCCTGAGAGATTGGAGTGGTTCAGGTTATCCACGCCGTGATTCAGAGAAACAGAACACACAGAAGCGGTACTGTAAATTTTAGAGAAATGGTGAGCACACTCAAGTGGAATTTATGAAGGGAATTAAACATGAATAATTCAGTTACTGTAAACCCATGACGCATACGCAATGGGGTTAATGCACCTGAAATCCACATTGAGTTTGATGTGACAGACAAAGCATGTTATTTAAAGTACACAGCCATTATCCTGCCACTTTTGCTCTAACTGTTTTGAAACAAAGTACACTGAGTAAATGTCAACCCTTTACTGTAAAACCTTCAGTGCAATCCATACAGTTGATGAGTTGATGCTGTAAATTCAAGTTACATTTTTTTCATTTTTGGGGTATGTGAATATACAGTATGGGTGTAAAAACCATATTTGGCAACTTTTCAATTTTTTCCCGTTTCCTGTTCAAATTTAATGTTGTCTCAGTAATGTCCCATAATTAAGAAAGTCCAAACTTCTTTATTATTAATTAAACTAATGTGTTTGACCACTGCAGAAGAAATGTCATGGATTGAAGGAAGAGTTTTGTGTAAATCAACCCATAGCCCTGTTGTCCGAGCTCACAGATTGCTTTTGGTTGGGTAAAAGGATGAGAACATTTGATTCAACATAGACTGAATAATGAACTGGTAGCTAACACTAACTGAATGGGGCATAGGAAAATGAAACTGATCGTTAGTTTCTATGCCCCATTTATATAGTGTTAGCTACCAGTTCATTATTCGATCTATGTTGCATAGATAACACTAACCCTACCAATAGCAGTGACCTTGAACAACAGGGCTATGTATTCATTCCCACTGAAGTTCTCCTTTAAGATACTCAAATGTTGGCAGGTAGACTATGATGGTAACAGAAGTCCCTGTTTCCATCATAGTCTACCTGCCACCATTTGAGTATCTCATTTGAGTATATTCAGAGCCCATCATGCTAAAAAAATCTTTTATTTTTTTTACAATATATTCATATTTAGACATGGTATGCCTTGAGGTCCAAAACAGTTTTTTATTTCTTCAGGTGTGAAAAACAAAGAAACTAGACTCTAATCCAGAGCAAACAGGTCTGAGTGATGGACCTAAGATGCCTGTGGTGTATGCTGGCAAATGTTGTACTCTGTTGTACCACTGTTGTACTCCATGACGAGGCTTGCAGAGTAATGAAATCATAAAGGAAAATTATTGTGCAGGACGGGGGGGGCGGCTGGAAAGGTGTAGGTATGCGTGTAGGGTATGGTTGATGATTCTGGAGAGGTGTTGAGCGAGTGGCAGTCTGCCGCAGTCGGAGTACAAACATTACAGCATGGCAGAAAGATGTTTGCCTGGACCTGCGATCCAGCAACCTCCAAGAGTGTAACCGCCTTTTACGACATCACCTAATTTTGGAAGAATTTTTCTAAGAACGTGACAATGCATCATGTTTTTATGACTGTGTTTTCGGAATGATACCCATTTATTTACAGTAGTTTGTGAACATAAACACACACATACACACACACCGAACACATGCACACACACGTAAACAGCACTGAAGTTGCGTAAAGTGATTATTATAGTCAGGCCTTTGAGCAAGGAATGCATGTAAAACCCTTTTCCACATGTATGGGAACACACAAGCACATGCATGTACAGCACATGGTGTATGTGTGTGTGTGTGTGTGTGTGTGTGTGTGTGTGTATGCATGTGTGTCTGCATGCGTGTATGTGTATCTGTGTCTGTGTGTGTGACTGTCTACTATTTCTGTGTCTATATACATGAATGTGTGTCTATGTGTAAATTGTGTACATCTCTGTGTGTATGGACATTTGTGTACAGTATGTGTGTGTGTGTGTGTGTGTGTGTGTGTGTGTGTGTTTTGGGGGGGGGGGGGGGGGGGGGGGTGTTAGATTTTGTGAGTGGACCCCTGCCACCGCCAGTCTTCCCTAAAAGCCCCACCCCCACCCACTCCACACCCCTCAGTGTGAATTATTGATCCCCCTGCTCTCTGGTGGTTTACCCAAGGGACTGGGACTGGGATGGGGGTAGCTGGGTCTGGACAACCTCTAGGGGTCCAAAGCTCCTGTCTGGACACTCTCTCCCCTCTCTCTCTCTCTCTCTCTCTCTCCCTCTTCCTCTCTCTCTCTCTCTCTCTCTCTCTCTCTCTCCCCCTCTTCCTCTCTCTCTCTCTCTCTCTCTCTCTCTCTCATCAAGAGGATAACTTTAAAGACAAATGAAGACCTGTGCACCGCAAAGCTCCGACTAAAAGTTCTTTTTATATTTTGTTTTAGTAGTGACGTTTCGAGCCCTCATGGCCCTTCCCCAGATCCTTATTTGTCTTTACAGTTTTTTTTTTTCAATTCAGCACCCAAATGACATGGATGTGCATTATTGAAACATTGCTTGATGTCTAACAGGTTGGCAATATTTGTGAACATACTGTACTAAAATACCCACTGCACAGACTGTACTTGTCATGTTGTTTTGAAAATGATAATAAAAGGTCTTGATTTTTTGCAATCAATATGTTCCTTTATGTTTTTACGAAGGACCTGCTATTTTACAAAACAAGATCACGGCCAAATCAAAAGCAGAATATATTTTTTTCTGCTTTAAAATCCCACCAATGAAAATAAAGAAAAAAGTGTGATAACCATCTACTCAGCTCAGTTTCACCTTTGATTATTACAAGGCAATATGTTAATTATCATGATAAGACCCTGATGAGTGTAAATAATATGGATTTGCTGTCCTGAAATGCGGGGTCAGGAGAAGAGGTCTGATTGAACCCTGTGTTTTGAAGGGGGTTGGGGGTTGGGGGGGGCAAGATGACAGGAATGCAGTTGTCTGACTGACCACAGGGAGGAGAGACTCACACAGCAGCTGTTGTGGAGAGAACACGTTTGTGGACAAGTGAGACACCACGGTCTTCCTCTCTATCTCTCTCTATCGCTCTCTCTCTCTCTCTCTCTCTCTCTCTCTCTCTCTCTGTCTCTCTCTCTCTCTTTCTCTTCATATCTGTGATATCTGATTATGATAGTTTAGTAAGCTGCCTCTCTCTCTTTCTCTCTCTCTTTCTGTTCATGTCTGTTACAGCTGGTTAATAGTTTAGAAAACCTGCCTTCATAGAAGAGTAAAATGCAAAGTCCAGTGTAAGTTGCCATGGCTAAAATGTCTGCTAAATGCAATGGAATGGAATGTATTGTAATGTAATGTAATATCACTCTCTTTCATGGCCACAGAGAACGACAGAGTGTCACCTCTCTTGCAACTAGGACAGACAGTGGAGTAGTGTGAACAGATTGTGTGTGCGTGTCTGTCTGTTTGGGTGTGTGTGTATGCAGGTGAGTTTGTTTAAAGGAGAACTTCGGTGTAAAATGAGAATTGGCATGTTAAAACATCATACCGAGTTGGTATGTGTACAGAGAAGCAAAATTGATTTAGCCTGTTGCATTCAGAGTTTAACTATTTTTTATCGTTTGTCCCAGAAGGCTAACAATGGAAGTGGTAGGTGCCCTTAAACGAAGCATGACGGCTACGCTATTTTTAAACCATTAAAACAGCTTGAAGAAACTCCTTCGGTAGTACAAACAAACTATAAAAAATAGTTAAACTCTGAATGCAACAGGCTAAATCAATTTTGCTCCTCAGTACACATACCAACTCGGTATGATGTTTTAACATGCCAATTCTCATTTTACACCGAAGTTCTCCTTTAAGCCTGTGTGTGTGTGTGTGTGTGAGAGAGAGAGAGAGAGAGAGAGAGAGAGAGAGAGAGAGAGAGAGAGAGAGAGAAAGAGAGATAGAGAGAGATACTGTAAGTATGGTTATGTGTGTTTGTGTGTGAGTGTGTGTCTGTCTGTTTGGGTGTGTGTGTATGAATGTGAGTTTGGTTAAGCGTGTGTGTGTGTGCGCGCGTGTGTGTGTGTGTGTGAGAGAGAGAGAGAGAGATAGTTACTGTTAGTATGTTTATGTGTGTTTGTGTGTGGGTGTGTGTGTTTGTGTGTATGTGTGTGTGTGTGTGAGAGAGAGAGAGAGAGAGAGATAGTTACTGTAAGTATGTTTATGTGTGTTTGTGTGTGGGTGTGTGTGTCTGTGTGTGGGTGTGGAAAAAACAGACAACACACTCTGGAGCCAAGAAGTTTGTTGGCTTCTCTCGCTGGCCTTCCTTCCCCAAAGAGCAACGCAGGAGATTAAAGCGGAGGGGGAGGAGGGGGGGGGGCTCAAGATGGCTGTTGGGGCTGAAAGTGTGAGTGAGCGTCAGATTCTTCTTTTCCCTGCTGCTGCCGCCGCCGCTGTTGCCTGTGTCGCATTCCAGCCCCTGCAAATCTGATGGGAGGACTATGAAAGGACCCACCTGAGAAAGCCCTGTGTGAGGGAGAGATGTGTGTGTGTGTGTGTGTGTGTGTGTGTGTGTGTGTGTGTGTGTGTGTGTGTGTGTGTGTGTGTGTGTGTGGAGGAAGGGGGCCAAACTGTTGGGAGAGAAGTTGTGGGTGGAGATGGTGAGACAGTGGACAGTGTGCGAGCAGGAGATAAAAAAAGAAAAGAGAAAGAAAGAGTGAAGCAAAGACAGGGAGAGGAGGGAGAGCAGGAGACGAGATAAGCAAAACATTCAGGGAGATGTTACGGTAAGAATGGGAGAGAGTCTAAGTATGAGAAATAGAGAGAGAGAGTGAGAGAGAAAGTGTGTGTGTGTGTGTGTGTTTGTGTGTGTGTGAGAGAGAGAGAGAGAGAGAGAGAGAGAGAGAGAGAGTGCATCTGTGTATGTGAGGGAGAGAGAGAGAGTGTGTGTGTGTGTTTGTGAGAGAGAGAATGTGTGTGACAGAGAAATAGAGAGAGTATTTGTGTGTGTGTGTGTGTGTGTGTGTGAGAGAGAGAGAGAGAGAGAGAGAGAGAGAGAGAGAGAGAGAGAGTGTGTGTGTGTACGGGAGAGGGTCAGAGAGAGAG
>CM050201.1:23100000-23105000 GCA_027475355.1 Coilia nasus | reverse complement strand
CCCCCCGTTGACATTAATCCCCAATGTCAGCATCCGCAGAGAGCCGTGCCCCTGGTCTCGTGGTGGAGCTCTCCTGACAGCAGCTACATGTACAGACCATGGTGACCGTGGGTCGGATCCGGCTTGGATCTGGTGCTAACCTGGCCCAGATCCAGGCTGCAGTTACCCTGCTTCCGTGACCTCCCCCTGTGTTCAGTAGCAAAAAAATAAAGTGTGTTCTACTGCCTGACACATGCTGAGGGTTTATGAGGGTTTTAATAAGGTACCAGTGGAACACAAAGCTCTCCAACACCTGTGTCACAAAATATGACTTATTAACAAGGGCCTCACCCTCAAGGCACAATAAAATCAAAGCAGATTTTTTTATGTCATATCAGAGCACCTGGGAGGTGTGTTTGAGATGAAAAGCTGTTGTGTGGTGCACATATAAATTTAATGTTGAACACTAATTCAAAGGAACATGCACATATAGGCAGCATGAATTGTGACACTAAATGAACTGCACATGTGAGTTGCGAGTTGTGAGTATATGAAGTCGAATGAGACGATATTATAATAAACATCACATTGTTTAGTCCCATGCCAGTAAGAGTGCATGAAATCCCACAGGGGGACTCCATTTTCATTGGCTGCCTCTCAACCCTTCACATACAGCAAACATGACATTTTGTTGCTTTCATATCAGTTCAAAGACTTCTTTTTTTCTGTCTGTTTCTTCTCTTTCCCACTCTTTGTTTTTCGACACTACAGCCACCCCCCCATGCCCAGCACCCCTCCCGTTGGTATATTCAGATATGTATCTATAGTTTGACACTGCGCCATTCATTTCCTCATTGTGCTATTGTATGCTAATTTGTGGCCACATGCGCGCTACAGCCACATCAGAGCCCAGCTCAGTGGCGAGCGCTCCAGCTGTGTGGTGTGATTAAAAACCCTGACCGCTGCGCACACAGCACGACACGTCACTATTATTAGTTTCCTGGAAGAAACCCAACAATCCAAGAGCCTTTGAAAGAGAGAGAGAGAGAGCGAGAGAGAGAGAGAGGGAGATGTTAAAACAGGGCTGCTGCCTTCCAGGGCGTTTTAAGTCTCAGAGGGCACGGCCTCCGTTTGTTGGAGGACTCGAGCCAATTCCCACTGGGAGAAAACGAAAGAAAAAGCAAAGAGGGAGGGAAAAAAATATGTGACAGAACGATAGAAGCAAATGCTTGTGATGTTCTCGGCCAGCCTGTCCTTAGTTTACATGCCCACTTGAGCAATGACAGCGATCATCAAATCGTCTGTGCAAACACACACACACAGACACACACACACACACACACATCAACACGCACACATACACACATATCAACACTCTCAGACACACACATCCACACACAGACACACAAACACATACACACATTCTACCTCAGCTCTCTCTCTCACATGCAAACACACACACACACACACAGACACACACACACACACACAGTATTCCTGCCTGGACCACTGCATGTGAAGGTCAAAGAGATAGAGCACAGGTGTGTGTGCGTGTTTATCGTTGGTGTTTATATCTGGGGCCAGGCCGGCTGGCCGTCTGGCTGTCTGGTAAGGGCCCATTGGTTGTGTCGAATCGTGGGTCGCTCACTCTCTGCCTTAAAACAACTCACGAGTGAGTAAGAAATTAACGGAGAGTGTGTCTTATGCAGTCAGGTCACGTTGCTCTTGTGCATGTGCCTGAGTGTCCACTCCTTGCTCTGCTAGTCTGCTGCTGCTTAGTGTCATTATGTGAATGCAGGCAGCTGTGCTGGCCTACAAAGGCAAAGTGCAGTAACTATGCGAACACTAGTACTAGAGGAAAATGCCTTTAAAGTTGTCATACTGCCCAGTGCAACATGTTGTAGGAGTATAGTGGCAATGCTTCTATGTACTTTCCTAATAGGAAGAAGCAAGACATTTAGTCACAAGGCAAAGGAGGTGTTATAAAGTCATTTTCCAGTCTAAACTCAGTTTTGACAAAATACGTAGTTACTGCCTTTTAGCTTTGTAGGGCAGTGTGGCCGAATGGTTAGAGAGCTGGTCTTGGGATCATAGGGTCACAGGTTTAATCCCAGTTCTAGTAGGGAAAATGTGGGTGGGAGAGTAATTAACCAGCACTCTCCTGCACCCTCATCCATGACTGAGGTGCCCTTGAGCGAGGCACCAAAACCCATATTGCTCCAGGGGGGCTGTGCCTGTATTTTCTGTTAGTCGCTCTGGATAACACTGTCAGCTACATGCAATTTCAATGTAAATTTCAGCTGTCATTCTTATCCAGAGTGACTTACAGTGATTTAAGTGTGGGGTCCGTTGTCCCTAGAACATTGTGGGGTTAGATGCCTTGCTTAAGGGCACCTCAGCCATGAATTCGGTGTAGGAGGTGGTCATGGTGTTTTTTCCCCTACACACATTTTCCTACTGGAACAACAAAGCAAACCTGTGCCCTTCAACCTTAAGACCATCTCTTTAACCATGAGGTCACAGTTGCCCCACCCGCGCTATGCTGAGTAGTAGCTATTCGCCTGAGGTAGAATATGT
The DNA here is from genome assembly GCA_027475355.1 of Coilia nasus. Taxonomy (NCBI): domain Eukaryota; kingdom Metazoa; phylum Chordata; class Actinopteri; order Clupeiformes; family Engraulidae; genus Coilia; species Coilia nasus. The sequence continues at coordinate 23,102,444 of CM050201.1, read as the reverse complement.
CCTGCTAGGGCAAGGTGATGGGGCATGTTTTAAAACGCCATGAACGCAAGATCGCAGATAAGCCTGACACTCTGACCTAGTAAACTCCTCCTGTCCAGAGCCCCTTTTAACCTCACAGGGCGTGACAGCGATAAGGCGAGGAGTCAACTGGGGGCAAAAAGTGACGACTTCTGCCCTGCTGTGCACCACACCTTTTTTACAGTCCATTTAGCTTATTCAGCCTCCCCCACAGTCCCAGAAATAGCACCATAATAGTTTATACTTTCTATTATTTGTCCTGAAATGATCTCAGTAGATGCTTGCATCGTGTTCCACCTGTTGGAATTGCAATGCATTGTGTAGAGTATGTGCCATGTAGACAGAGGCATAGCTAGCCAACACAGGCAACTGCGTGGTGCCCCCGAGCTACCAAAGGGCCTCACAGTGCTGACAAGTTTTTAAAATACAGCAGTGGTAATTCACTTTTTTAAAATGAAAGCAGTGGGTAAGAACTTCAGCTTGGGGCCCCAACAGAGTGTTAGAATCACTTCTGTCTGTAGGCTACCAGCAGCAGAACTGTGGGACATTAGGATCCTGCCATGTGTGTTTGCTCCATGCATCCATCCACAGCGTCAAAGCCTTTTTGCCCGCTGCCTTGACCCCACGGCTCTTCTACATTAGCAGGTTAAGACGGTGGACTTTTAAAAATTCCAAGAGTATCTCCTTAAAGTGTCTGAACTTTACCCTTTTCACCTGTGGTCAGGAGCCAGCAGGAGCATGCTTGCCCGCCAGTGCTTGATCAGCTGTCAGATAAGCGGCCACACAGTTTGACCACACACACACACAAACAGAAACACACACACACAGATACAGCCATGCAAAACACACAAGCATGCACAAAGACACACACACACATGCGCGCACACGCACAAACACACACACACACACACACACACACACACACACACACACACACACACACACACCTATACACACATACACACACACACACACACTCTCACAGGTCCCATATCTCATGCTGATCCTCTCCTTCTCTGGTTGCTGCATTCCATAGGTGAGTCGTCATGAGGCCGCTAGCGTTGCTGGGTAGCACCATCTTCGTCGCCCTCCTCCTCCTCCTCGCAGCGAAGGACGGCAGCGCCGCCAGACGGGGGGCGCCGTCCCGCACCAGACGGGACCTGAACAACCCCCTGCACCGGGGCGGCATCCGGGACCCCTACGGCTCCTACTGTGCCCGGCGCGGGGGCTGCTGCCCGGGCAGGGATGACCAGTGCACCGTGCCCTACCTGGACACCATCTGCTACTGCGACCTGTTCTGCAACCGCACCGTGGCCGACTGCTGCCCTGACTTCTGGGGACACTGCCTGGGGGTGTCCCCGCCCCACATCGGTAAGGGGTCACAACAGGCGACAGGGGGGTGTGTGTGTGTGAGGGTGATTGTGTGTATAGGTGAGCGTGTGTGTGTGTGTGTATATTTGTGTGTGTGTGTATATATATGACTGTGTTTGTGTATATATAGTTGTGTGTGTGTGTGTGTACGTATGAGTGTGTGTACATACAATATGTGTGTGTGTACATGTGTGTATATATATATTTGTGTGTGTACGTGTGCATGAATGAGTGTTTGTGTCAGCTTGAATTCTTGTGAATGTGTGTCTGTATGTGTATGTTGTGTGTGTGTGTGTGTGTGTGTGTGTGTGTGTGAGAGAGTGTGTGTATATATTTGTGTGTGTGTGCGTATGAGTGTGTGTGTGTGTATGAGCGTGTGTGTATATGTGTGAATGAATGAGTGTTTGTGTCAGTTTGAATTCTTGCGTGGGTGTGTTTGTGTGTGAATGTATGTCTGTATGTGCATGTTGTGTGTGTGTGTGTTTCTTTAAGTGTGCGCATTTCTGTGTGTTTCTGAGTTTGTTAATGTATTGTGCGTGTATATGTGAGTGTGTGAGTACGTGAGTGCATGTGTGAGGGTCTGTTTGTGTGATGTATGAATATGTATGTGTGAGCTTGTATGAGTATGTACAGTATGTGAGGCTGGTGGATTATGAAGGGAATTTTAAGGGAATTTTCTGGGGGGTTTTCAGTGGTATGGCTGCAACACTAGCAGGGTGGTGTAAAAAGTCACATCCAGACCAAAAGTTGAGTATAATTCTGTCTCTGAGGGGACCTCGCACACGTTTGTTACTGGGTGCACACGTGAAAGTGTGTGGGTGTACGTGTGTGTTTCCCTGCCTCAGGAGACGGAAGGGTAACACACACACACACACACACACACACACACACAGAAACACACCTTCAGTTTTATAGTAATTCTATAAAAACAGCTGTGCTATCAGTCTTCCAAACGGTAAGGTAAATTTGTAGCAAAGTTTGCGAAGCCTATCGTTAAAAACAGATGTTTATATTTGTTCCACGGCCATCTTTGACCGCATTAGAACAGCCCAGTC
>CM050201.1:23082500-23092500 GCA_027475355.1 Coilia nasus | reverse complement strand
CTAAAGACAGTCAAGCCCCCGCCGTACCCATGACTGCTAAGCGCTCCTAAGCAAAGGTCGTGGCTAAAAATTGTGACATGTCAGCTTAAGTGACAGGCCTGTGAGGGGACCGGAAGGCAAGAGTTTAAAAGAAGCACGGCTGCTGCACAGAACTTTCCAGACAATGTGGGATGTGTGTTGCTGAAAACTGAAGTATACATGCACGTGCGCACACACACACACACACACACACACACACACACACACACACACACACACACACACACACACACACACACACACACACACACACACACACACACACACACACACACACACACACACACACACACACACACACTTAAACATCCCAACCTGCCGAAACTCATTTCAGGCAGGTCAACACTGTTGGACCCAACTGGCTTCTCAATGTTATTTCAACAAGCAAAATCCGGTTTATTTGAGAGACTTTTAGCAAACTAAAATAAATGTATCAGCTGCAGTAGATTGTGTACACTTGTGTTACACACCTAATCAGGACTACCAACACATAGATTATGTAATTACTGTATATACTGTATGTTCTTTGGGGCTACTGACGAAAGCGTGTGCTTGAAAGCAGCAAGAATGAGGAGATAAGCATTCAAGATTTTCCCACCTGTCTTCCCCACCATGACACCTTTGAGTTGTTTCTGCACTTTGACCTGCTGTAACCAAGCCAAGCCATCAGCACCACTGTAAAGACTGAGATAATTAGTGTAACGAGGCGTTATCAGCCTAGCTGACTGTACTGAAGGCTTTTGTCTGACACAGTAAGAGTGTGAGCAGGGTAAGAACTGGACTATTCTTATCACCTTCCAGACATTTATTACAGCAGTTCTCTCACTAAATGGGCCTCAGTAACATTTTGCCTTTTTATGGTTCAGGGGCTGTTTTTGAGTGTGTGTGTGTGTGTGTGTATGTATATATGTGTGTGTGTGTGTGTGTGTGTGTGCACTGTGCAGACACTCAAGTCTCCCACGACGTCAGGGTATCTCCCGGTTTTTAAAAACGATTCTCAGACACCTGCAAGTAATAGAAAATGTCCCACAATGTGCACTCTTCTTTAGCTAACTAGGACAAGTGGCAGATGCAGAGTGAGTGAGAGAATGGCAATCCTCTCTATTATTTTTGCAGACGTAATAAACAACCTCTGTCTTTCTCATTAGGCTATTCAAGTTTTCACAAACAATATTTTCCTTTGTATGTTCCAGCGCACAGTGTGGGGGTTTCAGGGGGGCAGTGTTGACCTTCCTGAAATGAGTTTCTGCAGGTTGGGATATCTGTGTGTATGTGTGCGCATGTGTGTGTGTGTGTGTGTGTGTGTGTGTGTGTGTGTGTGTGTGCGCGCACGCGCATGTATACTTCAGTTTTCAGCAACGTCTTAAAAAACATGCATCCCACATTGTCTGGAAAGTTCTGTGCAGCAGTCATGCTACTTTTAAACTCTTGCCTTCCGGTCTCCTCACAGACCTGTCACTTAAGCTGACATGTCACAATTTTAGCAGCGACCTTTGCTTAGGAGCGCTCAGCAGTCATGGGTACAACGGGGGCTTGACTGTCCTTAGCGCACAAACTCCCCCACTGCAACTGTGCCGTAGGGGAGACTTCAGTGGGAGTCGCACAAACACAGGCTCTCTGATGGCTTTAAAAATAGACCACGGGAAGCCTGTGCAATTTAGCACCGCTTGAGCTGGGATCAGGACAGTCAGTCCCACTTTCACTTTAGTGTTGATGTTGACCACCGAACACAATTACACGGTAAATACAAAACTGTGCCTCACCAAAACTATTTCTAGTCTAATCTCTTAATAATATAATGTTTGAATACTTTCTGTTTTACTAGTAATAATAGTCCACAAACATTTTAAACAAACATTGTTAGAGATTAATAATAATAATAATAATAATAATAATAATAATGCATTTTATTTAAAAGCGCCTTTCAAAACACTCAAGGACACTACACAAGGATAAAACAATATTAAAAGGAGACAGTAAGTAAACTAAAACTCTTAAGTAAACAACAGAGGAAGACATAACACAAAAAATGTAGACATGAGAAAAAACAAAGCAAAAAGAATTAAAAATCACAAATTAAAAATCACGATGGATAAGCTAACTGAAACAGATGAGTTTTGAGTCTGGATTTGAAAAGAAGAAGAGTGTCAATATTGCGGATATCAGGGGGGAGTGCATTCCAGAGTAGGGGAGCGGAGCAGCAGAAAGCTCTACTTCCCATGGTACTGAGGCGGGCAGAGGGGACAGAGAGAAGGATAGAGGAGGAGGAGCAAAGGGAGCGAAGAGGGAGTGACAATGTGGACGAGATCAGACAGATAAGGAGGGGCAAGATTGTGGATGGCCTTGAAGGTGTGTAGAAGTATTTTAAAATTAATTCTATATTTTATAGGAAGCCAGTGTAGATGCTGTAGTGAAGGGGTAATGTGGTGGAATGAAGGGGTTCTAGTGATGATACGGGCAGCTGAGTTCTGGACCAATTGGAGCCTGTGGAGGGATTTTTGAGGGAGACCGAAGAAGAGAGAATTGCAGTAGTCGAGTCGAGAGGTGACAAGACTGTGTGCAAGAATGGAGGCTGTGTGGGAGGTGAGGGAGGGGCGTAGACGGTTTATGTTGCGCAAATGAAATTAGATTAGGTACACAAACATTGTTAGAAGTGACCCTTACCATCTTAGTAGTGATTTTCAGTACCCATATTTGTGGAAAAAATTCCACACACACCCACACACACCACACACACACACACACACACACACACACACACACACACACACACACACACACGTACACACACATACACACGAGGTTGTCTATGCTTGACAAATGGCACATGTCCACTCATCTACAAACACATTTTTTTTAAGATAAACTTACAGACTTATGCAAACACTTGCTCACAAACACTTGAAAACACAGTTACAAGTTTTTTCCATCCTCTGGCACCTGCCAGCTCCACTCCCGGACACACACACACACACACACACACACACACACACACACACACACACACACGCAGACACACACACACACACACACGTACACACACGTACACACAGACACACACACACACACACACGCAGACACACACACACACAAACACACAGATACACACACAAACATGTATACACACGTACACACACACACACGTACATGTGCACACACACACACGCACACACACACACACACACACGCATGCACGTGCACACACACACACACACACACACATGTACACGTACACACACGTACACACACACACACGTACACACACAGACACACACACACACAGACACACACACACGTACACACACACATACACACACACACACACACGCACACTGAGCAGGCCTAGCACAACTGGGTGTGGAGGACAGGCAGGCTTCCGTCTCTCCTGGTGTCCACCCCCGACTGCTTCCTCTCCCTAATTCTTGGATCCCCCGAAGGAGCGCGCTAAGCTCTCACCTCCTCCACCCTTATCTCTTCCGGCCGGCTGCGAGGCCTTGATTTCCCCCGAGAGGAATAGCCCCTGTACTCGTCTACTCATCGCCAGCTTTCTCTCATCCCAGTCCAATCAGTCCCCCTGTGACTCTACTGTGAGGCAGGCGAGCAACAACAACTACGCAGCAACAACAACAACTACGCAGCAACAACACCAACTACGCAGCAACAACACCAACTACGCAGCAACAACAACAGCAATGCTGCAAAGTGCAGCAACAATGTAGCACAGGGCAGCAACAATGCAATAAGAGAGGAATAACCTCATCGCCAGCTTTCCCTGATCCCTCTCCAATCAGTCCCCCCGTGACCCTACCGCGAGGCAGAGCAGCAACAACAACACAGCAAAGGGCAACACCAATGCTGCAAAGTGAAGCAACAACACATTACATTTACAGTAGCTGACGCTCTTATCCAGAGTGACAGGTACAGGGACAGTCCTAGTGCTAGTTATTTACTCCTCCACTCACATTTGTTTTCTACTGGTACAGGAATTGAACCTGCACCTGCCCAATTCCAAGATCAACTCCCAAAGCATTAGGCAATAGCTGCCCCCACACTACTGCACACCTGTGGCCTAGTGGTTAGGGAGTTGGTCTTGCAATCGGAAGGTTGCTGGTTCGAATCCCACCCTACCCATGGTTGAGATGCCCTTGAGCAAAGCATCCAACCCCACACTGCTCCAGGGCCTGAAGCCCTGTAAATATCTGTAAGTCGCTCTGGATAAGAGCGTCAGCTAAGTGTAGTGTAATGTAAAGTAATAATGCACAGTGCAGGAACAATGCAGTGCAGTACAGCAGCCAGCCATGCAGACATGCTGCAGCAGACATGCTCCCGGAGCCGATATCGGAACTTGACTTTGGGGGTGGGAGAAACTATGGAATTTAGAAATATGACATTATTATACATTTGGGACATTATCGATGCACTGGCTGCAAATGTTGACATTTTTGCTACAGTATATAGGTGCTGTACACAAATCTCACCATAAATCTGACTTATTACAACTTACTTGCAAAAACTGTGTACAGTGCAAAGACTTTATGCACTTGAATAAATACACCATTCATGCTTTTGCACTTTTTAGTGGTACCATTTCTTTGGCAAAGAAACAACAATTGCAGTTTGCAGTTTATTTACTTAAATATAATGATGATGATTAATCCTCAGGGTCTTTTTAGGGACACACACAAAATGGACAGCAAGATAACTGTATGGGTAGACGTGCTGAAATAAAGAGTAAGTCTATAGATTAAGGACTTTCACCTTCGACCTTACAAGGGTCTGGGGGCTGTTGCACTTCAAGGAGTGGAATTAGCCCCTTGTTCGTGTCAGAGTGCCTACAGGGAGCATATCTCTCTACAAGATTAGGAGCTGCTGTGTGTGTGTGTACTTAGATACAGAGTAAGAGTGGAGGCCTGTGTGAGTTTGGCCTAGCCCATAGCTACAAATTAGGAACAGCTCAGTATAGAGGTTACAGTGATTTCTAAAAGTGTGTCGGCCTCAGGCAAAAGTTTTCAAACAAGCTGAGGTCATTTTTGTGCGTGCGGCGCTGTCCATGTGCACCAGTGCACAGTTTGCTGCTTGATACAAAAACTGACACAGACTCACAGAGTGCGGCGAAGATGACGCAGTTGTCATTGTTATTCGTTACACACACATGATGTTTGCCATGCGCGTTTGCAAGTGCACAGGAGTTTATCCAGAGCTCTTAGCCCTGGTACTGCTAGCACATTGTGGCCAGGCTAGCACTAGCAGACACCAGCACACCCACCTGCAGTACTGAGATTTCCTGAGATCAACTGTCTATAGGGGGTTCTTAACACACATACACACACACGCACACACATACACACACACATATGCACACGTGCACACACACGCACACATGCACAGACACACACACACACATACGTACTCACACACGCACACATGCACAGACACACATGCACATAAATACACACACACACCCACAAGCACATACATACACACACACGCATACACATGCACAAGCATGCACGCACACACATAAACGCGCACACACACACACGCACACACACACACACACACATACAGTGGTGTTAGGGGCTTCGTGTTGGCCTCCTATATAATGGTATGTGGTGGTATGCATGTTGCTGGCTCTTCCTGCTTGTAGACACTGTGGCTCCGACATGATCCTTCGCTGGATTTGATTACACTGCATTTTACACTCACACCAGCCTGCAAGGCTCTCTCTGTGGGTTTGTGTACACACACTTACACACACACACACACACTCTCTCTCTCACACACACACACACTCACACACATACAAGTGCATGTGCGGACACACATGTATGTGTGAAGAGAGCCCAGATCATGTTTGTGGACACAGGCACACACATGCTGTCAAGGTGTCACTGATACACACACACACACACACACACACACACACACACACACACATACACACATACACCTGTGCAAGATAGAGATCATATTTATGTACATAGTCACACAGATACTCTACAGGTAACTAAAACACACATCTGTGCGCGCACACACAGACACAGACACAGACACACACACACACACACACACACACACACACACACACACACACACACACACACACACATACACACATTTTTGGCCTAGTGGCATTCCATTTTAGCCCATTACCACGAAGACTCTCACCTCCTGCTGTGAAGCTGTGGAGATTAGTGTGATGTGTAAACATACCTATTATACACTCATCTCCTGTTTCTCTCTCTCTCATTCACACACACACACACACGCACACACACACACACACACACACACACACACACACACACACACACACACACACACACACACACACACACGCACGCACACATATGCTGACATACATCATGAGGAGGACACTGAGGCATCTGTTGACAGGTGTGTGTGTGTGTGTGTGTGTGAGAGAGAGAGAGAGTGAGTGTGTTTACATCTAAGGGCACATACATCTGCATCTGTCACAAGCTTTAAAACCCATCCTCCCAACTCTCCTAAGCAGATCATATTCAAGGAGGTGTGATGTGGAATCTGACCTGTGCTCTGAAAACTGACCCCAGGTCAGTCAGTGAGGACCCTCCACTCCTGCTGGTTTATCTGTAAGTAAATGGTCCAGCAGGAAGGAGGAGGAAGAGGGGGAGGAGGAGGAAGAGCAGAAAGCATGTAACCTTCCTCGTGAATCTGACCTGTACTCGGAAAACTGATCCCAGATCAGTCGGTGAGGACCCTCCACTCCTGCTGTCCCCTCTGCAAGTGAGTGTGCCAGTGAGGAAGAGGGGGAAGAAGATGAGGAGGAGGAGGTGAAAGAGGACGAGGAGGAGGAGGAGGAGGAGGTGGAGGAAGAGTACACAGACACACACTCCGGTGAACCCGGCTACTGTTCTGGACCGCTGGCTATAGCAGGAGACCAGAGGAGAGAGAGAGAGGGAGGGAGAGTGGGAGAGAGAGGGGGGAAGAGGAAGGGAGGGAGGGAGAGAGAGAGAGAGAGGGAGGAAGGGAGGGGGAGAGAGAGGGAGAGAGAGGGATAGAGAGTGGGAGAGAGAGAGGAAGAAGGAGGGAGAGAGAGAGGGAGGGAGAGAGGAAGAGACAAAGAGACAGACAGACAGAGAGGGAGAGAGAGGTCACGGGTCGGTGTCTGTTTCCACCCTCATCAACAAGCCTCACAGCATCCCTGCATGCCGGTCACGCTCCTCTCCTCAATACCACTAACTGTGTGTGTGTGTGTGTGTGTGTGTGTGTGTGTGTGTGTTAGTGTGTGCCTGTCTGTGTCTTTGTGTATATGAATACAGTCTCTGCTCATGCTTGCATTTTGTCTGTGGTGTCTGCCTGCATGTGTACAAGTGTAAGTAAGGACAAGTGTGTGTGTGCGAATTTGTGTGTGTGCATGTGATACAATATCTCTATTGCATGTTTGTCTGTATGGGAGTGCCAGACTGCATGTGTGTGACTGTAAGTGAGGACAGATGTGCTGCGTGTGTGTGTGTGTGTCTGTGCAGCATCTGTGTGTGGGTGTGTGTACTGTATGTGCTGCTTCTGTGTGTGTGTGTGTGTGTGTGTGTGTGTGTGTGTGTGTGTGTGTGTGTGTGTGTGTGTGTGTGTGTGTGTCTGTCTGTCTGTCTGTCTGTCTGTCTGTCTGCTGCTTCTGTGTGTGTATGCATGAGTGTGTGTGTGTCTGTGCTGCTTCTGGGTGTGTGTGCATTTAAGCTTGTGTGTGTCTCTGAGCTACTTCTGTTTGTGTGTGTTTGTTTATGTGTGTATGTGTGCATGAGTGTGTGTGAATGTAAGTGTGTGTGTATGTGTGCATGAGTGTGTGTGAATGTGAGTGTGTGTGTATGTGTGCATGAATGTGTGTGAATGTAAGTGTGTGTGTATGTGTGAGTATGTGTGCATGAGTGTGTGTTAATGTAAGTGTGTGTGTGTGTGTGTGTGTATGTGTGCATGAGTGTGTGTGAATGTGAGTGTGTGTGTATGTGTGCGTGAGTGTGTGTGAATGTAAGTGTGTGTGTATGTGTGAGTATGTGTGCATGAGTGTGTGTGAATGTAAGTGTGTGTCTATGTGTGAGTATGTGTGTGTGAATGTAAGTGTGTGTGTATGTGTGAGTATGTGTGCATGAGTGTGTGTGAATGTAAGTGTGTGTGTATGTGTTAGTATGTGTGCATGAGTGTGTGTGAATGTAAGTGTGTGTGTGCATGAGTGTGTGTGTGTGTGTGAGCGTGTGTGTGTGCATAGGTGTGTGCAGGCACATGTTACAGCAGCAGTAGTGAGAGTGATGGGCACATGACTGCACTGCGCTATGAGCGAAAGCAAAGGGGGGGGGGGGGGGGGGGTAGAGGGTGGATGGGGAGAGTGGTAGAGGGGAGTCTGCCGTCTGAGGAATGTTATTTGTGCGCTGCTGCATCTGCGAGTCAGGCCCATGACTAAGCAGGCATGTGGGGGTCTTGTGCTCTCTGCGTCGTACATCACAGCAGCGCCTGCCAGCACTGTAAATGATTAAGCCCTGCGTTAACGCTTTCTATGAAGCCTGTATTCATAAGACTCTGTAAACGCATTTATAAAGGCCTATAATGCATTCATAAAGTGTGTAAAGGATTGAGAAGAATTCTTACATCTTCATGACTACTCCTAAAGGCATTATAATGCTGTGTCATAAGCCATAGTTCAATTTCAAATGACACAGTGCATTCTTGGTTATAAAGCTTTACCTTCCTATGAGTGCAGTCATGAGTATGTATAAATACTTATGAATACTAATTTCAAGCATTATTAAGCTTTATGAAGGCATTATAACCCTTTATGGATGTGTTCATAGAGTCTTATGAATACAAGCTTCATAGAAAGTGCTACCAGTTCGCTCATAGTCGGCCCAATTTGCACACATAGTCCCCATGCCACGGCCTCTGCAGCTCCTCATCCACTGTGTTGGTCAGGAATATGTTTATTTTGCCCCATACTTCATTTCACTATGTCTCTCTGCCACCACCTGGTGAGGTAGAAATGCTTTATATAGGGTAGGATTGGACAAGGGTGACCTTTGACCTTTTGTCCTTTCCACAATGATCTGGCACATGCTCCTGGAAACAGTGAGTCAGCAAAGAAACAGTAGGGATTGAAATGCCTTCTTTGCATCCTTAATGTAAGATGCTCAGTGTGGCTGTTGTGCAGAAACCATCCTTCACACACACACACACACACGCAAGCATGCATGCACACACACACAAACACACACGCACTCACTCACTCACTCACTCACTCACTTACTCACCCACCCTCACCCTGCAGGCTTGCACTGGCTTGAGCCTGTTTCCTTTGTCTCTCTCTCTCTCTGTCTGCCTAAAAATGGTGATTTCTCTCTCCGCAGCCTTTTAAGGATGACGTCTTAGCTGCTTCCTGTCATTCTCTCTCTCTTTCTCTCTCTCTCTTGTTCTCCGTCTCACTCTGTCTTCTCTTCTGCTGCCAAGCTATTCTGTCCCCCTGCTGTTTAGTCTCACCCTGGGGAATTCCAATCAGCCAGGTCTCTCTGTCTCTGTTCGGCCTCTTTCCAGTATTCCCAGTATCTGCCCTCATCACTGAGCCCTCCATGGCCACCAGCACCCACACACAGACCTCTGGGCCGCATATTTTACACACTTGACGTAACAGCTTTGGCCTCAAAGAACTGCCTATGGGGCATGAAACTAAACTTGTAAGCTCCTGTGAATGACCCCCCCCCCCCAAATAATAATAATAAGAATGTTGGTAATTGTGTTTTTTTTGGGCCCTCCCATAAATGCAGCTCTTTTGTAAATGTCGTAACTTTCCCCTTGGATGCTTGGTCCAGGCCTATAACTGCCACTAATCTGATTTTTTTTTCTTTTCCCCTCTCCCTCTCTCCCTCTCTCTCTCAATCTCTTTCTCTTTCTATCTTTTCTGCTCCTTCTCCCCCCTCTTTCTTTCTCTCCCTCTCTCAAT
>CM050201.1:23022500-23077500 GCA_027475355.1 Coilia nasus | reverse complement strand
GAAAAATAGGAGGAGTGTGTACAATCAACTTTCAGTAGTACAATCAACTTTCATCATGGCGGCGACTGCAAACTACTGCATGTAAGAACATTTTTTTTTTAAATAAACATTGTATACACGGCCCATTGACAGCCGCTTGTTTACAGGTGTACTAGCACTGTTCAAAATGGCACAACTATGCGCACGTCACCTACAATGCTAGCCATAGGATCTGTCAAATCCAGAAACAGAGATCGGTGCTTGTGTCTGTGTTACCACATGACCATGTTCGCAAAAGCCTACTTCCTGCTTAGTTTAGTTTTGTAGCAAAGGGGAGGTGAAGTCGCCCTTCCCAGCTTCGAACCCCGGTCTCCAGGGTACTAAACATGTGCTTTGACCACAGCATCAAAGAGCCAGAACCTTGGTGTAGTTGTAAAAGTGCATGTTTGGTACCTTGGAGACCTGGGTTCGAGGCTGGGTGGGGTGACTTCTCCACACCTTCGCTACAATTTCAAAACGTCATACCCAACACCATATGTAAAATATAACAATTGCACATGTGTCTTCAGCCAGCAGGCAGACCAGTGGTTAACTCTCTCTGCTGTGCTCTCAAAGCTAAGCAGCTGTGGGGCTGGCCACAGCTTGGATGGGAGACCTCTTACTTGCTGCAGGGAGGGTGGGTGGTGTGCAGCAGGTAGGGGGTGCTCTTCTCTCTAGCTCAGTCTTTGTCAGGTAGGACAACAGAATAAAGACTAATGGAGTGGATGAGCTCATTGAAAGGAGAGTGGTGCAGTGACACAGTTGGCAGTTTACATGCTTGAGGCTGCAGGTTCTTGTCCCACCAGGACTACAGTAAGGTTGTGTTCTCTACTGTGTGGTTTTCACGTTCATTCATTAGCGCTACCACAGAGGGTACGGACAAATGTGGGTAAAAGCAGAAGTGTGGCATACAGGAGGGATAGTGCAGCGGTAGCACTAGAGCTTACTCACTCTCAAGGTTGAAGGTTCAAATCCCAGCCTGTTCAATAGGTTGACTTTACACTCTGTTGCTAGTGTCAGGTAGGACAACAGAGTAAAGACTAATGGAGTGGGTGAGCTCATTGAAAGGAAAGTGGTGCAGTGACACAGCTGCTGGTGACCATGCTAGAGGTTACAGGTTCTTGTCCCACCAGGGCTACAGTAAGGTTGTGTTTTTCGCATTCATTCATTCATTCATTCATTCATTAGCACCACCAGAGAAGATATGGACAAAGGTGGGTAAAAGCACAAGTGTGGCACACAGGAGGGATAGTGCAGTGGTAGCACTGGAGATTACCCACCCTCAAGGTTGAAGGTTCAAATCCCAGCCTGATCAATATGTCACTTCCCATCTTTAATTAGTTGACCCTAATAACAATAATATGTTTGTTTGATTCAGCACACATCAGCTGCTGATGTATATTGTAAAACAATACCAACACTAAGGGCTCATAAGTGAAATATAACAATTGCACAGGTATCTTCAGCCAGCAGGCAGACCAGTGGTTACCTCACTCTGCTGAGCTCTCAAAGCTAAGCAGCTGTGGGGCTGGTCACAGCTTGGATGGGAGACCTCCTAGTTGCTGCAGGGAGGGTGGGTGGTGCAGCAGGTGCAGCAGGTAGGGGGCGCTCTTCTCTCTAGCTCAAAAAAAAATTACACTACTCCCAGCACAGTGATGGGATCCTGGGCTGGGAGATGTTGCTGCCTTACACAAGGAAGTTAATGAATGAGGCCTCTGCTGTGGCCTCTGCTCATTGGAAAGTGAGAGGGAGAAAGTTCTCCTGTTCCAATGTCATAGAAGATTGGGCAAGTAACTTCAGTTTCTTTAAGACGTGACTTTAGTTAGTTAGTTAGTTAGTTAGTTAGTTAGTTAGTAAGTAAGTAAGTAAGTGATGTTTGTTAGTTTCATTTAGTTAGTTAGTTAGTTAGTTAGTAAGTAAGTAAGTGATGTTTGTTAGTTTCATTTAGTTAGTTAGTTAGTTAGTTAGTTAGTAAGTAAGTAAGTAAGTAAGTAAGTGATGTTTGTTAGTTTCATTTTGCAACTTACTAACTTTTAAACCTGACTGTACTATGACATTGGTCAGGTAACCTCATTTTTCCAGGTTGAAAAAGTAGTGTTAAGAAATTACTTACTAACTCACTTACTTACTAACTCTAAACTAAACAAAACTAAACAAAGTAAAGTTATGTCTTAAAGAAACTGAAGTTACTTGACCAATCTTCTATGACATTGGAACAGGAGAACTTTCTCTCTCTCTCACACACTTTCCAATGAGCAGAGGCCACAGCAGAGGCCACATTCATTAACTTCCTTGTGTAAGGCAGCAACATCTCCCAGCCCAGGATCCCATCACTGTGCTGGGAGTAGTGTAATTTTTTTTTGAGCTAGAGAGAAGAGCGCCCCCTACCTGCTGCACCACCCACCCTCCCTGCAGCAACTAGGAGGTCTCCCATCCAAGCTGTGACCAGCCCCACAGCTGCTTAGCTTTGAGAGCTCAGCAGAGTGAGGTAACCACTGGTCTGCCTGCTGGCTGAAGACACCTGTGCAATTGTTATATTTCACTTATGAGCCCTTAGTGTTGGTATTGTTTTACAATATACATCAGCAGCTGATGTGTGCTGAATCAAACAAACATATTATTGTTATTAGGGTCAACTAATTAAAGATGGGACGTGACATATTGATCAGGCTGGGATTTGAACCTTCAACCTTGAGGGTGGGTAATCTCCAGTGCTACCACTGCACTATCCCTCCTGTGTGCCACACTTGTGCTTTTACCCACCTTTGTCCATATCTTCTCTGGTGGTGCTAATGAATGAATGAGAAAAACACAACCTTACTGTAGCCTTGGTGGGACAAGAACCTGTAACCTCTAGCATGTTAACCAGCAGCTGTGTCGCTGCACCACTTTCCTTTCAATAAGCTCACCCACTCCATTAGTCTTTACTCTGTTGTCCTACCTGACACTAGCAACAGAGTGTAAAGTCAGCCTATTGAACAGGCTGGGATTTGAACCTTCAACCTTGAGGGTGGGTAATCTCCAGTGCTATCACTGCACTATCCCTCCTGTGTGCCACACTTGTGCTTTTACCCACCTTTGTCTATATCCTCTCTAGTGGTGCTATTAGTGGTTGGTTGTCTTGTCTTTTAAAATGCCAGAACTGATGATTTGTTGTTTCATTTTGCAAACAGTCTTGAAAAAGTGACTAACTTTATAACTGCTAAACTTGAGTGTAGGTCGAAAAGTAGTGTTAAGAAATTACTGTGGTAAAAGTCCAAAAACATCAGGTGGTGTAATTTGACTGATGATTGTTCTCCATTATATACAGAAGTGAGTGATTGATGTATGTACTTTGCAGACAATCTAACAGTCTAACAAAACCAACTTCCTCCATTGTCAGAACTGTCTAACTCATTATAAATGCTACACTAGAAGTTACCTGACAAATGTTCTAAGACACCAGGAAACTGTCTCTCATTTTCCAACACGTGCAACATCAGAGGAATCACTAGCTGCCGTGTGTTAAGGCAGCAACATCTCCTACAGCACAGGATCCCATCACTGTGCTGGGAGTAGTGTATTTTTTTTAATTATTTTGAGCTAGACAAAGAGCACCCCCTACTTCCTGCACACCACCCACCCTGCCTGCAGCAACTAGGAGGTCTCCCATCCAAGCTGTGACCACCCCACAGCTGCTTAGCTTTGAGAGCTCAGCAGAGCAGGGTAGCCACTGGTCTGCGTGCTGGCTGAAGACACCTGTGGCAATTGTTAGAAATATTTCACTTATGAGCCCTTAGTGTTGGTATTTTTAAAATACATATCAGCAGCTGCGCGCTGGATCAAACAGAACGTATTGTTGTTAGGGTAGGGTAAACTAATCAAAGACAGGAAGTGGACTATTGAACAGGCTGGGACTTGAACGTTCAACCTTGTGAGTGGGGTGCTCCAGTGCTACCACTGCAACAACTGCAACAACTGCACTATCCTTCCTGCTTTTACCCACATTCATCCATATCCTCTCTGGTGGCGCTAATGTTATAGTGAAAACACTAGCACACACAGCCTCAGCCCTCTAACTATGGTGGGACAGGAACCTACAACCTCAAGCATGTTAACCAGCACCAGTGGCACTGCACCACTTTTCTTTCAATGGGCTCTCTCACTCCATTAGTCTTTATTGTATTGTTCTACTTGACACTAGCAACAAAGCCCAAAGACAGCCCATTGAACAGGTTGGGATTTGAACTGCCAACCTTGAGGATGGGAATCTCCAGTACTACCACTGCACTATCCCTCCTGCATTCCACACTTTGGCTTTTCCCCTATTTGTTTATACTCTTTCCACTTCTATTAGTCACTACTGTATTTTTCTACTAGTCACTAGCAACAAAGTGCATAATTGGCAGCAACTTGAAAATTATAACCAGGGCAGAAACAAACTATTAGAGATTACGGTCTATATTTAACAAGGACTGCTCTCCTTTCTACCATAATCTCATGTGAGACATGAACTAACGACCTTCTGGACAACACATCAGCACTCTCCCACTGGACCACCTCCGCACACTGAAGTTAAGCATGAGTTCAGTGCCTGAATCCAAGCGTGTGCACACACAAAGGGGGACAGGGGACACTAATTAACTGATTGATGAATTGTTTGACCTTTAATCCAGCCAAAAGCAGCCTAAACCTCACGAAGCCTCTCTTAATCACATCATACTATCATGTCTTGGCTTTATTTTCTTCGGGACAAAGTATTTCTACTCTACTATGTGATGTGCAGTGTTGGGGTCGTTACTCGAAAAAAAAAGTTATCCATTACACATTACTGGCTACTGTTAAAAATGTTATACATTACTTTACTTCTTTACTCCTTACGGAAAGTAACTCCATACATTTATACATTACTTTGTGTTACTCAGCAACAGAGCAAAACACATAATAAATTCCTACTGCAATGAGCAAGATGTATGACAGGTCGTTCTTTCTTGCCCTTTAAAGAAAACCGACTACACCAGTTGGTGAAAATCTGAAAAGCACTGCACAGGGTCATATCAGTATTGCACTGCTGGCAGGCTTAAGTGGTTAAATAAAATATTAAAAAAAACAAGCCAAAAGTCTAAAACAGGTTAACTTGATAACAGCACTCACTAAAAATAGAATGAATGAGACTGACATAGCTACAGTATAAATGCCTTAACAAAGTAGACCATTCAAATAAATTGTGTTACTAAATAGAATAACTCTGGACATCTAGCCACATTAAATGATGTCAGGGTAAATACATTTTATTGGCATAGTATAGTCTAGGGCAAAGGCACTTTGTTAAGTCAATGGGAGTGCTCTCCACTAAAACGATGGTCATACTGCATGAGAAGTCTTTCAAATCTTTTATCGGACAACCGATTTGTATTAAGCTTCAGCACGAGACCATCTAGTCTGAATAGCCTCTTGACTGGCACGGTAGATGGGCTAGCTGTGTTAAGTTTCATATACTTTTTATATTCGGCAACATCTCCCAACACATTAAAACCAATGAGCATAATCCCACCCCTGAATGTTGTGGTAGACGGCTTAGCCATTTCCCTGAATTTATCAATCACCGACAGTTGTGTGTGGACGTCTTGCAATTATTGTGCAAGCGTGCACCTGAGGATTTTGAGGGAGGGTCAGGGAATCTGTCTCAGATATCTGTGGTCAGACTGTTCACTGGGGAAGTTTAGTAATCAGCAATTATTAGTTGCAATAATTATTACAGCTATTAGTAACTGCAGTGTGATTAATGAACTTATAACAGTAACGTGTTACACTACTACATTACCGACAAATGTAATGTGAGTACAGTACACCCATCTCTGATTGCCACCTGTCCTGGTTTTACCTGATTGTCCCGGTTTTTAATGGTCTGTCCTGGGGAAAAAAAAATTCTCTTGGGACACTGACACCCGGGTTTCTGCTTATAAGCAAAAAGGTTGATTGGGTTGCCGAAATGTCCCGTTTTTTAGTCAGACATAGGTGGCAACCCTATTTACAAAAGGAGGATACAACAAGCTAACAGAAGTGTAAAGTAACACAGAGTAAACAAGCACAATCACAGATGGCAACCTGGTCCCCCATGTGGATGGACAGGGTCATTGCAATACGGGCAGACAGACACACACACACACACAAAGATGGACAGGGTCATATTAATACCTGGTCAGTCCCCTCCGGTGTAAACAAGGTAAACAGTGTCTCACACTGTCACATTGATGACAACATGTTTTGTGTTCTGCCTGCAGATGAACATGGATGACAGCAAACCTTTGCCGCACTACTTCAACGCTGCAGAGAATTGGCCTGGGAAGATCCACGAGCCGCTGGACCAAGGAAACTGTGCTGCCTCCTGGGCTTTCTCCACAGCAGGTAATATGGAGTAAACCCCAGTCCAGTAAACCAGCCCCTCGTACTTCATTTCATTTTGTGGGTCAGAGGGTCTGACCTTGCTGCCGTTGACATTCATGTGTTCGAACCAAGCCAATCCGAGCCGAGCCAGTCAGCGAACAGAGGGAGTGTTTTTGAGCGATGACGTTGACTTTGTGTGCTACATTTGAATTGTAGTGCGTAGGTAGGCTAATTGCATACATGACGACCAGACTTTAGCGATTGGGTAAAGGCCTAGCCACTTGTTTTAAACTTCAGCAGAGTCCACACCTCCAGGAAGAAATAGTTTCTCAATGCAGCAAGGCCAAGCCCTCTGTACAAAATGAAATGAAGTATGAGGGGCTGGTTTACCAGGCTAGAGGTGGAGGGTGCTCTTGTCCTCTTGTCGACCATGCCCTTACTTTCACCCCATTTCATGCCCTCCCTTAGCCCTTTGGTTGAACTCTGTTCTTGGGTTGGTTTCCTCACTTGTCAGATATAAACAATGTAGCTGTCAAAAACTTTGCACAAAAAGAAAGAGCTTTGCTGATAAAGTTTGAAGGTAAACAAAAGTGTTATTTGTGCCTTGTGTTACTGTAATAGTGGACAACTTTTATTGATTAAAAAGAGCAAACTAAAGTTGGCTATTTGTCTCTTGTCTTCCTATTACCTGTTTTCTGTTCCCCACCTTTCCTGTAACGATCATTTCTTATTTCCTCTTTGTGTTTCCCGTCCAGCTGTGGCGTCCGACCGCATCGCCATTCAGTCCATGGGTCACATGACTCCCCAGCTGTCACCACAGAACCTCATTTCCTGCGACACGCGGAACCAGGGAGGTTGTGCCGGGGGCAGAATCGACGGGGCCTGGTGGTACCTTCGCCGCAGGGGGTAGGAGAAATTTGTCTCATTTTCTTTACCTCAGCATCTTACTTATTCAGTTCAACTGAATATAACTCAACTCAAAAATTCCTTTGTTGTCCTCAAGGGGCAATTTACAGTCACACAGACTAGAGTTATGTAGACATATATCATAAACAGATATTTTTTTAATTTGGTGTAAAAATCTGAAGCAAGCAGGACCTTATAACAGAGCAAGATGGAAGTGATCAACTTGAGTGCTTGAGTGTGTTGAGGCTGAGATGGGTGTTTATTAAGTGCTTATTAAATGTCAGGGAAGAGTTAAGGAAGAGTTTATAAGCATGTTATAAACATTTCTTTCATGTTCATGTTTTCAAGTTTCATCCAACATATGCTTTTCAATCTTTTTTATTATTATTATAAAAATATTTACAAAACCCACTTTTCCCACAAAAAACAAAACAGAGTGGAAAGAATGTAACATAGATAACATGTGACAGTGACTAATGACTATTTGACAAACATGGCTATTGTAAACTGTGTGAGACATGAAGATAACAACACTCTGCTTTTCTGTCTGCGTGTCCCAGGGTGGTGACGGAGGACTGCTACCCGTACTCCCCTCCTCAGCAGGCCCAGGGAGGAGAGAGGGCCCACTGCATGATGCACAGCCGCTCCGTCGGCCGAGGCAAGAGGCAGGCCACCGCCCCCTGTCCTAACTCCCACTCCTACAACAACGACATCTACCAGTCCACACCCCCCTACCGGCTGTCCACCAATGTAAGACTTCCCTTTTATACTATTTCTGGAATGATTTTTACAAATGTTGTACACTGTTGTAATCAGATCATGCTGATTTTTTTTTCCTGAAAAAAAAGTGTGTGGTGTGGAAATGCGTGAGGGTTCAGGTTGAGTAAGTTTAACACGATTTTACTCGTAAATCCTACAAATGAGCTTAAAACAGTAGAGCAGTTTCACACAGACAGGTGGTTGCCTGCAAAGATTGTTCAAACTGTGCAAAGATCCAAACTGTGATATTCCACCTTTGAAATCTTGTGACTGCTTAATCTTGCCAGTCCAGACAATTCTCTCTCACACACAGAAAAGGCCTTTAAGGCTTATGGTTATATAATGAAGGGCTTACATACACTTACCACACCTCTTTGGTATAGCTCCCTGGGCATGTAATCTTGTGCACAAGCTCTTGTTTGTTCTCTTGCAAACATAAGTAAGGAAATTCTGGAGACCCTCTGACTGTACAATAACACGGATTGTTTACAGTGCGCATAACAGTAGATTTCCTGCGTTAAGTGTGTATATCCCGGAACACCGGATTTCAGCCAACAAACACACAACACTGGGGAGCTGAGTAATACTCAGCCGAAAATGTTCTTGAACCATCCCTTAGCATTACCTCCACCCTTTTCCCAGGCGGGCTACTGTACAAGCAGTCTCAAAGTGACGTGAGAGAGATGTAGCTTTGCTCGTTAATCTGCCAGTCTTGTATTTGGGATGTTGCCTGCAGTCAGAGGTTAAAGCTCTTACTGAATCCAGCCGTAAATAAATCAGTGGTGGGACAGCCTAAAGAAACACCCACACAGAGCTCCCTAACTTACTTTAGTCGGGTGGAGTCTGGATGGCTACCAAGCCCGCTGAAAAACTGAGGCGATGAAAAATTTGCATCATAAACCGACAACGTTAAATGACAACAGCTTTAAATTTAGATGCCCTTTGGGCTTTCCAGAAAGTTCCATGTGAATAGCACATCTGGAATGACAAGGGCAGGAATCAAGGATGTAAATCATCCTCAACCTCAACACCTCAACAGTGTAATCAGTGGAGCTAGTAATCAAATGCTATTAGCCAGTCTATGAAAGAGCACAGGCGTTGTATGATAATCATTATTTTGGTAACCTGTCATAGTCATCATATTTTACTGCCTGATTATTTTGGTTTGCCTCTCATTCCCACAGGAGAAAGAAATCATGAAGGAAATCATGGATAATGGGCCAGTGCAAGGTAAATCGTGTGTGTGTGTGTGTGTGTGTGTGTGTGTGTGTGTGTGTGTGTGTGTGTGTGTGTGTGTGTGTGTGTGGGTGCGTGCGTGCGTGCGTGCGTGTGAGAGAGAGAGACATTCCATCCACATCACCTGCCTTTACTCTCTCTGGCAAACAACTGTCTGTAGTTCCATCATTCAGATACCCGTGCATCCGTGCATGCATGTGTACACGTGCATATGTGTTTGTGTAAGGGAAGCAATTACAGGAGTATCCCCTAAGCACAACCATTGAGTGATTGAGTGCATAACACGTTTCAACAAAAGATCAAGTCAAGTCAAAGCGATTAATCAGAAAAGTTTTTGCTTCAGTTACAAACTGAAGTAAACGATCTAAAAGCTCCCAGGCATTCCTCTAAAGAGCAGAACACCGAGGAGACACCATCTTGATGAACTTGTGACTTGTTCCTTTCCCCCGTCAACCCTTGTGCTGTCGCCGCTGGAGATGAGCTGACCTCTGACCCCAATCATCCCTGCCCTGACATGGAACAAACCGCATTCCATCTTTCAGATGATTCATGAGAAGTCAGGAAATTCTCCAGACCGTTAGCGTACACCTCTTGCCCTGACCTCTGTACATGCCACTGGAGAGAGGGAGAGAGGGAGAGAGAGCAAACAGGATCACCTCCTGGGAGAGTGAAGAGTTATGAAGTGAGAAAGCGTATTAAAAAATTTGTCAAGAAAAGAGGAAGGGGCTGATGCCGACCGCGATTCACTGCAAAAGACTTAAGAGATTATACAGGGAGAAAGAAGTTCAAAGACCTATTTTCATCTTCAGTCACACTGTTCATGGATAAGAGATCTTGTTGCTTTTGTTTTCATTATGATTATTTTAAAAGGTCTCTAAGTTCAATTCTAGGGTTAGGGTTAGTGATTCTAATAACCTGCATGTACTAGTGTGTGTGTGCATACTATAATATAGCAGTCTAAAAATAAAATATATAAAAATATATAAAAATATATCTGTCCTGATCTCTTGAACAATGTATGGAACTATATATACACACACATAATTTGTTTTGTTAGGGAAGTAATCTTGGCACACTCAAGCAGACTTCGAGAGGGTACAGGTAGTTCTCACAATACGACGTCAGGCGCTTTGAGTTTCCGGACTTTGCTTCCAAGCTTTGGAAGTCGACGAGAGCACAGTTCCGCCGCAGCACTCCTCAAAACAATCGCTGCCGAAGAGGCCAGAACATCCCCCTAGAAATACCCCAAGCCAAAATCCTGCTTTGATCTGCTGAGATGGGCTTATGGTATTATGTAATTGGTCTTTAATATATTCTTCAAACAGCAAGTCGACATTCATATCGGCCTACCAAGACCTGTGTGCTAATGTATGTGCACTCGCATGTGACCTCATGGTATAATCATGTGGTGGTGTAGAAATCGTGAGACTAACATGAGCAGAGGTACTCTGCCAAAATACACCCCCACAGCTCAATACTCTATTGTTCTCCACTTTTGTTATGACTCTAGACGCATTTCCATTGAGGTTGTTCCATGATGACAAAATCCCCACATCATGACTAGTCAGGCTGAACAAAAAGAAACAGGAAAACCCCCCCCTGAGGGGATGCAATGATGCCTGTAGGAGCGCATTCCATTATCCACCTCAGATGTTTGATTACTGGTTTATTCATCTATTTTGTGGCATTTCATTCATTTTCATTTACTCGTTTATTTTTCATTCATTTTCATTTACGGGCCTGCTTATATGTTTATTTTTCATTCCTTTTTTCATTTACTTGTTTGTTTTCACATTACGTTTTAATTTACTTTTTTTCTGATCAAATGTTTCCTTTTGAGTTTACTTGTTTGCTTATAATTCATTTGTCTTTCTTCTCTAGCCATCCTGGAGGTCCACGAGGATTTCTTTGTTTACAGGAGCGGGATCTACCGGCACACGGACGTCAACTACCACAAGCTCCCTCACTACCGCAAGCACGGCACGCATTCCGTGAGGATCACAGGGTGAGTAGTCACCTAGCAACCACATGATTACCACCTTGGCACAGGAGCTTAGCAGTCAAAACAGCAATAATCATAATGGCCTAAAACAAAGAAACATGTCACAATCTAATCTTTGCTCAAAATAGCATTTTTTTACCTGAAGAAAAATGTAGCCCCAGTCAAAATAGAACAGCTTTGACAGAAAGGTGGGGCTCAGTATGGATTAAAACACATTTCCATTTTGAAGTGGTGGGGGGAAGCCACCGGAATACTATGTGAACTGTTTGGAACACCAAGGTTGTTTCTTACACAAGATAGGGTAAAAATCCTTCAGTGCCCTGTTTAGACTCCAAAGAGACGTATCACCGCTTCTGGCCTTCGTGTCCCAGACATGCCCTTTGTCTCCATGGCAACTGCAAAAATGCACGTAGACACTACACCTGCATTCCTTCATCTCTGTTGCTGCTCCCTCTACCACACACACACACACATACACACACACACACACACATACACACAGGTACCCACCCCCTAACTCACCTATCTGAGTGCAGCAGTCTCACTCAGCGCCCACTTCATCAGTTCATCAGCACTGCATTCAGTGTCAAAGCAAGAATTTGGACAGAGACAAAACAGAGAGAGAGAGAGACAGAGAGAGAGACAGAGACAGAGAGAGAGAGAGACAGAGATAGAAAGAAAAAAGACAAAGTGAGTGAGAAAGAGACAGAGAGAAAGAAAAGGAGAGAGACAAACATAGAGAGACCTTGGTCTTAAAAAAAAAAACTAATATCATGTAACAATAACAAATATTCAGGACATCACCTGCCATTAGGCAGTAAAAGATGAGAAAGATAGAGACAGAGTAAAGTGGAGAAGTATACTGCTACAGTATATCTGCCCGGGGACTACAGGTGGAAAATAGCAAAGTTTGCTAAACCCAGTACAAAAGGTTAATGTCCTTGTACACTGTTCCTGTCAAAATAAAGTAAAATAAATAAAGTCAAGGTCAAAGTGAAAAGACATGACACAAACTGAAAGACAGAGACACTGAGAGAGAGAGAGAGAGACAGACAGAGAGCGAGACAGAGAGAGCGAGAGAGGTGGGGGGGAGTGAGTGAAAGAGAGAGAGAGAGAGAGAGAGAGAGAGAGAGAGAGAGAGAGAGAGAGAAAGAGAGAGAGACAAAGAAAGCGAGAGGGGGGGAGTGAGTGAAAGAGAGAGAGAGAGAGAGAGAGAGAAAGACATAATGATGATGAAAGGGCAGAGGAGTGAAAGGGCACAGTGCCTTTCAATTAGGCTAAAGAGAGCTGCGGTTGCTCCCCTGTAAACACAAGCCTTCCTGACTGTGTGAGGACAGTCCAGGTGCCCCCGTCATAACAGCTCAGTCAAAGATGGAGACAGCAAAAGAGCAGGTCTGTCATGAAAGATGTGATTTATTAACACGCATCCCTGGACCTCAGGGGTTTGCAGAAACTTGCATGTTGCATGTTGCATGGTTCATGCTGTCATTGTCATTGTCATTATAGCCACAATAACCACATAAAAAAAAACACCACAAATCTAAATGATAAAAACTTAAATATGCCATTCAGTGCCATGGATATATGGTGAAATATTTCATTTGGTACCTTTTGGCTGGTAAACATATTTTGTGTACCATAATTTTTATATTTACTCATACTAATTTATACTGGTTACTTGTACTGGTGTTTGTTAGCAAATGCAAATAAGTCAGAGCTGTGAAGGTACAAAGAGGCCCGAGATTTGAAGTGAAAAACAGTACATCATATTCCTTTATGGGACTGTGTGACATCCTGAGCTTTCTACCGCATACCAAGGGACTAGCTGCAGGCTAGTGAAGGCAAGCCAGGAGCTAACTGACTGGTCAGAATATTCCCTCGTGCTGTGATACCACTGTGTACAGCTGGGTAGGGTAGGATTTGGCTTTCGTAACTTAAATCGGATAATTCACGTAGCACTGTTTGAACTTGTAGATTGTTTTTCAGACGTGAGATAATGCCACAGCTTGTGTCGGTGATCCGTTAGTCAAGGGTGGGGTGTGCGTTTGTGTGCACTTGTAATAATGCCTTCTACAGGAGATGGTGGTGTGATGTAAGTCTGTGTGTGTATGTGTGTGTGTGTAGGGGTGGTGTGTGTTGATGCAATCTTTTCTTCTACCCTCGCTGACGGTGCGATTCCTTTAGTTGCTGTGGGCCGTGGATGGGTAACCCTAAGTGGTGGTGGTGGTGTATTGGATGGAAGAGGTGGGGTCAGAGATGTTGTGCATAAGAGGGGGATTTGGGACGGTGTATGTGTGTATGTGTGTGTGCGTGTGTGTGTGTGGATTTGGGGAGAGACGGGTGGCAGCGGTGGCTGTTTGGATGGCGGTAATCCCACCGTGCTGCGTGGGGCTAAGCCCGGGGCCTGGGAAAGTTTGTGGAAAGCGCATTGGTGCCTACTCGGCTGGAAACGCCATTGTCTGACAGGATGATCCTAAACTGTACCGGACAGGCAAGGATAACACCACCGCCCCAAAACTGCCTCATCCCTATCCCCTAACCCCTGCCCACCTCCACTCTCAACCCCAGCCTATAACCCCCTACAGGAGGTCAAGAGAGAGGGCTGCGGGCTGTGGCATGTTTTGATTATCGAAAACCAGGACACTCAGCTCAGCAATGAGATACTGAAATGATACGCAAAGTTTACTCAAAGATACCTTATAATTTCAATACATTTACAAAGTATGCCTCCTCTATATGGGTAGAAAATTTGCTATATATATTACAAAATACTATCTATAACCAACTGGTGCTCTGGGCGAGCACTCCCTCTGGCATTGCATAATGCAAATAAAATGAAAAACAGTGAAAACATAGCATTTTCATCACTTTATAAAAAACAACAAGGATGGTCAGGACAGGATGTGAAAACAGGACATGTCCAGGGAACACAGGGTGTTTGGTCACCCTAGACTGTGGTATGTCTGAGTGTGTCCACAAGACAGGTGCAAGTCAGGGTGAAAACATGGGGTGATACATATGAGGACAAGTGGTCTGACTGTCAACAGGAGGATATGGCTGCAGAAGAAAAACTTGTCTTTCATTCATGTCCTCATTTGTGCTTCCTTCCTCATACACTGAATGATTTCTCAGGTGTTGGTACTGCTGAACATTTTCTTTTCATTTACTGGTCACATGCTACTAATAGTCATGGATGCCAGACACAAACCAACAGCGCAATGAATTTTAAATCTGATAGAGAAGCTTCACTCTAAAGGCATGTTGATTTTAGATGTACTAAAGCATAGCTTTGCAAGTGACAATGGGGCTACAGAAATAAGACAGTCTCCTCTTTGCAATCTTTTCTCTTCAGATCAGTGATCAGATACTGACCAGTGGTTCCCATATCGGCTATTGTGAACCTTGATGACATTCTGTCCAGAACTGGAAAAAGAATTGGACAGTTTGGGTTTGGACGGAGGGCCAGCGGGGGGCAAAACAGCTGATGACAGATGCTGGCAGATTTTGGTTGGATGACTGTAGAGTTTGGCAAGCAAGACAGACCAAAAATGTTTTTGGACATTCTGCTCTCACGTTCGAGAGAAAGCCTCTGGCCTCCTCGAGTAACAGTGCCTCCCACAGGTCCGAAAATAGAGCGAGGGTACGGGGTGGTGGCGAGGAGCGTTGGGATCAGAACATGGCTTTGGACCTGCGTGGGCTGGGAATGCTGGGACATGTAGTACCAAACAGCCTTGGGGGAAAATTGGAACATTCTCCAAGACAGACGTACAAATAAAGCTTGGTGATCTAGAAAGATCAGGGACAGAAGTTGGCCCCAGCAATAACAACTGCCCACACCCATCTCTTGGTTAGTTGCGGACTCTACAGTCAGCTTCACTTGACCCCATATTGTAGTATGCTAAAGGCATGAATATGTGTGTGTGTGTGTGTGTTTGTGTGTGTGTGGGTGCGCGTGGGGGTAGGGGGGGGACTTCCTGCCTTCTTGTGTGTCCTTCGTCTCTTGCTCTACAGAGGGTTGGAAAGTGGCATGGGGGAATTCCATGGCATTGCTGGGCAGGCTCTGTGCTATGTTGTGTTGCCTGTGTGTGCCTAAAAACACGCATTTGTGTCAGGATGCTGTTTATCAGATGAAAGATGTTTTCCTCGTCAGGAGAGAAAGGTAGGAATGAGGGGGACGCCACCTCAGCGCCATTTCACCCCGTTCGCTCTTTCATTCGTTGTTACTTCCTTCCTTCCCTGTGTGCAAACTTAAAGAGCTTTACAGGTAGATACTGCTATTTGATTGCTTATTCCAGGAACGGAAAGACATTGGTCAGTCAGACGGTGTGTGTGACCCCCCCCCCCCCTTATAGTGGTCAAGGGTGACGGGTACATGCCAACAAGCCAGTGTATTTTAGATCTGACAGAAAAGCAGAAAACGTATTGGTTTTACATAGAAAGCATGGCATTGACAGGAAAAAGCAATGCATATAGGCTATCCTGTTTGTGTCTTTATTTATAGGGAGGGATCCTGTTTTTTAAGCATAGAGGTAAAAATGGCTGGTAGTACACTGGCATATTTGTGCTAAGATTGTTTTTCCTCCTTCCTGTATTTCAGATGGGGAGAGGAGGTAAGCCACGATGGAACACGGAAGTACTGGGTAAGTCAATAACAATTCAAGATTTGTTTTCAAAGGAACACGTTACATTTTTGGGAAACAGGCTCCTTTTTCAACTCTCTCAGAGTTGAACAGTTGAGTTTCACTTTTTTGAATGCTTTTAGCCAAACTCTGAATCTGAACAGATTTAAAAACACTGAACCTCAACTCCAAGGGAGTTGGAAAATGAGTCTATTTGTATCTCAAAAAAGTGGGTTTGCTTGTGATTTGTTCAGTGTCCTACTACACAAAACCAGCAATACAGATGAGCTATCTGACCACTGATAGATACATTACAGTGTATGTGCAGTATGTGTGCAAAGATTAATTATTTTTTTCTTAATTTTTCATATGCTTACCTTCCTGACAGCTTGCCTCCAACTCTTGGGGCAAAGACTGGGGTGAGGATGGCTACTTCCGGATCGCCCGTGGGGAGAATGAGTGCCAGATCGAGGCCTTTGTGATCGGCGTGTGGGGTCGAGTCACCATGGAGGACATGCACAACCACCACCACCACCACAACCACCATCATGGCCGGCGCAAGTAGACGCACGTTCCAGACCCTAACACCCCCCCCAAACAACAATAACAAACACACCCTCAACAATCCCCACCCGCCCCCCTGAGCAACATTCTCATTGGCCGTGGGGTACCATAGAAGCCCGGCATCTCCAGCCCTATTGCAAACAGACAAAACAACAAACAAGAATTCCAAAACTGAACAAAAGACTTGAACCCGCCAATATAACCATTTCCTGTTACACTCTCTAAAACACACGCGCACACACACACACACACACACACACACACACACAACACTTCTGCAGTTAACCACTCAGGACGCTCTGCTATTCCAAAGACCATATGTGCGATGACGATGATGATGTCCGCATTCCCCAGGTGTGGAGAGAACACAAAGACAAAGTCCCTCACAAAGACTCTCTGCAAACGTCTTTCCTGTTATTTTGGCCTCAACTGATGGTGAAATGTTGGATTACTTTCGGATAATTATAGCTGCCTATGTGTGATGCTATGATAGCTGCTAACTGCTAGCTAAGTTTCCCGAGGGACTGTTGACAACTGGACAGTTTGAAAACCCAATTGGGACTTGGGCAACAGCTATGACATATATTGGGGGGGGGGGGGGGGGGCTCTAGCTGGGTTTATAAAAAAAAAAAAAAAACAGTTACCCGTTTCACCCTTTGAATTGGAGTTTGTTTGTACATGTGTGTGTTTGTGTGAATGTATCACTAAAGGATAGGAATCTCTTGTCACCACAATTTTTGTTTTTGCCCTGACTCGTTTACCTGCCCCTCATAGCGGATGGGCAGACCCTTTGGCAAGCCCTTCTCACCCCCCTCCTCAGACCTAGAGCTGAAACACACTGGAAAAGACCAGAGGCGGGGACAGCGATATAAGCTTCTCAATCAGAGTTGGAGTTGACCAATAATTTATTACCAAAACCATAGCCTAGATGTGAGTACTCTATATTATTTTGTAATATAAAGGTATATATCTATACACATAAATATGATTTTGTGGTAGCTCTGTTCACGGATGGAATGTAGTCCCAGACAACAGCCTTCACTTTTCACTAATAGATATCCGTATTAAATCATGCTGGCCTGTTTGCCGTTTAGTGTTTCGTCGTGTGAAAATATGATGAATGAGGTCGTACGTCTTCGCAAGTTCTGCAAACTATAACCTGATGGTTATGACCACATTCTCCACGTGGAGAAAAAGAGAGAGAGAGAGAGAGAGAGAGAGAGAGAGAGAGAGAGAGAGAGAGAGAGAGAGAGAGAGAGAGAGAGAGAGAGAATGAGAGAGGGACTGGGGGCTGTCATGGAGACGGAATTCCCAGTGTTCCTCCCGCCACAGACCACCTGCTTCACATTCCCTTCAAACCCTTCTCACTCCGTGGCCCATACAACCAGCTGTACGCTGACTATTCATCACCATCTTGACAGTTGAAATGTTGTTCCTGTCACTCATTCCCATTTAAAGACAGATAAAAAGCCAGAAGGAGACGAAAAGAAATCACATGATTAAAAGGTTGCTCCTTAAAACGAGTCAAAAATGGTGTCGCAGACATTTAAATTCTATTCAGTCGAATAACAAAAAAAGAAAACCCACACAATCTGGCGTCTCTGTGATTCAAATCGAGCATCTATGTACTATAGTCTTAATCTGTGTTATCCTGTAAAGTCTATAAGAGTCAAGTATTATTTGCATTACAGGGCTATTGCTGTTGTTTATTTTCAGTTATTTTCTCTGCTGTATTTTCTACTTGCTGGTTAAACTATGTAAAAAAAAAAAAACAGTTTTTTTTGTTTTGCTTTGTTGCATTTCTTTTTTTTTGTTTTGTTTAGAGTAGCACAATGCCCACCCTGTGGCCCCATACGTCACATCACGTCACTCCACTTATTTCCATTACAGTGTGATGACAGCATGCAAATTTGCAGGGCAGCGCAAAAGCCAACACTTTTGCTTTCAATGTCAGATCTCAACAATAGCCAGCAGGCATACAGAGGTTGTTCAACAGAGTGTTTGTCAACCACCCACAGGAGAGGGCAGTTATTGGTTCACCAGTCCCTGAGACCATTAGGGCTAGACCTTGAACAAAAGTGTTGACCTTGCTGTGCAGTGACCCTGGTGTTGAGTGGCCTTGCACTTCTGTCCCTATGCCTAACTAAGCCACATGCACACCCAACACCCCCCCCCCCCCACACACACACACACACACAGAAATGCATACACACACACATCTCCAGAGTTTCCTGGTAAACATACACACACCCCTCTGCTCCTGACAGAGGAGGATGAAGTGGCACAACACACACACACACACACACACACACACACACACACACACACACACACACACAGTCACTGGCACATACCTGCTGATCTTCACATAGGCTATTCCTGAGGCACACCAGGAGTTGCTGTGATGCCACAATACAGCGCCCCAGCACCCAACACTCCCCTCGTCAGTCAGCCTGACCCGGCCTTTGGCTCATTGCTTTGTTCCTCCGGCGGCGGTGGTTTGTGTTTCGGCTGTATGGCATGCATAAATACCAGAGGTCAGAGGTCACTTGCCTGAAATGCGTTCGCACCTCTGAACAATGGCTCGCATTCCCACCCAATCCAGGTGGAATCCACGAAAATATGGATCCGGAATGTGAGGGCTATTGCTGGAAAAAAGCGAGAGAAATAAATGCGGAAGTCTGCAAAATTCCCACTGTGGCCCCTTAAAGGCTTTAGATGGAGCAGCTGACAGGTCCCTACTGACTACACAAACCTCTGGCAGACATTTCCATTCACTCACATGGTATAATGATAAAAAACAAGTATTTTCTCAGCTTCACACTTCCCCTATAAAACAACTATACTCCTTATTGTGAGGGATTGAACATAATTCAAAAGGAATGTAACCAAAAAACATTTTTACATGATAAAAACCCACAATGTCCCCTTCTCAACCTGCGGTGCTGTGGTAAGCATCGTGGAACAGAACCACATTCCACAGGTGCCGTTTCTGACCCTTGGGGTAACCAGACTGGTGCAATAGTACAAAATCCTTGTCTTGAGCTTTTTCCTTTCATGTAAGGCACCGGATGTGTCCAAAACAGCATGACCTGTTACAGTTTATTTTCTGACCATTGTCATTTCCACTACGCTCTTGTTCTTTTAGGCAAAGGGCACCGCGACATCGGTGCCAACCATTCCTTGCTTTTTGGTGTGGCAGCCATTTTCTTTGTCAAAGTATTCTAATAAAATAAAATGGCTCTGGTACCACTTTTTTCGCTTTGTATTTATTCATGTACTAGATTGCCATAACAAGCTATGTTAGCTGCCGCCGGGCCTCACACACATGGATAGCAATCTTCCTCTACACTTGGTGCATACACACCATTATGTAACCCCCCCCCCCCCCCCCCCCCCTGCAATACCCTCGTTGTCGTTTTTGTTTTTGCCGATAAATCCGTTTTCCCATCGAATGATCCAAGAGCTCTTTCCCTTGTAGGGATAAAACAGGACATTCATGAACAAGCTCAGCAGACTAGATGGAAGCGAGCGATTGGACCCAAATCATGCAGAGGAAATCGCTGGCCTGTTGCCAAACGGTTTAATCCACAAGGCCTACCCACCACTGTATGAACCCTTGGTTTGGGTCCAATTGAACAGAGGGGGCTCCTTTAAATAAAAAAAAGAAAATCTGACCGTATACTAATCTTTGGCTCCTCTATACTCTGTATTCTTTTTTTTCTCAACAAAACCACATGTATCACGTTGTGAATGTCATATACTGTTGTGATAATCCATGTTTATTTAAGGACTGTAAAAAGTTGTAAACTTTCGCTTTTTTGTGTGCCACATACATAATCTCTTTAGTCCTGTCATGGTGTGTGCTCCAAGAAAAAAATAAACAAACTGTAGTGTTCACAAACAATAAAATCCTTCAAATACAACATTCAGTTGTTCTCTGGTGTCTTACTCGCAAGCCTTGTGGAAACGGGAAGCGGAGCGAAATGAGAAACCAAATATGCATTGTTGTCGTAAAACTTTGTCCTTCTCAAATCCTTCAGCCCCTCACAAAGCATTTCATTAGCAACGTGGATTATTCAATGGCCTAGGCTATTCGCTAAGCTACTACAAACAGCTCCAAGGCAGCATGGGACACCGGTAAGAGCTCGGCATGCAGAAATTGTGGCGCTGCCGTCCGACTCACCGACCGACCCCACTCTGTGTACTCACCCACTCACCACCAGCCTGGCACGGTTGGCACAGAGCCCCTGGCAGGGCAGGGCAGGGCAGGGCAGGGCAGGGCAGGGCAGGGCGGCGTGGGGTGGGGAAGGGGTAAAATTGTGCAGCAGACAGGACAAAGTTGTGTCAGCTCCATGCCCGAGCGGAGGTTTATGCTTTGGCTGCCTTGAAAAGCGCTATATAAATATAAATGCTGTGTGGGGTTTGTCATTGCTGCTGCTGCTGCTTAGTCGTTAGGCCATCACCACTTGGCACAAGACTTGGCACAATGCTGGGCTGCTCTGGGCAAGTGCTTGTGAATGCCTTATGTTTTATTAATCATTAAAAACCATAACAAGGTTGTTTGTACACAGAGTGGAGTACTAAAAATACATCTGCATCTCAACCAGTGACCAGCAAGTCCATTATAAATACAGACAGCAAGTATAATTTGACTGATTTCAGACAATGACTTCATGCAACATGCAATGATGTCTGTAAGCAATGATGGCATTAATTATGTAGTTATGGCATTTTTCCATTGCATTTTAAGTTGCATATTGCTTTATTATGTCCAGGTTGTGGTCTTTTCCTCATTGTGTTGTGATTGTCTGTGTGCGTCTCTGTATGTCATGCTGCTGCTACACTTTAATTTCCCAGCTTGGGTTCAATAAAGTTCATCCATCCATCCATCCATCATGTAGGACTTCACCAGGTACAAAAACAGCACTGACCTGAGTGTTTCATTTGTCCATCTGCAATGCAAGACCATTTCAGTCGCCTTCAGAATAGTAGACAAAAGCAGACTTCCTACAGGGCCCTGCTTTTCCTGTTGACAAGGGTCAGGGTGAGAGCGCATCCAAATTTACTCACAACTTCCCAACATGACAACACGAGGGCGGCACAGTGCAATTTATCCAAACATTTCTGGAGATATTTTGACTCAATTAATGCAGTGATTTGTTTATATTTGTTTGAAATAAATGATGACCCCCAAAATTATATTCATGTCCAAAGGAACGACCAGCACAACGCTTTTGGCACACTGGTGACATTCCTGACTGATGCCAGGGGATAGGCTTTGAATGCTTTCCCAGGATCCTGACTGCCAACAAAAGCACTGCCTTGCAACAGCACTACTGACAACAGGACTTCGACCAGGATATCCACCCCCTCTCCCGCTGTCTGCCTGCTGTAAGCACACACAACCACTTCAAGAGATGGACCCTACATATTCTTGTGGTCTATTGAGCTGTTTGTTTGACAGCAAGTGGCATATTCCTACCCCAAACTGCACCAAAGTGAGCATCTTATCTCTGAGATGAAAGCAGGGACGATACCATTTAAAACGTCATGTTTTAGCTACCAAATCTAGGGACAAAGTTGGTCTTAACAGGGACAGACCACAAAAAACAGGGACTGTCCCTGAAAACCTGAAGTGTCCATAGGTATGTTCAGATATCGGTCATTGCTGGCTTCTTAATGACACTGTGCAACTGTAGCACCACACACATCCATACTGCAAAAAACAGGATTGTGTTCGAATTAAGAATTTCCGAGATACTCAATGCACTGAAATACACAATGAGATATGTTCAACATGATAGACCTGTGAGACAAATGAACAGTCAAGAGACACTGTTGAAGCTTTGGTTGGGTCTACTGAATTTTGACAAATGGCAACACAAACAAAACATCTCAGCTTAAACCCATCTTCTGTTACTTTCTTGTCCACCAAATACATTGAAATTTATTGACTTCTTAAAAACAAACTAGATGCTTATCTAGCACTATTCTGCCTTTGAAGCACTGCTAGAAGCAATGCAAGTAGTGACCAGACAGGCAGTTCAGGACAGCCCTTTACCCTCCATAAGCGCAGCACCATAATCTCCCCATGCGGAAGGGGCCATATTTGGAGTTTATTTTTGACCGTTAATGGCACAAAAATGTTTTCTTCAAACAGGCCATTTTTGGAGCACCCCTGGAGTTCTACTCTACAGACTGTGAATAAGAAGCTAAACCCTGCCAAATTAAGTCTACAAACACTTATACATCCCTACATATGCTGTATACATACTATATATATACATATATATATTATATATATATATATATTATATACACACACATACATACACATGTTGGGTAAGACTAACGGTCCCTGTTACAGTGTATCTACATGCAGTAGCATGTAACTTTCTGTACCAACACTGTACATGCCAAACACTATCCCTCATACCAACCCTAACCCTCAGGTACAGTGTAGTACATCATGTCACGTTACATACCTTGTTTACACTGTACCTCATGATGTAGATACACTGTAACAGGGAGGGAAAAACACAATGTAACCCAGCGCTGTCCTAAGGACACCTTAGCAAAAGCCAAATTACAGTGGTCCCTCGTTATTTGCGGGGTTACGTTCTAAAAAATAACCCGCGATAGGCAAAGTCCGCGAAGTAGTCAGCTTTATTTTCTACAATTATTATAGATGTTTTAAAGCTGTAAAACCCCTCACTACACTTATACACTTTTCTCAGACAGGCAAAGTTCACACTTGCAAACATACAGCACTTCAGGGTCCCACAGCTAGCGGTGGAAGATTTATGTAAATTTTATAAGCTGAGCGCATTCTGTACTGTATAGGAGATTGCATGCACTGAAAAAATCCGCGAAACAGCGAGGCCGCGAAAGGTAAACCGCGATATAGCGAGGGACCTCTGTATATGATTACTCACTTGTCACAACAGTACTATAAATATGCGTCATGACAACTCTCCAAAGTTGGTTGGCAGAGCCAAGCCCGTTTTGATTGCAACTGGTCCCAGTTTCAAACATTCCAGATGTCTGTAATGACACCACTATTTGACTTATAAGGAGCAAAGACGCCTGCAACAAGCACTAAATAAAAACTTCTAAGCTTCATGGGTTGACGGGGTGAGGAAAAAAAGAATGGCACATGTCTGAAAACAGAACAAGGAGAAGCAGAGGACATGTTCTGGATGTTTAATTTCAAAAAGAACAAAATGGGAAAACGGAAAATATTTACAGCACATGTTGCGTAAACACTTATGGCATCTGTACAAAGAAATATACATGCAAAAAGTATAAAATAACTGAAATCAAATCTGTCGAAATTAAAAAGAAAACACAATACATACAAAATACAATGAGATTGGAACTATAAGAGAAACAAAAACAAATTCAACAAAAACAAACAGCTCATACGAGGGACCAACAAAAAAAAAAGAAACGAAAAATGCATCCAGTCCGAGTTCCCATGTTTTAACGGCTTCTGTACAACTTTACAACAACGAATAAATTAAGAGGACATGATATGGGACTATACAGATGACTCCATGTTTACACTCCTTCCGTTATGGAAAGACACGAATCTCTCCACTGCCAAAAAATATCGAAAACAAGAAAAGCAAAACAACGAACGTGAGAAAACATTCTGCCGAGCTTCACCCTTGAGAACGAGCTGGCCGTCACGGGGCAAAATGACTTCTCGTTCAAACAGATATGACTGTAGCAGCTTACTATGCAAGTTGACCACTGTGTCCTATACGCAAGAAATCTCTCTTCAGTGCGAGTGTTACTGAATTTTTTCTGGAAAAATTCTACCAGTGGGTGGGTTTTAGCTGTGGTTACCACCGATGACTGCAAGCCCTTACTGCAAGGCTGTTGACAATAAAACGACCACAGAAAAACAAACAAAACAGAAAACCAAAGTAAATACTGGTATTATCGACAAATAATATGAGGCGAGACAATTACATAAATAATTTCAAAAGGCATCCCAGTTATGCCTTGGTTGTATCACCACAAAATGTCTCCAACTATCAGAAGCTAGGTCTGGAAAAAGTTAATCTGATTCAGGATGTTTTTGTTTTTGGCCCGGACACCTCCACCCATACCCCTTTACACCCACCCCACCCAAATGATGTGCTTAGCACCCTCCATGAACACAAACAGGACTGGCTATGGTGTGGGTACGTGTGGCTAAAGTTTGAGTTTTTTTTCTTTCAAATAAAAGCAATAAAATAAAGCTATGATAGAAACACATGTAAACACACCTTTTAACGTCATTTTAATATATAACTTAATGCAGTGAAATGCGCGCGGAGGAACAAAATGGTAAATCGCAGTAAAGCTGGCAGAGCTTTGGTATGCCAATAACCTATGTTAAAAAAGTGACAGACAGAAGCGTAAGTGCCATGTAGACAAATGACCCTGTGAAACGACAGGGAAAGTAATACTCGACTAAATAATAACAATAAAAAAAGATTAAATAAAACACCATTAAACAGCAGAACTTGCAGTACCAAGTACATGCTTTTCTATATATTTATTACAGATACAACAGATGTCTTCATAAATAGTTGCATTAACTGTTAAAGCCGCAACATTGCACATGATAAGAATCGAAAAACATAACATACAATGTGAGTGCATTTACAGATTTCCTCTCTTCCTCCTTTTTTTTTTTCGTCGACACTCTTGCGTCTGACTGGCTCTCTTGGCTGCCACTCAGAAGCTCACCTGCTTCATAGTCATCTCCCATTCGTCTGCGGGTTGTCCCCACCTATATGATGCTCTCTGTGGCAGGACACAATTTTCAAATGAAAAGGACACAGGCCAGACAACAGTCTATGTACAAAGTAAGGCTTATACATCTTAAAGTTGCGCAACACAACATGTTCTAGTCAAAGCGAAAAATTAATTGTTACTCTTTCTTTTTAACGTGTGAGAGGTTTGACTTGCAGCAGTTGAAAACCTGTTAAATGTGGAGTGATCATCACGATCTGATAAGATTTGTAACTAACGAAGCGAGGCAATCAAAAATGCTTTGATCGGGCTTAAAAAACATCTCATGATATCCGAGTGTCATTCTTGGGAGTTCCCAAATATGTATCTTTGACCAGAGGGCGCAATCTTCAAATTGTACTGTTAGAGAACATACATATATTTATATATATATATATTTTAAGCTTTTATTTGCTTCTGTAAGTACAGTGTATTCAAATGTCGTTTGGAAAAGGCGTGGAAATTCACGTGATTTTGATCTTTTCTCCTATACATTGTCTTTTTTATGAAAGGGCATTTCTTTCATTTTTTTATGCTTCTGCTTAAATGTTCTCAAGTTGAATACTGTAAAAGCGCATAGCAGGACTGCTTGCTCTCTCTGGCTCAGGCAAAGAAAAAAAAACAAAAACAAAGAAGATAAAAATCATTCTGTTCTCCACATTAGTTTGAACTGGGTGAGGCGTTTTCCTCCCGTAGGATAGCTTCACCACTTTTGTGCAGGTTCCTGTCCACGCGTAGAGATTCAAGTCTATCTCGTGTGGCTCTGTTGTTCAGTGAAACTCGGTAAAAGTTATCGGATAGTCAAACTAAGTCGCCCGACTTCCGATTCGGTCCATTTTATAAATCAAGTGAGTTTAAAAACAGCCAGCAGCTTAGGACTGGGACAGGACTATCGATCCTTGAGTTTTCTTTTATGATTGGCTGAGAACACTAAAAACAGCATTCTCTGAGGCTCTGATTGGTTCTGATTGATGGAGGAACGCAGGCTTCCTCAAGAAAAACAATCACGATTGGCAGCTGAAAGAGGATGAGATCATTCCATTTCTTGATTCTTTAAATTTTGGCCATTAAAATTGGTTGTAAATTTTATAATTGATGCACCCCCCACCCAAAAATAACGTACGTCGTTTGGCGTTTACATTGTTATTCCATCGTTTCATATCCTGGGTTGGAGTCTGCTATGCAGGAAGGCCCGTATGCCGCCGAGGGGTCGGAGGTCGTTCTGGTGCTTGCGCCGGTCGATGAACGAGATGAGGCGGGACGTGTCCAGGCACTCGGTGGAGCGCGGCCCCGCGCCGGGCTGCAGCCAGGCGTCCTGGAGACAGGCGGCGGCCGGCGGACGCTTGCAGGGCTCGGCGCGCAGCAGCAGGCACACAAAGTCGCGGGCGGCCGCGCTCACGCCCTGGAAGTAGTCCTCGGGGAAGCTGAAGTCCAGCCGGCAGATGTTGAGGCAGGTCTCCTCCACGCTCTCGTCCAGGAAGGGCGAGGCGCCGCTCAGCACCACGTACGTGACCACGCCCAGGCTCCACAGGTCCGAGGCCAGCGCCGCCGGCTCCCCCAGGACCAGCTCGGGGGCGGCGAACTCCGGGCTGCCCAGCAGCGGGTGCACGTAGTGGGCCGAGTTCAGCTGCACCGCGTCGCCGAAGTCCGTCAGCTTCACGGTGGGCTGCGATGAGCACTGGTCCACCACGAGGTTCTCCGGCTGACGGAGGGAGGGAAGAAGACGGATCTATCAGGTTTCATACACGTAGAACTTTCTAGAGAATTTGTAAAAGCTTTCTAAAGTATGATTACATTACACTTAGCTGACGCTCTTATCCAGAGCGACTTACAGATATTTACAGGGTTTCAGTTACAGTCCCTGGAGCAGTGTGGGGTTAGATATCTTGGTCAAGGGCATTTCAGCCATGGATAGGGCGAGATTTGAACCTGCCACTCTCTGATCCCAAGACCAACTCCCTAACCACTAGACCTCAGCTGCCCATCAGACATTAAAATCAGACAATAAATATCAAATACATAAGGCACATCTACAAATCGATTTGTTAGTTGTTTGAGGACACATTTGTAATGTCATTCCCAAAAAGGACAGAACTATACTATTGTATATACTGAGACAGCAGTACAATGGATTGTTGTATAGATCTCCGGGCAGTCATCTGCCACTCTTTCTGTCTGTCCAGTGTCTGTGCTTACCTTCAAATCCAGGTGGGCTATCCTGCAGTTGTGCAGGTAGTGTAAAGCTTCTAAAATGTCTCGTAGGTAGAAGGCCACCTTCTCTTCTGTGAGGTTCCCCCAGCTCACAATGTAGTCCAGGAGACGACCCTGGTCAGCCCTGTTCACAAAACAACACTGCTGGTAAGGATGGACCTGCTTTTCAGACATAATGCTGATGTGCATGTCTAATGTTGTTTGTCTTCAAGTGACAAAATCCCCCATATTTCCATTCTAATTTTGTCTGTCAACATATAATATTAAGGTCTGTTATCTGACAACAGCGATGGTGTAGTAAACAAGCAAAGCCAAGGTCATGTCTCTAGCCAGCTCCTGATTAAAACCCCAGTTCACAAACATGGATGTGGTTACTATGTGTCAAAATTGTGTTGAAGTGCGTGTGTTTGTGTGTGAGAGAGAGAGGGGAAGAGAGGCTATGTATAAATAGAGTGTTTTGTGTGTGAATGTACAAGTTTATTTTTGAATTGTGAATGTGTATGTGAGTAAGACTCACGTGTCCAGAACTAGTGCGTAGCTGCTGGAGGTCTCATAGGTGTCGAGCAGACAGAAGATGTGTGTGTGTGTGTGTGTGTGTGTGTGTGTGTACACCCAGACCACCTTAACACACTCACATGTCCAGGACTAGTGCGTAGCTGCTGCAGGTCTCATAGGTGTCGAGCAGGCAGACGATGTGTGTATGTGTGTGTGTGTCTGTGTGTGTGACACTCACATGTCCAAGACTAGTGCATAGCTGCTGGAGGTCTCGTAGGTGTCGAGCAGGCAGACGGTGTGTGTGTGTGTGTGTGTGTGTGTGTGTGTGTGTGTGTGTGTGTGAGAGTAAGACTCACATGTCCAGGACTAGTGCGTAGCTGCTGGAGGTCTCGTAGGTGTCGAGCAGGCAGACAATGTGTGTGTGTGTGTGTGTGTGTGAGAGTGAGACTCACATGTCCAGGACTAGTGCGTAGCTGCTGGAGGTCTCGTAGGTGTCGAGCAGGCAGACGATGTGGGGGTGCTGGAGCCTCTGCAGGACGCTCAGCTCCTGGGTCACCTGGTCGCGCTTCATCAGCTTCTTGTTGACCAGCTTGACCGCCACAGTCCGCTTGGAGCCGCGCTGGTCGCAGCGCTTCACCACAGCGAAGCGCCCCCTAGTGGTGCAACACGTGAAAAGCCATGTGAAAAAGCAGTACCACTTCAACCAGTTAGGCAAATAGGGCTGTTCTACAAAGACAAATGGCAGTAACTAAACATGTTGTCAAAACTTGAGTTTAGACTTTAAATTGACTTCATAACACCTCTTCTATCTGTTGAAATATAAATATCTAAATATATATATATAAATATATTGTCTTCCTATTAAGAAAGTAATTAAAAGCATCACCACTACTATACCTACAACATGTTTGATTGGCCAGTATGACAACATTAAAGACTTTTTTCTCAGTTTCAATGTTCGCGTAGTTACTGCACTTTGCCTTTGTAGGGCAGAAGGCATTATGCCATCTGAAATACACAGAGGAAATTCTAGAGTCTTGTTGGGCCCTAAGCAAAACAATCCATAACTTCCGTTAAAAACTGTAATGCAACTACGTTAGTTTGAGGTTTGTCAGCCCTGGATCTACTTTGTAACTGCATTCAACTCTGCGATGCTAGTTCGATTACTTCAATCCCCTATTAGTTGGAGTGGAAGCTGTACAGGTGTGTTAGCGCTTACCTCCCCAGTTCTGCTACCTCGGTGAATGTGACCTCGTAGTTGTCCTTCCACAGGACGCGGAGTCCATCACTGGACGTCCCTGTGAAGCAAGACTTGGGTCAGGTATGCTTTTTACACGCGATTATCTAGATTTCTTAGGTGTGTGTGTGTGCATTATAGCTAAAACAACTACCTGATTAACCATGCAACAAAGTTATCAATTAATGGTTTGAATATGTAAAAATATATTTTTGAGTATGTTTTAAAGCAAACAAGTCCAAATTCTTCACTGTTCATAAATAACTTTTCAAATGTAAGTATTTCCTGGTTTCTTTCGTGTGTGTTTGTGTTCGCACACGAGAGAGACCCGTCATATGTGTTCTCACCTAGCACGTGTCTGTATGTGTGTGTGTATGTGTGTGTGTGTGTGTGTGAGATCTGTCATGTGTGTGTACGTGCTCTCACCTAGCACGTGTCTGTGTGTATGTGTGTGTGTGTGTGTGTGTGTGTGTGATCTGTCATGTGTGTGTACGCGCTCTCACCTAGCACGTGTCTGTGTGTATGTGTGTGTGTGTGTGTGTGATCTGTCATGTGTGTGTACGTGCTCTCACCTAGCACGTGTCTGTATGTGTGTGTATGTGTGTGTGTGTGTGTGTGTGTGTGTGTGATCTGTCATGTGTGTGTACGCGCTCTCACCTAGCACGTGTCTGTGTGTATGTGTGTGTGTGTGTGTGTGTGTGTGTGTGTGTGTGTGTGGGATCTGTCATGTGTGTGTACGTGCTCTCACCTAGCACGTGTCTGTATGTGTGTGTATGTGTGTGTGTGTGTGTGTGTGTGTGTGTGTGTGAGATCTGTCATGTGTGTGTACGTGCTCTCACCTAGCACGTGTCTGTGTGTATGTGTGTGTGTGTGATCTGTCATGTGTGTGTACACGCTCTCACCTAGCACTCGGAGGCTGGCTGATGAGGTCACGCTGCCGAGGTCGTTGGTGGCGATGCAGGTGTACACACCGTCATCATCGGCCGCAACGCCCACGATACGCAACGTGGCCTCACCAGTGTCACTGAGACGGGACACAAAGGAGAAGAGGGTTGGAAAAGACTTAAATACAGATTTAACTTTAACACTGTAAACAATGTGAAATACCATGGCACAATTTGCACAATGTGACTGCATACAAATACATACAAAACTCCATCCAGTCAGCCATTTACATAGCAGAAAGCAGAAAATAAATCTCCTGTATGCCTGAAATCATCAAAACATTTCGAAGTTATGACTCAAATGTTAAATGTACCCTACTGCCCCATGTCTGATTTCAGGCACCATGTCTGAGGTCTTTCAGTCTCGGTATTTATTCCTGCAGTGAGGGAGGGGACCACGTACCTGTAGGCAATGCTAAAGTGTCCGTTGTTGGTGAGTGTGTTCTGGTCCGGCCCCTTCCACGTGACAGTGGCTTTGGGCCGGCCACACACCTTACACCTGAGCGTCACGCACTCGCCTTTGTCACAGGTGACGTCGCTCAGAGGCACTAGGAACTCCGGAGGAACTAAAGGATGACAACAAAAATAGCTACAGTTTACTTCACCTGTGTGACCCTTCGAGACTGCTACTAAGTGCGGTCAACCACTGTGCACATTAGTTTAATGGAAATAAAAAACTGGGAAAGGGCATAAGAACTTACCATCGTAGATATAGTTTGGATTTAGAAGCTACAACAGAAAAGAAAGACACAAGACAATGAATGCAAGGCTTGCTGGATTGTTGAAACAAACAGATGCTTGATTAACGTTATTGGTGTTAAGTGTGAGCATTAGAGCAATATGGTAACTGACCTTTACAGAAACCTTGACCGCTAAGCCCTCTCTGGACTTCCTGTAGCCGTTTTCCAGCTTGCTCTCTTTCTTGCCTTCTTTTTCTCGTTTCTCCGACTTCTTGCGGATGCGGAGGGAAGTGTGCCAGGATGATGATTTCCTGTCGGGAAAGCAAAGGCAGCCACAAGGGTCAGCACACTTTTGATTTTTTTAAGACACCAATTGATAATCATGTCTTCATGACTCTTAAATAGAAAATGTTATCATGCCTAGAGTTCACCATGCTTCATTTATTTCCCTCAGCTAGTTCAAGAACAGCTACTGGGGTCACAGGTTCGAAACCCATACCAGTAGAAAGCATGTGTGTGGGGGAGTAAATACTGATAAAAAAACTAAAAACTAGTGCTGTCCTGCATCCTCGTCCATGGCTGAAGTGCCCTTGTGCAAGGCATCTAACGCCACATTGCCCTAAGGACTGTACCCTGTACCTAAAATAAGTGTAAGTTGCTCTGGATAAGAGCGTCAGCTAAGGGTAATACAATGTAATGTGAGGTACTACAGGTACTACTCGGAAATTTACAATATCATGTAAAAGTTGTTTTATTCAGGCAATCCAACATAAAAGGTGAAACCAATACATTTTATAGATTCATTACATGCAAAGGGAGATATCTCAAGCTTTTTGTTGTTGTAATTTTGCTGATTATGATTTACAGCTTATTCAAACCTCAAACCCAAAAACTCTGTGAAAATCTTCAGTATTGTAGGCTCAAAGTGTCATACACTAATCAAGTAAGTAGTGCAAAACACTTGCAAAAGGGTCCTGAGCCTTTAAACATTTCATCTTCAAATTTGAGTTATACGTGTGGTCTACAGCTCCACCTCCAGTGTTATGTAAGTAGTTCAAGAATGGCTACTAATATTCCATATATGGACATATATACAGCTCTGGAACACTGTAAAATGACCAGTTTCTCTGATTTAACTATTAAGAAATATGTGTGTGAGTAAAGTGAACATTTGTGTTTTATTCTGTTAACTACTGACAACATTTCTCCCAAATTCAACTGACACTGGAAAGGTATGGCTGTCATACATGGAGAGATGCTGATTTTAGGAAAAATTGCCGTAGTCTTTTACTTTTTCCCAGATATATATATATATATATATATATATATATATATATATATATATATATATATATATATATATATATATATATATATATATATATATGTGTGTATGTGTGTGTATGTGG
This sequence comes from Coilia nasus, assembly GCA_027475355.1. Classification (NCBI taxonomy): domain Eukaryota; kingdom Metazoa; phylum Chordata; class Actinopteri; order Clupeiformes; family Engraulidae; genus Coilia; species Coilia nasus. The sequence continues at coordinate 23,045,264 of CM050201.1, read as the reverse complement.
CACGTACTTGATGGTTCCCTCGGTGAGGTCGGGGGTGATGGTGGAGGTGTGGCCCAGCACGTGGCCGGGGATCCAGCCCTCGGCGGCGGGGCAGAGCTGGGTGGCGGCGCGAAACACCAGGAACATGTTCTGCTGGTTGCTGGCCAGGATCTGCACCACCTCGCCCTGGCTCACACTGATCTCATCCTCTTTCAAAGCCACGTAGTCCTGCGTCACTAGCATGGTGGAGATGTTGCTGCTGCTGCTGCTTTCACTCTGCGCACACACACGTACAAACACACACACACACGTACACACACACAGGGATTCAGTACAATTCACAGGGATTGAACGCTGGTGCATATCATGTGTTTTAAAACGCATGCCAACATCACTTCCCACTAAACCACACACAATATTTTTCCACTACCACTGCATTCTTGGTAAATGCTACACATTACAAGTTCCAAAATTGTATAGTTTAAATACACACAAGCAAAAAGTCTGTCATTCGTTGCATTGCTCTGAGGAAAACATACACATTAGTCAAGCAGTACCCACAACTACAATCCCAGTCCCAAGATGCTCTAGTCTGCGGAGATCAGAGGTTAGAGGACAAACGGAAGAGGAAAAACAGGAAGTGTTGCACTGAGGCACTAGAGAAGAAGAAGGCGGTGAAAAAGACAAGGACGGCAAGAACAACTAAGAACCCAACATTCTTCACGCAAAATATCATTCAGGCAACCTGGTTTGTTTTTGGTATACGTAGATTAGATGGGAAAAAATCTGGTCTAGAGGAAGTTGTTGTAGACAGGCAGAAGACAATGAAGAAAGTGAAACAGAGAGCTGCAGGTCCCAGGCTACTGACAGGAAGGAGAGTTATCAGAAGACAGTTCGAAAAGGAGGAAGTTGAGTCGGCTTGATGTCTGCGGGACAGTCTTCGAAGTTATGAGTATTCCTGATCAGGCATCCACTGACGACGGAGATGATGCATCACTAAAGATTAGTAGAAGTCAAGTTTTCATTGTGATTAGGCTCCTTACACAGTGAGCAGTGTATCAACACGAGAGGCATTAGTGGAAAAAATCTGGCACAGAAACGGCAGACAGCCAGAAAATATCATAAACCATGTTAGTAGAGTCAGTAGAGGTGCCAGAGTAGACAGGCAGAAGAGGAGGTGTTGCCCTAGTGCTTTGGGCCTGGTAGTAGCAAGCGATTGTTTGTTTTCTTAAAAATACAGCCAGGACCTATCCCCATCGAGTAGGCCACACCAAAGCCTGGGGCTCGGGTAGGGCTTCTTACCCCATTGCTCTGGATGGAATGCACGGACTGCTCGCTGGCGGAGGAGCAGGTGCTCATGCGGTCAGCGTCCTTGCTGTGGGTGGAGTGCCGGTGGCTCTGGCTCTGGTTCTGGTTTTGGTTTTGGTTCTGCCGGCCAAGGGTGTCGCAGGGCTCGCCTGGGAAGGTGAAGGAGCCGGGCCGGCTGGCGGGAGAGGCCGGGATGGAGCTCCAGAAGGACCCCGAGGTGCTGCCTGCGCCAGGTGTGGCGGCAGCCTTCTGGACAGGGCTGCAGGGTGGGAGACCCTCCTTCCCAAAGGCAGGGGAGGCTAGCTGGGGTGCCATGGGGGAGAGGGCTCCTGGTCGAGGCTTCACCAACGCAACTGGACTTGTGGCAGTGCGAGGGGCCACGGGGACTACTGGCGGAGTTGGAGGCTCGACCGGGATGTCCTTGGGGCCGCTGTCAGGGCGTCGAGAGCGAGGGCTGTCCTGCATCCTCGTCCGGACCTCCCGGCTGTGTTCCGGGTCAATGGCCGGGGCGGTGGAGACTGGGGAGGAGAGTGTTGGGATACCCGCGGCGACGGGTCGGGAGGACGTACCTGATATTTTGTCGGGCCCGTCGGGGTCGCCTCCTCCGGGGCCCATGGCGGGGGAGTGGTGGCGGAGGGGCTGGGGAAGGCGGGACGGCTGGGGGATCCGTGAAGGCCGAGAGCGGGATCCTGGCCCCGTGGGGATACCCCCTCCTACCATTCCCCCGCCAGCTCCACCACCACTGGAGGCCATGCCCAGCCCAGTGCTGCCCCCTGCCTGGCTGCTGCTGCTGGGGCCACTTGGGCCACTCGCTCCCCCTCCAATGTGGTTCCTCTGGTACTCTATGGGAGAGGTAAGTGCTGCAGTGAGACATACACAGAATGCCAGAGAGAGAGAGAGAGAAAGAGAGAGAGAGAGAGAGAGAGAGAGAGAGAGAGAGAGAGAGAGAGAGAGAGAGAGAGAGAGAGATAGAGAGAGAGGTAGCAGATAAAGGAGGAGAAGGAGGTTCAAGGAGGAGCAAAGGAAATGGAATGAAAGGAGACAGTGGAAATGAAAGAAAGAGGGAGTGTTGAAGGAAAGTGATGGTACAGGAAGAGGGGAGGGAAAACAAGGGGAGGAAAAAAGAAAGAAACCACTGAGAATACGGCAGTGGCTTCAGTCACCAGTACAGCAGGAATCACAGGCAGAGGTATGACAGAGGGACAACTAAGGCTGAGGTTCAACCAAATACAGAAATCAGTTAATAGGGTTAGAGTAAGGCATGAGGAATGAAGTCTGGAAGTTAGTAGAGGAAAGTTAGAGATGTTTTCAGAAGAAAAATACTTAATTTGAATACTTCACATTATTAATTCAACTAATTCAAGTTACATTTAAACAAACATTTACAAAATATTTACCACGTCAATTTAACGGATTTACAGAGCACAGGTATCAAAACTATGGCATTCACAATAACACTGTCTAAAGGGATTTCACAGAGGCCCATGTGTGGAGGGCTAATGGTAGCAATGTGTTGTGGATTGGTACCATTGAGGAAGTTGCGCTGGCTCTCCAGAATCTGTCCGATCTGGAGGGTCCGAACCTGCCTGACCCCGGGGTGAGACGAGTGGAGGACGAAGGACTCTGTGCTGCCGCTGGCCGTCCGAGAGGTCAACACGAACTTGCAGGGGTCACCGTCAGTACTGTCCTCCAGGCCCAAACAGCTCACCTGCACAGGAAAGGATGGGGGGGGGGGGGGGGGGGGGGGGGGGGGGGGTAGCGGGATTGAACATTTTTTTTTAATTCAGTAACCTCAAAGAGGTCTTAGCCTTTCTGCATATTGTACACTAACCTGAGCACCTACGAAGTACATAAATTATCAAATGTTGCCATTCCCTAATGTTTAACCTTTCTTTCACTCATTTGTACACACATTTCTAACAGTTCAAAAAATTGACAGAAAATGAAAATGATGTCTCATCAAACGTAATATCTAGCGTAATATCTATTATTTGGAATAGGAAGAAGGTGGTGGTGGTGGTGTTACCTTGATGCTGTTCTTGTAAAGGAAGCCAGGCATGGAGAAGCCTCTCTTCTTGTCCAGGGGCTCACTGAAGATGACAATCTGCTCGAAGAGGAAGACTCTCCTCTCCTTCATCCTGGACAGGAGACCTCCGTCAGGGTCGGACACCAGGAAGGTGTCCTGCAGGAGGAGGCGACCCTGCGCTACAATCTTCCCCTGAGAGGGAGAGATACAGAGAGAGAGAGAGAGAGAGAGAGAGAGAGAGAGAGAGAGAGAGAGAGGAGAGAGAGAGAGAGAGAAAGAGAGAGAGATACAGAGAGATACAGAGAGAGAGAGAGAAAGAGAGAGAGAGAGACAGAGAGAGAGAAAGAGAGAGATACAGAGAGAGAGAGAGAGAGAGAGAGTGGGAGAGAGAGAGAGTTGGAGAGAGAGAGAGAGAGAGAGAGAGAGAGAGAGAGAGAGAGAGAAAGAGAGAGAGTTGGAGAGAGTGCAGAGAGAGGGAGAGAGAGAGAGAGAGAGAGAGAAAGAGAGAGAGAGAGTTGGAGAGAGTGCAGAGAGAGAGAGAGAGAGAGAGAGACAGAGAGAGAGAGAGAGAGAGAGATACAGAGAGAGATACAGAGAGAGAGAGAGAGAAAGAGAGAGAGTGGGAGAGAGAGAGAGTTGGAGAGAGAGAGAGTTGGAGAGAGAGAGAGAGAGAGAGGAGAGAGAGAGAGAGAGAGAGAGAGAGAGAGAGAGAAAGAGAGAGAGAGTTGGAGAGAGTGCAGAGAGAGAGAGAGAGAGAGAAGAGAGAGAGAGAGTTGGAGAGAGTGCAGAGAGAGAGAGAGAGTGGGAGAGAGTGCAAAGAGAGTGCAGAGAGAGAGAGAGAGAGAGAGTGGGAGAGAGAGAGAGACAGAGAGACAGAGAGATACAGAGAGAGAGAGAGAGAGAGAGAGAAGGACCTGATTATTTCCTTCATGTTCTAATATATTGTTTGTTTACAATATGTGCTTTGGCAACACTCTTTTACATAAATGGTTGTGCCAATAAAGCTTATGGAAGTGAATTAACAGATGTGAGGAAAAAAAAAACTACTCTGTGGGAAAAAATATAGTTATATTATATTACATAGTGCCATTCAGTCAAATCACTCACGTCAAATCCTTGGAGACGTCCAACATTCATCATATCATTACATCTTTTTGGTACAATGCACATGACCTCCACTGCTTTCTGTAACACGGAGACACATCAGAGCAATGTGGTGAACTCAGTGAAGAGATAAACACAAACTGTAGTAAAACTCAGGGTGGAAAATGCAATAAAAAAAAAAAAAAAAAACTTCACCCACCTCCAATTCCAATGAGTCAAGTCCAGCTTTTTTGGACACAACTTGAGGATATCCTGTGAGGGTGGGTTAAAAAAAATCAGTTTATGACCTACAATTGCTTACACATGCAAATACATATTTAAAAACACTGCACATATATTACCAGGGTTAAGGAATTAAGAGCATGGAGGAGTTGTAACTCTATATACTTGTAGTATGTTAAGTTCACACTGCTTAAGAATGAACCGACAAATGCCCTTCTACTTAATGCTCTTTACAGCAGGACTACGTGGATTAACGATAAAAGAAATGCGCATGGGAAATGTGAGGTGTTTTGGTCTCACCTTCAGCAGGAGCTGGTATTTCATAATTCTCTGCACAGGCTTGATGAGGAGGTCTGTGAGCTGCAGCCTGTGGCCTAAACGCTGCTTCAGGTCCTGATGGAACAAAGGTCAAAGGTCAACGTTAAAGGTCAGTATGAAGGTCAGTTGATGTACAGCTTTATATTCACACACACACACACACACACACACACACACACACACACACACACACACACACTCAGAGGAAGAATCTGAGAGGGAACATGCCTCAAAGTAGGTGTCGATGTACTCAGAGACGATGTGCTCCGATTTGGGCTTGTTTTGGCAGTAGACAATGTACATGTGCAGTCTCCGCTCCTTGAAGTGGATAAAACAGATGCCTTGGATTAGCACATACGCTAACACACACGCATACATACACACAAACACACAAATACACACACATCTCGCCCACTCAGAAACCACAAAATAAATTACCCAGAGTCCCATTTGCACAGAAGCGCTGTAACACAATCTGTTTTGTAAGCAGTGCTTGGCACTTATGCGTTAAGGCCTTGACATTTTCAGGCATTAACAGATAGACAGCACAGCATGCGTGTACCAGGGGTAGAAATTAACCTTGTAAAATGTGAACTTTTACCAACCACTGACAAATAAATGATAACATTTACCAGCCACTCAATAGTAAATTATTATTTTGTGCTCAACCTTTACCAGCCACTTTCATATTTCACCAGCATTTGGCTGGCAGCTGGTGTGAATTTCCATCACTGGTGTGTGTACACAACTGACTGGGCGACTCACATGTTTCACGAACAGAGGGCCCAGTCGGTCAGGGTCTTCAAGGCACTTCTCCAACTCTCCCAAAAAGAAGCTGCCACACACACACACACACACACCACAACACAAGAAAAGGAATCAATAAAACACTCAGCTTTTTAAGTATATATTTTTGGGCGTTTGTGCCTTTATTGTGACAGGACAGTGAAGAGTAGACAGAAAATAAGTGGGACACAGAGAGATGGGGTAGGGTTGGGAAATAACCCAAGCCGGACTCGAACCTGGGTCCCCATGGGCACTTTGCCTGTTCATGGTACGGGTGCCCTACCCACTGCACCACAGCACCCCCCAGAAAACACACAGCCTTTTAACACGACAACTACACTTACATAAAACACAGGTTCTCTTTATAGTGAATAAACATCCCTGTTGAAGTGTGTTACCCACAAGTCATTCACGTGCCAACATCTGCTGACAGTGCTTCATCCCATGACTAAGCTATTCCTGTGCGCACACACACTTTCATTGGAAGGGAAGGAACACAGACAGCTACTGGCTGTCCTGATGGTGCTGTTTGTATGTATATGTGTCTCTATATCGGGGTGGTGTGTGTGCAAAAAAGTGTGGGTGTTTATAATAATATGACAGTGAGTCTGTGAGTGAGTTGCATGGATATGTATGGGTCTTAATATTGTGTGTGTGTGTTAATAGTGTGGGTGTGTGTTAATATGAGAGTGAGTCTCTGTGTGTGCGTGTGTGTGTGTATCATGGGAGTATGGAGGTGCACTCACTCTTTGTGCCAGTCGTAGATCTGGTGGATGTTGCCGAAGACGATCTTGTCCTTCCCCTTCATGTCGTCTGGGACACCGTCCTCCTTCATCCTGGCCATGTAGCCCTGTCAGGCAAGCAGGTTTAGTTTCACACAACATTACTTAGGGATGCCACACACACATGGGCAACATAGACACACACACAAAAGAACATACACACACAGGCAACACAGATACAGAATAGAACATACACACACTTACAGACTAGAACACACACACACACAGGCAACACAGATACAGAATAGAACATAAACACACTTACAGACTAGAACACACACAGACACACACACACACACACAGGCAACACAGACACAGAATAGAACACACAACCATACACACACAAACACAGGCACCACAGACAGACACACAGAAGACTACACAGACACACACAAAATGACACACACAGGCAAGATGACAGTGCCTGTACAGGCAGCAGCTCAAGACTCAGTTCACACAAAAACACACACACACACACACACACAAAACACACCAGACTCACCTCCACAACCAAGCCCATATCCCTCACATAGTCCCTCTCCGTCGCAACCAGCTCCAGTAACACAAAACTGTAGGGGAAGAGAGCACATACACACACACACAACACACACACACACACACACAACACACACACACACACACACACACTTCAGCTCAGAGCTCACACGATAGGTCCACAACGACAACGACATGTGAGGAAGGGTGTTGACTTGATGATAAAAGCGAGAACAAAGCTGATCCCTGGAGTGCACTGAGTGATCAAGCCATATGTGATGTGATGACAGCTAAAAATGAACCTAACAATGCAGGTTGTCAACTGCGTAGTGATATGATGGGAGCAGCCAAATATGTGAGCATTAAGAAAAAAAACTAAATGACAGAGGCAGACAAACGTGATGCATTGTGGGAGTAATAACACAATGTGATAATGGCAGTAGCATTATGAATGTGAGGCAGAGAGGGGGGGAAAAGCACTCAAAAAAAAAAAAACCCCAGGCAGATAGACGTCACAGGGGAAGAAAGGAGAATAGAGAGGCAGACTCAGAGGCAAACAGAGGGAGGAAGGGTGGAGGTGATGGGCATAGTGGGTGGGGGAGAGATGGAGGGAGAGATGGAGGGAGGGAGGGAGAGTAAGGGAGGGAGGAAGGTGAGGGCGTCTGATGACGTACAAAGAAAAAACACTCTACAAAAGCCCACAGATAGAAGTCACAGAGAAAGAAAGGAAAAGAGAGACGGATTCAGAGATAAACAGAGGGAAGAAAGGTGGAGGTGGTGGAGGACATGGGGTTGAGAGAGAAGGAGGGAGGGAGGGAGGGAGAGTAAGTGAGGGAGGAGAGAGGTAGAGAAGGAGGGGAGGGCGGCTGGCGACGTACTGTCGTTTCTTGAGGAAGCTGGTCTTGCGTTCCTCCATCTCGTCCATGGGGGAGGAGGAGGAGAGGAGCGAGTTGTCGGAGGGGTTGAAGGAGGGGCTGCTGCTGTCACCCTGCTCCACCGACAGAGAGCTGGGCCTGTCCTCCAGAGCCTGGGGGGGGGGGGGGGATAGAGAGAGAGAGCGAGAGAGATGGGAGAGAGCGAGACAGATGGGAGAGAGAGAGAGAGAGAGAAGGATGAAGGACGAAGAGAGAGATAGAGAGAGAGAGATGGAATGATAGAGATAAAGACATCAAAGCCAGTGTTTACAGTCCCCATGGAAGGCATAAATGTGACTCAAAAAGGTGTGTACTTTTCAGAGGAGCTCTTGGAATTTAGCAAATTTTTCCATCCAAAGCAGTGGGAATTTCAGGTATCAAACACGAAAGCCATTTATTAGAATGCAATGCACCATGAATGCTAATCTGTACATTACTGATTATCAATGCAGTTTAGCTCATCTAAGACAGAATCAAAAAGGCCGGAGTACCAGAGACCCCACAAATTAGCACAATCATTAATGCAGGTCTCTCAATGCACCCTGCGACTGTCACATCTGTCAGTATTGCCCAGGTCTGTAAGTGTGTATGCGTGTGTGTGTCTGTAAGTGTGTGTGTGTGCGCATGTGTGTCTAATCGAGTCTTACCATCTTGCTCTTCACCAGCTCCTCGATGGCACTGACCAGTTCTGCAGCACTGGGAGTCTCTGAACTGGAGGGACGCACAGACAGACGCGAGGACGTCTGAGAGAGAGAGAGAGGGAGAGAGAGAAAGAGAGAGAGAAAGAGGGACAGAGAAAGAAAGAGATGGAAAGGACGACAGGGAAAAAGACATTCAGACAAAATGCAAACATGAAAGGGCTACATACACACCTAAGCATTATAATTACCATGTGTCGTCTAGTAACTAACGACCTATTTAGTACAGATTGGTAAGTGAAATTGGTGTATTTACCAAAGTCAGACAAGCTATACAACTGAATAATGGTTATCCATGTTACTTTCAGAGTTTTGGATTATCAGTTGCTTAAAACATTGTACTTTATTTTAAAATCCTAAAGTACGAGGACCCTTCATTCATTTGTGTTAGGTTTTACTTACTCCCTCCTACTCCATAAAAATACCTAAATCACTTACAATAACATCTTGCACTTTCAAAAAACCTGATACAATTAAAAATATATTTAATATTTAACCCCAAGAGGTATTACTGACAGTTGCTGCCGTTGAGGGTCATACAGCTACTGACAGGCTGGCTGACACTGTTTCTTTGTTTGTTTTGTTTGTTTGTTTTGATTTGTCCTTCAGAAAGAGTGTAGAAGCTAGCAGAGACTCTCACCCGTGCTGTGCCTTCCAGACTTTCCAATTTAGGTCTGGCAGCGGCCGCTGGTGGGGTTAGCTTTTAGATGCCAATTACGCGCCCGTGCGGGGGGGGTTATGAAGGGCAAAGCACAGAGGGAGGGGGGGGTGATGGGTCAAGGGGCGGAGTATGGGGTGGGGTTGGGGGCACGTTAGAGGGTGACTTATGTGTGTGTGTTTTGGTTTTCCCTTTGGAGTGGTGGTGGTGGTGGTGGGGGGGATAAGGGGGTGTAAGATTCAGAGTTGACATTAGGCACATGAACCCCTGTCCTCTACCCCAATTCCGTCCTGTCCGAGTGTGTGCCACTGATGTGGGACACGTGCAGTCACAACAGGCATCCACATGACCAAACGCTCCATTCTCTCTCTCTCTCTCTCTCTCTCTCCATGCACACGCGCACACACACACCGAGGTGCGCACACACACACACACACGCTCAGAAGCACGTGGAAACACCTCCCCACTCTCTGTGCATGTGCCCTGTCCTCTGAAGCTGTGTTTTGGGGAACGAGTCGGGAGACTGTTTGAGGTACCAAAGTCTACTTAAAAGACTAGATTTCGACGAATCAGATTTGATGGTGTAGAGTTGAGTCATTTCATGCTCAAATGAAAGTATGTTAAATATTTAAATTGGAGAGATGGCTTTGATATTCACCACTGATGCTTTCATGATCACCTCTGGGGCCCTAATAAAAACTTTCCAAAAACATCACAATATTTCAAAGCAATAAACTAAAAAAGCACTCTCTTACCACTACGGAATAATAATAAAATAAACTTAAAGCAGGGGTCCTTAAGACTGAGTAAAAATGAACCAAACAATGGTCCTCAAAATAATGGACGAAGGAAGAGAGAATAAGAATCCAGGTGGAGCAGGCAAAAAGGAGGTTTAAGAGAGGGGGTACTACTGGGGTGTAAGGTACCGGAAAAAACAGGAAGCTAGGTTCTAGCGTGGCAGGGGGGCGGGGTAGCGAACAGAAAGGGGTCGTACTCTGGATTGGGGGTGGGGGGAGGGGCGCAAACAGGGGGTGGTTGAGGGGGGGTTAATGGGTATGTGGGGGGGGGGGAGTAGCGGTTCAGATGTTAAGGTATGGAAACTGAGATAAAACAAAGACAGGACACAAATCAACGCTGTAATGCTTGAGTGGTCAACGGAAAAAGAAGAAGAAGAACAAGAACAAGAAGAACCACAATGTGGCAATCGACAACAGAACAACAACAACAACAACACAAGAGAAAAACAACAAAAGAAATTAGTGTTACACAACCTGTATCTGTGCAGAGAAGTAGGGAGGGGAAAGGTAGGGGGAAGGCTGAAGTGTGTTTGTGCGTGCAAGCAAGAGGGTTTCCTTGTATATGTGTGTGTGTTGTGTGTGTAACAAAGAAAAAGTGAGAGACCTATGTTACCCAATGCACTGCACTGCCAGAAATGCACCTGGTTGAAGCGACACTAGGGGTGATTCAGGCACAATCTGTTCGAGGCATTTGCTGTACCATTTCGAACTTGTTTCACTAAACCAGCACCACACTGCCCTCTAGTGGTCAGTTTTGATAAATATAGACATTTTCTGAGAGTGAAAACCAGGTTGAGATTTCAGATAACATTCTATTAGCTTGTGGTCCAAACAAGCCTTCTGTTTCAGGGTATTTCTAAATATTTATTTTGTTTTTTAGACAAGTGTGACACACTTCGTGCGATGCAGTGCATGGGGTAAGACAGCATTGGCATGGAAACACATTTGTCACATTCAAGTGCAAAAGAAATCAACCGATGGGCAAATTCAAGCATCAAAAGCAAGAGCGGTCATTCAAACTAAAAGCAAAAGGATGCAAACTTATCCAAGACAGGTGCTATGGGGAATAAGGAGTCTAATCAGTAACTGATTGGATGGGAAACAGGGTTTCGAGGATGACGTCTAAGAGGGACTGGGTTTGACTAACTAGATCCCAAAACTAGAGACTCTTCTAGTTAGCTTAACTACTTCTCTTAGGGGGTACAGGAGACAGAAACCAATGTTTAAGACCAAGGTGAATTACTTGAGTTAACAATGGGCAATCTGGCCTGTTTACGGAGATGAGTAAATTATTCGATGACCTATCTCACTAATTTAAATTACGGTTGTGAAAACACACATAAAATAATTGCAAAATAATTGTCTTGTTTAAGGGCCAACCCTTACCAACAAACCTTTTCTTCACCACCCCAGAATCATTCTCATTACTGCACCACCCCATCAGCTACAGTATGTGCCCAGACCCGACAACCCACTGACCCCCCCCCCCCCCACCCGACCTTGGACCCAGGCCCTGCTGTGGACAGCTGCACCCCGCCCCCACCCTTACGCCTCCCCACGTGGCTCACCTTGTCGTCCTGGGAGTCAGGCTGCAGGAGGCTGTGCTGCTGGATGGCCATGGGTGGGGGCAGGGGCACGGAGTCTGTGCCCTCCTCGCCCTCCTCCTCCCCACAGCTCTGCATGCCCGACGAGGACGACTTGGACAGCGTGCCGCTGCTCAGACCCTCTTTCCCCACCCTCTGTAGGTGGGGGGATAGAGAGAGAGAGAGAGAGAGAGAGAGAGAGAGAGAGAGAGAGAGAGAGAGAGAGAGAGAGGGAGAGAGAGAGGAGAGAGAGAGAGAGAGGGAGAGAGTGGGAGAGAGGGAGGGAGGGAGGAGAGAGATAGAGAGAGAGAGGGAGGGAGAGAGTGGGAGGGGGGAGGGAGAGAGAGATAGAGAGAGATAGAGAGAGAAACAGAGACAGAGACAGAGAGAGAGAGAGAGAGAGAGAGAGAGAGAGAAAGAGAGAGAGAGAAAGAAAAGTGGAAAGGACAAAAGAAAAGAGACATTTAAACAAAATGCAAACATGGAAAAAGGCTACATACACACCTGGACACTATATTCACTATGTGTTGTCAAATAACTTAGGACCTATTTATAGTACATCGATTAATTGTATTGTCTGCTATAAAACTGACTTATCGATACCGATCGATGTGTCGTTACATCCCTAGTTAAGCCTCCAGGTAGGTGGAACCACTTAAGCTGAAGTATGTAGTGCTGGATAGTGGATTTGCTGCTTAATTTCGTTGTACAGGTAACTGTCTTGGATGGCAGCTTCTAAATCCAGGTTGCCCCATTATTCATCACAGCACAGCACACCCCACCCCCTCTTCTCTCCTCCATCTCTCCTCTCCTCTCCTCGTGCTCACCTCCTCCACGGTCTCGTCCTGTGGCGTGGCGGCGCTGTCGTCCGAGTCCTTCTGCGAGGCGGCGTCGGGGTTCTTGCGCATGTCGGGCCGCTTGGGCTTGTGCTTGTTGAGCTTCTTGACGTGGCCGTCGGCCTTGCCGCTGCTGAGGCGCCGCACCGGGCTGGTCAGCCACTTGCGCAGCGTGTTGCCCGGCCGCTTGGGCCCCGGCGAGCTCTGTGAGCCCATGCCCATGCCCATGCCCATGCCCTGGCCCGGCTGCAGCGTCGCCGACGAACATCACTATGTATAGCACTACCGCTGCTGATAAAGAACTACAAAGTTACAGAAGACTGCATTTACTACAGCCATCACTTCCTCTACTCCACTGCTCAGGCGTTGGTGGTTGGGTGGCTGAAATGGGACGGCTCTCTCACCTTGTCGCTGTCCAGGGTGTTCTGGGAGGTGCGTGAGGCCAGGGAGATGGTATCGGGCTGACTGCTGCCGTCACCCTGACTGTCCAGGTCCTCTCCGTCTCTGCGAACAGATCGAACGATACACACGTTAGGAACGCCAGCAAGTTTGTGTTTAGGTCTTTTTTTTTATTTGACATCAGGGCTTGTTAGAGCTCGTTTTCTGTTAGACACACGCAAACACGTCTGGCGCTTGTTAAGACAAGGAACTTTCTTCTATTTTGGCATACTGGTGTTAAAGAACTCAGCTGGGGTTTCAACCAGGAACAAAATCAAAACACAAACACTAACCACAAAGTGTAGGCTATGATTAAAATCATCTTAATTAGTATATGGCAAAACAGAGAGAACATGTTCGGACTGTTACCGTCTGAATGAAGACATTTAAAGGTGCTACATTTCAGAAATGTTTGGCAAGTATTTATAAAATGGTCCCTATAGGTCACCAGAGATATATAAAAAAAACATGTTTAATGGAAATATGCATTTCATAGGCAACAACTGTACAGTCAGAATATTCACATTTTAGAATTTACAGCCTGTAAATTCTGTTTAAATTGTGTGGTTTGCTTTTTGCTTTTAGCAGCGGAACAACATTTTACAGTATTTTGAATTTGATTGCAGTGCGATGTTACATTACATTACACTTAGCTGACGCTCTTATCCAGAGCGACTTACAGATATTTACAGGGTTTCAGTTACAGTCCCTGGAGCAGTGTGGGGTTAGATGCCTTGCTCAAGGGCATCTCAACCATGGGTAGGGTGGGATTTGAACCGGCAACCTTCAGATTGCAAGACCAACTCCCTAACCACTAGGCCACAGCTGCCCCCCAGCTGTGTGTTTGTGTTTTGGCCACAATCCTAAATATAGCACCTTTTAAAAACCCTTGCACATGCAGTTACTCACAAAACACAGCACAGACACAACATCGAGTAGACGCATGAGCCAGTACACACAGACATCAGAGAGTGATTTACTCAGACGTGACAGCACTACAGACAGAAGTAAGGGAGGTAAGGGAGGCTGCACTGACTTTGGCGTGTACCTGCGGCCCTTGTGTTTGGCCGTGGAGGGTTTGGGGATGTGGATGGGCTCCTTCAGCGCGCCCTTCAGGTGCACCTCGCGCTCCTGGATCACCTCGCGGATGTGCTTGATCCAGTCCTGCTTGTTCTCGATGCTGGACGCCTGTGTGTGTGTGTTTGTGTGTGTGCGTGCACGACGGGGTGGTGGGAGGGGAGTGTGTATACATATTAAGAGTTTTGTGTGTGAATGTACCAGTTTATAGGTGAATGTATGTGAGTGTACATGCAGGTGATTATGTGTGTGTATCAGTGATTGTATGAGAGAGTGAGGCAGAAAGAGAGACAAAAAAAAGACTTGGTTAGGTAAGTATAGTAACTCAGGTGTTGTTTATTTGAATGTGAGTGAGTGTCGTCAAAGGGTTATTGCACCGAGAGTCTGTACTCACCATAGCTCCATGTTTGCATCCCTGACTTGGCTTAGTTTAAAATATAGAATAGAGAATTTCACTATTTCAGTCTGGTAAGTAATACACGTCAGAAGAGAACGTTAATAAAGAAAGTCTAAATGATGATCTTTGACGACATTTGACACGAGACACGTGGCTGAACTCACAGACAGGACACACTGATAGTTTGAGACGGACTGGACTGGGGTGGGTTTTTAAATGCATTTACAATGAACGTTTTTTTTTTTTTTTTTTATTAATGGTTAACAGTATATGTAACAGTATAATTAACAGTATACCATTTAGTTAATAAGTTCTAAGTTCTTAATATATATTATAATATTTAACCAAAATGTTCCTATGGACTTAAAAAAGGTATAAATAAAAATATGAATGAGAAATTAGGCATTTAACGTAAAATAACCTATTTTAAAAATTACATAACTATAATTATATAACTATAATAGCTAAAGTCTTGTTGTGTCATGTTTAACTGCAAATTGTATATTTTATCAGTCTAATTATAAGCAATACCAGCTACATAGAAAACACGCAAGATGTAGACTACATTAAATGTGTACAGATACATAACTGTAAATGTTTAAGATACATAAACACAACTGGAACAACTAAAGTGTTTTATGGTTTGAATAACTATGATTAACACACATGTGCATAATGAGGTGAGAACAAGACTTCATCATTGGAGTACTTTATGTAGAACAGGCATGCAGTTGACACACGAGTTAGTATAGAGTTTAGTAGCGAGAAAGAGGAGAAAGACAGACACTATTTACAATGCGCACAGCAAGTGTGAAGACTAAGTTATTTTATGGGGATTAATTACAAATGTTTCTTTTATGTATGTGTGGGGCAAATTAGTTAACATGCTTTCCCAGCTAATGACCTCTTAGGCTCAGCTCTGTTGAGTTGGAAAATCTCAACACCCTACACCATTTATTTTGTACAGGCTTTGCGAGAGCCCGCTGACTTTTTAAAAAATCAAGTCTACAAATCTGCTCTCCGCTGTATGTGTAAACAGATTCCTCATTAAATGTATCTAAATAGTAACATCAACTACAGAAGTATGAGGCCTGATCATAATATTATGTAACACAGAGCTAGTTGCACACTTTAAATACGCCAGGGTCAGCAAAGTGCAGAGAAACGTGCAGCGAAGAAAAAGTCAGAATTTATAGAACTCTCACTTCTCGGGAGAAAAGTGTGAAAATTGATTTAGCACTCTGTAGGAGGGCTTGGAGCAGAGGCGGGAGTCAGTGTGGGCGAAAAGCACGCTATCCCCACTACCGTTAGTTAATATTCACAGATGCAAGCATTTACATAACAGCACCACTACTGCAGGGGGTCAGAGAGATACAGAGAGATACAGAGACAGAGAGAGAGAGAGAGAGAGAGAGAGAGAGAGAGAGAAAGAGAGAGAGTGCAAGAGAGCGAGAGAGAGAGAGAGAGAGAGAGAGAGAGAGAGAGAGAATGGGAAAAGCTCCAACAGCGTGTGTGGCCCCAGCTTGTATGAGTATGAGAAAGAGAAAGATGGATAGAGAGAAAGAGAAAGATGGATAGAAAGATACCTCAGTAACACAACACAACCACAACCAAGACCAACACCACCAGACAGCCATGCCATAGAGTTAACAGAGGAAAAGAGTAGAGAAAGACAAATAGGAAGATATTACTGGGGGAGAGAAGAAAAATGCACCCAGTGTGAAGAGAGACGGACATTCTGGGTTCAGAAAGTAACAGTCCTGCCACATATTTGTTCCAGGCAATTCACTACACAGGCTGATCCTACATAGATGAAATCAACTGTATGAAGAGCACAAGCGGAAATAATACTTGGCAGGACGTTTACTTTCTCAATCCAGTTTATCCACCTCTGAACGTGATACAAGAAGTCCAGAAGAAAAACAAAAGTAAAGGATGAAGAACAGTAAAAAGAGAAAGGAAGGAGAGAGAGGAGGGCACACAAGGCACAAGCGCTGGGTGGCGGCGGTCTAACCTTGAGCACAATCTTGTTGTCGGAGGTGGGGGTGCGCCCCACCCACAGGGCAAACTTGCAGGGGTCCCCCTCCACGTGCTCCGTCACGCCAAGCTCCGAGGTCTGGACACACACACACACACACAGACAGACACACACACACAGACAGACACACACACACAGACAGAGAGACAGACAGGCAGACAGACAGACAGACAGACAGACAGACAGACACACACACACACGTGAGAACAGAAGCTTCAAAGCCTCCTATTTACTAGACTTACTATATTTTCCCCATTTACATTTACTAGAAGCTTTAATTGGGATGAGGTATGGATGTATGACCAAAAAAAAAAAAAAAAAAGATGAATGAAGAGAGATGAATGAAAAAAAAGAAGCACATAGAAAGCTAAGCACAATATCAGTGCAACTGGAGCATGCAAACAAGACTACTATATCACAAACAAAAATATGTGAAAGATATGCGCATCACGACTATATCACAAACAAAAATAAATAAGAGGATGACGTTTACAAGAGTGAAAAGCGAGATGAGCAGTAACTGGAACCAACAAAGGCATCCCAAATACACATGGACACACTGTCTCCTCACTCACCACCAGTTTGCTCTTGTAGATGTATTTGCTGCGGCCATTGGAGTCCTTGACCTCCTTGCTGAAGACCAGCGACATCTCGAACAGGAAGAGGTGGCGCTCGCGGCCCTTGCGGATCAGCGTCTTGGGGTCCCACACCTGGAAGCTCTCCTGCAGGATCAGCTCGCCCTGCGTCTCGATGTTCTCGTCGAAGCCTGTTCGGGGTGGCGGAGAGGGGACAAGTAAGTCTCGGCATCATTTACTGTCGATCGTTATTAACTCACTAGGAATACACAACGCCCAAAGAAGCTATTTTAAAACTAGAAAAGCACTTTGAGAGAGTAGAGCTCTGCCAGGGCAGCTCAGATCACCACCAAAATGGAATCACTTCTAAGTTAGCCCATTTTTTACCTACCCTGAAAATTTCAACTAACTAACAAACAAACAATCGCCGATGATTACATAACCTCCGCTGGCAGAGGTAATGAACACTTAGTCAACAAATACAGTTAAGTCAATGTTATTTTTGAATGTGTGAAAATGTGTGTTTTGGTATTGTGTGTGCTGTGTGTGAATGTGTGTGTCTGATGTAATGTGTTAGTGAGAGAGTGAGTATGTGAGTTAGTGTGTGTAAGTGTGTGTGTGTGTGCGTGTGTGTGTTTAAACTCACCCTCCAGCATGCTGAGATGCATGGCATCGTTGGCCTTCTTAGGCACGCTGAGCATGACCTCCAGGCCATCCTTGATCTCGCCCTTGCCCTCCTCACAGCAGGTCAACAGCTCCTGTACACACACACACACACACAAACACACACACACACACAAGCACACACATACAAACACACACAGACACATACAAACACACACGCAAGCACGCGCACACACACACACACACAAAAACACACACACCCTTTAGGACTTGTATTACCTTTAAGTTGTTGTGTCTGACCTTTCTCTGAGAGCAGTCACCATAAAAGCACTGTATTTAATTCCCCAGTGCCTTGGTGGCTTGCCTGCTCACAGGCTGTTCCCAGATCAGTAAACTAGAGCAGCTGGCTTGGCTATGGCAGATCATTCCATTAGAGCAGGTCAGTGAGCAGCAATTCCCAAGCAGCTTAGAGTTGTAGCTTTGGGTGGAAAAAAATGCAAACTGACCCTTCACAGTGCTTCCAAAGGTTTCTTAATGCATAGCCAGGCTTGCTCGTGAAATAGTAATGTCACTGCATATTAACCACAATGAGGTATCAATACAGGAGTGATACTGACAATCTACTTTAAGCCACAGAAAGTATTTATACAAATATAAACAGGGTGGAAAAATATGAAACAAATAACTTTTGTCTCTACATACACATTTTTTATATTTCTCTCTAATCTCTCTCTTACACACACACACACTGTCTCTGTCTCTCTTTCACTCTCACTCTCACACACACACACACACCAAGCATCAGATTAATTTCAGTCATGTCTAACTAATCTCACCTTTAGCAGAAGCTGGTACTTGGTGATTCTCTGTACGGGCTTGATCAGATACGAGGAGATGGAGTTGGCGAGGCGATGCCTCTGCTGAATCTCCTGTTACCACAGGAGAGGGAGAAGAGGAAAAAAAATGTACAGGTTAAGGAGTTTAAATCCTACCGTTGTTCAGTCTTACACTTGTTATTCTGCTGTAGCAGCACATTTGACATTAGGGCCTTAGAGGGAGGGTGTGTGTGTGTGTGTGTGTGTGTGTGTGTGTGTGTGTGGAGGAGGGGCTCACATCAAAGTAGGGCCCAGCATGCTCCAGGATGAGCTGGGTGGAGTCGGGCTTGTTCTTGCAGTAGTTCACGTACATCTGGAACTTATCGGCCTGTAACAAAGAGCGGCAAAACGACATTCACATGTGTTACTCCCAGAAATGACTTAAGATGTTTACTTTGATACAACTATGACATAACTGTACTGCCCTTAGTTCATTGAAGCTCAGAATTGTTACTATATGAAATGTATTACATTAAATTAAAAAAGCTGAAATATTGAAGGCTGAGATGGCATGGATTTGGCAACAGAAAGGCAAGGCCAAATAAATTTTGAAAACCCAGGCACATAAACTCACCCAGGTCACAAAGCAATGGCCCACATCTTCTGGAAGCTGTTCGTATTTCTCAAGCTCTTTGAGGAATATACTGCAAATAAGAACAAAGAACATGAATACACCAATGCACACCGGTGTGTATATCATTTAATTGTGTGTGTTGATCTTTGTATGTGTGTGTGTTGAAGGTTGTTGGGTCAAACTGACTTGTGGTGGAACTCGTAGAGGTCCTGCATGTTGCCAAAGATGATGTGCTCTTTGTTGACGATCCCTGGTGGGATCTCCTCCACACCGCTGGTCATCTCCCACAGGTACGTCTAACATGGAGGAAGAGAGCAAAGCAATACAGCTCAAGACACGCATGTCATAGATCTGTAAGTATGCTTTAGTCCAGATTTATAGCCACAATAAACACATATGCGCATGCGAAAATCAATACAACGGTACAAAATGACTGTCTTCCTATTATTATCATTATTATTATTATTAGTGCAGAAACCACAAAAGTGAGCTACTCACATCCATGCACTCCCGCAAGTCCCTCACGTAGGCCTTCTCCGTCTGAATCAGTTCGGCCATGATGAACCTGCCGGAACCAAAACAACACGGAGATGATTAATCGCAAAGCTTCTGCTCAGGAATCGAAGGCCACAGTCATAGAGGCGTTTGCGCATTCAGCCACAGCTTCTTAGCGATGACAAAACGCCTCCCATCTGCTATGGGCCTTGAGCAAAACAGAGAGGAGAAGGCTGTCTGATGCATCATCATCATCATCATCTCCTCCTCCTGTTGCCGTCTCCTCCAACACTCTGGAGAGAGATTTTTTTTTTCTTTCTTCCGCACAAAATGATAAAATGATACGCCATGTTGTTATGTTGATGGTCTCTTAAGGTGCTCACTCTTCATGTACTGGCAGACATGTTGCAAAACAGACTCCCAGAGGAGGCTGAACAACCAAGCAATGGAGGAAAAAAACAGCTTGGGTAAACCAGCCCCCTCTGCCAATACTATACTACTTTTTGCACAGAGGGTTTGGTCGTGCTGCACTGAGAAATGTTTGCTTCTTTGAGATGTAGACTCTGTTTTAAAAGAAGTTTAAAACTTTTAAAAGGTTCAAAAAGTTTAAAACAACTGGATCTGCCTGGTCGTGACGTATGCAATTAGCCAGGCTATAAGCCTGCCCACGCACTATAATGTAGAGAGAGAGAATCAAATAGAGAGAGAGTGAGAGAGAGAGAGAGAGAGAGAGAGAGAGAGTGTTAGTGTATACTAAGAGTGGAAGAGCACACATAGACAGAGAGAGAGAGAGAGAGAGAGAGAGAGGGGAGAGAGAGAGAGAGAGGGAGAGAGAGAGAGAGAGAGAGAGAGAGAGAGAGAGAGAGAGAGAGAGAGAGAGAGAGAGAGAGAGAGAGAGAGAGAGAGAGAGAGAGAGAAAGAGTGTTAGTGTATACTAAGAGTGGAAGAGCACACGTACTCCTTCCTGCGGGCAGACTTGCGCTTCTCCTCGTTGAGCTCGTGGGCGGCGTCCCTCAGCTTGACCTCTGACCCCGGAGCACTGGCGGGGATGATGTCCAGCTGCAGGTCCTTACTCTGTAGGGAGGCACGGGAACAGGGAGGGAAAAGACACATCAGCAACAATCACGAAATGCTCCGTCTCCCACTGTAATTTCATACTGTATTATCTATTTACAACTGCACTGTGACACTTTTTGTACTGTGCACTACCTACTGCATTGTCTGTTGTCTCTCTGTCTGTTTTTTCTGTTTGATTATATTTACTGTATTGTCCATATTTACTGTTGTCTAAGTTAGTGTGTTGTCCCTGTCAGAGAGAAGACAAATGGCATTTTGTTTTGTCTGTATGTCCTGAACATATAGAGAAGTTGACAAATAAAAATCCTTAAATCCTTGAAATTATTAAATGCAAGTCAGTTATCAGAAAATTTGGATCTGAAAACTGCAGAAGCTGAAACAAAGACGTTCTAAATTCTAGCTTCTAGATTGTAGAGTCTAAATCACAATATACCCCCAAACATGTCTTCTAGATTTCGCCCTCACAGTAGGCTAATGGGTTACAAAGTGACACTGACAGCCTAAATATATATTTTTTTTACTCACGGCAAGGCAGCTGGCTATTAAACAGCAGAGTAGAGAAGAGAGCAAACCAAACATGAACTGGGTTTCCATCCATCTTGTTAATGCACATTTAAGTTATTCAAGGGAGAAATCCTATCATGGAAACACTCCAACTGCGCAGTAATCGTCCAATTTGAGGTCTTATATGACTGTTGATGCGCATTTCGTTCAGCTGAATTACTATCAAAGTGCACAACCAAGGCAAACAACCTGAATGAAACCCTGACTATTACCCCAGTCATTCCTGCACTACCCATTGTAATCATGTTTCCACACCACACTTTTACATAAGTTCAGCGGTAAATTTGGGGAATCCTCCCTAACATAAAAAAGACAAATGTTGGGTTTTAGGAATTGCAGCTGTGGGAATCCATGTACAGAATTATTATTATTTTTTTGTATTTGGCAAGTTCAAGTAGGTGGTGTTTTTTTGTGTCCCAGAGTTGAATAGTGCATGACGAACACGAGTGCTTGGAATACAAGTAACAATCATCTCCAGGCTCTGCTCTCTCATTTCCTGCTCCTCTCCCTCCCTCTCTCTCTCTCTCTCCCTCCTTCCCCTCCCTCAGTCCCTCCCTGTCTCTCCCTCTGTCTCTCCCTCTGTCTCTCCCTCTGTCTCTCCCTCTGTCTCTCCCTCTGTCTCTCCCTCTGTCTCTCCCTCTGTCTCTCCCTCTGTCTCTCCCTCTGTCTCTCCCTCTGTCTCTCCCTCTGTCCCTCCCTCTGTCCCTCCCTCTCTCCCTCCCTCCCTCCCTCCCTGAGCGTGACGAGGACACTCACGGCCTTGTTGGAGTCGGAGGAGATGCCCAGGGCCTTCTCGAGGGACGTGCGGTACTTGTCCATGCGCAGCGAGAAGTCACGGTAGCGCTTGTCCACGGCCGTCACCCACTTCTTGATCTCGGCCGCATGGGCGTGGCCCTTGTCGCAGAAGCCGTCGGCCAGCTGGATCAGCAGCTTCACGCGCTCTTTGGTTTGCTGACCGAGGGAAAGGTGTGAAAGTAAAGGTGTGTGTGTATGTGTTTGGGGGGGGGATAGAAAGAGAGAAAGAGACGAAGAGCAAAGAGAGAGAGGTAAGAGGAAGAGGAACAGACACACAATATCAACACTCTGCAGCTCTGTATGTGCAGTGTGTACACTGCAGAGCACATTGAAGAAAATTGTTACTAAATACATACACGTCTATGTCAGCATGTTAGCATTACTGTAGACAGAGGAGTAACTGAAAATAGGCGTGTCAGATTATTTCACATTTATTATGACAGTTAAGGTGAAAACGCTTGAGGCTGTGGGTGTGTGTAAAGGGTATCACTTTCTGTGAGTGTTAATCTGTGTAGGAAATAATGTCTGGGGAGAGTGTGTTCATGTTCAAGTGTGTGTACGTGTGTGTGTGTGTGTGTGTGTGTGTGTGTGTGCGCACACCTTGGCTGTGATGTGGAAGTCCTCGTGCTCCTTCAGAAGCTCCTGTGTGTGGTGGATGCTGGAGCCGGTCGAGGTGTGTGTGGACAGGTAAAACTCGCCTGTGTCGTGAATCCACTCCAAGGCCTGAGG
>CM050201.1:23012500-23017500 GCA_027475355.1 Coilia nasus | reverse complement strand
CTCCGTCTCCATGGTGACCAGTTTGCGGCCCCCCTCTGCCCCTCCTCCCTCACCTGCTCGGAGGTCTAGTACAAGGCCACTAGGGAGCAGATGTGTGGGTCTCACCTGCTCGGAGGTCTTGTAGAAGGCCACGGAGGCGTTGACCAGCTTGAGGCGGTCCTCCATCTTGAGCATGAGCTGCTGCCAGTGCGAGGCCACGTTCTCGGCGCAGTCGCGGATCATGTCCATGTCGTAGTGGTTGGCCTGCAGCAGCGCCTCCGCCTTCTGCTGCACCTGCAGCGCACTCTGGTGCGTCTTCTACGGGTGGATGAAGGAGGAGAGGAGAAGAGGGAGGCAGAGAAAGAAGGAGAGAGAGAGAGGGAGAGAGAGAGAGAGAGAGAGAGAGAGACAGAGACAGAGACAGAGACCGATAGAGAAACAGAGAGGAGAAAGACAGACAGAGAAAGAGAGACAGCGAGCGAGAGACAGATAGAGACAGAAACAGAGAGAGACAGAGAAAGACCGATAAAGAAACAGAAAGAGAAGAGGGAGAGAGGGAGGAAAAGAACGAGTCTAATTCCGTCAGTACATAATTATTATTCACTGTTACATTACATTGTCAGCCAGGCTGCTTCCACTGAAACACATGAAGAGGAAGAGGAGGAAGATGAAGATGCGGAGGGAGAGAGAGGGATTATGAGACAGACAGAAAGAAAATGGTGACGGATAAAATCAATGGTGTAGTGGGTAAACGGACAGGGAGGTAAATAATGCGCCCAGCATCAAAAAAGGAAGGTAAGGTGGAGAAGAGGAGATGGAAAGACAACAACATGATGGGAAAATAAACGAAAAGCAGAATGACGGATAGGAGCAGAGACGAGGAACGAGGGGGGGGACAAGGAGACGGGAAGAAAAGAAACAGACGAGTACAAGAAAATAGAGTGGAGATGAGAGGGATGATAGCGGAGGGGGGAAATCGACAGACAGAAGAGGAAGAAAAAACGTGGAGAAGGAACGACTGATGGAGTGCACTATATATAGAATCTCAACAAGTCCCAGACACAATGGGAGCTTTAGAGGAGGACAAGAGGAGACACTGACCAAGACAGGACAACAAGAGGCTTGATTGGCAATGCGCTAAAGGCCATAGGAAAGAGAGAAAGAGACTGATGGAGAGGAAGAAAGGATTGTCTCACTGTAAACAGAACAAAAAAAAAGCAAAAAAAAAGAAAAAAAAAGAGCACAGGCGAGGGAATGAGCAGCTCCAAAAGTGTTTAGAACGTTCCAGACGTAGGCTATCTGATCTGGAGCAAAAAAGAGCTCTTTTACTTCCAGTAAACGTGCCCGCAATCTCGATGGAGGCGCCATGAGCGCCGCGGGCAGCCTCCTCTCCCTCTGGCCACGGTGTGAAGGATGCTTTTAGCACCGCTCAGGGAACCTCCTCACAAAGAGCGGAGGGGGAGGATGGGGATGGGGATGGGGAGGGGACACCTTTGTGTGCCTTTTTTTGGCCCTGTTAAAAGCGGTACCAAAGTGGCTGGAAAGAGGGGCTTGCTTGCCCACCAGCCGTGACCTATGGCAACTGAGTGACAAGGACAGGACTGAAGAGGCCCTCCTGGGGTGAAAGGAACTGGTTTTGTGTGTGTGTGTGTGTGTGTGTGTGTGTGTGTGTGTGTGTGCGCGTGTATGTGTATGTGTGTGTGTGTGTGTGTGTGTGAAAGACTCTCACAGGAGCATGATTGCCAAAAGCTCCTTAAGGATTCCAGAGGGCCAAACAAGGACCCTGTGAATGGTTGTTGTTGACATAAGTAGTGTTATTGTTGATGTACAGGACTTGTAGACATGAGTGTGTAAGGTGGAGATTTTTGAGGTGGTTGACCTGAATGTTTGTACACCGTTACTTCAGGCGGTCAAAGGGAGTGTTTGTGTATGTTGAGTGCGTAAATCAAGCTAAGTTTTCTTAATAAGCTTAGCAACGGACACATCCTCTGGTGTGACCAATCTCCCCATATCCTGAGGGAGTTTGGCTCAAGACATGATTTTTTTTCTGGAGAAAGAAGATATACGGGACTATACTACAAACACTGTCTATTGTCATCAATCACGACAATCTGCAATTTCACTACATGTCCTACTACCTAGTATATCTATATATATGTATGTGACAATAAAATATCCTTGTATCCTTGTGTAATATAACGCTATTATTTACTCTTTAACAATAATAATAATAATAATAATAATAATAATAATAATAATAATAATAATAATAATAATAATGATAATAATAATAATAATATTTCTTTATCGTGGAAAGCAGGGACAGATAGACGAAAGGGCATTCAAGACACGGAACCACAAAGAAAGGGGAGAGAACAGATAGATGGCAAAAACAGCTGAGACAGAGAAAAGAAGAGATGGAGAGATGGAGGGAAGACAGGAGGGTTTGGCAGGGAAAAGAGAGGAGAGAGATGGCGCCCCGTCCTCGATGCCATGCTGGAACTGCCATGCTAAATCAAATAGAGGGAAGATGGGAAGTGCTGGTTTTGAATCAGGTAGATGGGAAGATGGAACCACAGTGGGGCAGAAAAGAGATAAGAGGATAGCACAGTGGAGACTGAGGGAAGGAAAGAGAGGTGGAGGGAGGGAAGACAGGAGGTTTGGCAGGAAGAAGAGGATAGTAAGATAGAGGAGGGGAGGATGGCGCCACTAAGAGGGAGAAAAGAGAGAATAGAACAGTGGGAAGCACAGGGAGATGGAGGGAAGACAGGGGATTTGGCAGGAAGGAGAGGATAGAATAGAAAGATAGAGGAGGGGAAGATGGAGCCACTAAGTGGGAGAAAAGAGGATAGCACAGTGAAGACTGAGGGAAGCAAAGAGAGATGAAGGGAGAGGAAACAGGGGATTTGGCAGAGAGGAGAGGAAGATAGGAGAGGAGAGGAGAGGAGAGGAGAGGAGAAGATGGAACCACTAAGAGGGAGAAAACAGAGAATAGAACAGTGGGAAGCACAGAGAGATGGAGGGAGGACAGGGGATTTGGCAGGAAGGAGAGGATAGAAAGATAGAGGAGGGAAAGATGGAGCCACTAAGTGGGAGAAAAGAGATAAGAGGATAGCACAGTGAAGGCTGAGGTGGTTGGAGAGGAGAGTAAAGAAAGATGGCGGTAGAGGGAAGGCAGGAGGGTTTGGCAGGGAGGAAAGTAGAGGATAGGAAAATAGAGGAAAGGAGAGGAGAGGAAGATAAAGGAGAGGAAGACGGAGGGGAAAGGAAGAGGGCGGTGGAGGGATAGGAAGATAGAGAATAGGAGAAGAGAGGAAGACAGAGGAGAGGATAATGGAGAGGAGAGGAGAAGACAGAGAGGAGAGGAAGATGGAGTGGAGAGTAGAGGAAGGCGGGGAGGAGAGGAAAGGAAAATAGATAGGATAGGATAGGAGAGTAGAGGAAGACGAAGAGAAGAGCAGAGGAAGATGGCGGCTTACCTCGATGGCGTGCTGGAACTGCTCGTGCTCGCGCTGCAGCTGCTCGGCCTCCTGGAGGGAGCTGGCCGTGATGAGCCCCGCGTTCAGCATCGACTCCCCGTTACGGATCCAGCCCAGCACCTGACACACACACAGGTACAAAGACACAGTTACACACACACACACAGGTACAAAGACACAGTTACACACATACACACGGGTACATACATATTTATTCACATACGCCAACACACCCAGGCAGGTACAAATAAACAATAATACACACAAATACACACAAACCAACACACATAAGTAGGTGCAAACACAAAAACTCTCTCTCTCTGACACACACACATGCACACAGATCTTGTCAGTGTGGAGCCTGCAGTGCACACATGTTGAGGTGATGCTGTGAAAGGCCTGCTCTGGGCTGTGCTCGTGTGTGTGTGTGTGTGTGTATGTGTGTGTGTGTGTGTGTGTGTGTGTGTGTAAGGTGCTTTAATTAGGCCGTGCCATTGGCTGCCCTCTGGCTCTCCCCATAGACAGACAACTCATCAGCAGGGCTCTGGGTCACCTCCGTGTGTGTGTGTGTGTGTGTGTGTGTGTGTGTGTGTGTGTGTGTGTGAGAGCTTCATACACACACTAGAGAGTCTGAGGAAGTTAGAGTGTGTGCCATTGTCATTTTCCACAGTAGATAGATGAAACAGCTTCAGGCAGATTGCAAGTGCGCCTGTACGTGTTCAGATAGATGCAAATGTGCAAGGGCTTAGAGTGTGTGTTTGTATATGAATTTGTGCCTGTGTGACTTTGAGAGTGAAAGTTTGTGTTTATGTTTACTTGCTACCATCATGGCCTACAGGTGGCGTAGTTGCACCTGTAGGCCAGCTGTCTGTTCTAAAGTGTGCAAGTGTGTGTGTGTATGCGTGTGTTTGTGTGTGTGAGCGAGAGTGTGTGTGGGGGTGTGTTTCTGGGTTTAAACAGGTGGGATAGGAACACATACTGCAGGTGT
This sequence comes from Coilia nasus, assembly GCA_027475355.1. Taxonomy (NCBI): domain Eukaryota; kingdom Metazoa; phylum Chordata; class Actinopteri; order Clupeiformes; family Engraulidae; genus Coilia; species Coilia nasus. The sequence goes on along the minus strand of CM050201.1, from coordinate 23,013,054 downwards.
CGGCAGTGCTGCTCTGTGTGTGTGTGTGTGTGTGTGTGTGTGTGTGTGTGTGTGTGTGTGTTTACTTGTTTGACCTCAGCCTGTAGGTGGCGTAGTTGCACACACTGCTCCAGGTGTCGGCGGTGCTGCTCTGTGTGTGTGTGTGTGTGTGTGTGTGTGTGTGTGTGTGTGTGTTTACCTGTTTGACCTCAGCCTGTAGGTGGCGTAGTTGCACACACTGCTCCAGGTGTCGGCGGTGCTGCTCTGTGTGTGTGTGTGTGTGTGTGTGTGTGTGTGTGTGTGTGTGTGTGTGTGTGTGTTTACCTGTTTGACCTCAGCCTGTAGGTGGCGTAGTTGCACACACTGCTCCAGGTGTCGGCGGTGCTGCTCTGTGTGTGTGTGTGTGTGTGTGTGTGTGTGTGTGTGTGTGTGTTTACCTGTTTGACCTCAGCCTGTAGGTGGCGTAGTTGCACACACTGCTCCAGGTGTCGGCGGTGCTGCTCTGTGTGTGTGTGTGTGTGTGTGTGTGTGTGTGTGTGTGTGTGTTTGTGTGTGTGTGTGTGTTTACCTGTTTG
>CM050201.1:23005000-23007500 GCA_027475355.1 Coilia nasus | reverse complement strand
ACACACATACACACTCTTTGTCATGATCATAAATCAACAACCCCCATGGCAGCCCCCAAAAAACAAACGAACACACCCTCTCATTTTAGCAGTAGCTCAGTTTTTTTTTTTTTTTAAGCAGTCATCAGAAAACACGCTCTGTCATTTTAGATTTTCAAATACTTCTAAGCAGAACCCTTTAGAATAGGGAGAGAAGTCAAACAAAGGCTTACTTGAAAAAACCTACTGGACTTGTACGACACATGTACACTCAAATTCTCCTTTCCGGTGTTCATGTTTGACTTGATCTATAGGACATGGAGACTGGTCAGCAGCACAGGCACACACACACACACACACACATAAACACACACACACACACACACACACACACACACACACACCATGTGAACACCTCTCTCTGTAGTCTCTGGAGTGATTTACTGTTGACAGCAATGAGGGACTCTCCAATTCCAATCTCAACACACACACATACACAAACACAAACACACACACACAAACACACACACACACACACACACAAACACTCTCTCTCACACATCATCGCTGACACACAGGCAGACAGCTGCTCCCTTCGTGTGAGAGCAGGCATGACCTGAAGTTGACCTCCTGACTTTGAAGTGTAGTGTGTGAGTATGCGTATGTGTAGTGTGTATGGATGTGTGTGTGTACGCGTGTGTGTGTGTACGCGTGTTTGTGTGTGAACTACAAGGGAGTTAACCTCCTGACTCTTGTGTGTAGTGTGTACGGGCGCATGTAAGTATGTGTGTGATTCTCTGTGTGTGTATAGGGATAAGTGTGCATATGTGGGTAAGAAATTGTGTGTGAATATGTGTGTGTTGGGGTAGGTGAACGTATGTGTGTAAGCAACTGTGTGTGTGTGTATGTGGTGGTATGTGTGCGTATCTGTGTAAGCAATTGTGTGTGTGTGTGTGTGTGTGTGTGTGTGTGTGTGTGTGTGTAGTAGAGCAGCAGAGAGCTCATCACTCTCCAGGGACACCTCCTCCCTCCCTCCCTCCCTCCCTCCCTCCCTCCCTCCCTCCCTCCCTCCCTCCCTCCCTCCCTCCCTTCCTCCCTGCCTGCCTGCCTGCCTGCCTGCCTGCCTGCCTGCCTGCCTGCCTGCCTGCCTGCCTGCCTGGGAGGTGCTTGATACACAAACCACGGCCTCACCACACTCCCACCACAGGGGGAAACGCCCCGACATAAGAAACTGCCCTTATCTTATTTAAAACCCTTCTTTAAACACACACATATATGTATATATACACACACATACACACAGGCATACACACACACAAACACACCCTGCCTGCATTCTCACAAAGGAGATCCATGCACACACACCCCCATTAAAGTATTGTGGGAGTATTTCTGAGGGGTAGGTATCTCTGTGGCTGCATTATGTGTGTGTGTGTGTGTGTGTGTGTGTGTGTGTGTGTGTTGTGTGTGTGACATACGCACACACGACACAACATACGGCACACAAGGCTATAGCACAACACTCAAAGATGAGTATCTTTATTACAGCGTAATCTGAATGTCTGTGTGTGTGACAGCCATATCTTTGTTGCTGCAGAATCTATGTTTGTGTGTGTGTGTGTGTGTGTGTGTGTGTAAGTGTGTGTGTGTGAGAGAGATGATCGCGCTCACATCAATGGCATCGCGCTCGAAGATGCGCAGCTGCAGGAAGAGCTCGAGCTTGATCTTCCTCTCCTGGAAGAGCTCCTCCATCTGGGCCTGCGCCTCGTCCAGCTGCTGCAGCACGCTCTCGATGTGGTTGATGGAGCTGTTGTGCGGGGTCTTGTTGCTGGAGATGGCAGAGTCCCTGTAAACACACACACACACACACGCATGCATACACAAACACACACACATATGCACACACAAACATACAGATACACATACACACGCATGCACACACAGATACACACACAGACACATACACACACACGTTAGCAAGATGTATGGAGAAAAAGAGGGGGAGGAAGGCATTTTTTCCCTTCATTTCTGTGCTACAACTTGCTATGCTGTGCTGTGCTGTGCTGTGCTGTGCAGTGCTATGCTGTGCTGTGCTGTGCAGTGATCCCAAAGACATGCACTGATAGCAAATTTATCCGTTGCTATGCCAACATGTGAATCCGAACATCAGGGAGTTTGGGAAAGAAGGAGAGAGAGAGAGAGAGAGAGAGAGAGAGAGAGAGAGAGAGAGGGAGGGAGAAAAAGACAGAGTAGTAGAGAGGGAGAGAGTAGTAGAGAGCGAGAGCCAAATTAAAAAAGGCTAAAAGACAAATGCCATCACGAAGACAGAGAGAAGGGCTGAGAAGGAGAGATGGAGAAAGGGATGAAAAGAGGTGAGCGGAAGAAAGAGAGGAAAGGAAAAGGGTGAGAGAGAGGAATGGGGACATAAAGAGAGTGTGTGATAGCCTGAGTGAAATGAGCCGTAATTGAATTTTTAAAACGGTAATCCTTCACTCAAACAATCACTGCTAATCATAATATT
>CM050201.1:22985000-23000000 GCA_027475355.1 Coilia nasus | reverse complement strand
GTGTGCGCATGAGTAAGTGAGTGTGTGTGCATGAGCGAGTGAGTGTGTGTATGAGTGTATATGAAAGAGTGTGTGAGTGTGACGGTGTGTGTCTGGTGTATGTGTGCAGGAGTAAGTGAGTGTGATTGTATGAGTGGGTGAGTGGAGGTGTGTGTGTGTGTGTGTATATGAGTGTGTGTGTGTGTGTGTGTGTGTGTGTGTGTGTGTGTGTGTGTGTGTGTGTGCGCGGCACCTACCTCAGCTGCTGGATGAGGTCCTCTCCCTCCTTGATGACGTTGACGGTGACCTGCAGCGTGGTCTGCTGCTGCTGGCCGAAGCGCTTGATGAGGTCCTGCACGGCCTCCACAGACTCCGCATACACGTCATCCAACAGCTCCTTCTGCAGCTCCTCCAGCCAAGTCCACAGCTGCACACGCACACACACACACACACAGAGAACCACACACCCGCACACACACAGACACCCACGCACACATGCGCGCACACGCACGCACGCACACACACACACACACACACACACACACACACACACACACACACACACACACACAGAAGCAGAGACACGCACGCACACACACAAGGCAAAGAGACACGCACACAAGCACAGACACAAACAATTACAGTAAGGTTCAGACTAGTGCACTGCAAAAGTCTAATTAAATAATACATTTCCTAAACCCTCTATTCCAAAACCTGAACCAAACATCTGAGGTTGACACCAATTTAAAGTTAGCATAGCATTAAAAGTAACTGCACTTTTTGTGAATGACTTGTCTGAATGAAATATGGCGACTGTCTAACATTCACAAAATAACACAGTGGTATTAACGTTTATACAGGAAAAAGAACACATATTGCAAAAAAAAAAAATGGTACAGACTGCATTTTCTGCAGCTGACTGTCATCTTTTCTGCACGATACGGAGTGGCTGTCCAAGCAGTCTGGACCTGCATCAACATTCTCATACTTAAAGGGCAGTATGCACGTTTGTACAAGGGGGAAAAAAAGAACAGACATTGCATAAAAGTAGCTGCCCTGAGCTTTTGTTGTTAATGGTCATCTTTGCTGTACAAAACACACAGTGCCAACACTAGCCTGCAGCCTTGACCTGCATTAACATTCTCATCCTAAAACAGCAGTACACACATTTGTACAAGCAAAAAAAAAAAAAAAAAAAAGACACTGCATTAAAAAGTAGCTGCGTGGGTTTTTGTTGCTAATTGTTGTCTTTGCTGTACAAAAACACAGTAGCTGTCTAGCAGTCCTGACCTGCATTAACATTTGTCATACCAAAACAGTGGTAAACAGAGAAAAAAATAAGGGACATTGCATAAAAGTAGGTGCCCTGAATTTTGGCAATTGGTAATGGTCGTCTTTTGCTGTACAAAACAACTTTATTTTCCCAGCTTGGGATCAATAAAGTAAATCTATCTATCCATCAATCTGTCTAAAACAGTAGCTGTCTAGCAGTCCTGACCTGCATTAACATTGTTATACTAAATCAGTGGTATACACAGTGGCTATCTAAGCAGTCCTGACCTGCATTAATATTCTTATACTAAATCAGTGGTATACACAGTGGCTATCTAAGCAGTCCTGACCTGCATTAATATTCTTATACTAAATCAGTGGTATACACAGTGGCTATCTAAGCAGTCCTGACCTGCATTAATATTCTTATACTAAATCAGTGGTATACACAGTGGCTATCTAAGCAGTCCTGACCTGCATTAATATTCTTATACTAAATCAGTGGTATACACAGTGGCTATCTAAGCAGTCCTGACCTGCATTAATATTCTTATACTAAATCAGTGGTATACACAGTGGCTATCTAAGCAGTCCTGACCTGCACTTCCGCTGCCCAGGTGTGTGCCTCTGCCCCTGCCCCTGCCCCTGCCCCTGCCCCCGCGCCCACGGCTGGTCTGCAGTCCCCCGAGCTCTCCGCTCCTGCCCGCCGCCCCGCCACCTTCATGACGCCCTCATATCCATGCAGAGCAGCGCAGAGCAGACGCCGCCGCGAGGCAGATCCACCGTGTGTTCACTGTGTAATCCAGAGTTTGTGTGTGTATCTGTGTGTGTGTGTGTGTGTGTGTGTATTTCTGACGCATCCCCCTAGTCTTAGTCAAGATTCTTATCTGTCTCGATCCCTGCCGATTGTCTGGCTCCCCCAACACACAGAGTACGCCTACACCCAAACACACACACACTCAGAGTACGCCCCTCTGCTAACCCACACACACACACTCAGAGTACGCCTACACCCAAACACACACACACACTCAGAGTACGCCCCTCTCCTAACTCACACACACACACACACACACACACTCAGAGTACGCCCCTCTCCTAACTCACACACACACACACACACACACACACACACACACACACACACACAGACACAGACACAGACACACACGCACTCCACGAGGCTGCAGCTGTGGAGCACTAGAGACAGTGCTCAGGGCTGATCCGGGAGAAGTCTGTCGTAGAACCTTCTGGGCTTCCAGACTCCCTCCCATCTAGTCTAGTCTGGCTGAGATCCCCCCGTCTGTGTCCCCAGAAGAGCACTTTCGCTCGCTCGCTCGCTCTCTCGCTCACCGCCACCACAGCTGCGTGACAAAGATGATGCCACTGGCGGCCCATCCAGAGGAAGAGGAGGAGGAGGATGCGGCGGGGGAAAAGAGGGAATGGCAAACGCATCCCATCTTTAAACAGTACTTCCTTTTTTTAAGTGCTCTAACTGACCTGGGAACAGTTCTGGTCTAATCTGATTCAATGATTTACGCTAAGCTAATGGCTAAAGTGCTACTGCCAGATGCGGAGATCGTCTGAGTTGGAAAATCAGCCTGTTTCCCAAAAATGTGGAGTGTTTGTTTAAGGCCACAGTATGCAATTTCTTATAACAAAATCCACATCATCCGTGGCACGTGAAGGCTGCCGTGTACCTACTGAAATAAGTGACTATGAGCCAGAAGCGCGTGGATAAAAATAACTGAACTAAACTCAGAAACTTCCAAATGTGCCAGAAATGCTCTGCGATGTTCCCGCACTGTTTCTGGTATGATACAGTGACGAACACTGGTCGAAAATGTTTCAATTAGGCCTGGCATACCTCTGGAACCGACCTGGATAATGGGCATGTTCCCTGTTTGTAACTATGGGCTGTGTTATGCTGGGAGCTTCCAGAAGCCAAGAACTGCAAGTCACTGGATATACACAGAGCCCCAGTTGCACATACCCATCGGTGTATCCAGTGTGTAATAGCCACCGCCCCTCCCTGCTTTAAATGTCCCATGGCTCTTTGTCTGCTGGACATGACTACAAGGCAGCTCATCATGACGTGCTAGCAACCAAAGGGATGGCCACAGTTAAGACTCCATTCTAAACGCTATTAACATTCACATCCACCCTGTCCCTACAGCATCGTTTTCACAGACTGTACACACACACAGACGCAAACACACACACACACACACATACACACACACACACACACACACACACAGACACACACACACACACACACACACTTTAGAGCAGCTCCACACTCTCAACCGATCTGGGATCAATTTCCTTCCCCAAGTCACTGGCAAAGGCCACTACACGGCCCCTGCTAATGTGTCTCTATCGCTCCTCTTCAAAACATTACTCATCTCTCAAAGTGACTCGTCTGCAATGCAGCCATGTTTTAACATTCAGCCCATAAAGGGGCTGCCTGTAGCCTGGCTGTCGCATCAAGCTCATAGAGGGAGTTTAGTCTGGCAAAGATCCCGAAGACAGGAAGCTCTCAGAGGTGGGATCAACAGGCGTCTTTCAAATGCCGCTACATACTACCGGACAGAGCTACACCAATTTTTCCATTGGTGCCCAATTTTTTGGGCAAAGGAACAGCTGATTATAGGCAGGCTGGCCAGACTGACTTGAATGTGAAAATGTATGCAGCATCACAGGCAGTGACTAATTGACAACTTCTATTCCCAGTCGACAACATATCAGCATGCTGACCTTTGTTTTTTTAATCAGTCTACAATTTTCCAAATTCAGCCATGGCCATATACCCCAGTTTGGTGGCTACTATAATTACATAGTTGCCTAACTGACACGTTCCTGTGACCTACCAGCACCTAGACTTAGGACTGTGCACGTAATTTTATTTTATTATTTTTACCCATCTATAATTTTCCATATTCCTCCACTGCACCATGGGCACGGGGTGGTGTGTGTGTGTGTGTGTGTGTGTGTAACAGTGTGTGTGCTCAGTCACTCACCTCTTTGACGTGTGTGTGGAAGGCGACGGACATGTCGAGCAGGACCTTGCGCTGCTCCACGCGCCGCACGAAGTCCTGGATGCGGTCCTCCAGCTGGTGCGCGGCCTGGTAGATCTCCTCGGGGTCGCACTCGCCCGTCTGCGCCAGCTGCTCCGCTGCCTCCAGCAGCTTGTCCGCGTTGGTGTACGTGTTCTAGAAGGACACACACACACACAGTTAGATCATGGCTAACATGTGCTCTAGAGGGAGCAACCCAGCAACACACACACACATGCAGCTTGTCTGCGTTGGTGTACCCGTTCTGCACAACACACACACACACACAGTTACATCACGGCTTACATGTGCTCCAGAGAGAACAACCCAGCAACACACACACACATGCAGCTTGTCTGCGTTGGTGTACTGTACGTGTTCTACACGACACACACACACACACACACACACACACACACAAACAGTTACATCATGTTTCACATGTGCTCCAGAGAGAACAACCCAGCAACACACACACATGCAGCTTGTCTGTATTGGTGTACATGTTCTACAGGGGCCACACACACACACACACACACAGACACAGACACAGTTAGATCATGGCACATATATACTTAAGAGCAAGCAACCCGGCAACACACACACATGCAGCTTGTCTGTGTTAATGTATGTGTTCTAGAGGGGCCACACACACACACACACACACACACACACACACACACACACACACACACACACACACACACACACACACACACACACTTACATCATGGCTCACATGTGCTCTAGAGGAAGCAACTCGGCAACACACACATGCAGCTTGTCTGCGTTAGTGTATGTGTTCTAGAGGGGCCACACACACACAGTTAGATCATGGTTCAGATGTGCTCAAGAGGGAGAAACCCAGCAACACACACACATGCAGCTTGTCTGTGTTGGTGTACATGTTCTTAGAGGGGTGACCCAGCCACACACACACATTTAGGTGGCTCACATGTGCCAACATATAAATTCACACACACGATTAGAGATGGTTAGCATGCTCCAACATACAAGTTCACACACACACATACCCCCACACAATTAGTTGCCTCTAATGCACCAACATATGACTTAAACATACATACACACACAGTTACAATGTATGAATTCGCACACAAACACACGCACACACACTCGCAGGTTACGACTCTCATGAAGAGCATTCATTATCACTTCAATTGAGACACACATACACACACACAATCTAGTTCAGAACACGCACATTCACACACTCACACTCATGCAGACACACACTCGGATTACATAAAGCCACACACACAGTCAAAGTGTTAGTATTTCAGCAGTAACTGCACACCAGAGTACGCCAAAACACTCATCAGAGCATCCTAATTCTCAGCCTTTGTCGTCTTTGCTAACGCACTAATTGTCTGCTAATTTAGAAAAGATGTCAGAAAAACTCTCAGGGGTTGGATGATCAGAAGTAGGTTAATGAGGGAGGCGTGCTGCCAGCGTGACACACAAACATGAACGGGTGAGAGGGTTTACCTGCGCCACTTCCTCAAAGTCCTCGTGGCGTTTCTGAAGGGCTCGGGCCCGATGGAGCGACTTCCCCACGCCTGTGTGCTTACTGAGGAACGCCTCGCCATGGTTCTCAATCCAGTCCAGTACCTACACACACACAGTTACACACACAGAGTCACACACGCAGTCACACACACAACCCAACACACACACACACACAAACCCATACACACACACACACACAGGGAAACACACACAGACATCATTACTCCTATGTACATTTTTCCACCGATTGTGGAACATTCTAAAAGATTCTGTGGTCTAAAATCCATGCTATATGAGTAACAGATTTGTTCTTTTCCCTTTCTCTGTGCTTGTGTAAAGACACAGCGTTTACAAACCAACAGTTTAATGTGATGGGGCAGTGGGGGCCTGGCGGTTAAGGTATCAGACTTGTGACCGCAGGATCGCAGGTTCGAATCCAACACCTGCCAGTAGTGCCACTGAGGTGCCCTGAGCATGGTACCGTCCCCACACACACACACACACACACTGAGGTACCCTGAGCATGGTACCGTCCCCACACACACACACACACACACTGAGGTACCCTGAGCATGGTACCGTCCCCACACACACACACACACACACACACACACACTGAGGTACCCTGAGCATGGTACCGTCCCCACACACTGCTCCCAGGGAGCCGTTGTCATGGCTGCCCCCTGGTCACGTGTGTGATGGGTTAAATGCAAAGTCAATGTCGTCGTGTACACTGTGTGCTGTGGTATGCCATGTAATCACAATGCCACTTGGTCATGTTTGTGTTTGTTTTGTTAAATCAACAAAAGACACCACTGTGCCACAATGTAACCCACTCTACACCATGACGTAACGACCATCTTTGTGCCATCGTCTGCTAAGGGTTGCTTCTGTGCAGGAAGATGAGTTGTGAAGCAGGCTGGATCAGCCTTGAGAACTTTCAGAGCCCTCAGAGCTCCAAGCTGCTGTCCCTCTCCTTCCCATCTGCAGCGAGTTTGAGCCAGCACAGCCACCCACTCAAATCCCTCCCTCCATCTCTCCCTCCCTCCCAACTCTCTTCTCTTGCTCTCCGCAAACTCTCAAGCTCCCTCCTCTCCGCAAACTCTCAAGCTCCCTCTTTCTTTTCTTTCTCCGTCCCTGAGTACTGTATACGCTTCTCTCCTCTCCTCTCCTGCTTCCTCCTCTTACAGCCACACTCACACTCATCCTGTCTTTTCCTCCTGACTTCTTGAGCACTGTGTATCTTTCTCTTGCTTGAGAGCACTGCTATTTCAGCCCCCATTCTTTCTGTCTACTGTTCACTCTCGCCATTCCCCATGCGGCAATCCCAACCTCTTCTCACATGACACTTTCTGCCCGACTTCATTTATTCCTTCATCATTCTTCCCCCTTTCCCTGTTTCAGTATGTTCCCTTTAGTTTTCTCTTTCTCTCTCTCTCGCTCTCTCTCATATCCCTCTCTCCTCTTCATTCCATCTCCCTTCATCTTCAGCCACTACTTGAGGAATGCCCTGGCCTGCACCTGGAAACAGGTTGCCATGGAAACAGCTGCCTTGCACAAAAAAAAAAAAAAGTATCGGCGGCGCAGTGAGCAGAACTCTTTTTTTTCTGCACAGCATAGCAAAACTAGTGAAACAGAGAGAGAAAGAAAAAGAGGGAGAGAGAGAGAAACAGGAACGGGAGAGAGACAGAGGGAGAGAGAAAGAGAGAGAGAGAAAAAGGGGGGAGGGGGCGGAGAGAGAGGGACGAAAAGAGGGAGAGAGAGTCAGAGAGAGAAGAAGAGGGAGAGGGAGAATAAGAGAGAACGAGAGGGAGAGACAAGAAAAGAGAGAGAAAGAAAGAGGGAAAACTTGGGAAGTCAGAGTTAATGCGGGTAAAGCCAGCGAATAAGAAACAGGCAAAGCGGGAGGGAATCCATTAATTGCATGCCGCCATTTGGCCTTAGTGAGGACACCAACCTTACCTAATGCTGTAACAGAGCCAAACACACACACACACACACACACACACACACACACACACACACACACACACACACAGTTTCATGTTTAACCCCCTGCAGGGAGGTGCAGGCTTCCCCAGTAATTAGACACTGTAGTGAAAGCCCTCTATAGTGCAGTCCTCTGGAAAGGGCAGCGCTTCCACACTCTACCCTCCAGCTTCAGCAAACACACTGCGGCACTCAGTAGTTTTAGAGTAACAGTGTGTGCATGTGTGTGTGTTTGTATGTGTGTGTGTGTGTGTGTGTGTGTTATGTGAGTATGTGTGTGTGTGTTTGTATGTATGTGTGTGTTAGAAAGCTAGGGACACATCACAACTTTGCCTATCTATCCTAGCAGTGCGTAATAGGATGTGTTTAGACATTTTACCTACTAGACATTCTCCTCATACAAACAACTGTCTGTGTATGTGTGTGTGTGTCTGTGTATGTGTGTGTGTGTGTGTGTGTGTGTGTGTGTTTGTGTGTGTGTGTTCAGGCAGAGAAAGACAGACAGACAGTTGGACATCCTGCTCTATTGTACAGCTGTGGAGAATAGTTTCCAGTGGCCCTGCAGTGGGAGTTGTGGAAGTTTGAATGTGTATGTGTGTGTGCGTGTTTTCCTTATTGACTGTCCCAGTGGAAAAGCCATAAGTTCTGTCCGAGACACACAACATTGTGTGTGTGTGTGTGTGTGTGTGTGTGTGTGTGTGTGTGTGTGTGTGTGTGTGTGTGTGTGTGTGTGTGTGTGTGTGTGTGTGCTTGTGTATGTGTGTGTGTTTGTGTACCCTGCATTCAGCGAATGTTTACCTCAAGCATATCCTGTGGGAACACTGCTAGCTGCAGGCATTGATCCAAGCGGACCTTGCAGTGTGGGTACATTTGTTTGTGTGTGACCTTGTGTACTGGAAGAATGGGATTGTGATTCTGTGTGTGTGTGTGTGTGTGTGTGTGTGTGTGTGTGTGAAGAGGACTGTGTGCATGTGTGTGTGTGTGTGTGGAGATGGGAAGAAGAGAGCGATTGTGCTTGAAGAGATGGGGACAGTGTGTGTGTGTGTGTGTGTGTGTGTGTATGTGTGTGTGTGTGTGTGTGTGTGAGGGGATTACAGATTGTGTAGGTGTCAGTATGTGTGTATCCCCTCTTGGCTGTCCTATTGGGAAACCCATGAGTTCGGTCAAAAACATAAAACATTTTGTGTCTGTGTGTACGTGTGTTTGTGTCTGTGTGTACGTGTCCATGAGAGTGAGAGCACTGTTTGTGTATGCATGTGTCTATGAGTCTATGAGTGCTGTGTGTGTGTGTGTGTGTGTGTGTGTGTGTGTGTGTGAGCGTTTAAGATCTCCACATCTGTACCCCGCTTGCCCCAGAGCAGTGTCCCGCTCCTGGCCAGCGGTCACAGAAGTGCTGGGGCATGTGGGTCTGGTGCAGCAGTGGCGTGCTGTGGGAAGGCTGCCAGTGAGAATAACCGGCGACTCAAGCTTGACATGAAGCCCAGTTTGGAGCTACTGCCAAAAAGCAGCATGCTATTACAAGTTGGAGCTTGCTAATGAATGTTTATGTATAGTGTATGTGTGTATGGATGTGTGTCCGTATGTGTATGTATGTAACAGTGACATGTGTTTGCGTCTAAACCTGCTGCACCTCCTGCTGGAACACACACACATCTGCAGGCGCTGGGGCAAGTTGTCTGTGTGTGTGCGCGCGTGTGTGTGTGCACTGTTTTGTTTGTGTGTTTGCTTGCTGGAAGACACAGCAGCTGCAGGCTATGTGTGTCAGCCTGTGTGTGTGTGTGTGGGTGTGTGTATGTTCGTGTGCATACTGGTTTGTAGGTGTGTTTACCTGCTGCATGTTCTGCTGGAACACACAGAGCTGCAGGCACTGGTGCAGGCTATACGTGTGTGTGTGTGTGTGTGTGTGTGTGTGTGTGTGTGTGTGTGTGTGTGTGTGTGTGTGTGTGTGTGTGTGTGTGTGTGCATACTGGTTTGTTGGTGTGTTTACCTGCTGCATGTTCTGCTGGAACACACAGAGCTGCAGGCACTGGTGCAGGCTATATATGTGTGTGTGTGTGTGTGTGTGTGTGTGTGTGTGTGTGTGTGTGTACATGTTTACCTGCTGTACATCCTGCTGGAACACACATAGCTGCAGGCACTGGTGCAGGCTATATATGTATGTGTGTGTGTGTGTGTGTGTGTGTGTGTGTGTGTGTGTGTGTGCATACTGGTTTGTTGGTGTGTTTACCTGCTGCATGTTCTGCTGGAACACACAGAGCTGCAGGCACTGGTGCAGGCTATATATGTGTGTGTGTGCGTGTGTGTGTGTGCGTGTGTGCATGTTTACCTGCTGTACGTCCTGCTGGAACACACACAGCTGCAGGCGCTGGTGCAGGCTATATATGTATGTATGTATGTATGTATGTATGTATGTATGTGTGTGTGTGTGTGTGTGTGTGTGTGTGTGTGTGTGTGTGTGTGCGCGCATGTTTACCTGCTGTACGTCCTGCTGGAACACACACAGCTGCAGGCGCTGGTGCAGGCGGACCTTGCGGTGCTGCCAGATGTTCTCCAGCTGCCGCTGGTGGTGCAGCACCTCGTGGATGACGTCCAGCACGTGGTGCACCGCCTTGGAGTAGTTGGCCGAGGCCGTCAGCGAATCGGCACTGCCGGGGGTGAGGGGTCTCTGCAGCTTGTCCAATAGGGCTTTCCCGTCTTGGCTCACCTGCAGGAGAAGAGGAGGCGGGGTGGGGCGGAGCAGAGCAACAAGGGAGAAAGGAATGAGTTCAGGCTGGGTGTGTGTAAGAGAGTTTGTGTGTGTGTGTGTCAGCATTCCTGGTTCTTTAGCTACTATGTGTGTGTGTGTACGTGTGTGCGCGCATGTGTGCGTGTTTTAGTGTAAATTGCACATTTGGTGTCTGGTGAAACACAATTTCAGTCCTCTGTGTAATGCTTGTTACATAGTGTATTGACAATAAAGTACACTCTGACTTTGACTAGTACACGAGTACACACATGCGTGCCCACACAGAGTGCTTTTTTTCAAAAATCACAGTTATAATTTCCATTGTTGAACAGAACACAATGTGTCGATAATGATAGCTGTTGTGGCAACTTGTGGTGATGATGGGCTGGAAGAGCTTTATTGTGTCAGCCCACACACACCGTCACAATGATGTCTTTGTGCTTGGCTTCTTTATGCGTCGTCATAAGTGTACATGACAACACACACACTGATATCAAGACACACAACCTCGCAGCAATGACTTGCTATGAGAAGCTACTGAAGGCTACACTACGTTTATGAGATGGCCTCTAGGCCAGAAAAATACACACACACACAAAACGGTGGAAAACTCCACAACACCATTATGACACAGTATATCATCGCATACACACACAGACAGACACACACATATAGAAAAAGTAAAAGTCAAGTGGAACCATTACGAAAATTCACACCAGCCACCAGCCAAATGCAGGCAAAATATGAGACTGTCTGGTAGATTTCGGACACAAAAAAATAATTTACTGTTGTGCGGCCGAAAAATGTTACCCTTTATTTGTCAGTGTTAAGTTAATTTCCACCCTTGACACACACATATGAATAGGTACACGTACACACACACACACACACACACACACACACGTGTAAACAGCAGTGTATTACCTAAACAGCAGTGTATAAGTTAAGTTAATTTCCACCCTCGACACACACATATGAATAGGTACACGTACGTACACACACACACACACACACACACACACACACGTGTAAACAGCCATGTCTTACCTCTGAGTATGCTGCAGTGATGTGCTCATAGAGGCCCTGGTGGTGGTGGATTGCGTCCTCAAGGTCCTGCAGCTCTGAAGGCAGCTCCACCTCCCCGCACGCCTTACACCACGAGTCCACATTGCTCATGTACTGCGCACACACACACAAGCACGCACACACACACACACACACACACACACACACACACACACACACACACACACACAGACTAGAGTGAGTACCTGCATGTCAAAACATCAAACCCTCCTCACCACACTGAGCACAGGAGTGGGCACAGTACAAACCCCATCTTCACAGTCAGGGTCTAAGTGCCCCAGCATGGATGCATATTCCTACAAGATGCCAACAACACTGTTCAGACCTCAGGGAATGCTCCATGAGAGAGAGAGAGAGAGAGAGAGAATGCATGTGTGCTGTGTGTCTATGCGTGTGTGTGTGTGTGTGTGTGTGTGTGTGTGTGTGTGTGTGTGTTTGTGTGTGTGGTGGGCTAGAGAGATAAAAAAACAAAAGCACATCAAATGAAATTTAAAAAAAAGAGAAAAAGAAATCTCAAGCGAGTGCAGAAAGGGGAGTGATGTACATTCACATAGACGAGCCAAATCAAAGAGAGAGGAGCCCTGTCAGTCAATCTTTGATCTCGCCGTCTCTCATCTCTGGCTCCCTGACATAACACGGGGCGCAGGGCGGAGGCCTAACCTTCCAGAAGTTTCCAGAGAGTGGAAATAATGCATGAAGTCATGCAGTGTACGTCTGACAGGAAAACAGCGTGAGGTGTTGCCATGTGTAGGAGAGAAGGGTTTTGATTTGTATACAGCCATAACATCAGGACGCTTTTATAAACCCGTATGGAATCCAGATGGAAATGGGAGGCTGAATAATTTAGCGGAGAAAAAAAAAACAGCTGTGTTCCAACAAACTGAAACTACATAATTGCACATATATACTACATATCAATTCTATTCAAAAAAAGGAAAAAAAGGGAAAGGCATGGAGACACAGAGGGAGACAGATGGACTACATGATGTAAATATATACATATCTTTTTTTTTTTCTTCTTCAAAAAAAGACAAAAAATGGAAAGACAGAGACACAGATGGACAGACTCACAGACAGATGTCAGTCAGACAGGTAGATAGGAAAAAGAGAAAGAGAGAGAGAATAATCAAACAGAGGAAAGAGAATGAAAAAGAGAGAGAGAGAGAGAGAGCCCAGCCCTGTTTTGTCGCAACAGGGCATACTTTCCCCGGTCTGCTGTGCAGCTGCAGTGGAGCTTATTAAAAAATCAAGAGCTGGAGCTAAAACAGCAAAACATGTTTCTGTGGACGTGTCTCTTTTTTCCCCCCATCGAAAGCAGACAATCCCAAAATCATGTGCTAAACAATGAGATTAGCTTTTCACCAACATTTGCATTCACAAGTCTGTATTCCACACAGAATTACACTTACAAACATCAGCAAAAACAATTAATATGCATAAACATAAACTATGTTTCTGTAAAAAAACACTTCAAATAAATTCAAATCAAAGTCTTGACAGACAACCAGGTCCCATCAGCCCTCTGAAAGTTGTATTTGCCATCAGATAAACAAAGCAACTGATATGTACACCCATCCACACAATTACTTTGCCTTAAGACGAAGAGCAACTAGAGCTACCATAACAGCAGAAGTCTTTTTATTCTCTGTGAAGAGAATTTGGTCGTCAGCGAAGAGACTTAGGCAACCAGAGTGAAAAAGATAAGGCAAAATCTAGTTAACTTTATGATAATGAGCTATGATGCAGTATGTGGTACCAAATTGGAACGTATAGATTTACTGACATCCGTTAAATTGAAACATATGATTGAAATGAACTGATGAACTGAAATGAGCAACATGAGCTGCCGAACGTGTTGCTGTTTGGGCGTCTTCACAGCTGCTTTATAGCTTTAGTAGCTGCCCATCTGAACACAGTCTTCTGCAAACAGCCCTGCTGCCTCCTCCTACTCCATCCTCCCCCACCCCTACCCCTGTCTACTCCATCCACCATTCACCCACCCCCCCACACTCCAACCCCAAACCGTCCCACACCCCTACCCCTGTCTACTCCATCCACCATTCACCCACCCCCCCACACTCCAACCCCAAACCGTCCCCCACCCTGTCTACTCCATCCACCATTCACCCACCCCCCCACACTCCAACCCCAAACCGTCCCACACCCCAACCTTAGCCTGGTAAACCAGCCCCTCACACTTCATTTCATTTTGTCTAGAGGGTCTGGCAGTGCTTCCATTGACATTGCTGTCTTAGGCAGACGTTAGCGATTGGGTAAAGGAAGAGTGTTTTAAACTTCAGTAAAGTCCACACCTCCAAGAAGAAAATGTTTCTCAATACAGCACTGCCAGACTCTCGGTACAAAATGAAAGGAAGTACGAAGGGCTGGTTTACCAGGCTACCCCTAACCCACCCTATTCCAACCCAACAGCTCCCTCCCTGCTGACGCCTTGTCCGACTGACCTGGTCGCACTTCTGGTGAAAGGAGGCGGACATGTCGAGTAGGGTGCTGCGCTCGTCCAGTGCGGCGGCGAAGGCCTTCCACTCCTGCTCCAGCTGGCCCGAGATCTGCTTGATCTGTTGCGACGCGTAGTGGCCCGACTCCAGCAGCCGGTTCCCCACCGACATGATGCGGTTGATGTTCACGTACACATTCTGCAGAGGGGCAATGCGGAAGTAGCATTTATTATCGGGAATAATTTACATTCACACTAACTCACATAACATGATGTTCACGTACACATTCTGCAGAGGGGCAATGCGGAAGTAGCATTTATTATCGGGAATAATTTACATTCACACTAACTCACATAACATGATGTTCACGTACACATTCTGCAGAGGGGCAATGCGGAAGTAGCATTTATTATCGGGAATAATTTACATTCACACTAACTCACATAACATGATGTTCACGTACACATTCTGCAGAGGGGCAATGCGGAAGTAGCATTTATTATCGGGAATAATTTACATTCACACTAACTCACATAACATGATGTTCACGTACACATTCTGCAGAGGGGCAATGTGAAGTAGCATTTATTATCGGGAATAATTCATAATTAATTTCTGATTAAAAAATGCCAAAGGTGTGTGTCATATGATTAAAAGATGCCAAAGGTGTGTGTCATATTGCTCATGCGTTACATCTTAACCTGTTTCATGTCAATAACATGATGCGGTTGATGTTCACGTACATGGGGCAGAGACAGAGGGGCAATATGTCATTATCATTCATTTATTATCAGGAATATTTTACATTTAAATATTCAAAAATGTGCTTCATACAGTTTGACTATGACAAATAAACCCGTATTATGTCATTGAAATGATGTTCACGTACGCATTCTGCACGGGC
>CM050201.1:22967500-22980000 GCA_027475355.1 Coilia nasus | reverse complement strand
CGCCCGTGCACACACACACAGATACAAGCAAATGCACACAGTCAAAATAAATTTTCACACAGAAATTCATATACATTCCCTTTTTAAGTCACTGACACACACACACACACACACAGACACACACACACACACACACACACACAGATGAAAGCAAATGCACAGAGTCAAAATAAATGGTCACAAAATTCATATAAATCCCCTATTTAAGTCACACACACATACACAGACACACACGAAAGCAGACATGTACGCGTGCTCACACACACACACACACACACACACACACACACACACACACACACACACACACACACACACACACACACACAGACGAAAGCAGACATGTACGCGTGCTCACACACACACACACAGACACACACACACACACACACACACACATACACAGACACACACGAAAGCAGACATGTACGCGTGCTCACACACACAGACACACACACACAGATGCAAGCAGACGCACACAGTCAAAATAAATTGTTACAGAAATTCATACAAATCCCCTACTTAAGTCACGGATGGACGGACACACACACACACACACACACACACACACACGAAAGCAAGCATGCATGTGCCCGCGCACACACACGGATGAAAGCAAACGCACACAGTCAAAATAAATTCTTGTCTAATCTCTGTGGTGAAGTAAACAACCATCCTCCCACGCAACAGACATGAAGACATCATCAGTCCTTGTGACAGATCTCTCTCACACACACACACACACACACACACACACACACACAGAAGCATCTCTGCAAACAAGACAGCTGTGCACAGCGACACAGGCACACTAACTCTCAAAACAAAGTCGTGCCATCTCAAAATCACACGCACAGACACACACATGTAAATCTTTCAATTTCAGTTCTACTCATACTAATGAACACACACACACACACATATACACAGAGACACCATTGTAACTCATTCTCAATAACCTTTACATTTCAAGCATGCATAGTATCACACACACACACACCTTTCTCTCCATGACCTTTTCATTTCAAGCCTGCAATCCTAAAAAATAAACCCACACAGACACACAGAGACACACGCGCACACACACGCGCACACACACACACACAACCATTGTCAAGCACCCCAACCCACCTTCTCTGCGTCCTGCTCAAAGAGGCGCAGCTGGAAGCACTGGTCCAGCTGCACCTTGCGCACGTGCCAGGCCTGGTGCAGGTGCTGTCGCGTGCTGTGCAGCTTGTCCAGCAGGGCCGAGACGCGGGGCACCAGGCCCTGTGTGTCCGCGTTGGTCGAGCCGCCACCGCCTCCTCCGCCACCACCATGACCTCCTCCTCCTCCTCCGCCAGGCCCCCCGCCTGGCCCACCCATGCCCATGCCCATGCCCAAGCCCTGTCCGGCGGAGGCGGGCACGGAGCGCTGGGCATAGCCGTCGCCGCTCTGGATGCGCTGCAGCAGCCGCTGGCCCTCGGCGTCCACCTCCTCCACGGGCGCCTTCGTGACGTACGAGACAAATGACTGCTTATTGGTCGATTATTTCGTTTATTGCCATTTGGAGCAACTATGGCTATTTCATGGCCAAAGCAGGTAAAAATAAATATACCTTTACACAATCAAATACTTAAAGGTGTACTTCCATCGTGTTTTCATTAATTTTGCGGTGTTCTCTAGTATTAATAATTTCCCTGTGCGCTAGTGTTAATAAAAAAAATGTTGTAGTGCTTCTGTTTCAGGCTGTTTTAGTTTGGTAGAGGGGGTGGGGCGGGGAGAACGACACGATTTCACCAGAGGCACGCTCCCTGCAGCTTCCTTTGCCCCACAGTCAACTTGATAGCAGAGTGGTAAAGGGCCAAGTCAACTTGACAGCGCTAAAACTGCACACAGAATGTCTACGGAGATACAGCTGTATGTGTTTGATCCTGAATCCGAAGAGGAAGGAGAGATGGCACAAGCACAGTCGCTTCCTGACCGTTTGTCAATGAACGTTTCAGAATGGTAATATTTGCATGACAAAACACTGCAAGTGCCCGGCTAAATGCAGTTCAGTCATTCAACTAGCCGGCTAATCTTATGCCAGTCAGTCAAACAGGCTAACATTATTTAATTAAAGCCCATTCGGTCAGTTTCTCTTATATGTATCTCCGCGTCTACGTCACGCCGGAGGCACTTTTAGCATTGGGTCGTTTTTCCGCCTATTGTCTTCTTTTGACTGATATAGAAAACGGGGATAGAAAAACATTTTGATATGCAGCATGCATATGCAACTCGGGGTGACCTATCATATTTCAAAAGAGCAAGTACTAAACGGTTTCTCGTGGAAGTACACCTTTAAATAAAACAAATACATTAAATACATTTTTTGTTTTTACATTACGTTTTACATCATGTTATACGTTCAAAATCTTTAAAGGTCGGACCTTATAAAAATGTTAATTGCAGTATTTTCTTTTAAAAAAAACTGCTGCCTTCTAATTTTCAGGGCAGAGCAAGACAGTAAAATATGCTTGATAAAGGGCTATTGCAAAATTGACAAAAAGCATGAGTTCATCTGGAATGACCAATTCTACAGGTGCAGGTATCTAAGTCCATGTATTGTTTTCTTGCTGTATTGGATAGATATAAATAAAAGATTGACACCAAGATTGTCTAGATAGGTTAAAAAGTAAGAAAGTTATGGCATTTTTAGTTTTAAAAAGATTGTCTCTGTTTTATCATTAAAAACTAGAAAAGCACTCAGAGAGCACAGACCTCCACCAGGGCAGCTCTGTTCAAATTGGCCCTATCTCGCAATGGTGAAGAATCCTTTAAAAAAATCCTGGATCCATATGGTGATCCAGATTACTACCAAAATCTAATCACTTTTAGGTTATCCCATTTTTGACCTACCCTGACAATTTCATCAAAATGCATCCCTAACTTTTTGAGTTATGTTGCTAACTAAGAAACAAACTAACAAACAAACGCAGATGATTACATGACCTTCACTGGCGGAGCTAACAAAAGATGAAAACAAATCAAAATCAAAGAGATCAAAGAGCAGGTGTCCATCGATGTCTCCGTAGGAAGTCCATAGGAGACACCCTCAGCGAGCCAATAAAAATACGATCTTTTCGGTGAGTCCCCTCCCACACTAGCCTGGTAAACCCGCCCCTCGTACTTCATTTCATTTTGTACAGAGGTTCTGGAACAGAGACCGTCACAAACGATTTGTTGCTGGTGTGGATTCTGCTGAAGTTTAAAAAAAGTGTCTCTGCCTTTACCCAATCGCTAATGTCTGGTCATCATGTACGCAATTAGCCTACGTACGCACTACAATTCAAATGTAGCACACAAGGTCAACGTCACGGCTAATGAACACACCCTTTGTACGCTGATTGGATCGGTCTTGCTGGGACTTGCTAAATGACCCTCAAGAGATTCTGGTCCCTCCTGTGTGCAAAGCGAAACGATATCGTCAGAACGCGCATGACGGCAGCTGAGATCTCCCGACCGCCTTGTACCTACCTTCATGACCTTCTTCTTGAGTACGGCGTGCTCCTCGATCATGCGCCGTGCCCCCTCCAGGTCGGCGGGGAAGTCCTTGCGTGTCACCGTCTCCTGCATCTCCTCCAGCTTGGCCAGCAGGTGGCGTGCGTTGCCCGTGAAGTCCTCGAAGGCCACGCGGATCTCGATCCACTCCTCGTGGTTGTAGTCCAGGCTGCCCTCGAAGTCGGCCGTCAGCTGGGACGGGTCTACCACCTTGGACAGGCCTTCCAGGGACACCATGGTGGTCTGGGGGGCAGGAGAGTAGGGAAGGAGAGAGAGGGAGAGACAGGTGGGTGGAAGGATGGACGGACGGATGGATGGATGGATGGATGGATGGATGGATGGATGGATGGATGGATGGATGGGAGACAGAATAGATGCATGCATAAATAGTTGGAGGGAAGGAATGGATGGATGGATGATAGATGGATGGACGAGAGATAGGACAGATGTATGCATGAATACATAGAGGAGGGAAGGAAGGAAGGATGGATGGATGAATGGATGGATGGACAGGAAAGAGAATGAGAAAAAGGGATATAGAATGAATATCAGCCAGAATGTTGGGGAGATATGAGAAGGAATGAAAAATAGAAAGGCATAGAGTGTTGGATGGGGATGGATGGATGGATGAACAGCAGAGAAAGAGGGAGGGAGTGAGACAACAACAAAAGAGGGATGTTGGAAATAAAATAAGGGATTCAATTAGAGACCCCAGATGGATGGGAAAGAGTAAGGTGAAGTAGGGGGTGGAGTTTGGGGTGGGGGGGTGTAGCGGCAGAGGCAATGAGCAGATGTAAAGAGAGAGAGAGAGAGGAGAAAAAGAGAAGGAAAGCGGGAAACATCAGAACAGAGGAAGAGGGGAAAAAAAGAGAGAAGAGGACGGTTAATCGATGCTCACGGCACCAGCGAGGGGGGCTTGCACGGCGATTCTCTTCCCGTCTGCCCAGCCCCCTACGCCCCCCACACCACCCCACCCCCCCTCCCCACCAGCCCCCTACGCCCCCCACACCAGCCCACCCCCCCCCCACCCCCACCCCTCCCTGTGGGATCTGGCGGGAGACGCTCCAGTCTCTCTTAATGACCAGCTGGCCGGCTGGCTGCCATATTTCACGGCGGCTCCCATCACTCTAAATGAGCTGGGACACATGGGACTGGTGCACCAGGTTAGCGCGACGCTACGCTACCAGCAGGGAGCTGTGTTAAGGCACGCTCATCATCTCTCTGTATCCAATCACTATGCCCAACCCATCCCATCCCTTTCTTGCTCCGTGTCTTCCCCCAATCTGCTCGAGGGCAGCCATGACACCAACACATTGCTGTGGCCATTACTGAACATACACATATGGGATTGGTGTACCAGGTTACCAGGTTTTCTCTCTCTCCCTCGCTCCCTCCTTCTCTTCCTCTCTCCTTCTCTCTCTCTCCCTCTCTTCCCCCAATCTGCTCTAGGGAAGCCATCAAACCAACACATTGCTGGGGCCATTACTGAACATACACACAGGGGAGGCATTGTACTGGGAGACAATTTGGGACTTGCACTGGTGTGTGAATTTAAATTAAGGGCAGCGCCTTAAAAGCCTATGTAGCAGAAACAAGGCATTGATTTTTTTTGAGGTATTACAATACACTTGAAGGCTGCCATTGGATTTTCTGAAGGGTTCAGGCTCCAATAACTCTTTAAAGGAAAATTGTGGTATTTTGGACATATAGCCCTCTTTTCTGAGCTGCCTGTAATGTAATAGAGTCAATTCCGCCGTTTTTCTTTGCTGCTTTTTTCGATTTTGATTAATTTCGAATTCTCTCCAACTGCTTCAGAATGGCTGCTTTCCTGCATGTCAAAAACATTCCCAAAACACCCTAAACATCCGTTTTTATAAAACAACAAACTCACCGAAATGATTTGTGATCTTCACTGATTATAATCCATAACACATTTCGTTGCGAGTGGTGTTTTCTGTGTAGTTTTATTCATCATTTTTACATCCCATTGATTTCTATTGAAAACTCGTTGCTTGCTGATATCACTCCGCCACCGAAACCAGGAAGAACTAGGCTTTCGACGAGCTTTCGTCGGTGACAAGTCCTTCTATCTTGGATTTTTCCGCAGCCTCTTACTGAACAAAGTCGTCCCATTTTCGCAACAAATACAAAAGTAGCAACTAACGTTTACTGTAACACTGTCGAGATACAAGGAAGTTGATGTGATGACGAGGTAACTAGGCAACGGATGCTAACTTTGGCCACAAGCGGACGTTTACACATGGCTGTGAGGTGGCTGAGAAAATAGTTCCCAGCATGAACGAATTGCTAAATAAAACTACACAGAAAACACCACTCGCAACAAAATGTGTTATGGATTATAATCAGTGAAGATCACGAATCAGTTCGGTGAGTTTGTTGTTTTATAAAAACGGATGTTTAGGGTGTTTTGGGAATGTTTTTTGACATGCAGGAAAGCAGCCATTCTGAAGCAGTTGAAGAGAATTCGAAATTAATCAAAAAACGAAAAAAGCAGCAAAAAACGGTGGAATTGACTCTATTACATTACATGCAGCTCAGAAAAGAGGGCTATATGTCCAAAATACCACAATTGTCCTTTAATGGTTTTGCGCATTAAATGTGGAAGGCATGGTCACACAACACACTGCAGTGACTCTCGCTGAAATGGCTTAAGGATTTCAGCCGCCAATTGGGGACTTTAAAGAAGGAACCCTGTTGTCATGGCAACCCGAGTAACATAAGCAGAATGTGTATGTGTATGTGTGTGTGTGTGTGTGTGTGTGTGTGTGTGTGTGTATGTGCGCGTGGTGGGGATCACGCCTTGGCATAAGCTGCGACTCTGGGTGGCATCACCTCTATTACACCTGCATCAAACCAATCTCCCCCGGCGTCGGAGTCGTGACTGTCACAGACGACGCTGGCAAGCCAGGGCAGGCGCCCAGGTCAGGCAGGTCAAGACAGACTGATGCTCAATTACTGGGCTGTCAGACAAAAACCAAGAAGAGCTAAAAACAAAAGCACTAGATTTTAACAAACACCTATCCTGACATAACGTCTGACTTTAGAGTTTCTCAAACTAGCTGTTCAAACCTGTTTTTAATACAGCATGGCAGAACATATTTAATTTTGTTACTCAAGCCTTAGTTGCGAACCAAACACACTATTCTGCATGGGGCGAAAAAACCCCTGAGATGATAGGATATCGAGGAGTTGGGTGAACCAAAACAACCAAAAACAAAAGCACTAGATTTTAAGAAACACCTATCTTGACATTATGTCTGACTGTACAGTTTCTCAAACTAGCTGTTCAAGCCCGTTTCTAATACAGTGTGGCAGAACATATTTCATTTCGTTACTCTAGCCTTGGTTGCGACTTGCGAACCAAACACACTATTCCGCACGGGGCGAAAAAACCCTGAGATGGAGACAATATGGAGGAGTTGGGTGAATAAATGAAAACGTCAGGGAGAGAGGGTTTTGTGTGCTGGGAGAATAAGCGCTGCGGATAAAGAGACATGCATGTCAGGGACGACTCGGTTCTTGTGCTGCGGAGTAAAGGTAAGAGATTCTTCCCCCCTCTTTTCATCTTGCACCATGTCTCAAGGATATGTCTTGGGCGAAAGAAAATGTTGCACAGAAATAAAAGATTGTATAGTTCTGGGCTGATGCAATATCTTGAATTCCCCCATTCATTCAAGGCCATGTTAAGCATGTGTCAACAGCCATTTCCCATATACACAGACATTGTTTTCGTCTTGTTAAGAAAAGGTTAATGTTTTGACGTTCTGAAAGTAAAAAGTGGAACTGTATTGCAAGAAAACGGCTTTTCAAAGCTTTATTTATTTATTTATTTATTTTAGAACAGAAGTAGCCAAAATTAAATCGAGTATGAAACCACACGGTTGCCAACTTCCCAGAAAATGAACGAATAGCTCTATACTGACAATTTCAGAATAGTTTGTGCTGTGACTTTAATGCTGTTTGACATCTACCATTTTGACCTCTGTATCTGAAATGCAAGTGGTGGGCTTACACGCAAAGAATCATGGGATTTCCTAAGACTTTCTAGATGGGATCTGGATCACATAGAAATGCAGAGCCGATTCCTGCCCCTTCTCCACAACACCCCCCATCCCCACCCCATCCCAATCCCCACCCCTTAATCATTCCGCAGGGATGTGGACCCTCTGGCCAAATTCCTGTATCTGACTCAAACAATAACACGGGTCATTAGTCTGCTTATCACTCACCCTCCACCCGTGCCAACCGAACGCAAACAACTGTGAGCATAAATACTGTTTTCGTCCGCTTGCGGATGCACACACGAAACAACACAGGCAGCAGCTCACACACAAATAACGCTGCTGTGTCCGGCACATACACACACATACACCAGGGCACAAACACACACACACAAACACAGAGAGGCATCCACACACACACACACAAACATACATGCGTGCAAACAAGCACATAGAAAAGGATCTCTTCAGAGCTGCCCTTTATTCGCAGACCACCATGATTCCCAACCACCCACTCTCAAAACCTTAACACCTACACCCACACAGTCTTCCTACGCAGCAAGAGACAATCCACCATTGTCCTGCGCACACACACACTAATACAAAAACACACACACACACACACCAATACAAACAGATGCATGCAAAGACGCACAAAAACACAAAGCAGCCCTGTGCATAGCTTCCTTTATGCAGGCTTGTCGATGACGCCAAATCTATTGAAACAGGTTACCATGGTGCCGATGTAGATAAGCCTATCGAGCATGAGTGGTGCAAACAAGCCCCTTACACAAGAGAGCCCTCTAAAAACCGGAGCAGTTCAGCACGCTACACAAACTCAGAGCGCTACACTACGGGGCAAACGCCCGATCGGCCAGCTGCACCGCTTTACTAACCTGCATGTTAAGCACTTTCTATGAAAACAAAAATAAATGCAGCATGCAAAATTTAATTAAATTCCAACCAAATTAAATTCCATTCCCACATTTTTCCCACAACAGCCAAGGTAGACTTAAAGAAAAATGACAAGAACCTTCAGTAAAGCTAGCTGCCATTAAAATCGTTTCAACCCAAAGCACACAACATTTCTAACAGGAAAAAAAAGACGACACCTTATCCCATTCCCATCCCCTCCCGCCATATATAAAAAAAAACGGAGCCGCACTCACCTCGAATTCAAACTTGGAGCTGCCGAAATTGGTCCTCTGCTTCTGCCAGAAGTTGTCGGGCTTGATGATGAGGGCGACGTGGATGCAGCTGGGGAAGGACTCCTGCAGGATCTTCAGCAGCGGCTTGATGGAGTCCCACTTGGAGCCGCGCATGTCCACGATGACCGTGAAGCCATGTTTACACACGTCCTCGCTGGAGCGCGGGAGGAGAGAGAGAGATGGAGAGGGAGAGAGAGCAAGACGAAGAGTGTGTGTGAGAGAGAGAGGGAGAGAGAGAGAGAAAGAGAGAGAGAGGGAAGGAGGGAGAGGGAGAGAGAGAGGGAGGGAAAGACAGAGAGAGAGAGAGGGAGAGAGAGTGTGTGTGTGTGAAAGAGAGAGAGAGAGAGAGAGAGAGAGAGAGAGAGAGAGAGAGAGAGAGAGAGAGAGAGAGAAGAAAATGGACAGAGAAGAGAGAAACAGAGAAAGGATGGGGAGAGATGGGAAGGAAAGGATGAAGGGGGCGGGCAAGAAAGGGGATGGGATGGGTTGGGGATAGTGATTGGATGGAGAGGATGGGATGAGATGAGATGGAGGGAGAGACAGATGATGGACACAGAGAGAGAGAAGATGAGCAGAACGAGTGAGCAAGAGAGAGGGAGAATTAGAGGAAATTGAGACAGAGATGGATGGAAGAGTGGGTGAGAGATGGAGCCACACAGAGAGAGCGAGCGAGAGAGAGAGAGAGAGAGAAAGAGAGGGGAAGAGAGGGGGAGAGGGGGGAAAAGAGAGGATTAAGTGAGATCTGATCCGCTTTCACGTTGCATCACGCCACTAGCCCCCGTGTTGGCACTGAGGCGAAGGAGAGCTGGGCTGTGATGCCCGCTGCCTATCTGCTGATGAGCTCAGAAAGGGGTGGATGGGAGCGATGAGCACTGCTCCGAGTCCATTCCCAAACTGTTCCCAAATCAGCTCCATCCGGTCCCTGCTCTGTATCCCTATGCCATCCCCTTGCACATGAGCACACCCTTTACCAAACAAGCCGTCTCTCCCTCTTCCTCTCCCATAAGCCTACTACCAAACAAGCTGTCTCTCCCTCTTCCTCTCCCATAAGCCTACTACCAAACAAGCTGTCTCTCCCTCTTCCTCTCCCATAAGCCTACTACCAAACAAGCTGTCTCTCTCTCTCTTCCTCTCCCATAAGCCTACTACCAAACAAGCTGTCTCTCTCTCTTCCTCTCCCATAAGCCTACTACCAAACAAGCTGTCTCTCCCTCTTCCTCTCCCATAAGCCTACTACCAAACAAGCTGTCTCGCCCTCTTCCTCTCCCATAAGCCTACTACCAAACAAGCTGCCTCTCCCTCTTCCTCTCCCATAGCTCTACCCCACAGCCGATAGCTGTCTCTCCCCCTCTCTCCCATAGCTCTACCCCACAGCCGATAGCTGTCTCTCCCCCTCTCTCCCATAGGTCTACCCCACAGCTGATAGCTGTCTCTCCCCCTCTCTCCCATAGGTCTACCCCACAGCCGGTAGCTGTCTCTCCCTCTTCCTCTCCCATAGGTCTACCCCACAGCCGGTAGCTGTCTCTCCCTCTTCCTCTCCCATAGGTCTACCCCACAGCTGATGACTGTCTCTCCCTCGTCCTCTCCCATAGCTCTACCCCACAGCCGATAGCTGTCTCTCCCCCTCTCCCATAGCTCTACCCCACAGCCGATAGCTGTCTCTCCCTCTTCCTCTCCCATAGGTCTACCCCACAGCCGATAGCTCTCTCTCCCTCTTCCTCTCCCATAGGTCTACCCCACAGCCGATAGCTGTCTCTCCCTCTTCCTCTCCCATAGGTCTACCCCACAGCCGATAGCTGTCTCTCCCTCTTCCTCTCCCATAGGTCTACCCCACAGCCGATAGCTGTCTCTCCCTCTTCCTCTCCCATAGGTCTACCCCACAGCCGGTAGCTGTCTCTCCCTCTTCCTCTCCCATAGGTCTAACCCACAGCAGATGGCTGTCTCTCCCCCTCTCCCATACAGTAGGTCTACCCCACAGCTGATGGTTGTCTCTCCCTCCCCCTCTCCCATAGGTCTACCCCACAGCTGATGGCTGGGCGGTTCCGAGGCAAGGCGGCCAAACTAACACACCGTCACACTGTTTACTCTTTCATCCTGCCGCTGTTTACCGCTTCCCTCGACGCAATTCCAACCTGTCGGAATTCCACATCTGTCAGTTATTCCCAGGACGAACGCTCCCATGCAGTGTTTTCAATCAGTGAGCTGGAGCTTTCTTTTTTTTTTTTTTTGGAGAATTCCGCAAAAGCCACTAAATAAATGATAAATGCATGGCAGCATGGAGAAAACGTGCAGAGAATTTTTGGTTGGGTTTCAAGCCGTCCCTTTTAGTTAAACTACAGGTTTTGCCTCCAGATCATGTGGGAATGTATGTGTTTGTGTGAGTGTGTGTGTGTGTGTGTGTGTGTGTGTATGTGTTTGTGTGAGTGTGTGTGTGTTTATGTGTGTGTAATTGCGAGCCAAAGACAGAAAGCCTGAGAGAGAAAAATGTGTTTCCCTTTCTGTTTGCCAGCCTATTGGTGCCTCTAGTCTTGAGGGAGCTCTAAGATCCCTATACACATACACAAACACACACACACATAAACACACACACCCTGCTCTGGAAATAACACATTAAACCACTCGCATGCAAACACACACTCACACACACACAGTGCACACTACTTACCGACGCTGCCCGTCTCTGTTACTGCGACAGTCTGTTTTCCTACAGCTCTCTTCCTCTCACTCGCCTGCTAGCTCACTCACTCACTCACTCACGCGCTCGCTTGCTCGCTCTGTCACCCCTCCTCTGGTGGCTGCTTGCGCTCGCTTGCTCTCTCTCTCTCTCTCTCTCTATCCCTCTCTCACAAGCTCTATCTAGCTCTCCCTCACTCTGTTTCTCTGTCTCTCTTACTCTCTCACTCACTCATTCGCGCGCTCGCACGCTCTGTCACCCCTCCTCTGGCGGCTGCTTGTGCTATCTCTCTCTCTCTCCCTCTCTTTCTCTCTCTCTCTCAAGCTCTATCTAGCTCTCCCTCACTCTGTTTCTCTGTCTCTCTTACTCTCTCACTCACTCATTCGCGCGCTCGCTCGCTCTGTCACCCCTTCTCAGGCGGCTGCCTGTGATCACTTGCTCTCTCTCTCCTTCAGTTGCTCTCTCTGTCTCTCGCTTCCTCACTCGCTCACACTCTCTTTCTCTCTCTTTTGCCCTCTCTCTCCGTCTCTCTTGCTCTCTCTCGCTCACAGGTTCTCTCTTTCCCTCACTCGCTCGCTCTCTGTCACCCTCTCCCTCTTGCTCCCTGACTCGAGCGCTCGCTCCCTCCCTCATAGACACACACACACACAGGCTCTATAGCCCTTGATCTTTCTCTCTTACACACACACACACACGCATAAACACATGTGTGCGCTCTCCCGTTCACCACACCATTCGTTCCGCATGTCTTTCTCTTTCTCTCTCTCTCATTCCACCTCTCTCTCTCACTCCATCTCTCCAGAGTGTGAGTGTGTGGGTGCACAGAGGACTACACTGGAAGAGAGGGATGGAGAGGAAAAAAAGAGGAGAGGAGAGGAGAGGAGAAGAGAAAGGGCTGTTGGCAGGAGTTAAACTGCCACAGCTTTTTTTTCTCTTGAGTGAGCCCACGCTACCCATGATCTTTCATTTCTCACTAACAAATCACTCCATCTTCCTCCCTTCCTCCCTCTCTCTCTCTCCCTCTGCAACCCTTCTCCTCTACCATCTTCCCTCAATCTTCCCCCATCATCCATC
>CM050201.1:22935000-22962500 GCA_027475355.1 Coilia nasus | reverse complement strand
AGTGTTAACATGTAGATGTGTCAAGGGTGAGAGTCATGTGTAACATCTTATAATAAGTGTGTGTAAAGTGAAATGTGTGTGTGCGCACACGTGCGAGTGTGTATGTGTGTGCCCATGTACATGTGCACATCTTTGTATGTGTGCATGTCTGTGTGTCTGCTTGTGTGTGTGTGTTTTTGTCTGTGTGTCTGTCTGTGTGTCTGTCTGTGTGTCTGTCTGTCTGTCTGTCTGTGTGAGAAACAAGAGTCTTAAGGATCTCCTGCAGCAGTCCCTAGAGGAGATGTCAGCTACAGCGCCCCCTCTGGCCAGGGCCCAGCATGCCATCATGTGAGTGAGGCACTCCTCCCATCAGACAGTCGTGGTGCTGAATGTGAATAGCGAGCTGACATCACAGCACAGCACATCACAGCAGTAGCACCAGATAAATGTGGGCGTGTACTGCTTCGCTGCAGCTGTAGAAACGTACAAATGTACTGATCTTACGGATGCCAGATGTGAAAAAGTACAGATTTTCAAGGTTAGCTTCATTGTAAGAGTTACTTCCAACAGCCTTGGGTCAGAAGTTTGGCTCTTCTTGCACGCAGTGATGCAACCAAGTAGTAAAAGAAAGGGTGGTGTGTGTGTGTGTAAGGAAGTAACTGATTGGGCAAATGTGTGTGTGTGTTTCTATCTGTGTCTGTGTGGCCTACCGCCCTGTAGTCAGTAGGTGTGACGGGCTTGGTGTGTGTAAGTGGGTGTGACTGCGTATGTGTGTGTACTGTAGGTGCATGAGCGAGTGAGCGAGAGAAAGAGTGATTGTGAGTCTGTGTGTGTGTGAGTAAGGGTGTGAGTGCATGAGTGAGTGTGTGTGTATGTGAGAAAAAGTGATTATGAGTATATGTGTGTGAAGTGCATGAGTGAATGTGTGAGAGAAAGAGTGATTGTGAGTCTGTATGTGTGAGTAAGTGTGTGAAGTGCATGTGTGTGTGTGTGTGTGTGTGTGTGTGTGTGTGTGTGTGTGTGTGTGTGTGTGTGTGTGTGTGTGTGTGTCTGTGTGTGTGTGTGTGTGTGTGTGTGTGTGTGTGTGTGTGTGTGTGTGTGTGTGTGTGTGTGTGTGTGTGTTGGCCATTGCCACTGCAGAGCAATCCTACAGGGGATATCGGTGGAGGATTTTCCACTGAAGCGCAAAGTGCTGAAGCTCGCTAATTGAGTCCACGGTTAATAGGATCACAGCCCTTATCCCTCAGGCAAGAAGAACAAAAAAAAAAAAGATTAAAAAAAAAAAATCAGAAAGAGTTATGACTGCGACAAGAAGGGGAGAGTGAGAGTGGGGACGGTGTGTGTGTGTGTGTGTGTGTGTGTGTGTGTATGTGCTTTGTCATGATTGCCCTTGGAGCCAAGCGTCACAGTCAGGGTTTCCACAGGTTTCACGCAGCGCTTTTTGTCCTGTTCGCCAATCATCTGGCCATGGCACAGGGGCGGAGGGGGGAGTGAGTGAGTGACAGCAACTCATCACTATGGAAACACGACATCCAAGGCCGTGAATTATTGGAGGAGCTCGTTATTGGTGTGTGTAGGACACCGACCTTCAGTTGGGGGTGTGGGGAGTGTTGAAGTGATAACCCAAAGAGAAGCAGGCAAAGAGGGATGGGGCGGAGAGAGAGAGAGAGAAAGAGAGAGAGGCAGAGAGAGGCAGAGAGAGAGAGAGAGACTGCGCGAGAGACAGACAGAGTGGGAGCAGAGAGGTAGTAAGGGAGAGGGAGGGAAAGAGATGGAGACAGAGAATGGCAGAGAGACACAGAGAGAGAGAGAAAAAGGGGGAGAGAGAGAGAGAGGGAGAATCAGAGAGAGAGAGGGAGAGAAAGAGAGTGAGAGAGAGACAGAGAATGGTAGAAAGAGAAGAGAGGGAGGAGAGAGAGAGAGAGAGAGAGAGAGAGAGAGAGAGAGAGAGAGAGAGAGAGAGAGAGAGAGAGAGAGAGAGAGAGGGAGGGAGAGAAAGACAGCAAGAGAGAGAGAGACAGAGAATGGTAGAAAGAGAAGAGAGGGAGGGAGAGAGAGAGAGAGAGAGAGAGAGAGAGGGAGAGAGGGAGGGAGAGAAAGACAGCGAGAGAGAGAGAGACAGAGAATGGTAGAAAGAGAAGAGAGAGAGAGGGAGAGAGGGAGGCAGAGAAAGAGAGGGGGCAGAGAGAGATATTAAGGGAGAGGGAGGTAGGGAAAGAGGGAGACACACAGTGGTAGAAAGAAAGGGAGAGGGAGATGTATGGCTTACAGAGAAAGCAAAAAAAAAGTCAGAGACAGAGAAAAAGGCTGAGAGGGAGAGAAAGAAAGAGATGTAGCTTACACAGGAAGAAAAGAGGAGAGCCATGGGCCGCAGAGAGACGCTGAGCGAACAAGAAGGCGAGAGTGTGAGCACAAAGTCTAGAGAGAGGGAACATAATAATGCAGGAGAGAGCAGACGGAACGAAAGATGACAGAAAAGAGGAAAAAAAACAGCATTGCGCAGCACTTATTCTGCGCTGTGATTCTCAGCGCTTAGAGGAAGAGAGGGAGAGAGGAGGAAGAGAGAGAGAAGGAGAGAGGAGGGAGAGAGAGGGAATAGAGTGGAGTAAGAGAGAGAAAGAGAGGATGGAGAGAGAGAGAAGGAGAGAGGAGGGAGAGAGAGAGAAGGAGAGAGGAGGGAGAGAGAGGGAAGAGAGAGGAGTAAGAGAGAGAGAAGGAGAGAGGAGGGAGAGAGAGATATAAGGATGGAGAAAGGGAGAGAGGAGGGAGAGAGAAGGAGAGAGAAGAAGAGAGGAGGGAGAGAGAGAGATATAAGGATGGAGAAAGGGAGAGAGGAGGGAGAGAGAAGGAGAGAGGAGGGAGAGAGAGAGATATAAGGATGGAGAAAGGGAGAGAGGAGGGAGAGAGAGAGAAGAAGAGAGGAGGGAGAGAGAGAGAAGAAGAGAGGAGGGAGAGAGAGAGAAGGAGAGAGGAGGAAGAGAGCGAGAGAACGCACATTGGAGAAAAGGAAAAAATGAGAAACAGAGACTGAAAGAGACAGAGAGAGAGAGTGAGTGTGACAAAAAGATATATATATATATATATATATTCAGAGACAGATAAAGAGAGAGAAAGGAAGACAGAAAGACAGAGACAGAGAGAGAAGGAGTGAAGCAGACAGTACAAGAGAGAAAAAGAGAAAAAGAGAGACAGAGAGAAAGACAGAGAGAAAAAGAGTGAGATAGAGCGACCACATAAAGCTGGCCATTGTGCGGCGCTGGGACTGGGAGCACAAAAGCGTGGGGTAATGTTTTTACAGCGCTGGCCAAATAACCCAGAGGCCCGCCAGAGACACAGTGCAGGGGCTTCAATAACAGCACGCCTGCTAACGGCCAGTCCGACAGTGTTGCAGTCCCTGTATGTGTGTGTGTGTGTGTGTGTGTGTGTGTGTGTGTGTGTGTGTGTGTGTCTGGGTTTCATGCCCATGTATGTCTTTGTGTGGTTACAAAGTGGTAGGGGTGTGGCTGTGGCCTTAAGTGGCAGCTGTGGCCCAGGAAGTCCATATTCACCTTATTCTGACACGCCCATTTTCAAAGGTGAAAATCTTCCACGTTGGTTTACAACGTCCGGCCGGCTTGCCACAGCCATAGACATCCTATACATATGTATAGGATGTCTATAGCTAAAGCAAGTCAGCTACGTCAGAAAACCCTGCAAATTTAGATGGATAAGCTAACTTAAAAAGACACAAAAACAAGATTATAAGGTCGGATGGAGAGATTGTACTTCGTCACCTGAGGTTAATGAATTCCACTGAGTGACTGGATGATGTAGCGGTGGGCTGAGGCAGGCGGCGATTTGTCAGAAAAAAAGACACATTAATGGAAATGGACATTGTATTTGTAACTTCCCTAGCTATGCAGACCGAAAGCTACTGCTTTCCAGCAACATTTTCCATTTAGCTTCTTAAAGCCATGAATACAATAATTTCACCTTTGGCAACGCTGATTGAGATGCTAAAAAACAAAAGAGTCTGCCGTGCTATTTCATACACATACACCACTTGCTACCCGTCTGTGCTGACAGCAAGCCACTCACCACTCGTTGCACCCTCCTCTCATCGCAACATTTCTTGTGCCATCATTCTCACGTGTTAATATAATTGTTTTGTGTGCAGATCCTATGAAATAGGACGATATTCTGCTCTGAACGCTTGTACATTCGGCTCGGTCCTGGTTTGCCTACCACTCTGGCTCTGGCTCAAGCCGAGTTCCCACAGGAAAATGTTACAATGTTTAATATTGTGTTTGGCGACCTTCAGAAACATTACATGTAGAAGCGTGGAGCAGTAGTCTGATTTCATAGCTTACTTAAATACTAGATATATGTGCCGATGTTTTAGATCGCTAGATTTCAAGTAACATCAGCTGAGTTGCATGAGTGGAGATAGACCCGCACCGGGGATAAAAATAACTTCCTCATCGCTGGATGGCAGACAACAGATTATAAACCGGCCAAACAACATTATGCCCTGTCCCCGTGGACAATAACAGGGTTGTTCCAAGTACAGCCATTTTTTTAATGTAGTTAATGGTAGCCCCCTCACCAAACAATTCAAGCTCGACATCTTTGTACTACTGTGCCAATGTTATCGACTGCAATAGACAGCGTTGTTCAACCGGAAATACTGAACCAACCGGAAGAATGTTTTGACGCCCGTGGTCTCTTCCAGAATAAGGTGAATAAGGGCAAGACCCATACTATACAAATGTAACTTCTTTGTAAGTGGTTAACTATGCAAATATGTGTGTGTATGTAAAACTTAATATTAACATGTTTGCCTAAGCAAAAGCCTTTCCGTGAGTAAGTCAGTGCCTGTCTATCACTATGTGTGTGTGTGTGTGTGTGTGTGTGTGTGTGTTGTGTGAGAGCATGCACACATGAATTTTTCCACGGATGTTTCCCCGACTTCATGTATCCCTGTCTTACCTGACAGGTAGGCCATCTTCTTGGCTTCTTTGTGTTTGTGTGTGTGTGTGTGTGTGTGTGTCTGTGTGTGTGTATGTGTGTGTGTCTCCCTTACCTGACAGGAAGGCCACTTTCTCTTTTAGGATGGGCAGCACCTCCATAGCCTTCATCTCTTCATTCCTTCTGAAACCTGCACAGACACAAACATAAACACAGTTAGACACACAGATTCTCACACACACACACACAGAGACACAGGCACACACACACACAGACGGGGGTGCGCTGGTCCCAGCATGGCCGTGTGAGCAGAGATACACACAGAGAGGATGCTGGGTAATGCCGCGGCGACTGGAGAGGCTCCACGGATCACATCCCGCCAGCCGCGCGATCAATACCACCGAGCAACGCACATCTCCATGGCAATTAGAAAATGGAAGGATAAAAGAGGGAGAGGGAGAGAAAGAAAGAGAAAGAGAGAGAGAGAGAGAGAGAGAGAGAGATAGAGAGAGAGAGAGAGAGAGATAGAGAGTGTGAGTCAGGGAGAGGGAGAGAGAGAGAGTCAGGGAGAGGGAGAGAGAGAGTGAGTCAGGGAGAGAAAGATAGAGAGAGGGAGAGAGAGTGTCAGGGACAGGGAGAGAAAGAGAGAGGGAGGGGGGAAGAGACAGAAAAAAAGAATGAGTGAAAGAGAGAGAGACAGTGGAGGGGAAAAAAGAGGGACAGAGATAAAGATCAAGAGAGATAGAGAGAGATAGATGGAGAGAAAGAGATAGAGCGAGAGAGAAAGACATAGAAAGAGATAGAGCGAGAGAGCGCGAGACACAGGGATATTTCACTGCTCCTTCCATTTCTCTCCTTTGATTTGTTCTCGCTGCCGTCACTGACAGTGAGGCTCAGATCTGGCCCAGATGCGGTACAAAGCCGGCACAGGCTTAGACAAATCGGCTACAGTCTGTTATCTCTCCGTCACTCTCACTCTGTGTCTCTTTCGTTCTCTGCCGTGCTCAGGAACAAAGGAGGACGTTTTCTAGATGCGGCGCGTCTGATATAGTACTCTCTCCGGAGGACATCAATATGAAGGAGGCCACCATTTTAAAGGCCACTTCATTGTCAACATAAAGGCTCTGCCAAACACAGAGGGGGTGGGGGGGGGTGACGAGAGGGGGAGAGAGAGAGAGAGAGAGAGAGAGGGAGAGAGGGAGAGAGAGAAAGACAGAGAGAGTGCGAAAGAGAAAGCGATGATGTCATCTGTCATCTTCTCGAGGTGTCCTCTTCTCTCTGTGGTGTAACAGCGCCTCTCACTGAGCTGTTGGGTTCACACACACACACACTCACACACACACCTCTGTACCTCATTTACTTTTTATCCGTCTCCACTCTCCTCTTTTTAATGCCCTCTCTTCTTTTGCTTTTCCTCAGTCACTGCACTCGGTGAAGAAGTGCACTGCCCAGTTAAAATGACCCGCACAGCTAGATCGAATTCGCTTCATTTAGGCGAATACTATAAACACAGAAGCAGTGGGCAGAAACGGGAGCAAACGTAAGCCAACCGTGGATTTGAATCCCGGACGAGCCCCCAATGTATTTGTGTATTCGAATAGTTGCACGGAACTTACATCTGTAGGAAGAAGCGTATCCATGACTAGCAGCGATTTGTGGAACACACCTTCGATTAGTCAGCATAGGTGTGCAGTCAGCGTTGAAGGGTTCTTATAAGCCACTCCCACTTCGCCTAAATTGCTTTTCAGAAGGCGTGTAACAAGGCAGACTATCCACATAAACACACAAATAGATATTGGAAGCGGTTGGGTGTAGAAGCCAGTTTCAAAGCCTGTACCCTTAGAGAAAGGGTGTAGAAGCCTGTTTCACAAAAGGGCGGTAGCGATCTTTAACCCCCTATAATATTACGGAGGCACACACACATATGCCACAAAAATGTCCATGTTATACAGCTAAAACATATATAACCTTTTCACTTCTAACCAAGAACCGCAGAGAGCTTCAACAGCCCATAGTGCTGACGAATCCAAACACACACACACACACACACACACACAGCTCTTTGCTTTTGCCCACTTCCTTCATCCCTCTGTTTTCCTTCCCTCTCTCTCTCCGAGAGTTCTGCTGCCCCCCTGAGGGCTGAGGCAGCCTCTGCTCTGCGGTTCTGCCGGGAAAGCCCCCAGCATCGGTCGGACCACCGATGCTCTGCGCAGGAGCCAAACCTCCCAAAACAAAGGAGCCGAACCGAGCCGAGCTGAGCCTAGCGGAGTCCAATCAGTCAGTCGGTCGGTCAGGTCTGGGGGTGGGGGTGGGGGCGCTCCTGTATCCAGGTTCCCATGGGCGCTGTGGCCAGCAAGGCTATTCAGTCTGCGCAGGCCCCGGAGATCGTCGCGGCTGCCATCACAACAAACCGGCGGCGCGCAACAAAAGCCGCCTAAGTCCAAGCACAACAGCGGGCCGCACCACTTCCCCCGCTGGCCAAGCCTCCAGCATTCACACCAGAACTAGGCCGATCACACACAGGGGGATGGAGGAGAGAGAGAGGGAGGAGAGAGAGACAGAGACACAGAGACACAGAGAGAGAGAGAGAGAGAGGGAAGTAGATGGAAAGAGAGACCGAGAGAAACAAACAGAGAGAAAGTGAGCGAGAAAGAGAGACAGAAAAAGAGAGCGAGCGAGAGAGACGGAGACAGACAGGGAGGGATGGAGAGAGAGAGAGAGAGAGAGAGAGAGAGAGAGAGAGAGAGAGAGAGAGAGAGAGAGAGTGCAAGAGAGAGAGAGAGAGAGAGAAAGAGAGAGTGCAAGAGAGAGAGATACATAGAGGGGCTAGGATGGGTGAGTGGGCCAGAACGACGGTAAACACCATAACAAAAAAAAACAAGATTGCCAGAGAGTGGAGCAATGAGACATACACACTGCATAGACACTAGGAATAGAAATTCACACCAAATGCTTGTAAAATATGAAAGTAGCTAGTACATTTTTGACACAAAATAATAATTTACCATATCATTTATTTGTCAGCAGCTGGTAACAGTTCACATTTTGCAAAGTAATTTTCCACCCCTGATAGACACAAACCCTCAAACACACACACATACACACACAAAAGGTATGATTTTCAATTCTGTGTTGGTTCTAGCTGGCTTTGGTCTGTGGAACCGGCTGAGGAGCGGTGAGAACAGCCACAGTGCTAATAGGCGAGCTCTCTCCCCTGCCGTGCTGAAGCCAGGAGGAGGTGAGCCAGCGCGAGAATTCGGGAGACAATGTTCCCATCAACGGCAACAGAGAGAAGGCACACAGAGAGGAGAAATAACCATGGCCCTAAGAGAGATGTGGAGTGATGGAGAGAAACAGAAAGGGTGTGTGTGTGTGTGTGTGTGTGTAAGTGTGTGTGTGTGTGTGTGTGGAAGTGTGTGGAAGTGTGTGTGTGTGTGCGCGCCCACATGTGTGTGTACTGTGGGAAAGAGGTGCAAAGGCGAAAACAAGGAAAGAGAGAAACTGTGTTGCAACACTCTCCCCTCTCTTCTCCTTAGAGACATATCAACCTGCCTGACAGTAGAGGGCAGCCACACGAGAACTATGGCTTTGTGTATTACTGTTACTGTGTGTGTGTGTGTGTGTGTGTGTGTGTGTGTTGTAGTATGTGGCAATGTGCTTGTGTGTGTATGGTATACTAAGTGACATTATGTTTGTGTGCATGATATACTTGTGCATACACACACTCACACAAACATAACGCCATTGTTATTGTGCGCGTGTGAATGAGAGACAGAGAGAGCGAGAAAGGGAGAGCGAGAGAGAGAGAGAGAAAAGCACTAAGTGCCTTTGTGTTTTGTGCGAGTCTGTTTGCTGGTTTGAGGTCTGTGAGTGCATGTGATCTGGCATAATAGTTTTCATATGAGACGGCATCCTGTGCTGGCCACTGAGTGTCATGTATTGTCAATCTGAACACAATGCGGCCAACGGTGCTTTCATTCCAGGGAGACTGATTCACTGACTCAAAGCATGCAGGGAAAAACACCACCTACCCCAAACATCCTATACAACTACACACACACACACACACACACACACACACACACACACACACACACACACACACACACACACACACACACACACACACACACACACACACACACACACACACACACGGCCTATGAGTCAGGCAGTCCCAAAACACACTCCACATACATGAACATGTGCGCATACACACACACAGACAAACACAACATGAATCACACAGCAAAACACATGGCCTATGAGTCAGACACAGCTCCTAAAACACACTCAACATACAAGAACATACATACACACACACACACCATGAATCATACATATCACACACCAGAACTTGCAGGTAATTAAGTCTGGTCCGAAGAAGTGACTCATTGAAGGGCAAAAAATAAATAAAATAAATCACAACCCGTCTGAGGGACCTGAACCTGGTTCCGATCCAAAACAATTCGACTCTCAGACTCACTGATTCATAATGGAGGTCTGACTCATCCCATTCACATACTAATTAGCCAATCACAGCCACAAATCTCTTCATTCTTGCCATAGCCCCACCCCCATATTCCTATTATAGTAAATTAGAGATGAACTTGTCTGTGTGCTTGCTAATACAACCCATCCTCATAGCCACTTCCTGATCACAAACCAACAGCTTTACCTCTAATCAGTTTTTCTGGTCTGGGTCGAGATGCTTATGACACACACACACACACACACACACACACACACAAGGGGTCAACCGTTTATTGTCCAGGCCGATTATTAGGGCTGATACTTAGCATTTTTATAATAATCTGTATGTGTCATTTTCTCGACCGATAAGCCGAAATGGATTAAGAGAATGATGTGCTACTTTGTCTATAAAACATCTCTCACTTCCTGCACTTGGCACTCTGTGGTAAGACCTATCGGGTATCAGCCTATTTGTTTGATAATAATTGATATCAGTATCGGCTCTGGAAAAAAAAAAAAACACAAGGGTTAATCCCTAGTCCACACACACACACATGGCAGGCGGCCTGGCTCCGTGTTTAAAGGCCGATTAATCCCAGTACCAACATACGTAGGCCGTGTGTGTGTGTGTGTGTGTGTGTGTGTGTGTGTGTGTGTGTGTGTGTGTGTGTGGCAGGAAGCAAGAGGTCCGTCAGCTCCAGAAGCACATTCTCTGGTGGACCGTTGAGAGAACTGAGTGAAGGATGCCAAAACAGGAGAAGGGGCTGAAATGAGTACCACTCAGAGAGCACATAGGGGCGGAGAGACAGGAGAAGGGGTTGGAATGAATACCACTCAGAGAGCACATAGGGGCGGAGAGACAGGAGAAGGGGTTGGAATGAGTACCACTCAGAGAGCACATAGGGGGGGAGAGACAGGAGAAGGGGTTGGAATGAGTACCACTCAGAGAGCAGATGGGGGGGGAGACAGGGGGAACGGAAACGGGAGAAAGGGGAGGTTTTGGGGTGCTATGAGGAAAGGGAAGTTTTCAATGGGTTTTATATACATGTTTCTGTGTGTGTGTGTGTGTGTGTGTGTGTGTGAGACACAGTGTACAGCAAGGCCACCCAGCTGTGTGAGTGTTCGTCACTGCCGGAGGCAGCTGAGAGAGAGTGCTGACAGGTCAACAACAGCTGCCCACACACACACACACACAAGCAGTGTTATAACCATATGGCCAAGCAGGAGGCACACCCACGCCTGACCATCGGCACAGTATACAGCTGATACACACTGTGAGGTGTGGCCTATTGAAAAGCCAAGCATACACACACACACACACACACACACACACACACACATTCCCTGTCGCTCCATCCCTCCCTCTTTCCTAATGAATTTGTCTGCCAGGAAATTTCCTGTGTGTGTGCGTGTGTGTGTGTACTTGTGTGTGTGTGCGCGCATGTCAAGGACTGCAGCAACAGCTCTGTGCTTGTCAAAGGGATTTTTTTTGTTTGCTTTTGCGGTCGCCTGCCATCATCACCTCCTCTGATCTGCACGCACTCACTCTGGCCATCTTTTGGCAGTCCAGGAGAGGATCAAAAAGCCCCGCAACCCTTTGAAGACACGTTCGCCTTCACGTACACGTTCACCTACACACACTCACTGGCTCATCACTCAGCCAATCACCCACAACCCCCAACCCCCCCAAACCCACAGCAACAAGCGTGCCAACAGGCACGGGCAGGAGAGAACACGAGAAGACAGGAAATACCCCCTCACACACACACACACACACCCCGCCACACACATTCACACATATACACACACCCCACACAGACACACTCTTACACCCCCCCTTAGCCAACCACTCTCCCTAGGAGGTGCACAAAGCACCTGGTCATCTGGGGCGATGTGAAGACACACACATGTAAACACACATTCGGTTCCCTTTAGGGGTGGCGGGAATTAGACAATGGCAAGATGTCAGAAAGAACTGAAACACTCCAGATTGAGTTTCACATCGTGAAATGTAGCAGTGACACTGCTCACAGGTGACAGTGACAGGACAGAGTGACAGGAGGGCAAACACAGGAGATGGAGGAAGCAAGAAAGATGGATGCCTGGAGATGGAGCGCACAAAAAAGTGGATTATCAACAGCACTTAAGGACGAGGCCATTTTAAAGATAGGCGGATGGATGTAGTGCTGGTTCTGCAAAAAAAGTGATTCTGAGCTGCTGCCTCCACACACACACACACACACACACACACACACACACACACACACACACACACACACACACACACACACACCCCTCCCCCCAACCCACCCATCACCCCCAATACCACCAACTATCCTGAGAAGGAAAGCACTGGATGGATCTCTCACAGCCCCTATAAGGGCAGTGTTAATGTAAACACTGACTATAGAGCTATACAGTGAGCATCCCAGACTCTCTGACACCTCTAGGTATTCTAGAGAGTTCTTGAGATGCTTGAAAAACGAATCATTTCATCTTACTGACAAACCCTAATTTGAAGGCTCTTTGTAAGCAAATCCCACCTTCCGAGAAAAGTCGATTTGAGAATCCTGCCGACTACGCCTAAATACAACACATCGTTGTACTGTTTCACCACACTGGATTGTGTAAACAGATAAGAGGCTGGTGGGAAGATAAGGCCCATTTTGTTGTGCTGCCCCGCATTAGAAAATAAAAAGGCAAAGGCAT
Organism: Coilia nasus; assembly: GCA_027475355.1. Classification (NCBI taxonomy): domain Eukaryota; kingdom Metazoa; phylum Chordata; class Actinopteri; order Clupeiformes; family Engraulidae; genus Coilia; species Coilia nasus. The sequence goes on along the minus strand of CM050201.1, from coordinate 22,950,392 downwards.
CGACTCACCCAGAATGCAACTGCTGTTTGGCTGCATAGAAGACCTCAGTGCTTTCCAGCAAGGCCATCCATTAGCCCAGTCTCCCTGCCAACACTGAAAAGGAGCCACTAATGCAGCACAGGCTTATTACTGCTTATTCACAGCTACCAAATGGACCTTCATTTCTGAGACGCTGAAACAGAATGGGGTTTGTCAATGAGAGAGAGAGAGAGAGATAGAGAGAGAAAGAGAGAGACAGAGAGAGAGAGAGACAGAGAGTGAGAGAGTGAGAGAGAGAGACAGAGAGAGTGAGACCAAGAGAGAGAGAGAGACAGAGACAGAGTGACAGAGAGAGAGAGAGAGAGAGAGAGAGAGACAGAGAGAGAGAGAGAGAGAGAGAGAGAGACAGAGACAGAGAGAGAGAGAGAAAGAGACAGAGACCGAGAGAGAGAGAGAAAGAGACAGAGACCGAGAGAGAGAGAGAGAGAGAGAGAGAGAGAGAGAGAGAGAGAGAGAGAGAGAGAGAGAGAAGGACAGAGAGAGAGAGAAAAAGCAAGCGTGTGTGAGAATGAGTGTGTGTGCATGAGAGTGTATCATAATGAGTAAGTGAGAAGGATGGGGGTATTGAGAGGGCAGAGAGATCATGCATCTGTAGCTACATATCTAATGGCACTAAAGCCTCGCTTTCTTCAGATCCACAACAGGGTCAGATGAATAATGATCCCTAATGGATTTACAAACAGCCTCTCTCATTCAGCCATCGATCACAGCACACTGTCTTTATTCAAACATGAAATAGCACACACTATGGAAGAGTGAATTCAGAGGTGCACAAGATGAGACAGTCAACACTACCTGCAAAGACATCTGATTTTGTGACTTTTGTGAGTAGTAGTTGGCAGTCATGACTAAGGTAACATGCCACAAATCTTATTTCCAGTTTAGGGAGCCACATACACACACACACACACACGCACGCACGCACGCACGCACACACACAGTGTTATAACCATATGGCCAACCATATGACACACCCAGGCCTGACCATCAGCACAGTATACAGCTGATGCACACTGAGAGGTGTGGCCTAGCTAAGTGAGCCATCCTCACAGTTGTCAGTTACTTGGGTGAGCAAAACAATGTGCTAGGCTGGTCAGACTTAGTGTCTTAGTTAGTCTTAGTTAGTGACTTAGGCCTAAACATTTAGAGGGCCACACATTAAAGAGTCATGGTCTTAAAATTAGTCTTTCATTTAAGCAAATGATTATGATTAGATAATCATAGATAATTAACCATTGTGTCATGCAACTGGAACTCCCCTGCCATTTAGGCATTTAAGATCAATTAAAGTTTCCTTAGCTAGCTAGAGTAGCAAGCAAGCAAGCAACTACAGCAACCAGGCAACATTGCTGTAATGTTTCAAAAGAAATCTGCTAAAAAATGTGCTTTTGCACACCTCTAAAATGTCCACATGCTTCACAAAGGTCTATGACCCGAAATGTTGCAATAAATCTTGCTTGCAGAATGGGCAGTGCATAGGAGTTTTTTTGTCAAAGAAAGTCTGGAAAGTAAAATTTCTCAAAATTAGCTCACAAACAAAGGAGCTACTTGCTCAGTATGTTAAATGGCTTGTATGGCAGATGGGAAACTCATTCACTGTATATTCATTCTCTAACAATTATGAATGAAGCTGGGAAAGTCCCTCCTCACCCTCAACACTTAATCGAAACCCTTTCTGGGGACCCTGCGACTCATCCTGTTATTTGGACCATGCAAGAGTATTGTCGTCAGTTTCACTAAGCCACCATTGGAACATATCAACAAAATGAGGTTTAGTGCATCAATGACGCTGGTTACATTTCCCAACTGATGGCAATATAGTTAATTCCCATGACACATCAAAAGTTTTTAACCATTCCCATGACACATAAAAGCGTTTTTAATGTGTCTTTAAGTGTCAAGAAGACCATGCATATGCAGTGATCATTGGCCTGCAAGCATACAAAATAACACACACACCCCCAAAAAATAACACCACACACACACAAAATACCACCACACACACACACACACAATTACAGCTTCCCCTTGTCCCCAGGGAAACCTCCCACCAACACCAAATCCTTGTCTTACAAACCCACAAATCCTCCCAACAAAACCTGTAAGCTCGCTCTTGGTGTGTGTGGTCGTGTCTGTGCGTGTGTGTGTGTGTGTGTGTGTGTGTGTGTGGACGAGCTTTATTTCCTGCCACAGGGCTGGTGTGTTCGTTTCGGCATTATTTCACTGTTACTCTTCAGCCACGCTGCTCAGCTCACCTACAGCTCTGTGTGTGTGTGTGTGTGTGTGTGTGTGTGTGTGTGTGTGTGTGTGTGTGTGTGTGTGTGTGTGTGTGTGTGTGTGTGGACAAGCTTTATTTCCTGCCACAGGGCTGGTGTGTTCGTGTGGGCATTATTTCACTATTACTCCCTGGTCACCCTGCTCAGCTAAGCTACAGCTCTCTCTGCATGCTTGTCCGTGTGTGTGTGTGTGTGTGTGTGTGTGTGTGTGTGTGTGTGTGTGTGTGTGTGTGTGTGTGTGTGTGTGTGTATGCACAAGCTTTATTTCCTGGACTAGTTGTTTCATGTGGGCATTACTTCACTATTACCCCTCGGCTGCCCTGCTCAGCCCAGCCCAGCTCAGCTCCAGCTACCACTACTGTTCCAGGGTCTAAATTTAGCAGCGCACCCCATGAAGCCTCACCGCACTCCTCCACTGATCTCTCCATTCCGGGAATGTGAATGAGTGAAAGGAAAAAGAAAAGGGTGGGGGGGAAGGGGGTGTGAGAGGTGTGAGAGGTGTGTGTGTGTCTGTGAAAATGTGTGTGTGTGTGTGTGTACGTATCTACGCTTGTCACACCTCTCCCCCTCTATGGCGTAAAGCCCTTCTATCTGTGCATCCCTCCCTCCCTCCCTCTTTCTTTCTCTTCCCTTTTCCTCTTTCTCTCTTTTTTATTCCCCTCATCTCTTCCCTCTATCCCCCTTTCCACTAGCCTATTTATATTTTGCCCGGTTGTCTGTGCTGTATTCAAATGCAGTCTTGGCCTATTTTCCCTCCTGTGCATCTGCCTCAAGCTCGCTTGCTCCCTCACCATCTCTTCTGCCCGCCATGTTTCTAACTTCCTTTCCTTTCCTCCCTCCCTCCCTCTCTCTCTCTCCCTCCCTCTCTCTCTCTCTCTCTCCCTCCATCCCTCGCTCCCTCCCAACACATTAGTTGGTGCAGTTTTAATCCTCTGCAGGACGACTCTGCAATTCAGGATTAGCACAGAGGAAACAGGCTAATTGTGTTTTAAAATGAGGCTCCTACATGACACACACACTCTCTCTCTCTCTCTCCAACTAAACTCTCCTTTCCCCTTGGGCCAGGTACACACACACACACACACACACACACACACACACACACACACACACACACACACACACACACACACACACACACACACACACACACACAGAAGTTCCAAATAAGCATCTTCTAGGATGGAGTGTTCTCCTGAAGCAGTCCCCCTGCAGGCTCTGCCAAGACAGGCGCCTTCCCACAATCCTCTCTGCCCTAGCATGGCCCCAGAGCACGGGCAGATTACACTCGGGCCTCCTGTCAGCACAACCTGCTGACTGCTGTCATGACACCTGTGCCTTCTGTGGCCAGCCATGAGACAGAGGGGAGGTGGAGAGAGAGAGAGAGAGAGAGAGAGGGGTCAGAGAGAGAGAGAGCGATAGAGAAAGAGGGGTGAGAGACAGAGAGAGAGCGAGAGAGGAGCAAGAAAGAGACAGTGTGTGTGTGTGTTTGTGTGAGTGAGAGAGAGAAAGAGAAAGAGAGTGAGTGAGCGACAGAGAGAGAGAGAGAGAGACAGAGAGACAGAGAGAGAAAGAGAGAGAGTGAGTGAGTGACAGAGAGAGAGAGAGAGAGAAAGAGACAGACAGACAGACAGAGAGATAGATAGAGAGAGAGGAGAGGAGAAAGAGACAGAGAGAGGAAGGGAGAGAAAAAGAGAGAGAGAGGCCAAGAGAGAGACCCAGGGTGCAAACACTATGATCTCATCAAGATATCTCTCCGTCTCTGTCCCTTCTGTTCTGCGCTGCCAATCTCAGCCTCTCTGATACCGCATGCTGATTGGTTCCTCAGCAGACTGGAGCTGTCGCTGTGCTGTCAGGACCCAGCGCGAGGCAGAGACACAAACACGCCATCATCAGCCCCATGGACAAGGCTCACTGGAGCCCAGCCAACTATAGCATATTACAACTTGTACACACACACACACACTATATGACTGCACACTCACACACACACTATATGACTGCACACTCACACACACACACACATTATGTGACTGCATAGACACACCAAAAGCACATACTAACCTATATGGCTGCACACTCACACACTATGTAACTGCACACACACACACACACACACACACACCCCAAAACATACACGCACATTATGTGACTGCACACTCACACTAAAGCACACACACACATTATGTGACTGCAAAGACACACCAAAAGCACATACTAGCCTATATGGCTGCACACTCACACACTATGTAACTGCACACACACACACCAAAGCATACACACACATTATGTGAATGCACTCTCACACTAAAGCACACACACACACACACACACTATATGACTGCACACACACACCAAAGCATACACACACATTCTGCGACTGCACACTCACACTAAAGCACACACACACACACACACACACACTCACACACTATATGACTGCACACAAACACCAAAACATACACACACATTATGCGACTGCACACACACACACACACACACACACACACACACACTATGCACACACACACCAAAGCATACACACACATTATGTGACTGCACTCTCACACTAAAGCACACACACACACACACACTATATGACTGCACACACACACCAAAGCATACACACACATTATGCGACTGCACACTCACACTAAAGCACACACACACACACACACACACACACACTCTCACACACTATATGACTGCACACACACACCAAAACATACACACACATTATGCGACTGCACACACACACACACACACACACACCAAAGCATACACACACATTATGTGACTGCACTCTCACACTAAAGCGCACACACACACACACACACGCTATATGACTGTCCACACACGCATTGGTGAGCTGTGCCTAGGTCAATACCATGGAACACACACTTGAATGCCTGTGGAACACATCCACTGCCACACGCGAGCACGTACACCAATGATCGGCCACAGTAAATCAATAAACCATGTGTAGCTCAATACAATGGAAAACCCACTTTAAATGACTTCCTCACACACACGCTGCACATACGCACAGAATGGCCAACCTTACATCAATACACCGCGACCGGTTTCATAGGATGGGAAACCCTACCACTTAAAACACACACACACACACACACACACACACACACACACACACACACACGTATGAGGTCATCTACATCATGAAACTCAGCTCAATAACATGGACACATGATGATGCAATGATACACATAATTGGATCTACATGTCCATATTTTGACCTGCTGTATGACACGACATGACACTCACACACAAACACACAAACACACACACACACACGATATCTCATCCCCCGCAGTGGCGGCTCCTGCTGCTGTTCTCTCTGGAGCATCAGCTTGGGGACCAGCACAGCCGGATGATCTCATAGGATCCATCAGAGGGCAGCCAGAGAGATAGAGAGAGAGAAAGAAAGAGAGAGAAGCGGGGAGAAAGAGAGATGAGAGAGAGAAGCGGGCAGAAAGAGAGATATGAGAGAGAGAGAGAGAGAGAGAGAGAGAGAGAGAGAGAGAGAGAGAGAGAGAGAGAGAGAGAGAGAGAGAGAGAGAGAGAGAGAGAAAGAGATGGAGAGACACAGAGAGGGAGGGAGATTGTGAGCAAGAAAGAAGGGAGAGGGGGGGAAAGACTTTATTTAAAATAATGACATGAAATGTACAGAATTCCCTGCTTTTGTTCAGAAGACATCTAAACAGAAAGAAAGAGAAAGGAGGAAGGGAAGAGAGGGGAAGAGAGAGTAGAGGGAGGGAGAGAGTGAGTGAGATGGAGTGAGAAAAAGGAGAAAGAGACAGAGCTAACAGAAGGCAGCTGTGCATTGACTGCTGTCGTCATCATGTGTGTGTACGAGGGAGATTGAAGGCTACGCAGGGTTAATGAGAAGCTCTGGAGGCCGCCAGGAGACTTAGACAGACAAGCTTCTTTAAAATCAGCAAGGCAGAAGGGGCAGGGATAGAAAACACAGGGAGGAGAGGAGGAGAGGGGAGAGGGATAGAAACACAGGGAGGAGAGGAGGAGAGGGGCGAGGGAGAGAAACACAGGGAGGAGAGGAGGAGAGGGGAGAGGGAGAGAAACATGGGGAGGAGAGGGGAGAGGGATAGAAACACAGGGAGGAGAGGGGGAGAGGGGAGAGGGAGAGAAACACAGGGAGGAGAGGAGGAGAGGGGAGAGGGAGAGAAACACGGGGAGGAGAGGGGAGAGGGATAGAAACACAGGGAGGAGAGGGGCGAAGGAGAGAACCAGGAACATCAACTGCAGCACTGCAGACGATGATCTCATGCAACCGCAGTGGCCTCTGGTGGGCCGAAGAAGTGCGGGCCGTCAATTCACCCTCCCTCCCCCCAAGCCTGGGCCCGCCCATACTGCCTGTGACGCTAAATTGAATTTCGCGTTCAAGTCAGTCTGGCCAGCCTGCCCATTCTCGACTGTTCCTTTGCCCCGAGTAATTGGGCATCAATGAAAAACAAATGCTACGTATACGTCATCAGAATCAGTGGTCTGACTGGTTTTAGCTCTGTCTAGTAGTACACAGAGGCTTTTGAAAGACACTGCCCCTGCCTCTGACAACTTCCTGTTCATGGTAGGTTTGCCCAGCCAAGCTCTATCTTCAAGCTTGGTGCGAGAGCCAGGCTACCTCCCCCCCACCAGTCAAACCTTTCCACTCCTCCTTTTCCTCCTCCTGTCCTCCTTCTTCAAGCTTGGTGCGAGAGCCAGGCTACCCCCACCATCTTTTCACTCCTCCTCTCTCTCCTCCTTTTCCTGTCCATCACCGCTCCATGCAGCTCATCCTCCACCTGACGGATGGCCTTCATATCCTCCCCATCTCCTCCGTTCCACAGCCCTCATCCCACACCGGCCGTAAAGATGCCCATTTACGGCCGTTACCGGGGCAACGGAGAGCGCCCGAGGGGGTTGTTTGGGGGTGGGGTGGGGTGGGGTGGGGTGGGGGGAGGTGAGGGAGAGGGGGGTAGTGTGGGGTGGCGGTTGGGTAAGGGGGTGAGGTAGGTGTGAGAGAGGGGATAGTAGTTTTCTCTGCATCACATCCATCTGAGCATAAAAATGGGGGTATGAAACATGACAGAAGATAAAAGGAAAGGAATGACATCATGTCATCACCACAGGAAAGAAATTGCCGGAAGAGGACCAGAAAGCTCTATGTGGGCAATCCAATCAAAAAAAAAAAAAGACAGAACAAAACAGCCCTAGTGATTGCACTTGCTTTAAGGAGATGGGGGGTGGGGTTCGCAATATGGTTTTGCTGCTCATATCAATTACTGTATGCTCATAGCCTCTCTGGGTAGTGCTGCTACAGAAACAATAACCTGGATCTTATGGAGCCCACTGGGTTCAGAAGCAAGCGTGGAGCTCATTCTGTGTGCAGGTAGCCCCATACACCTCCCCCAGGTGAACAATAACACAATGAACGAAAAAACAATTCCACTGCAGTTCTTTTTTTTTTTTTTTTTTGTCGTGCCACAGCCGTAGCAGGAAATACACACAGGATCTTTCCGAGATAAAAGGAAGTGCTCCAAGGTGATCTTTAAAAATCCCAGTTTGTCACCGGCGAGGCTACCCTACCCCACGCCTCCCCTCTGCCCGCCCCTGCCCAGGGGGAGCATTCCTGAGGAGATGACTATCTGTGGCCTGTGAGCATGTGTGTCTGCTGTGTAATTACACTCCAACCACTAGAGATTCACAGAAGCATGCACAAACACACACGTGTGCGCACACACACGCATACACATGCACCAGGTAAGCATAGTAAACATGGCTTTCAGAGACAGAAGGCGGACTACCCCACTTCCCGAGGGGGGGGCCTATGCCTGCTCACAGGCATACATTTACCTAACAGCTGGGACAGCGAGGAGCCCGTCAGCGCGTACTGCCACCTGTGGGGGTCCACGGGCGACGTCACCGCACACACCCCCAGCCCGTTTCGGGGGTCGGGGACGCAGTGGAGGTACATATCCATTACAGTAATCTGCTTGTAATGGCTGCTGTACTGCTTGCTCAACCCGCCTCGTAATGCAAAAAGATCCCGCGAGCAGAAGTGAAAAGTCGACCGTCTTAACGCATAAGGACCGGACTGGCTGCCGACAGGGAAGGGAAAGACCACGGGCTTCTGAGAGGATTACGATGTCAAGATCCCCACCGTGACCCAGTGAAACAGTAAACTCTGCTCTGGGTAAGGATCCATGGTCGTGTTCTTTAAAAGCCAGAAAATCTACAGTAATGTCTCCAGTCTAACCTTTCTTCATGGTCCCTCAACAAAATGGTGGTCCTTCAGAACCCTTCGGCTCTCGTAGTAAAGCCTGACCCGCCCTCAACAGCCTCTCCCTTCAGAACAAGAACTGGGTGAGGCAAGCAGGCAGTAAGCTGTGGCCAACAGTTGTCTTGCTTGGATTTAGCAAAGCGGGGTGTGTGTGTGTGTGTGTGTGTGTGTGTGTGTGTGTGTGTGTGTTTGTGTGTGTGTGTGTAGGGTTAAAAGAATTGGCTTTGTTTGCAATTGCACCTAATCCTTGGACTTAATTCTCCAAACCACAGCCATGTGTGCCCGACCGGTCAGCAGGAGAGAGAGAGGGGCAGACTGGCCGCTTCGATGGGCGCAAGCCGATTTAGCCAGTGCACAGAAGGAAAGCAGGCGAGGTGGGTCAGCTTAAACTCACACCGCAAACTTTCACAATGAGGTCAAAACCAAATCAGGAGCCTGCATCTGTAGCGGTCTTTGACCCACCTAACATGGCCGAAGATGTCACCATAGACTACAAAATGCAGACCTCTAAATTGGTTTTGACCTCATTGTGCAATTTTGTGGTTTGAATTAAGGCTGACCGCCTTTTATGCTTTTCTGACCTCTCTGACACACCCAGCATGGCTGAGGATGGGAAGGAAAAGCACTGAAGAAAAGCAGGCAAGGTGGGTCAGCCATAATTTAAACCACAAACTTCCACAATGAGGTCAAGTCAAAACCAAATCAGGAACCTGCATCTGTAGTGGTCTTTGGCAACATCTTCGGCCCATGCTGGGTGGGTCAGAGAGGTAAAAAAAGCACTGAACAAAAGCAGGCAAGAAGTGGTCAGGCCGTAACTCAAACCACAAACTTCCACAGTAAGGTCAAAACCAAATCGGGAGCCTTCATTTGTAGTGGGTCTTGGTGACATCTTCGGCCATGCTGGGTGGTCAGCCCACAACCGAACCACAAATTTCCACAATGAGGTTAAAACCAAATCAGTATCAGGAACCTGCATTTGTAGCGGTCTTGGGTAGGAAAAGCACAGAAGGTGTGTGTGTGTGGGGGGGGCAAGCCCCTTCCTACCCAACCCTTCCCCAAAAATGAGGTGCCCACCCTCCAGACACACATAGCTGACAGGGTGTGGGTAAAGGGTGTGGGAATTTTGAGGGTCACAAATTCTAAAAATTCCGCTCGTGTAGGTGAAAACCACAGGGGCCACTTACAGAGGCAGATTAACCTGAAGCTTAGACTTAGAAAGTGTGGCGATTAGCCTGGACTCGCCCCTGCATCGACAGTCCCACCCCCCACCACCATCCCCATCCCTCCCTCTGGTGGACTCGTCATTTAAGGTTCACTTGCTACGTGCAGGCCCTGCTAGTTACCACACAGTAGCGATGGAGCGACTGTGTAGTTAAAAAATGGACTGACCCAATAAAAACTCGTTTTCCCCAACATTTTATCTCAAACAAATGCTGCCCGCTTGACTGAGTTTTGGCATCTAAACGAAAGTGCAGACATCTTACAGTGGTAAATGGGAGTGAAAAATAATCCAGGATTTGTTTGAGTTCATTAAACTCAGCTACCTACTCAGTTACTCAGTTACCTATAAACGAGAGGACCAAATACAAAAACATCCTTCCTGGCATCGAGTTCTTCTAAAAATTGGGCTGGCAGTTTTTGCTATTTACTGCTGCTGACAAGCAGAGAGCACACTTAAAGCATCAAGTGGGCTATGTGTAAATAATAAAAGCACATGGGTAGGGCCTAGTGCTGGTATTCACACATGGCAATGGTGGGTGTGTTCCCAAAAAATCTTGCTATGCAACAGCTGCCGTAAAACAAGGGGCAATAACAAGAGTGCTGTTTCTTCAGGTTCATCATAGAACAATACTTTTGAGAAACGCACAAATGATTGGTAGGGCCATATGAAGGCAAAAAAAACAAACAAACAGATAGATAAATAAATAAATAAATAAATAGATAAATAAATAAATAAAGCCTGCATGTGGTCTGATGAACTACATAGAGCCATAAGCACCATGAGGCCAAGCATGCTTTGTTGTGAGCACGCTTCCAGCATCTGTGCTCCCGCTCTGCTCGCTTGAACCCGCACAGTCATGCTTCACCCGCCGCGCCTCAGAAGCCCTGAGTCATCGCTAAACAAAAACAAGCATGTGGAAATCACAGGGAGAGAGAGAGAGAGAGAGAGAGAGAGAGAGAGAGAGAAAGAGAGAGAGGAGAGAGAGAGAGAGAGAGAGAGAGAGAGAGAGAGAGAGAGAAGAGAGAGAGAGAGAGAGAGACAACGGCCAGGCCACTTCATATTCTATGCAGGACCAGTGACTGGTTATTTTTCTTTCCGAAAAGCGCTCAAAAAACACAGTCTTGTGTGAAGTATAATTGCTATGGTTTCTACTTTACATGCCCAGCTTCTGTGTTAGCGCAACCAAATAGGTATGGGAAAATCTAGCAAGCAAGGTACAAAAAAAATTCTAATAATAATAATAGTAATAATGACAAAAAATGAATGAATCCAGGAGATGCTTGTGTGGTCTTTGCACAACACGCCTCAACACGAGCATGAATATGTGAAGGCATTACCTCTGACTGAGGAACCCTCAACACGAGGAGCCTTAACACGAGCATAAATATGTGAAGGCATTATCTCTGACTGAGGAACCTCAACACGAGGAGCCTTAACAGGAGCATAAATATGTGAAGGCATTACCTCTGGCTGAGAAGCCTCAACACAAGCATGAATCTGTTCAGGCATTACCTCTGGCCGAGCCTTAACAGGAGCATGAATATGTTCAGGCATTACCTCTGGCCGAGCCTTAACAGGAGCATGAATATGTTCAGGCATTACCTCTGGTCGAGCCTTAACAGGAGCATGAATATGTTCAGGCATTACCTCTGGCTGAGCCTTAAGGAACATGAATCTGTTCAGGCATTACCTCTGGCCGAGCCTTAACAGGAGCATGAATATGTTCAGGCATTACCTCTGGCTGAGGAGCCTCAACACAAGGAGCCTCAACACGAGCATGAATATGTTCAGGCATTATCTGTGGCTGAGGAAGCCCCAACACGAGAATAAATATGTGAAGGCATTACCTCTGGCCGAGCCTTAACAGGAGCATAAATATGTGAAGGCATTACCTCTGGCTGAGAAGCCTCAACACAAGCATGAATCTGTTCAGGCATTACCTCTGGCCGAGCCTTAACAGGAGCATGAATATGTTCAGGCATTACCTCTGGCCGAGGCTTAACAGGAGCATGAATATGTTCAGGCATTACCTCTGGCCGAGCCTTAAGGAGCATGAATATGTTCAGGCATTACCTCTGGCCGAGCCTTTAAAGAGCATGAATCTGGTTTAGGCATTACCATCTGGCCGAGCGCGAGCGGCCCCGTCGGCGTGGAGCTGGAGCTGGAGCCAGGCTTGAAGGAGGTGAAGGAGGCCGCTCTGTCCGGCCATGCTCCCGCACTTCCCGTTTCTATGACGACCGGGCGCAGCGTGGCACAACCAAAAGCGGCACAGAGAGGCATCGGGCTCCCGGCCCCAGGTAGGATTAAGAGCAGAGGACGCCGAGAAGAACGAAAGAGAGGCGAAACAAGGCGAGGCGAAGACAAAAGCAGACTGTTTGTCTCTCCTTCTCCTGGGTGGCACGGGAGGTGCCAGGGCTGGGTGCTGGCTGGGGGGGCCAGGACTGGGAGCTTTTAGTTCTGGCTGGGTTGTATCGTTTTTATTTGGCAACGTGTTAAAAAGCTTTGGCGCTTCATTAGCAGGAAACTTCTGACTAAGGGAGCCAGTGAGAGGCAATGAGCCTGGTCTCTGTACTCCAGAGAGAGGGGGGAAAGAGAGAGGGAGAGGGGGGGAAATAGGGAGGGAAAGAGAGAGAGAGAGAGAGAGAGAGAGAGGAGAGAGAGAGAGAGAGAGAGAGAGAGAGGACGCGAGAGAGAGAGAGAGAGGGAGAAGAGAGAGAGGAAAATAGGGAGGGATGGAGAAAGGGCTGTGCAGGATAGGGTGGGGAAAGAGAAGATAGGGAGGGAAAGAAAAGAGGAGAGAGAGAGAGAGCGAGACAGAGCGAGACCGAGAAGCAGAGAGGGAGAAGAGACGGGGAGAAGGGACGGGGGAAGAGATAGGGGAGGAGGGAGAGAGAGAGAGAGAGGAGAGGAGAGAGGGAGAGATAGAGGAGGAGAAGAGAGAGAGAGAGAGAGAGAGTAGAGAGCTAGAGAGAGAGAGAGAGAGAGAGAAGAGAGAGAGAGAGAGACGAGAGAGAGAGAGAGAGAGAGAGAGAGAGAGAGAGAAGAAGGGGGGTGACAGCGCGTGAGAGTGCCAGGCTGGAGGGGCAGGAGAATACCATAACGGGTGAAAAGGGAACAACAGGGCCTGTCTGGCGTTAGCATGGCAGGGCTGGAACGCTGGCATGACTCTGGAGGGAGGCGAGTGTGTGTGTGTGTGTGTCGTGTGTGTGTAGGCATTGACACTAGAAGGAAGGCTGTGTGGGTGTGTGCATCATGTGTGTGTGTGTGTGTGTGTGTGTGTAGTGCAGGAACAAGCGACAGTAAGAGTATGGTGTGTGTGTGTGTGCAGACCATGACTCTAGAGAGGGTGTGTGTGTGTGTGTGTGTGTGTGTGTGTGTGTGTGTGTATGTGTGTGTGTTGCAGGGGGTATTCGTGCTGCTGATGCCCACTCATGCCACACAAACAGCTTGGCGAGAGGGTAGGGGGGTGGGGGGGTGGCGTCGATGGCTGTGTCCACCCGGCCCTCCGGCCCCCCCTCCCCTCCTTCCAAGCTCTCCTCATGGCAGCCCCCTCCACACAAGTGTGTGTGTGTGTGTGTGTGTGTGTGTCTTTTATTCAGCTACCAAGTGTGTGTGTGTGTGACATTTAGATAGCATTTACAGTGACAAACTCAGTTGTAAATGCAGGCATGCGAGTGTGTGTGTGCGTCTAGCGACCAAATGAGAGGAGCGAGAGAGAGAGAGAGAGAGAGAGAGAGAGAGAGCAGAGAGAGAGAGAGATGAGAGGAGAGATGAGAGAGAGAGAGAGAGAGAGAGAGAGAGAGAGAGAGAGGAAGAGAGAGAGAGAGAGAGAGGAAGAAACATTGAAAGAGACACGTTCTTCTCCTGATTGAAATCCCTGCCATACCACAATAATGAATCCCTTCCATGCTGCAGTGTTGAGTTTCAGGTCAGCCTGAGAACAAGGACGCAGCCCTGGCCACAATCACAATATCATCCCGCTCTGCACAAGACCAAGCGAGAAAAATAAAAAGCGGGGGATGAGAGGAAAAAAAATTAAACGAGACAGAGAGACAGACAGAGACAAAAACTGAGACTGGTGACAGAAAGAGAGAGAAGGAGGGGGGGGGGCAGAATGAAAGAGCAAAAAAAGAGAAAACATGGGGGAGGAAGAGATAGACTTTATTTAAGAGGAGAAAGACAGACCGACAGAAAGAAAGACAGAGGGAGAGAGAGCGACAGACACAGAGAGAGAGAGAGAGAGAGAGCGACAGAGAGAAAGAGAGAGAGAGAGAGAAAGAGGGAGAGCGACAGGGAGAGAGAGAGAGAAAGAGAGAGACAGCTCAGCATCCATGGGTGACCAGGCCAGACACAATGGCTTCCAGAGATTGGAGCTTTTCTGTGACTCAATTAGCTGCCACTATTGGATGCCATAAATCCAAACAGCGGCCGCATCTGCGGAACAAATTAATAGCCTTTCTTCCCAATCATCGCAAAATAAGGGCCCTTTGATCTAGCAGCGCAGTGCAACTGCAGTTAATGAGACTCACGATCTATACATAGTGATGTTACACTGTAAATATACACACTGACTCAAACCTTTTCGGATTCATCCAGTTTAATTCCCAAATCATGAGGTACACCTGCAATTCAGTCATGTTTCAGTCCTCTGACACGCAAGGTTCCCGAACCACTGTGGCATTTGACACCTCTGACGAGAAGAGGATTGCCCGTGCGTGTCGAATAAAGTATAAACGGTCTGGCGCATCAGTGACGTCACTATCTGCTTTCTAGCTTTCACAACAAAGCGTGATGAATGGGGGAAAAAAGGTCACAATGTGCACTTGCACTCAACATTATATAGAAAAGTAAGCAAGACTGAGGCATTGAATGACTGACTGTTTTCAGTATGCACTAGTGTGTGTGGAGGCTGTAGGGCTGGGCGATAAAACGATAACGATATGTATCTCGATAGACACCTACTCGATAACAATAGAAAATGCGTTCGATAGAATGTTTCGATGTTTTTTTTTGTTTGTTTTTTTTTTTAAGAAAACAGCGTAAGTTTAGTCAGAGCCCTCTCTGATTTAGCGCCGCTTTAAATCTTTGTTGCGAAGCAAGCTTGGTTGCATGAGCAAAGGCACTCGTCCTCTGTATCCTAGCAATGTATGGGGAGTGACCATAGACGTGTATAGGATGTCTATGGGAGTGAAACGCTAATAGCCAATCATGTCACAGTATCGTGTTTAGTTGCGCCACCTCTTGTCTCGTAGTCGTGTTTTTTTCCAGAAACAGCATGGTCAAGAAAGGAAGATGAGTGCCACTGCGAAGAGCGAGGAAAATGTGGATAAGGGCTCATTCACACCAACTTGAGCGTGTACAGCGCGTATCAGTATACAATATATTTGTATAGAGACAGAATACGCTCAGATCACACGTGCGGTGTGAAGAGTCTAATTTGTTAACATGCATTCTAAACGAATACGGACAGAAAACGGCCACGCGCTGAATACGCAGAGAATACGCAGAAAGCTCTGCTCACCAGTATGGGAGCTTTTTTGGAGTTTACAAATTTCAT
>CM050201.1:22927500-22930000 GCA_027475355.1 Coilia nasus | reverse complement strand
GCCCACACACTCACACTAACTGACAAACTCTCTCTAAAACACACACACACACACACACACACTCCCCTGCCATATCATAAACAACTGGAGCATGTGCCCACACACACTCTTTGCGTATCACTGTACTACACATCAGTGCCATGTGCAGGTGTACATACACACACACAATGTGTACACACACACACTCCTCATGCATGAAACACACCAGCAGGTGAGCTGCGATGCTTTGGCAGATAAGTGCTGCAATCTCACACAGCATCTCGGAGGCTGAGAGGGAACCAGGGGTACATAACACAGACACATTATCAGTGCTCGCTAATACAGTCAAGTTAATTAACCGCAGACACCAAAATGTAAGCAGACACATCCAAATTGGTTTCAGAAAAGCATGATACAAATTTCTTGTTTTTTGTTAAAAGAAGGCATTTTATTTTTTAATGTTAATTGTTAATATTTTATTATAAAAATGTTACTTGAAAACCAAGAGAACACAAGAGAGCCTCTAATGAAATAAAAACGCCAATGTGGCATCAGCATCGGCAGTCGTCTGACACAAGCTCATAATTATCGGCAGATCGCACATCCGCAAAAATCCAATACCGCACACCCCAGTGGGAAGCATCACCCTCCCCCCGCTCTCTGCCTCCCTCCCCCTTATACTCTCATTATGAGCCTGGGAGATGACACACACACACACACACACACACACACACACACACACACACACACACACACACACACACACACACACACACACACACACAGTCTGCTGCAGGGGGTGGACTGTGATCTGCAAAGCAGTGATGTCACTCAGGGCGAAGCTGCGGAGTCGTGACAGCCCAGCAGAGAAATGATCCATATATACATGAGAGAGAGAGAGGGAGGGGAGAGAGAGAGAGAGGGTGGGGGGGGAGAGAGAGAGAAATAGAAAGACAGAGAGAGGGAGAGGGCAGTGGGGGCTGAGAGGGAAGATGGATAGATGGGGCAGGGGTGAGATGGGAGGATTGGGAAAGAAGTGGAGTGTGTGTTTGAAAGAGAGAGAGAGAGAGAGAGAGAGAAAGACAAAGAGAGACAGAGAGAGAGAGAGAGAGAGAGAGAGAGAGAGAGAGAGAGAGAGAGAGAGAGAGAGAGAGAGAGAGAGGCAGAGAGGGAGAAAAAGGGGGGGTTAGAGAGAGCCAAGACGAGGGTGACAGACAGCGAGAAAGAGAAAGCGAGAGAGAGAGAAGAGAGAGAAGAGAGAGAGAGCGATGATTATGATGATGATGAAAAAACAAAAGAGGAGGAGGAGGAGGAAGAGGGGGCGGACTATCCCAGCTTTTTAAGATTCCACTCATGGAATTTTCCCTTCCCTCCCCTGCATTCTAATGTTCCACAGCAACTGTGGCAGGGAACTCTAGACCAAATATAAACATACTCCACATGCTTCTCTCTCTCTCACACACACACACACACACACACACACACACACGATCCACATAGCATAGCTCCCACAAAAGACTATGCATGCGTACACACGCATACTGTACGTGTGATGCAAAGAATCCTAACGCACATGCCTTGGACACAACCCTGACCCAGATACAAACACAGGGACATGCTTCGTCACACACTGGACTGGTGCTGAGACTGCTAACATTATTAGGCTGCTGTAATGCATAATATGGATGTAGCGGTTGTGGTAAAAAATAAATAAATAAATAACTTTTTTTTTTTTTTTTAAACTGTCCCCATGTTCATTTGGAGCCACATTTTCCATCGACCTGGATGGAAAGAGTCATGAAGTCAGGGGAAAGATACAAGGGTGAATATTAACCACACGCTTTAGAGAACCAGACGGCATTCACACTTAGCTATGTAATTACAGTGCAGTTGCAATTGTAATTATGTAATTACAACTGCGTTACTGACATTAGTGTTTAAATGTGGCCGCCGCAAGGAATTGTGGGTTGGCAAAAAAACCTTTTCTATGGTAAATAATGATCCAGCCTAAACCAGGGCTGGAAATTAACTTTGCAAAATGTGAATTTTTACCAGCCACTGACAAATAAATGATAACATTTACCAGCTACTCATTAGTTAATTATTATTTTGTGCCCAACATTTACCAGCCTCTTTGATATTTTGACCAGCATTTGGCTGGTGACTGGTGCAGATTTGCATCCCTGGTCTACACTAAGCTAAGGAAGATCCTTTCTTCAGCATTTAGGAGATTCAACAAGATCTCACTATGTTTCACAGGTAGACAATTAAGGATCATTTCTCTTCTTAAGGAACCTTCACACACAAAAAGGAACAGCCTGATTGTCTGATAAAGTGTTGACTGATACACTAGACACTCAAAAAGAGTCTGTAGATTCAAGTGCGAGAGCTGTAGAATGTAAGTAACAACTTGCAAAATTTCAATTTCACAGAGGGAGCTCTCAAAGACAAATTGCAGAGCAAGAGTAATAAATATCTGCTGGGACAGTGAACCTGTTGTAAGTAACCCTCACTTCAAACA
>CM050201.1:22915000-22922500 GCA_027475355.1 Coilia nasus | reverse complement strand
TGTGTCGTCTGTTTCTGTGTGTGTGTCTGGGTGTGTGTGTGTCTGTGTGTGTGTGTGTGTGTGTGTGTGTGTCTAGGTGTGTGTGTGTGTGTGTATCAGTCTGTGTGTATCAGTCTGTGTGTGTGAGTCTGTGTGTGTGTGTGTGTGTGTGTGTGAGTCTGTGTGAGTGTGTGTGAGTCTGTGTGAGTCTGTGTGAGTCTGTGTGAGTCTGTGTGAGTCTGTGTGTGAGTGTGTGTGAGTCTGTGTGTGTGTGTGTGTGTGTGTCTAGGTGTGTGTGTGTGTATCAGTCTGTGTGTGTGAGTCTGTGTGTGTGAGTCTGTGTGTGTGTGTGTGAGTCTGTGTGTGTGTGTGTGAGTCTGTGTGTGTGTGTGTGAGTCTGTGTGTGTGTGTGCAGTGTTTTCCCCAAAGCGTCTAAGCATATCGGCACCGATACGCTTCTTTTTTCGCCGATACGCATCAAGTTTTGCCGAGACGCTTTCATAAAATGCCGATACGCTTAAAAATCATGCACAAAAACATTCCCCCCGGGATTTCCCCCGAACAAGAAGCCCCAATGTAGTCAAATGTAGGCTGCGTTTTTAGGAAACTTCCGTGGTGGGTGTGTAAACTACTATACTGGCGAAACTGGCCAATCACATGCCGATTACAGTGCTCCTTTGTTTTTTTTCCGCCAGTCAGCTGTATCGGAGAGTATTGTAGAATCTAAGATCTTTAACGCAAACCTCGGGGCTACTAAAACTGCCTGACTTTGACTGTAAATGCTACACAAGAAGGAAGGAGAACGCTCTCCTTGGGACATGCTCATGTAGCAAGAAAACTTTCTCCACAGTGTACAGAATGCGATCGGATCATCTAGCTGCTGAAAGAGAGAGAGAGAGCGTGAAAGGCAAATCCTCCTTTATGTAGAGCAGAGTCAAGACTGTTTCGTTGAATGGGACACTCATGGAATTTAACTAATAAATTGGTCCTTACGTCTTTCTGGATTTGTTGATGGTTCTTTTTAACAAAGTGTCACAATCCGCAATTATTTGTGATTATTTCAAGCCTAATAGTGTACGTTGTTACTGTTTGGATTTCCAGAAAATTAGCTTCATTTCAGACCAGGCTGCAGCCTGTATGGGGTTGTTAGCACGCTAACGCTAGCGAACTACGCTAACATAATGTTTTAAACTGAAAGCTGCCACTTTACTCACCAACACCCACCTAGATACTAATACTGATATTAGCGGAAGTGGAGAAAGTAATATAAAGTTGTAAGGTTATTGCAGCGTGTTAAATTCAAGGTGAGTAGATGACTGTTAGCATTACCACATTACCAATCATTTCAATGAGCTAGTTCGTTAGCTTGTTACAGGAACACTGAAAAAAGAATTTGTCATCAGACATCATTCCAGATAATACTAGACTACACTGAATCATATGTATCTGCAGAATCTAAGATCTGTGGTACCAATTCAGCTTTCATGTGGCCATACAGGGAGATATTTAGCTGATAGTAGGAACGTACTGTGACGTTGTACGTAAGAGTGGTTGGAGGCTGCGGCAGACAAGTGGGCGGCCCAGAAAAACAGGAGGCTCAACATTTAGTTTAGACATTTTAGTGACAGCCTAGTCAAATTCATGTGACATTATATAGTGCTTGCAGTATTTCTTGTGTGACAATAAATTAGCCTTCCCACCTGGGAGTTTTGGCTGTTTCAACTCACCAAGTGCAACGAGTTTTTTGTTCTATTTGTGCCAAAAAATGCAACATTTTATTAAAAGTGTTATGTTTCCACCAGCCTTCTGGGACCAAAATTTAGCTTCAGATCTTCCTAGAATGCACCATTTTAGCTCTAGAAAAAAAACAATTCCCACGGTGCATGCCCACCAATCCTCCTAGCTACCGTGCCACCGCGTCATCATATTTACATCAAAATTTAAACCCTTCTTTTTATTTCTGGGGAAAACACTGTGTGTGTGTGTGTGTGAGTCTGTGTGTGTGTGTGTGAGTCTGTGTGTGTGTGTGTGTGTGTGTGTGTGTGTGTGTGTGTGTGTGTGTGTGTGAGAGTCTGTGTGTGTGTCAGTCTGTGTGTGTCAGTGTTTCCCCTAGAAAATGTCTGAAGGTGCGGTGGCAAGACCTGCGCTCAGACATACGACGTACGACGTATCGACCCTAGTATGAGGATACGGGAGCATTCTGAGAGTTTTTTTTTTTTGACACAACACTCTAAAATGGTGACCCTTTGTAAGGGAATAAATTAATAAACCTAGTCTTGAGACAAGAACCATAACCTTTAGAAAACAGCCAGGAAGACTAAATCCCCCTCCCCCTTCACTAATGCCAGAGCGACCTCTTACCCCCACCCCCCTAAACATAAATCTCACAACACATGATTACTACAAGTACACATTTATTGGAAATCAGTGGCAAAGTTTGCAGGCTTGCTCAGAGCACTTAATTTTCCTGGGTTTTTTAAAAAACAATTTTAAGGCTTGCTCATGGGGGAACTCGCTGACAGGAGGTCCGTGGCCCTGTGTTTGCCCTTCTTTTGGCTGCTCTCCTCTCTGTCTACCCTCTCTTCACATTCTCTTTGTTCCAGCCTATTTTGCTCCCCTGCTTGATTACTGCTACTCTAATAAAACATTCATATTTTCAAAACATTTACGTGCACATTTTGAAATTAACGTGGTTTTGACCATTTCTGATCTGATATGGCATTTGGCAGATGAGCAAACACTGACGTTTGGGGAGAGAGCTGTGTTTAATCATACTCGAATTAGGGATGGACATCACATATTCTCTATGTCCAAGTTTACTGTCATCACTGTAATGGAGCGTAAATAAATAGCCAACAAATCACCTGCAGCAACATTTGAACAGCGCGCACCGGAGCCTTGTAAAATGACGGTGGCGGTTCAACTCAATTCCAGCTGTCGACTCGGTTAGACTCGGACAAGAAGGAGCTTGAACATCTCATAGTAAAACTGAGGTGGGCTAGTTAATACAAACGTCATGGCTTTGATAGTAAAACACGAGGAAGAGGGTCTGAAGTTTCCACAGGATATCAATATGAATATAGCCAACTTTAATATTAATTATTAAGCAATGCCCATCCTTAGCTCGAATGACTTAAATTTTGCACGAACGAATCGAGTTTCTTCATCTCTCTCCTTTCTTTTTTGGGCGAAATACTTAAGCAAGCTCATCGGCAATCGAAAGATATCGTTGACGTTAGATCTCTCTCTATCAGTCAGCTCAAATGAAAACTAGCGCTCTGGTGATGAGCTGTAAAACTCGTCCTTACATTTATAATCTATCTAAGAGAGCTATATGGATGTGGATATGCCTATGTAACGGAGGTTTACTAATGTTCTACGCCGAGCTCTGCTAGCTGGCATCCGATTTATCCCCTCAGTGTGTGAGCGCGTGATCTACCACTGAAGACCGGGAGGCCAAACGAAACGTCTTGTCTAACATAACCTAAACGTTGCCTACTAACAGTTTTACATAAAGTTTTACATAAAGTAGCCTACTTATGTGACAAAACGAAACATAATCACTGGAAATATAAGGTAACACAACATCTTCAACACCTTTCCTAATTTGGCATCTTAAGTGACAGCTCTGTAGTAGCGATTTATTTTACTTCAGTTTGGCTTGGCTATGCTGCTTCAGGCAGAACGTTGTCCAATCAGAGCTCACGGCGACCCGTGGAAACCAATCAAGTAACTGCTAAATCGGCCGGTGGAACTCCGCTTCGACCCAAACGCAAAGACTGGGCAAGCAACGTAAAATTGGTAGTGGAATACAAAAAAAAGGTAGTGGGAATTCCTGAAGGTGCGGCGGTAAAAATTAAGGTGCGGCGGCCCGCCGCAGTCATTTGTACATAGCGGAAACACTGTGTGTGTGTGAGTCTGTGTGTGTGTGTGAGTCTGTGTGTGTGTGTGAGTCGGTGAGAGAGGAGAGAGATAGATGAGAGGAGAAGTATTCGGAGATCATTAGTTGTGCATTAACGGGGGGTACATGGGATGTGCCGTGACGCCTGCTGTATGGCGCTCTGATGCAAAAGTAATGAGGGTGGGTGCCCCGTCGTTACTGTGGTAACAGCAATTTAATGGGGATGGGGATGGGGGAAGGGCTTTATACTTTCAGAGACACACACACACACACGATCTTTAAACTGGCAAGCACCTGCAAAAGTTCTAACAGCTTTGGAGTCCTAAAACTTATGCACAGGCAAGCGATACTGGTGTTGCTTCACACAAACACAGAAGGTCTTTAGAAGAAAGCCTGCATCTCTAGCACAAACTCTCTGCACATCTCTCCAACCCAAAAACAGCATTTCTAGTCATTTACCTTACCAGCTTGTACCTCCAGCTGTGGGGAACAGCGGCATTGGTGAGAATTAGAATTAGTATTGAACTAATGTGAATAGGTGACCGTCAGAGAGCCAACACAACCTCTTGACCTGTCCCACATCCTCATCAGGCCACATGGCACATCCAAATGCGGTCAACAAACACTGGCTGTCATAATTTCAAGCTAATCAACTCAGGGGCTTCAACATGTAAACACTTACTGTGTTAGGTTCGCCTATCTGGGCTCTAATTTAATGATGCTGTTTTATAATTATGTTAAATAAAAACAAGAAAACAAATGTGGCTGCTGTGGTGTGTGTGTATGTGTGTGTGTGTGTGTGTGTGTGTGTCAGTCAACACAAAGACCCCGAGGTGATGGAGGCATGCTGCCTTGTCTGTGCCAATCACACAAAGGTTGAAGGGGACAAACAAGTGGTTTCTGCTTCATCACTACTGTGTGTGTGTGTGTGTGTGTGTGTGTGTGTGTGTGTGTGTGTGTGTGTGTGTGTGTGTGTGTGTGTGTGTGTGTGTGTGTGTGTGTGTGTGTGTGTGCGTGCGTGCGTGCACGTAAACATATCGCTTTGCCCTTTTAGCCTCATTTCACAGCAGGTTCTCAGATCTTTCAGATTTTCCAAAACAGCGTTCCCGCTTTTCCCTGTGCTATTGAAAACATGCGGTTAAGAAAACATCTGAGGACTGAGGACCAAAACAGCAACATATGCAAAACAGCATCAACACATGCAGAGAAACTACTTAAATAGAAAACCTCAACCTTTAACTTGCTCTCTCCCTATTCATCTTCAAAACTAACACCCACACACAGATACACACAAAGACACACATGTTTACACACACACACACACAAACACACACTCATTATCTATTTATCTATTCGTCTCTCCCTACACCAGCCTCTACGCTGACTGGTCTTCGTACCGGAGAGAAGAAAGGGGGGGGGGGGGGGGCTTAGTGTTTCCTGGTCCCCCCCCCACCGGGTGGCAGCATGTTTCTTCCTCACCTCAGTGCCAAAGTTAATCACCTCATACACACACACACACACACACACACAGAGCACATGTGCACTAGTGACGCCTGCTCCTGCAACACAGATGTGTCCCTGTTCCTCGTGCCTCTGCAACGCCAAGTCTCATTTTTCAGCAGGCCGCTCATTTAAACACTAAAAACACTGTCTTATACAGGCCCAGAACACGATGGTTTAGCTCTGACGCAAGTTTAGAAGGGGGATGAGAAAATATGAGAAGAACATGAACAAAGATGTAGCAGATAGCACAAACAAATGCCCTAAGAACCCACAGGATAACTCTTGCACACACAGCCTGCACACTTCCCGGTACACACACACACAATAATTGTTTCTACATTGTAGTGTGATAGCTTACGGATGAATGCACAAATGCTGTGCCAAGAAATGGCATCTAGGGGAAGCCAAGAAATCATTCTGTGGCTGGAAGGAGACGGGTGCAGAGGAAAGTCATTATGGTCAAACTCAGCGAGAGCCACTGGGGGTGCTGTCAGCAGCGAGCGCTGTGAGGACGTAAACAGGGACGCCACACAGACACACTGAGGCTGGGGCAGAGACCACAAAAACACTAGGCTACAACACAGCAGCACAGCAGCGACAAAGAGAGACTGAAGCTGGCACAGTGAGGTCTTGCAGCACAGACGCACTGAGGCTGGGGCACAGACCACAAAAACACTAGGCTACGACACAGCAGCACAGCAGCGACAAAGAGAGAATGAAGCTGGCACAGTGAGGTCTTGCAGCCCAGCGACAATGACCAAGCACAGAGAGGTTCTGCTACACAGCAAAAGCAAGACAGAGACACTGAAACCAACACTACCAACACTACAGCTAGCCCTGGGACACTAAGGCTAACACAACAGGCACTGAAGCCTGAAGAGACATCAAAGCTGCTACTGGGAAACTGAACCTAACACTGACTGGGACACTGAAGCTAGCACAAGGGGGCTAGCTAGCACTGACTGGGACACTGAAGCTAATACAAGGGACACTGTGCGACACAGGAAAATGAAGCTAGCACACACTGGAACACTGTAAGACACAGTAAGACGCTGGGAAACTGAAGGTAGCACTGACTGGGAAACTGAAGCTGGCACAAGACACCCTGAAGCAAGACACTTTACCTCACGCCTACAGCGTACTTCGACTGAATCTGCCTTCCACAGTTAAAAAGTAGGCAAAATTCAGGCTAACACAACTGACACCAAGGCTAGCACAGAGAACACTGAAGCTAGCACAAGGAACACTGAAATGAGCTTTATTGCAGGCAACTACCACTTAGTATGCGGTTGTTAGCACGCTAATGCTAGCAAACTAGGATAACATAATGAGAGCTGTCACTTTACTTACTAACACCCACCTAGATGCTATCACTGATACTAGCTTAAGTGAACAAAAAATTATAAATTTATACAATTACAGCAATGTATTAAGTTTAAGGTGAGCCCAATCACCGTTAGCTTTTAGCACATAGGTGTTATTGTCAATTCCTACAATTCACTTGAATGAGCTAGTTCGTTAGCTTGCTAGCTCGCTGTACGGACACACTAAATTATTTTTTAGAGTCCGAAATAGGGATTTGTTGGCATCATACATGATCACAGACAATACTGCACTACACAGAATTATATTTGTAATATTGTACAGCTTATTAAAATTAAAGGTTTATGTTGTGACATCATGTGACACGCCCATTTATGCAGACCGGAACTGTTTATGGTTGCTCCCATAGTAACACATTATGTTGCCCTATCAATGTTGCCCTATCTTTCTTTTAGAATGTAAGATCTTTGCTGAAGCTAGCACTGGCACAATGAAGCTAGCATAGAGCTGTGCTAGAATACAATGGAACAACACAGACAGAGGCACAGGAGCGGCAGTATAGAGAGGGTGACCCAGCACTGGCAGCCAAATCCACAGGGTCCTGTGCCATAGCCGTAGGCTTCAGCAGAGCAGGAACTGGGCCAGCGTGACGTGTGCAGCGTCCCTGACACACACCAACACACACACTCTCTCTCTCACACACACACAAACAGTAGCATGAAAGCAACACAAATTTACCACAAGCCCACACCAATTACCAGAGTCACGCTGGCCAGGTTAGAGAGGGAGAGAAA
>CM050201.1:22907500-22910000 GCA_027475355.1 Coilia nasus | reverse complement strand
GCTCTCTCTTTTTTTCCATATTTTCCTGAAGTAAGCTGTTTGGACAGTTGGACGACAGTCATCGTTCATGCGCTGGTGACAGATCTAGTCTAGTAAAACGTGCAGGATAAGCACAGCAAGTCAAAGCAGAAGCTTCAATCTACTGCCAACTCAGTAAATAAAACAACAAGCCAGGAAGAGAGAGAGAGAGAGAGGGGTAGAGAGAGAAAGAAAAGGAGAGAGGGGGAGAGAGAGAGATAGAGAGGGAAGGGGTAAACGAGAGAGAGAGAGAGAGAGAGAGAGAAGGGGGAAAGGAAGGAGGTGGTGGGTGTACGAGAGAGGGAAAAACACAGCCTGTGGCTCTGTGCATGTTCAAACATGGCAGCATACAATAACAGGGGAGTGAGAAGGGGGGAGCCAGCAAACAGGCAACAAGCAGTGCAACAGATGAGCGTTTAAGGAGGGAGACACAGAGACATTGTAGGAGGTGACAGATCTCTGCATAGCATAGTCGTGACTTTGGCCCCAAAATATCTGTTTAAAGATGGTCTCTGTCTTTGAGGTGCACAGGTAATCGATTTAATAACAATATGTTGCCACATTTTACAGTGTTCCTGTAGGCCACCATTACCCTACACTTCTCACAACCTTCAGAAACACCAAATCTCTGACTGATATTTAGTCAATAGACAGCGGTGACTTAACCACGAACTGTCAATCAACCCCATAGCTGTCGTCATAAAGATAGTACTGGCTAGACAATTTTGCTGGAGGCGCTTACAAACTGACGCCATAGTATGGTAACGGAGTTATGACTGAGCATAGCGCGGTGCGAGATCAGAGGTGGTGGTGCATTTGAGAGATAAGGCGCAGTGCTCGGAAGATGCTGATTCACTCGACTTAATGGGGGTGGGAGCAGCGAAGAGAGCTGACATGGATAATGGAATTTGATTTCCAAAAAGCATTGACATAGCATGTCCCAAATGTAAACGCTGATTCTCACGAAAGAATGCACAGCAAAATGCATTAGTCCACCTGACAATACTAACATCACACACGTTTGCTCAATTCTGAATACAGAGGACCGTTCGGTGAAAATAGCTGCTGACTCTAGTTTTCAAAACAAACGAAAAAAATAATGTGCAGCCGAAAGTAGGAATCTACATCAGACCATAGCACAAGACACCAAAACCACGGAACCACTTCCGGCTGCGGTTTTGCAGCAGTCTCCACAATCACCTTGCTTTGGTTGTGAATCTGTCACCCGTGTCTGAGTGTGTTTCCCCTGTTCAAGGGAGGCGTTTAATCCAAATACCCGAACAATCTCATGGCGTCAATTATTACCCATTTGGTTTTATTAAATTCTTAACTCGGTAAGCTAAATATGCATTCAGTTTGTTCAATGACCGAAATTTGACAGTGATACTTAGTGGTATTTCATGGAAAAAGCAGGGAACAAACAACTGTCAAATGCACCATATGGTTTTTATACCACATTCAGTCTGTTGTCACTACAAATAGTGAAAGTCGATGTGCATGGACAGACAGACGATTAAGCCAACATTGCACTCACTGCCATCTCTCCACGTTGAGTTCGTTTAAACAAATGCCCTGTATTTCCTCTGTAAGTTGATTCGCTGAGACTGACCATTAAAGCATGACCACAAATTATACATCTACTGTATTCTCAGTGACAGTGAGTGACAAACTTTCTGCGACTATCTGTGACTATGTGGACAATTAACCAAATGTGGAACAACGGCCTACATACCGCTTTACACCAAAATGACCATTCGATGACATGGCTTTGCGTCGTCCCTGGCGCTACCTTTGCTAGCTAGCCAGCTAGTGTGGCAGCCAGCTAGCAAGCACAAGTGACAAGCAGGCCCGTGATTTCTATTAAAACGTCTCATACAAGCAGACAGATTGTATACCCACTTGACAACCATGCTGAACATTAAACGTGGCGCCCTTAACAAATCACTGCATCGACATCCACTGGCGGAAAGAGGTGGCCAACTAATAAGCAATTGACCCAGTAACTTAGATAGCAATAGTCTGCTAGCTGACCAGCTGTTCAGCACATTTCTAATACACTAGGCTTGGCAAGACGGTCTGGCACTGACCGAGATTATTTTGGGCTTGCGGAACATGTTCAGTGTTTATACTGGCAATGCTAACCGCTTATGATTAAGATATTTCAGTACTTATGGTCATTGTATTTTAAGTGTTCGCCTATCTCCATATTATTCGGATGGGATACAACAAACGTTAGCTGTGCCACGCCACGGCATTGTTTACATTGCTAACTAGCTCAACTTGCTTGCCTTACAGTCTGTATCAACGGCTTGCTAGCAGGCTAGTTGTGGCCCACAAAACCACGGGTAGCGAAAAAATCGGCCAAATTTCCCCACTAAAGAATCTAACAGGGATGTCCAACATAATTAATTTTTAGTGACAATTACATTGTACTAATCCATCCCACACCGAAATCCACATTTATCTGCAGTAAGTATTGGGT
>CM050201.1:22887500-22902500 GCA_027475355.1 Coilia nasus | reverse complement strand
TTTCACATGGTTATTTCTTTGCATTATGAAGGTTAAGCGCAAAGCATTTTTATAATCTCCTCGATAAAAAAGATGATGCATCTTTAAAATGCTTTATCTGCTGGGTATATGCTAAGATGACAAAAGTAACTACGCACATAGGCTAACCAGAACAAGTACAAGTACAGTAAATTGTTTGAGTGAGTAAATGGCTATAATTGCAAGACATGCATGGAATAACTCACTGTGCATAATTCAGTGATTCACAGGCTTTCACTGTTATTCTGGTATGCAAGTCTACCATGTTATTTGTGTTTGTAATTACATATTGTCCAGATTTACTTGATGAAAATGAGTTTCCCTTATGTAACTTGTATGACTTTAAAGACATTGATTAGTTATATGGCATGTTACACAAGGGTAATTTTAAGGTGCAGGTACATGAATTGCAGAACTAATGAGGCTTATGTCACATTAATTACATGCTTTGAGTTGTATGCTGATGCCACTTCCACTTTAGTGTACTTTGATCCACAAATAGCCTATATCTCTGTGAATAGAGAGCATGATGTTCAACTCTGATAAATTCATGGACCATACTTGCTCACTTTCTATATTCCTACTGTTACTATAACAACAACGCATTCTTCTTCTTCTTCTTCTTCTTCTTCTTCTTCTTCTTCTTCTTCTTCTTCTTCTTCTTCTTCTTCTTCTTCTTGATGATAATGTTCTTTTGTTGTTGTTATCGTCATCACCATGGCTAGCTTTATGCACATTTCCATAAATAACCAAGGGCAACCCAGTTGAGTCACTTCAGTGATACTCTTGTGCTAGAGTCTCACAACACCTGCCAAGGGCATTAAGCATTTTGGGAGCAGGTGTTGTGGCACTTTATCAAACTGAGTTAGTAATGAAAATGTTGCGAAAGTCTGCTTATGTGCCTAGGGTGCATTAAACCTGTTCATGACTTAAATATGAAAGTCTTTTCATGAATAAAAATGCTTATAATATTTGCTTATAATAAAAGTCTTATACTGTTTATTTGCAAGACAGGCCATTACTTAAAATTAAGTAGCAGTAGCAGTAGTAGAAATATTAATAAACACATCCATGTCAAAACACTGCATTTTCGTTTGCAATTATTTTCGGATTTGTCAATATTGGCAGTTGACCAAGTCAACATCCTCTCGTACGAGTTCTACTCAATACCACTAGGGGGAGTGCCTGGACTGCTTTGCTGTTTTTTTTTTTTTTTTTGTCTCGATCTTTCTGGACTGTTCAGGAAAAAAATATCCACCCTTTGCAGACAATTGAGACCACCAATCTGCAACATATACTACCAGGAATCAGTGTCTCTCCTTAGCAGGTTTGGCTTATGTGCTTTCACTGTGATAGGTTAACCAATCCATTCTGGGCACTTTTTTTAACACTTGCTTTTTCTTTGACAGATGTGCACTGCTATTATGTCATTGAGTGAATGCACTATGTGGGCTCAGACTGAATGTAGAACCCTTTTGCTCTGAATGCCCAAGAGTGGCATTACTCTTTTGCAATGTTCACTGTGTTGGATTCTGGCATTGAGGGTAGATTTTCATCAAATGGACAAGATATTTGATATTTGAAACTGAGCTATTTGGCAGCCATTTCTGCCATGGCCTTGTGGCAAGGGGATTCTGATTCTGGAAAGCAGACATCCAAGTCCGTGGTTCACTAAAAACTTCAACTCAGTATTTTGAACTAATTTTTGACAGACTACACACACACACACACACACACACACACACACACATACACACACACACACAGTTGCACATATGGCTGCATGCATGCACACACACACACACACAAACGGTTGCTCACATGAGTGCGCGCACACACAGATGCACACATAAACACACAACAGTAAACAAGGCAGACACAGGCAGAAGTGCACACACATGGACACAAACAACATCAAACAAGCAAACACTACAACAGATACACACGTTCACAGATAAATCACACATACACACACACACACACACACACACGCACAAGGGCCTTAGAGCCACAGAGGCCCCTCGTGAAATATCCATTTGTCTCCATGGGTCGGTCTCTCTCTCTCTCTCTCTCTCTCTCTCTCTCTCTCTCTCTCTCTCTCTCTCTCTCTCTCTCTCTCTCTCTCTCTCTGTGTATGCGTCTCTCTCTCTCTCTCTCTGTCGCTCTCTCTCTCTCTCTCTGTATGCTTCTCTCTCTCTCTCTCTTGCTCTCTCTCTCTCTCTCTTGCTCTCTCTCTCTCTCTCTCTCTCTCTCTCTGTATGCTTCTCTCTCTCTCTCTCTCTCTCTCTCTCTCTCTCTCTCTCTCTTGCTCTCTCTCTCTCTCTGTCGCTGTGGCCAGCCGTCTAGTCCATGTGTTCGTTGTTATTTGAAGAGCTCCCACAGGTCTGCTGTAATTACATTGATGAGGTAGAGGAAGACATAACAGCAGGTGGGTATAAGGCAGGAGAGAGGTGTGGTGTGGTGCATATGTATACAGCTTTGGTCTAGCAAAAGCAGTTTTTAATTAATTGTATTTTTCAGCCAGCCAGGTGTGTATCAAATATGTTTACCTGCGCCAGTGAATGCACACATCAAAATGTGATTGCACAATCATCATGTGTGCTTAAAGTGCTCCTGACCAGGTGAAGGCACAGCGCAACTGTTTTGTTTTGTTTGTCTTGCCAAAGCAGTTTTGCTCTCAAGACTCCCCATCATATGAAATATGAAAGCTCACACAGAGACATTCTTCAGGTGTGCCAGCATGAAACAGGACGATTAAGGCACGCAGTCGAGTTCACACTGATGAATAAGTGAGTTTGAAACAAGAAATGACAGGAGGGGGGTCTCCGTCCAGAGAAATCAAGAGCCAATCAGCGATCTTGCTCCAAAGGAAGTAGGTCAGGTGTTCTCTTCATTAATGGTATTTAACACAGGCAGACACTAGCCCCCACTGAATGACACGACACCCTGCCAGAACCAGAGAACAATGTTTTTTTTTTTTTTTTTTTTTTTTTTTTTAATCTCCTGTGGTGTTGTACTGACCTAGTGGTCTGTCTTAGTGTGTAAAGGAGCATTGTGCTCATTCTTGGTAGAGGTCTTTTTTTTTATATGTAGGATGGAGAATATTATTTTGTTTGTGCCTGGCTTGGATGTTTCATGAAGTCCAGTCTGAACACATGCCATTCTAAAACTGCTTTGCTGATGATGTCTTAAAAACATTCCTCATTGCCATCACTGTTAGGCCTGATTCACACCGACTTCAGTGTGTACAGCACGTAACCATGCACAATGTGTTTGTATAGTGACAGAATAAGTTCACAAAGCATTACCAGTTTATTTCAGCTTGCCCATCCAAAAGCTGGTGTGATTTGTCTGTATACATCTTTACTATTAGAACAATGACTCACACCCCAAGTCAAAAGGGTATAACTAATGAATAAAATGTAGATTGCCATGGCAAAGGTCTGGAAAGATTAAATCAGCCAGATCTCTCGACCCTGCCGTAGTCCTCAGCTGTTTCTCTGCAGAATAGACATAACAGCTCAATTTTGTGGTGTTCATCTGATACCGGCATTTTCTCTTTGAAGAATCTCTTCAGGATTCATCCCTCCCATTATCTGATACATCTGCTATTTGCTGTTGTAAATATGTCATATCCGACCATCTCTCCCATTTTCTACATTCCTTTTCTGTAATATTTTTATTACTTTTTTAAGCAACTGTAAGCACAACAAGCATGCTATTGGTGCCTCCCAGTAACCTCTCTTTTCAGTTCAGTTCTGCATGCTGAAGCTCATGCTTCTGTGGTGGTATTTAGGGGCGAGCATAGATTGCCAAAACCATTTTGGAATGAGAGATCCGGCACTAATGGTGGCTTGGAGACAGAGTGACCCCTTTAGGCTAGCTTTTGCTACAGCCACTGCCAGGATCCCAGAGATGGGCATCTGTTTTGAGATAGGCGACATAGGCCCTGTGGTTGTTTGACCCAGGGAAATGGCCAAATGAAGATTTACTGGCTATACAGAGGAGCCAATCTCTGGCAGTCACAAACTGATGTCTGTGTGCGTGTGTGTGTGTGTGTGTGTGAGTGTGTGTGTGTGTGTGAGTGTGTTTGAGTATTCTACAAATGACAAGCACTTCTATATACTGTAAGTCTCGTTTAAAAATCCACTTTGTTTCAAGGAAACAGTTTCTTTTACTGTCACTCTGCGCTTGTAGTGGAGCCTGATGTTAAAAACAAACCAATCCACCAGCGCAGTGCTGAGGCAGAGAAGGTCAGCCGATGTGTGGTGGGGAAAAGTACAGTGGCGCCTGGGACTGGCTAAGGAGGTTAAAAGCTGAAGAGCTGTCCAGAGGGCTGTCTCACCTCTATTAGTACAGGACTGAGGGCATCATATTTCTTGCTTTTTTGCGTTGCACTGTTGTAAGCAGCCTTTCTTCTCCCTCTGAATGGACGTGAATGAAATGACAGATGTTTTATCCCCTTTTATCCTGAATGGAGAAAAGATTTGCTGTGTCAGTATAATGTTGCACTATCTTTGAGGTTTTATTTTAGGTATGTGTCTGTAATTATGAAAAAGTATCTTTAATTATAAACGATGTACATCAAATCGGTTGTTCACAAAATAAATTCACTATATATACGTATATCAGAATAGAAATAATTGTACACTCTGTGAGATTCTAAATGTTCTATGTACAGAATCCCAATACATTAATTTACAAACAATAAGGTAACAGGCTACAGCATATAAAGCAATTGTAGGGTAGGTTCCAACTCTGTGTAACTAAATGAATGAGACTAAACTGTAGTGATTAATGTATTTATTCGACTGGTTGTTAGGTGTTATAAAGTTATTTTGTAACATCACTTTAAAGGGCAAATATATTCTGTGTTCTATAGTCAGTTACAATGATATCACTTGCAACCAATTCCTATAACACTTGTGATGAAAGAACATGTCTTCAATTGCAAAGACAATGTTACCAACATTTTATTATGCTTTTGAAGATTTCATGTGTTTGGGGGATAGGGGCAAAGATTATTATAAGACCAACCACTGTGTCAGTTATTGGTATATTACTATTTTTGTCTCATGAAGGTTCAGCATCCAATTTAGTCTACCTTCATTTTCAGCACATTGTGGGCACCATGCACCCCTCCTAGTAACAATAGGGGGTCTCTGAATCTCCTTTGTAGTCCTTCAATAAAATATGAAACTGGAAACATTTGACCAGTCTGCAGAATGATCCCTTTATGGAATCTCACAATTTGAGAAGGCACTTACCATAATAGACTTAGATCACACAGGCCCATGGCTGAAAATGTGCAAGGGCATTCTGTCACTCTAACATGGTAAGCTGTGGCAGTTTTCTTTGTTCATTTGAACAAAAAAATAGGTGTGCTTGAAGAGAGTAGGCTTTAGTTAGCTTTGGCCCCTGAAAAACAAAGGCAATGCATTGGGAAGAAAATGTTACACGGACTGATTTTACAAGTAGATACAACTAGATCTTTTTCACCCTTTGCATTTTTCATTGATAAATGTATGCTTTTTATACAGTCATATATTTGGTTGGCCGAACAACCATCTCACAAATTGAAGAGCTGAAGAGAAAAGCAAAGCTTAGATAACACACTCACAACACACGGTATTGTCTCAGTATATCTTAAAATTATCATGTGAATAGGGAATAGTGTTTCAAGTTCAATGTATCTTACACGAAAACATATACCTGTGTTTGTCCTTTTTCCTGATTTCTGACACCAAATCAGCCATGAAAGTAGGCAACTGTTAAAGACAAATTTCAGCAAATCAAGAGGAGCAGACATTGCATGGGCAACATTTATAGTAGGAATTATAGAAAATGTGCATGGCTAACATAACTAATGACAGATTTAATTATAATCATGCAACATCTGCAATGTCTTTTGTTTTGTTGATAACTCAACTCAAAGCAGAACTCAAACCAGAGAAAATGCAACATAAAAATGTAAATCATTACATTACGATGGCAAAGAGCTCTCAACCTGCCCTGCTGTTCCCTCTGGCCTTGGTGATTTTTTGCCTGGCGGGTATTCCAGGCCACTGTGTGCTGTGCGCAGAGTTAAATGGCCCTCGATTTGCATGCAGATTCATTGCAGGCTCGTTGATTATCTCAATCAGGGCCTCGGGCAGCCTCCCGTGGTACCGTTTGGCTCCAGCCATGGGCTGCATAAGGCCCCATTTACCAAAATGGCTCCCCTAGCAAGGACATGGATTTGTATAATTATATATTCAAACCAAATGGCCATGTCACGAGAGAGAGAGAGAGAGAGAGAGAGACAGAGAGACAGAGAGAGAGAGAGAGAGAGAGACAGAGAGAGAGAGAGAGAGAGAGAGAGAGAGAGAGTTGAACTAAATGTAGATCTAAAATGCACTTTGAAATGCACTTCTGTTCTGTGCTTTTGTGCTTTTACTCTATTACTGAATATCATGCAAGGACAGAGGTAATAATATGTTACAGTGTGCACAAATCTAAATGAACCAACCACCAAAATTACTATTTTTAATTAACATATTATTAACACTGCATAATGGTAGGCCTATATATGACAAACTTTTCGCTGTCATCTTCTATAGCTTTGGCTGTCTGCAGACTGTCCCCAAGGCACGAATATTGGTTTGCACATCTAAATTAGGTGTGAGGTCCCATATGCGTTCTGCAATCACCTATTTACCACAGCTCTCAATGGGATAGGACAAAGACTCCCAAAATGCAGGCTGAGTTTTCAGTTCTTGCAGTAGCTTGTATTTATTTATTTATTTATTTTTTCTAAAATAAGACATCCGTCAGGTGAATGTTAGGAGTATAATGTATGCCTGCCCTTTCGTGACAACTGGGTCACTAGATGTAAAAATCACCTGACTTGTTAATTATCGCACCTGTCTCAGTTGCAGCTGCCCTCGAGTACACGTCACCAGCTGCACACTGCTGCTGCTGTCCAGTGCGTATCTAAGCAACTAGAGACGCAAAGTTACTGTTCTGCTCATTACGGGTTTTAGTCAAAACTGAAAACATGGACTTGCTCTCTCAAGCAGAAACGAAACCACTCTCTACTCTGTCAGTATTTAGTTTTATCCCATCAAGAAGATCTGAACAGAAAGAGATGAACTATTACAACTACAGTAATCCCAGGGTAAGGGTAAACACCTCTTTGCCGTTAGCCTCGTAGCACAGTACATGTATGCTAAAATTCTGCTGATCTGTGTCGCCTAGAAGAAATAATGAGAGTAGCTATCAATTAACTACGGTGCAGTGCTAAGCAATGTACTGTTATCCGGTGTATTTTGCAAATTATAAATTTGTAAGTGCACTTTTTAAAACGTTTGGTTTGCATGCACTGTGTACTTCCTGGGAATCGCAAATCTAATTTAACTCAGCTGTCCTAGTAGATGCCATAGCCCGTGTCAATGTCATCTTCAGGCTAAAGAGGTGCATCAGTATGACTTATATCGACAAACGGAAGGTTATGACAACAAATTACACCGTGATGACAGACAACATGCAAAAGGCAGAGGTCTTGACTTCTATGCAGAGGTAAGTAACACTAACGCTACGTTTCCACAGGGCGAAATGGCAAGCGAATTTCGCCTGGCGAAATTTCGCCTGGGGGCGTGGTCGTCAATATTTCAAGCAGGTTATCTAGCGGGACTGTATACAGTCAATGAGCGGGACAGCTATGGATCTTATCCGATGTCAGTGATCACGTCGTCGGCCAGTCTACCATGGCAGCCTGGCTGGCCAACAGAAGCTGCCCAGCAAGATAGCCTAGCTAGCAGCTACATATAACAGCAGTCTTGCACAGAACTGCTGCAGAATTGCGAACTGCGTGGTCTACATGGACTTATTACTATTGGTGGTTTGCCTAGATAATATTTAAGTGTTGTAATATCGTTCTACAAATGCAAGACGTGTACTAGTACAAACTTGTGACCCTATATGTTAGCCAGCTTGCTAGTAGTTAGCTAGTCGTAAGCTAACTCTGCTAACTTAAAACTTCGAGTGATTATGGCAATCTAGAGCAGCCTGGTTGTCTTAATTCAGTTCGTGGGACATTTAAACAACAATTCGTGATGGCACTATCACTTTTGGTCACCCAGAGAGTTTAAATCATATAAACACTTTCACGTTTCACTTTCACGAGCGTCCGCCATGTTGGTCTAAGTTTTTTGTAACTCCCGCCTCTTCAGCCAGCGTCATGCTCTAAACACACCACACGCTGATATAATTGGTTATCACATCATTCTCATTTAAATAAAGTTCAGGTTTCGCCAACTGTATTTCGCCTCCCTCGGCGAATTCGCCCTGCCTTCGCCCTATCAGGCGAAATTTCGCCTCCATTCAAAGTCAATGAGAGCGAGGCGAAATTCGCTGTAATGGAAACGCACCGTAACTGTACGTTCACACCAAAAGCGACCAAAGCGACCAGGTCGCCGAGGTCGCTGAAGAAGCTTCGTCGTTGAGTTCGCTTTGTTCGCTTTGTTCGCTCATGACGTTTCAAGTCATTTAAAGGGCCGCAGCAAAAAAAAAACTCCCCGACCAACAGTTGTAAAAGCGGCAATACATGTATATGCGTAGGGCAAAACATCGACGTACTTGAACTTTGACATGTTTGGTTAATAAAGGAATAAAAGAGTATAAAATGTCTACATGCACTGACAGCTGAAAAATATTCATATTCATACAGTAATTCATGAATTATTTAAGCCGCTGACTGAGTACATCAATTTACTTTTTAATTAGAATTGTTTGCATCCCTGTAGAAAAACAGGGCTGGGTCGTAGTGAACCGAAGAGCCTGCCACTGCTGTGATGAGCTTCTCTGCCATTTTTAATACAAAGTAGGAACTAGGTACTAAAGTTACACCGTTTGTTTCCTCGAACCCACCTGATTGTCGGACGTTGGTAAATCAATGTATTCCGATTGGTATTCGCGGTATTCGCCGAACCGCGTCATAGCTCATTACCATAAAGTTAACTGACTTTTAACTTCTCTTTTTCGCTCTGGTCGCCCAGTTCGCTTCGCTGCCGGCGAATTCGCTTTGTTCGCCCAATTCGCCGACCCTCCATAGAGAAACAATGACTTCCGTCGCTCTGGTCGCTTTGGTCGCTTTTGGTGTGAACGTACAGTAACAGTAACAGATAAACTAACCTCAAAAAAAAAAAATAAAAAAAAAATTCAGCTTTGCACCTAGTCTACTATTTGTGAACCATCAAGAGCACTAGTTTTGTAGCCTGAACTCAAAATGAGCAAAGAGCAAGAATTGATATCTTAAAGTTTTTATTATTATTATTATTATTATTATTATTATTATTATTATTATTATTATTATGTAATTATACAGATGTTACAGGCCTCATGCAGGTATGGCATTTCTTCCTTTAGGGAAATATTAGCTGACCACACAAGTGCTCATCTCTGCAGATATGCACCAAATTCAGAACTGCTAATCATGACCCATCCACACAAGGCTGAGCACACACTTAAACACTTCTCTAGTAATGAAATCAGGCCTGTAGCACACACTTAAACACTTGTTTGCCAGAAAAACACGAGGATGACGAAACTCACAGGACAGTCAAGAGCTCGCAAACAGAACCAAAAATAGTCTGTATCTCACAGCTTAACCAAAGGAGTACTTTGTTTGTTTGTTATCTAAAATGGTTATTATATGCTGTCAAAAGACCAGTGTGCAAAGGGGAATTTTTTAAATACTCTCACAACTTTTTGTTTTTCAACAACAAAAAGTTGTACTCTGTCATATTGTAACGCATGACTTGCATTCCATGACATATGATATATAATGCGTGACCTGGATCAGTGAATGCAATTAGGGACAAAACACATGAATAATTAAAATTTAGTTGCTCTTTCTAACCGAGATCCATGAGCGCCTAGACCTGCTGATATTGAGAACGATATGTCTGCTCTGCCTTTGCCAATTAGCCTACTTTCAAACAAGGGAGGAGAGTGCAGTGCACCCACAAAAACAATGACAGCCAAGGTGTAAAATATCACCTCAGCAAGAAAATTCACTTGACAGCCTGTGGTGCGTTGCTTATGATACCTGACATGAATGTGAAGCTTGCAGTATGATTTATGGCAGTGGCTACGGGTCTGGATTTTTGTACCAGTAGATGTAAGGATACTGGTCCGGAACCTATTCTCTGGAACCTTATTGGTCCATATTCTTCTTGACCAATACATGTAAAGTTTTAGGTCAGGAACTTGAAATCTGTACCGCACATTAAGGCAGGGTTCCCACAGATTTATCAGATAAAAATTCCCTACTGTCCCTAACTCTCAACCCCAAACCTAACCATAACCCAGCCCTAACCCTAACCTTAACCCTAGATTCTGTTAATTTAAATGTCCGTACCAATTATACCAGTTCTAGAAGCTGTCGTACCAGTAGCCACTTAGTATAGCCTAACGTCTCATTGTGTTGCAGGAGTCATCAAGACCTCTCCCGGTTTTATCTTCCTCCGAGTATGGGTGGCGCTTACCACCTCCCATGTACCAGCCGGGGCGTCAGTTTAGCCGCGTCAACTACATCCGAGCCGAGTTCTTCAGCAAGAATGGAATCACCAGAAACATGGAAGAGGGATATGGGTCTGTCGTCCCTGTTTGAGCCACAGTTTTTTTCCTGGTTGTGTAATGTCATGTCAAAATATACATACATACAGTAAGAGTTCTTTGACTTATTTCGTTCTATGTTATTTAAGAAATGCAGCAGTAGACGTAGGCTAGTGGAATAGTAAATAAATTAGTAATAATAATAATAGTAGATTTTCTGCAACTTTGAAAAAGTGATGGGCAACCTCTGAAGTTAGAATCCAATATCATGTTTTTGTTTCCTCCGCAGACAAAAACAGTTGATTCAAATTGGCACAACTCCTCAGCCAGGTAGAGGAAGTAATGAGTGAACTCATCTGTATAAAACTGCACAGGTAGAACCAGGTGATCTGGAATACGTGGCATTTAACTGAAGCCCCTAAATCCAGGTTGCCCAGCACTGCTTACATTCTCCAGTCTGTCCCGACATTCACAAATGAATGACAGCCGTGTGTATATACAAAGTCTTTAATGAATAAGAAAATGGTGGTTTCCAACATGGTAACACTCTGGTATTTTTTTATTCATATATTCTTACAAAAACTCCTTATTTTAAAACCTTTCTTGGCTGCACACACAGTGGCCTGGCTATAACACAAAAAGACTGGACAGCGCAAACAATCATTACATCTATCCACTCTTCTGAATGACTGAGACCATGCAAAATTAGGTATATATATATATATATGTATTTGAGTATTCGTCTGTGTGTATGGGTATTCATATGTATGTCTAAGCACTTGTCAGCACAGTGTATCTATGCTATATGGTGTTTGTGTTTATTTGTATGCAGTGCAATGGGGAGTGTTGGTGCATAATCAGTATGTGCGTGTGTGTGTGTGTGTGTGCGTGTGTGTGCATGTGTGTGTGTGCGCGCGTACACACATGTTTGGACTGTATAAGTGTAGGTGTCTGTATGGTCTGTGCGAAAGTTCAAGGCATGACAGTCCCTTGTGACAGAGATCGGGTCATCTCGGTGTGAACAAAGTAGGTCTTCAGCTCCCCTTTCCCTTTCACATTGATGATGCCTCGACAGGAACAAACATAGCCCAGGGTCTGCAGGACTCTACTCGTCTCCTCGGTAACCTGGAACAGGGGGCGAGAAATAGAAGAAATTATAAAATCCCCCTCACTAAGTCCTTCGGCAAAGAAAAAAAAAAAAAAACATGAAACGATTTACCAAGCACAAAAAAATCTTTTATACAGTTTCACATTTTCCCGTGGATAGACCCCACCACCACACAATCACATATACATGAATGCATACATCACGCATAAATAAACGCATACTGTAAATACACCCTCACGCATAAATAAAACACACACAAACACACACACACACACACACACAAGCTCTGAAACAGAGACAAAGAGTCAACGAGGAAGAGATGAACCTGTATTTTTCCCAGCACTCCAGTGCTCTCCATTCTGCTGGCCACGTTCACGCTGTTACCCCAGATGTCGTACTGGGGCTTCTGTGCTCCGATTACCCCAGCTATCACAGGGCCGTGGTTTATACCTGACAAGACAGCACAGCGGTTCCTTAGGCCTACTTTATGTCACTAATTTAAAAAAAAACTCATGAATGAGTTTAGAAAAATAGGTTATGCTTGAAGATGCAGTAGAACAGTGTATACGTCTCGAAAATATCAACAATCGGTATTAAATTGAATATTGATTGGGAAATGACAGTGATTATTGGCCATTACTCTTTGAATGGGAAATCTCTGAGCAGTCTTTTTAACTCTATTTCTGTCACTTACCCACTCTTAATTTAAAGTCATTGAAGGAATGTTTGTTAATGACGTCGAGTTTTCCCACCAGAGCAAAGGCAAACTCCACCATTGTGCCAATGTGCATATACTGCCTGTCATCCTGCAACAGTAGAGAGAGAGAGAGAGAGACCAAAAGACCCCAACATCAGTAACACTGTAATGAGTCACCTTCTGTGACAAAGCAGTCACCTTATGACCAGAAGCTTGTTTCAGTTTAAGTAGTACCTGACTGCTGGTGGTTAATGACACTGACGCACAGCTCTTATGGCAGAGCACTTAAATGTACAGGATGGAGCATGTGGTGCCATATGCCATATCCTGTCGTTTGTTCATTTAGTGCAATTAGTACTGACAATGTTAAAGTGCCGTCATTAAGTATTAGCATTAAATGTCCTGACAGCTCTTTTAATGGCAAATACCATAACAGCCTATGTTAACATGTACGATGCATGAGTGATTCAGGGCAGTACATTAAGAGAGCCCTCCAGATAGCAACCAGCATTTTAAATAGGCTATAATAAAAATATGAAAATTCAAAACCGTGTGACATGTTTGACGTTATTTATCTTTTCTGGGGTTTATATAAAGTCCTACAGGTACTATTGAGTGAGACGTTTATATAACGTTCTACAGGTACTATTGAGTGAGATGCTTACATAAAGCCCCCAGGTGCTATTGAGTGAGATGTCAGTGACTTAACCTGTGTACATTCTGGTCCTGGTGTCACATTCAGTCCTGTGGCAGCCATGTACGTGCTACCAATGGTCTTGATCTTCTCCACACCACTGAACTTAGGCTTAGACAGAAGCTAGAGAGACAGGAAGAAACCCAATCAGTCAAAGCACAGATCCGATAAACTTGATTACTGTTATAATGTTTAGTCATTGCTCGTTTGAGATCCTCCAGATAGCATAGGGTAGTGCAGAAATAACTATGTGGTCTTGGTCTGACTAAAAAATTAAAACATTTAGAGGTATTTGCACTGAATTTTATGAGGGTTTGAGCAAGTAAAATCATTAAAATTATAAAGTTCAGTAAAATGTGGTTTCTAAATTAGGCTGAAGATAATGTTGCAGAAACTCCTGACAGGCTTGCCTGAAATGAAGGCTAGTGATTTGCCCTGCATGTATTAGGAGATGCTATTTGTTCATTTATAGCTCATTAGAGCACATCATTTTCAAGTGTTTACAAAACTGAAGCATTAAACACATCGTAATTTAAAAAAAGAAGAAACACTGTGCCCAGACATACTGCATGGAGTGCAGATTTATTACAAAAATAAATAAATAAAATGGTCCTCAAAACGGAAGATCTCACAAGCACCTCGTCAAAGTCTGCAATGATCTCATTGAGGAGCCTGAGACACTCTAGTCCCTCCTTGTTGACGTCCGACTCAGTGTAGAACTCTTTGAAGTCCGGGATGGACGCGAACATCACACACACCAGGTCATAAGACTGGTGGTACAGGTCCTGGGAAGGTTCAAAGCAAAAGCGAATGCAAAATGTGACAGGTATGAAAAGGCGTCATATTATCACAAAATAGTACCTGTCAATACCTGCAACAGCAGATCCATCAAGCTGTCTGTTCCTGTTATTTTGTGTTATTTTGTGTGAATTTAAGCTACTGCCTTTGTATGTAAACCTCTTTATAAGTAAAACTTGTTACAAATAAATATTACTACCATTATTGTTATTTACACAAATAGTAAAAATGACAAATGTGTGAAACAAACAATCGTGGATACCTCGTTCTTCCAGTTCCTCGCCAAGAAGTGCTCAGCGACGTGAGCCGGTAGAACGTTCTCCAGCAGAACCCGGTTGAGGTTCTCCATGGTCTCGATCTCCTCGCACTCCTTCTTGAACTTGTTTTTCCAGACGAAGTCTAACCTACAGTAATATTCATTCTGTTACATGGGGACACAGGGGCAAAGAGATGACAGACATCTGATCACCGTTGTCCGGGAACAGGAGAGCATAGACAAGATTCACAGCATCACAAGTGCAGCATCAGATTGCCAGTGTAAAAGGACATTTTTCAGCTGTTTCTCCCCTGGTCTTGCTGGCAGCTTTGATTGTTTAAAAATTCGAAAGACTGTCAAGTCTGATTAATGAAATATATATTTTAAAATGTTGATGAATGTTTTCTTTCTTTCTTTCTTTCTTTCTTTCTTTCTTTCTTTCTTTCTTTCTTTCTTTCTTTCTTTCTTTCTTTCTTTCTTT
Source organism: Coilia nasus (assembly GCA_027475355.1). Lineage (NCBI taxonomy): Eukaryota > Metazoa > Chordata > Actinopteri > Clupeiformes > Engraulidae > Coilia > Coilia nasus. Next base: position 22,887,852 of record CM050201.1, on the reverse strand, counting down.
CTTTCTTTCTTTCTTTCTTTCTTTCTTTCTTTCTTTCTCTCCATCTCTTTCTCAGACACTCACTGGCATACATACTGTACATACACACAGCTTTTAAAAGTTTTCTTTAAACAGTTGTTATACAGAGGAAAAGCAACATAAATCCTATTAATCTTCATGCAGATATCCAGTATTCCTCAAGAGGGCCTATAATATTCATGTTATGCTTTTTTTCCTGTACGTTAAGAGTATTTGTGATGACAGTAATTGTGGCATTAAAGAAGAAGTGTGAAAAAAGATTTGAAAGTGTTAGTTTGTCTTTAGATATATTAAGCATTCATGCAGTAATGCTTTCTCACTTCCTTCTTCAATC
>CM050201.1:22850000-22867500 GCA_027475355.1 Coilia nasus | reverse complement strand
CAATGTTATTTAGTTAATTTAAAACAGTGAAAGTTGTAGTTGTATTGATTAAAAGAATTTGAATACCATATTTTACCAGTTTTGTTGAGCAAGATTTTTGTGAGGAAGGAATTAATCGCCTGTCCCAAATAGCCGCCTGTTCTCAAATAAATGCCTGGTCTGTTAAGTGATTGAAACAAATAATAGCCCCGGCTACTATTTGGTATTTTACGGTAATGCATACACACAGATACGACACAGCTCACAGTGGTGACTACGGCTGTCTTCTCTCTACACTATTGAGGTATTATGTAAATTCTGGGGATTTCTGAATGTTATGAGAGTTGCTGCTTTTTGTTCCAGGATATTAATTTCATTCACCAACTCCACACAATAACAGTTACAGATGAACTCCCTCCATGACTTAAAAAAGCAATATAACACTATTACTTATAACAACATTATTAAAATATGAACGCATACAGTATATATTTGTTTTACCCCTACTTTGTATTGTGATGTGCCTCCTTGTGATAGTGTTTTGTATCCATATACACACACCACATACATATAGAGAGGGGGGGGGGGGGGGGGAAGAGGGGTAGAGAGAGAGACAGACAGACAGATAGAGAAAGAGAGAAACAGACAGAATGAGAGTAAAGAGAGAGAGAGAGAGAGAGATGGAGAGAGACAGATAGAGAGAAAGAGAGAGAGAGAAAAGAGACAGAGAGAGAGATGAGACAAACAAGCCCTTCAACGCTAATATCCAGTCAGTGATCTAAAAGTTCCATGGTTGATGTGCCTTTTCAGTGTGTAACATCAGGCATGGCCGAGCTGTCTCCCATGCTGCGGGTAAGTGGGCCTACACATGCCCTTGGGGCGAGAACAACAGGATGCACATCAAGGGGAAGGTCACACTCACCAGGATGTGGCCGGCGAAGCAGATGACCAGGATCAAAGCCAGGAGGAGGAAGGCCAGGCCGAATGAAATGCCCAGCACAGCAGTTCTGCGCAAATGTGGAAAAATGAGCAAGGTTTTGAGCATGGCATTTGTTTGGAAGGCCACTCAGTCATTTGCAAACACAACACAACTATCTATCTAACACATCTGTATATCTGTCTGTCTGTCTATCTGTCGGCCTGTCTGTCTATCTGCCTTTCTGTCTGTCTGCACACATACACACAAGACATGTAGACACCCATCCAACAAACATCATTTAAACATGTAAGACCATCAATTCAAATCATCAATTTAAAGAGTATAATCTCTCTATCTTTCTTTCTCTCTCTTTCTTTCTCTCTCTCTCTCGCTGTCTCTCTCTCTCTCTCTCTCTCTCTCTCTCTCTCTCTCTCTCCCTCTCCCTCTGTCATAAACACACACACACGCCAAATATACATAAAAGAAAATGCACAGTCTGTCAGTGCAATCAAAAAGCCATGTGCCTACCAACAAAGTTTTTGTATGGGCCTTAATGGAGCATCAAAGCTCCTTTTAATGGTGTCGGGAGTGTGATTTATGGAGGAGGCCGGAGGAAGATGTGGGGGGTAAGAGTGGGTGTGAGGGAGGGTGGGTGAGGGATCGATATGGGCTTTCAGCGCTGAGAACACACTCCCAGCTGACACTGACGCTAAATCAGGGTGACGCCACGCATGGATTTTTTTTTCTTCCCCTCTCCTGCCTCCTCTCCTCCTGCCCAGTGGCGTGTGGAGGGAGCGGGCCATCGTTTCTCCGCCAGGTGGGGGTTTGATTCGGAGAATCTATAATCATTCGCTTTTCTGTCGCGCACAGGAGCACCGATGTTGGTATTGTTGCTAAGCAAGTAGGGCTTATGGCCTTGTATCTTGTACATTGTACAGCACATTGTCTACTGCACCTTATCTGTTCACTGTTACTTATCTGTTCATCGCACCTTTTTTCTGCATTGCACTACAATCAATACTGCTTAAGTACTTTTATGTACATTTTGTATACCCTTTCATCATTTGTTTTTTGTCTGTCTCCATTGTGTTTATCCCTGACTTGCATGCATTGATGTCTACACAAGTGACCGCATGATCACATCACATGCCTGATTGATGGCACAGCGAGTCAGTGATTGTTGTGTGGTATATATGCTACACAAATGCATTTAAACTGACCTGACTGACCAACCCTTATCATGCTTCAAATTATGCTTCATGAATTCTGTGGCCTTAATACTTTCGTAACTCAATACGTTCGTCAACCCCTGAAAGCTTTGGAAAAGCACCAGCCGTCTCACAGAGAGGCTCCTTCTAAGCAGCAGCGCAAAGAAATCTATATCGGGTTGACCTCTTTATCTTTAGGGTCAGGGATAGCTGTTGAAGTGTGGAATGGCCTTTTTTGTGGGCTTAGAATAAAGTTTTGAAAGTTTCCTTGTGTGGGCAAAGAAGTGTACATTACCAACCTAACAACCACTTTCACTGCCAAAGTTGCACCTCCAATTACTTATAGCATGTTTTTGTTTTCTGTTGTTTTCTGTATATTTTGTATGAACCTTAGAACCTGAGGCTTACGACACAATTATTTTCCTTTGAGGAATCAATTGAGAGAAAGTCAGTCCCATTTGTCATTGTGATCACTTGGCACATCACAGCACACAGCGCACATAACAAAATTCAACCCATCACACACGTAAGCAGGGGGCAGCCATGACAACGGTGCCCAGGGAGCAGTATGTGGGGACGGTACCATGCTCAGGGTACCTCAGTGGCACTACTGGTGACACGGGATTCGAAACTGCAATCATAGTTTCGATATCTTAACTGCTAGGCCACCACGGCCCCAATTAAAACACATCCAATGCAATGTAATACTCACTTTGGCAAGACGAGTATTTGGACGATGAATATGCAGAAGAAGATGAGGCAGGCACAGGTGACATAATACTTGAAGGCTGGAAGGGTTGTTGCCCTGTACTGAGAGGGGAATTAAAAAGATAAAACAAAGCCCAAAAATGATGTCTTAATGTGAACTGACTTGATGTAACTAAAAACAGTAACTATTACATATTGTGTAGCCATGTTTTAGAAATAATAATTACCAAAAAAAAAACACTGCCTTGACAGCCTTGCAAGTTTGAGAAAGGAATTAAGAAAGGTAAAAAAAGCCCAAAAATTATGTTGACAGTCAGGTCTTAATTTGCCTCAGATAAGACTGGCACATCCTGAGAGTGATCTTTGACCGGACTAAAAACAGTAATTATTGCGTAGCCATGTTTTAGGAATAATAATAACTAGAAAAAAACACTGCCTTGGACAGCCTTCCATTTACCTCATTTTCCAGGGATTTATTGTGAAAGAACAATGATATTCTTTGGATGTCTTCTGATTTGAGCCACTGTCTGAGGGCGGGAGAGAGAAAGAGAGCGGGAAAACAGAGAGAGAGAAGAGTTAAAAAAAAACAAAAAAAAAAAACAAGTGGACTTTTAGCATTCCGCTAGCACTCATGACCAAGGCCTCCCACAGCTTAGCATGACTTATTGACATTGATTAGACAGTGTGATGTCTGCTCCGGTGTCGAACTCAGGCTTCCCTTTTCTGCACGCGATGGCAAATCAATGAACAAGAGGGATGGGGAGCCTGTTCAGTAAATCTGTGGAAAGTCAATGCACTGACAACACCAGGGGTCAAGCTGTTAACTTTGACGCACACACACACACACATACACAGACACACGCATACACAAAGCACACGCACGCCCATGTACACATTCACCTAAGGACACACACACACACACACACACACACACACACACACACACACACACACACACACACACACACACACACACACACACACACACACTCACACACACACACACACACACACACACTCACACACAGTGCAGCCACCTCCAGAAAACACAGGAATATATCAAGGGTAGTTTGTAGAGGAGAGGAGAATATCTGTATAGGAAGATGCCTCATGATAAGTGCAGTATAAAAAGATTCACACGTACCTCGTTTTTCAAACCAGGGAGTGGGGAGGAGGAAGGGGGAGGAGGGAGGAGGAGAGTATCTCTCTCCAGCACTTACTTCTGAGCATTGATGCCGTCAATGGTGCGGATCATCCTCTCATTCAGCTCCTCCTCAAACCACTTCTTCTGCGATTTGGTCCTGTGGAGAGAGGAAAAGAGAGAGAGAGAGAGAAAGAGAGAGAGAGAGAGAGAAACAGACAGATAGAGAGAAAGGGACAGGCAGATAGAGAGAAGGAAGAAAGTGAAGTAGAGAGAAAGAAAAAAGAAAGAAAGAAAGAAAGAAAGAAAGAAAGAAAGAAAGAAAGAAAGAAAGAAAGAAAGAAAGAAAGGGAAAAAAATGCGAGACTTCAGTATCTGCTGTAGGACTGGGAGACCAAGCTTGTCCAGACAAGAGCCCTCGATGCCCTTTTAAGGCTGTTGATATAGACGGGCCCCACATACCTCTCTGATCTCCTCTGGAAGTGGTACTGGCCTATCGACACATCCTTCAGGACAAAACAGGGCAAATATTATATTAAATAATAAATATATACAAATGTTTCACAGTACTTATTCAAATAAAGCTTATGTCTAGTGCTACATGTGTCGGAATGTAAGGAAAAAGTTCAGGAGTAAAGAAGAAAACACATTAATGAATGAATGAATGAATTAAATAATTAATGAATTAATCAACTAAGCAGGAATTAAGTGATTGGACTCATTTCCTGTCAGTGGTTCTGCCTGGCGATTGGATGGCACAGACTCACGTGGGTGTTGATCTTGCCGTTCTCATTGGTCATGCTGTCTCGATGGTGCAGGTTGGCGAAGGGCTTGGCGGCCCCCCAGGACTCCAAGTAGCGTGTCATCCGCACCGACGCCCTCGGCCCGTCCAGGGTGGGACGAGACCGGGAGGGCAGCTGGGGACTCCTCCTCTCCGCCTAGGTGTGTGTATGTGTGTATATGTGTTTATGTGTGTATGTGTGTATGTGTGTATGTGAGTGTGTGTGTGTGTGTGTGTAAGAGCAGGTGCAGAACATGGATGTGTGTTTGTGTGTGTGTATGTGTGTATGTGTGTGTGTGTGTGTGTGTGTGTGTGTGTGCATGTGTGTGTGTGTGTGTGTGTGTGTGTGTGTGTGTGTGTGTGTGTGTGTGTGTGGCAGGGGGAAGTCAATACACAAAATAGTTAGTGCATGTGGGTGTGTTTGTATGTGAGTGTGTTTGTGTGTGAACATGTCTATATGTTCATGCACATGTGTGCATATGTGTGTCTGTTTGTGTTTGTGTGTGTGTGTGTGTGTGTGTGTGTGTGTGTGTGTGTGTGTGTGTGTGCGTGTGTGTGTATGTTCACCACATAAAATAGTTAGTACACCCATATTATCCCCCCCAAAAAACTCCAACAAGCCCAAGCTGAAGCCCTTGAGACCCTGTAGGCAGCAGACTCCTGCGGCGTCTGATTAACTAATCAGCTCTGCACAGCAGATTATAAATAAATCCACTAATTACACACAGTGACAGCATGGGGCTAAATCCAGCCTGGGTTTCACAGCGCTCTCCCTTTTTCCGACGGGCTGAAAGAAACAAGCGCGCCTATCTCGGGCGCCTGTGAACACCTCCCACTCGCCGCTCCTGGGAGCGAAGAGGAGGCGTAGATGGGGAGGAGGAAGAGGAGGAGGAGGAAGAGGAGAAGGAGGAGGAGGAAGAGGAGAAGGAGGAGGCCGGGAGTGCGAATGAGCAGCAAAAAAGCTCCCTGGTGAAACCGGAGAGAGCAGCTGCTGTTGTGCCCCACGGCAGCGCCGCATAAATTTGTGTGTAAATATAAATAAATAAGTCTATGAAATAAATTAATTAATTAATAAATATTTTTATTGTATATATATTTTTGAGGCACCGGTGAGGGGATTTGTATCTGACAGCCTCTGGACATACAATCCCACTCAATCATCAGAAATTCAATCTTCTGAATCATCTAAACAGTTTCTAAACAGTCTCACTTATGGGCAGTGTTAAATCGATAATAATGCACTTTTTCTAAAAGTCTGTTGTTAAGTCATCAAGTTCTCTATACAGATAAAGTTGAATTATGTCTTAGACTATATTGTTTGAAAGGCTGATGTTACAGTGGAACGATGACACAACTCTAAGTAGTTTCCACAAGGGGCGCCACTAGAAATTGTGGGCCCCTTAAAAATAATTTTGGGCCCCAACCCCAACCAGGTTATAATCCTCTGTGGGCCCCTGTGAAGCTCTGGGCCCCCGGAATCATCCTGACCTACCCCGCCCCCCCTTAGTGGTTTCCAGCCTACCTTGGGGTTGATGACCAGGTATGTGATGACTCCGTGCTCCTTCAGGTAGGGGTCTCGGTTCTGCCCATCGCCCTCCTCCACTTTGTAGGCCCCATCCAGGTGCTCCAGGGTCACGGAGGAGATGTGAACTCGTCTGGGAAGGAACAGAAGCCCTCTGATTACTGTTTCATTAAACCCACCTCAAAAGAATAACTGCACAACCTTCAGTCACGATCAGAGATATTGGATATTGGTGACAAAGCCCTGTTGTTATGACTCACCCACCAGTTATGCTTCAGAGGATGCTGTTAGTAGTGGCAATTAAACAACCAGAGAGCCAACACAGTACCAGTAACTAATTACTACTGCCCTACAAAGCGAAAAGGCAGTAATTGACATATTTTGTCAAAACTGAGTTTAGGCTGGAAATGGACTTTATAACCCCTCTTGTGACCAAATCTTGTGCTTCCTCCTATTAAGAAAGTATATATAAGCATAACCACTTTTATACCTATGCCTACAATATGTTTGACTGGACAGTAAGACAACTTTGGAGGTATTTTTCTCAGTTTTAATGTTCACATAGTTACTGCACTCTGCCTTTGTATGGCAGACTAGTCATACTGTATTCAATGAATTGCCTTCATTAGCACACAGAGAGCAGCTGTACTTAATCCATTATAACAGTGCTTCCCAAACTGCCTCGTACCCACTGAGACGCTTAATTACAAGCTATAACTATGAATATTTTTTATACTGAATGCAGCAAAAACAAAATATGAACATATGTTATACGGAACATAATAATGTAGTCGCACTAGTTTGATTGTAAAATAGTTTTCCATAGGAGATCTTTTTCCACATGTAGTCTGCAGCTGAACTCATACTTCATCGTTATGCTGGTGGGAGCTGAGAAGCCATTCACTGAATTATTCTGCAAACTCCCTATAATTAAAACCCAAGTTTGACAACCACTCAATTATGAAATATTTTCCTGATCACGAAGAACAAGACCAAAGGGACCACTTTCACCTTTAATTTTTTACTCTGCATTAAGGTCTATTTATCAGTCTAGCACTTTTATGCAAAGTGGCGTACAACTCAGAAACTAAAACAGGCCTCTGGAAGGTTTTTAGCAGACTAACTTTGAAGGTGACTCATGTGTATCAATAAAACCCTGGTCCTACCAAATGGTAGCCTGGTAAACCCACCCCTCGTACTTATTTCATTTCGTGCAGAGGGTCTGGACCGGAGCATTTGGGGAGTTCCAGCACGACCGCTCCAATCAGCGAACAGAGGGTGTGTTCGTTAGCTGTGACGTTGACCTTGTGTGCTACATTTGAATTGTAGTGCGTAGGTAGGCTAATTGCATACGTGACGACCAGGCATTAGCGATTGGGTAAAGGCAGATGCACTTTTTTAAAACTACAGCAGAGTCCACACCTCCAGCAAATCGTTTCTGACGATCTCTGTTCCAGACCCTCCAGGCACGAAATGAAATGAAGTACGAGGGGCGGGTTTACCAGGCTAACCAAATGGATAGGGTTGGGTCTTTTTTCTTGGTCTTGTACACAATTTTAGCTAATCCCACTCGTTAACTATTTGTAGCCTGGTAAACCAGCCACTGGTATTACACTGCATTTCGTACAGAGGGTCTGGCTGTGCTTCCAGTGATATGACTGTCTCAGGCAGAATCTTGTCTGACCTATCAGCAACCTATTGCTACATTCGAATTGTAGTGCATAGGGAGGCTTATAGCCAGGCTAATTGCAACCAGGAGTTAATGATTTGGTGATTTGGTAGTGGCAGATCCAATTGTTTTAAACTTCAGCAAAGTCTATACCTGCAGGTAAAAATCTTCGTTGGTGGTCTGCCTTCATATGATAGCAGCGCCTCTACCAGCGTACATACCCCGGCACACCCCCCGCCTCCATGTGATTGGCCAGTGTAACATCATGTGACCACACGTCGTACTGCCACTTCTGAAGGCCGATGACGCCACACAGGACATTCCCAGAATGCACTCCGACACGCATGTTGATGTCCACGTTGGTGGCATCCCTCACTTTTCTGAGGAGAGGAGCAAGAAACAGGGAGAACAGAGAGCGAGAGAGAGAGGGAGAGAGAGAAAGAGAGAGAGAGCAGTCAAGTATATGTACTTCAATTATCAAGTCATAGGTGTTTTTTTCCCCTTGTTTACCACATTACTTGTAGTTTCTTTTCTTTTTTTAATTTGCCTTTCTATATATTTGTTCTTTTAATCATTATTACTTTTGTTACTGCTATTAATGCTTTGGCAACAGTCATGCCAATAAAGCTTTTTTTGAATTTGAATTTGAATATGAGGGGGGGAGGGAGAAAGATAGAGAGAGAGAGGGAGAGGAATATTTCAGTGAATGATGATGATGTTTCTTCTGCATATCTCCTCCGCTATGCACTGCGCTGCCTCTGTGACAGTCTCTCTACCCGGGACTAAAAATAAGGCGGGAGAGAGGGAGAGAGGGAGCGAGCGAGGGAGCGAGCGAAGGAGCGATGGAGCGAAGGAGCGGTGGAGCGTGAGCTAATGAGGCGACAGTGTAAATATCAGCACGGGCGAGGCGGGCATGGGTGTGGGCGCGGGCCTCAGTTTGTGTTTGTTTGGTGGGCACAGCGCAGCACAGCACAGCGCTCCTGCTCCACTCTGGGCTCCCGCCAGAGATAGGCTCACAGCTGTGTGTGTGTGTGTGTGTGTGTGTGTGTGTGTGTGTGTATGGATCATCTTATCATCCTGATTTCATATTGTGTTTGCACTGAGGCCTCCATGTGGATGAGACCATCAATCACACACACAATGTTTGTTTGTGTGTGTGTGTGTGTGTGTGTGTGTGTGTGTGTGTGTGTGTGTGTGTGTGTGGGGGGGGGTGTGTGTGCGCGCGCACATGCTTGTGTGTGGTATGTGTGTGTGTGTGTGTGTATGTGTGTGTGTTTCTGATAGAGTGAGGGCATTTGGGAGAGGTAGATCAGCCATGTCTTCTGGGTTTTTTACAGTTTTTGAGTGTATTGGAGAGCCTTGTGTTTGTATGTGTGTGCGCGCGCGCGTGTGTGTGTGTGTGTGTGTCTGTGTGTGTGTGTGTGTGTGTGTGTGTGTGCGGGTATGACAGAGAGTGAAAGTGACAATCAGAAACAGCAGTGGATCCATCAGACTTGCACAGCATGTCAGAATATAGAAGGTGGGAACAGCAGCACCTCTGTCGCACCCTTAAATGGATTTCGTGTGCCTGTGCGAACAAGACGAGGACAGATGAAAAAGATGGAGGAGGAGGAGGGAAAGGAGGAGGAGGAAGAAGAGGAGGACAAAGAGGAGGAGGAAGAGGAGGAGAAAGAGGAAGAGGACGATGAGAATGAGAAAGAGAAACAGAGAGGGAGGGGGTGAAATAGGGCGTGTAATATGTACTCAAAGGGCAAACAAAGACAGGGCAAGGGGGAGAGAGAGAGAGAGAGAGAGAGAGAGAGAGAGAGAGAGAGAGAGAGAGGTGGGGAAAAGAGGGGGCATGTTCTCTGTTCAAAGAGAGCGGGAGAGACCAAGAAATATCGAGGTGAGAAAAAAGAGTGGGCATATACTGTTCAAAGAGAAGACAGAGACAGAAAGAGAGGCAGAGAGAGAGAGAGAGAGAGAGAGAGAGAGAGAGAGAGAGAGAGAGAGAGATAGAATGAGAGAGAGAGATACAATGAGAGAAAGAGACAGCGAGAGAGAGAGGACAACAGTAAAAGTAAAAGAAGGTAACAAATAAAGAAAAAGAAACAATAGCAGAAAATGTGGTCACAGTCACAGTCAGTTTGGCAGTGTTAGCACACACAGACTAGAGAAGCAGCAGCCTCCACTGTGAGGCAGGTGGTGTTATTGATGCAAGAGATGGGTGGTATCGGAGAACGAGAACAAGAAAAAGAGAAAAGACAAAAGACAAAAAAAAGAAAAAGTGTGGCAGTTACTTGATGGCCTCACACATCTCCAGGCCCATCTTCACACAGTTCTTGGCGTGGTCGGGCAGGGACTCGGGCAGGCCAGACACACAGTAATAACAGTCTCCCAGGATCTTAATTCTCATGCAGTCGTTCTCCTGAAGATTGGAGTGGAAAAGGAACAGGACACGACAGATTTTTTTTAGTACAAAACAAACAGGAACTCTGTTAGGATCATAAAATGAATTGCTTATTTATGTGTTTTGCCTTGGTGTACAGCAAGGACAATAGGTATGTCTAGAACTCATAAATGCAAAGCAGCAAAATGAAGTTATGGTTTTAGGAATCTTAAATACTCTGTCAAACTGCATTTGAGGCTCCTTATATCAGCACAGACCTGCAGACCTTCTTTGGGTAAGACAGGAGTGTGGTTGAAACCAAATGAATAATATAAAAAAAAAAAAAAATGCTTGCTCTAAAAGCATGCTCTGCCTAGCTATAATTCCAGCTCTGTCTGGCACAAAATCAAGAGATTGAGTAGCAGTCAATACCTATGCAGGTGTACGATAATGAAGGGAGTGATCATCCCACAGCATGTATTGACTTTGCAAGAAGATAATGGACAACAGTAATCGAAATGACCTGATGCCAATATTTTTTTTTCTGACTAGACAATTTAAATATAATTATTTCAGACCAGATTCACTGACAGAGTGTGCTAGTCGTTTTATATTTGGAAATATCAGGACAATAAAAGAGTAAAGGAAGGAAATGTGTGGAGAAAGTGACGCAGAATTAAATTATCAGAAAAGGGCAAACACGCAAAAGGACACACACTTTTCATCCTTCTTGTTTTTGTAGACGCAATACTGAGAGAAAGAGAAGAGAGAAAACAACACTGAGAGAAGGACTGGAGAGTAAACATCTGCTAGAGGAAGGCAGTGACATTCAAGCAATCATCCAAAACCACAAAATCCAAGACCCTCCCCAACCCCAACACTCACCACCCTCAAGATCTTCCCCACTGCCAAAACCCACCACCGCCAACACCCTCTCCACCTCCAACACCCCCACCCTCAAGATCTCCCCCACTGCCAAAACCCACCACCCCCAACACCCTTCCCACCCCCAACACCCACCACCCCAAACACCCTCCCCACCCCCAACACCCCCACCCTCAAGATCTTCCCCACCCCCAACACCGCCACCCTCAACACCCTCCCCACCGCCACCCTCAAGACCCCCCCATCCCCATCCTCAAGACCCCCGCCACCCCAAACATCCTCACCCTGAAGACCGCCCATCCCCACCCCAACACCCACCACCCTGAAGACCCTCCCCACCCCCAACACCCCCACCCCCAACACCCTCCAAACCCCCAACACTGCCACCCTCAAGATCTTCCCCACCCCCAACACCGCCACCCTCAAGACCCTCCCCACCCCAAACATCCTCACCCTCAAGACCCTCCCCACCTCCAACACCCTCACCCCCAACACCCTCAAAACCCTCCCCACCCCCAACACCGCCACCCTCAAAACCCTCCCCACCCCAACACCCACTGCCCCCAACACCCTCTCCACCTCCAACACCCACCACCCTCAAGACCCTCTCCACCTCCAACACCCTCCGCCCCCCAACACCCTCCCCACCTCCAACACCCCCACCCTCAAAACCCTCCCCACCCCAACACCCACTGCCCCCAACACCCTCTCCACCCCCAACACCCACCACCCTCAAGACCCTCTCCACCTCCAACACCCTCCGCCCCCAACACCCTCCCCACCTCCAACACCCCCACCCTCAAGATCTTCCCCACCCCCAACACCGCCAACCCCAACACCCTCCCCACCCCCAACATCCACCACCATCAAGACCCTCTCCACCCCCAACACCCACCACCCTCAAGACCCCCCCATCCCCATCCTCAACACCCTCCCCACCCCCACACCCACCACCCTGAAGACCCTCCCCACCTCCATCCTAACCCCTCAAGATCCTCCTCATCCTTAAGAAAAAAAGAGTAATAAAAAGAAAATCAAGATTTTAGACTTGTTTGAAGGAGTGTTCGGTACCTTGGCAATCTGGTCAAACTTGCCGAAGAGCTCGTTGAGCATGTGAACGAGTTCTCCGGGGGAGCAGTCGCTGGCGAGGCGGGTAAAGCCGACGATGTCCGCATACAGAATGCTGAGGCCAGAGCCAGACGTTCCAACCCGCAGACACGCACACACACACAGGGGAGATAAAAGACACCATATCGGAAAAAAGAATATTGGAAGACCGCTCGAAACTCTCCAAGTCAGTGCTTGGCAGCATGACTGTAGAAGCCACTCTGACTTCACACACTGTCAAACACAGAAAAAAACACAGAAAATACACACACATACTCTCTCTCTCTCCTCTCTCTATCTCTCTCTCCTCTCTCTTCCTCTCTCTCTCACACACACACACACAGACGTGTCTAAGGACTTTGTTCTGTCCAGTGCAATTGGCCACAAGACTTATCATTTCTGAAGTAAATTACAGGGTTGAGTGTCTTCTTCAGGGAGAGAGGGACACTATTACAATGGAGGTCACAACGAGACAATTGAGGCTTAACAGACCAAAACAACACAGACTCACACTCTCTGTCTCCACACAAGCATGCACGCACACACACACACACACACACACACACGCACACACACACACACACACAAACTTCCTTCTACACAAACACAAACAAACACACACACATAAGTAATACAAATACGAACACAAGAGAAATATCTTTCCACATCCCCCTATTACTGTGAGCTGCCTGCCAGGCCCCAAACAAAAAACATGGCTACAGAAAGAGCTAAAGGGGAACCTATAAGTGCGGTTCATGTAAACACTGTGAAAGCGTTATCTAAAGTTAGGGTGCTTTCACACTGACAGCATTTGGTGCGCACCAAACGTCCCATTCGAACCAAAAGTTCTTAGTTCGGTTCGTTTTCTTTGGTGTGACTATAGGTCTGAAAGTGCCCTTACAGTTTTATGATCTGAGAGCCCAGAAAGAATAGAAAACCAATGAGTTCATCAGTTGCAATTCTGAGTATGTTGTCTATCGCCTAATGTGCTCTTGTGGATGTTTCGATGTGGGTAGAACTAGCAATTAAGATCCTAGCAATTTAGCTACTTAGAGAGTTTCAAGACTCACTACGAGCACCTGTTCTCCTCCTTGCAGTGATAAATTTAAATTTAACTTGCACACCTGATTTATGTTATTATCATGGTCATTAAGCCCCGAAGAAGACCCCATGCCGCTACACGTGGGCTTCTTTAACTAGTCCATTCTAGAACAAGTCACTTTAAATAAAGACATTTTAATTAAGCATTGCCCTGGTCTGTACATTTTTTTTCTCTTTTCTCTTGACAAAAATGATTACCCTGAACCAAAGAGCAGAGAGAAGAAATCCAAAAAAAAAAAAAAAAGTGGATTGAGCACGCCATTATTTTGAAATCACAAACACAAGAGGGTCTGGTAATGAGCAGTGTGTTAGCACCCCCACCACACACACACACACACACACACACCCCATCCCCATCACTCAGCCACTATCCTCCCTCCCACATTTTTCGCATGATGAAAAAGATATTATATCCCCAGTAAGGAGCTTTCAAGCAGGCAGGTATCAACTCCAAATAAAGGAGGACTCTCTGTCCTTCACCGTGATCAGAGCCCTCTTATTTATTCCACTCTGTATCCTCTGTGAAATCTGCTCTCTGTTCAAGAAAAAAAAAACAACAAACATCGAACCCCAAGGGGCAAAAACAATCTGGAGAAGCATCTAAAATAACAGTTTTGTGAGGATGGGAATGTTGTTTTGAAATGCCTCTTTCTGGAAGAAGGCTGAACAGTAATGAAGATCATTCAGTGGTGAATTTGTTGCGCACATAAATGCTTCCTTGTCTTAGTTCTCTCTGTTTTCAGTTAGGGTGAAGAGGAGGCCATAGGGATCCAGTGGTTAATGTGGACACATCCCGAATGATCGTCTTTCATTTCCTGAGAATTCACTAAATTAGTCATTGTGCTTTCGGTGAAATATATTTAAAAAACGGGGACAAATGTGGTGGGTTTTGAGCAAACAGCAGAACTTTGAACCTTGGCAAATATTTCATCTTTGATTACGAACAGTTCCAGATTAGATTAGATGAGAAACAGTGCATCTAACTGAATGCACACCATGTGCATACTTCTCAAATGTACCCTCTTACATTATAAAGTACCCTAGAGAATGATGGGTATGTTTATATAATATGATTTATGTCCTTTATCAAAGACACATTAACAAAGAATGCCATATAAGTAAGAGGGTAAGCTCTAGTTGGGGAGGCTGTGACCTAATGATTACGGAGCTGGTCTTGGGAATGAAGGGTTGTGGGTTTGAATCCCATACCAATAGGAAAAATGTTGGTGTTTAATAACTAATGCTCCACATTGCTCTAGGGACTATACCTAAAACAACTGTAAATTGCTCTGGGTAAATGTGTCGGGTAAGGTAATGTAATGGTTGTGTTTTGCGGGTGGTTACCTGACGTTGGTGTGTCTCTGGACGTAAAGGTTGTGGAAGTTGTTGGTGTTCTCCGCCTGTCCAAAGTTTGGCCCCTTCAGCCTTTGGATGATCTCAGCCTTCATCACCCTGGCGATGTGGGCGGGGAGCAGGGACAGCAGCAGACGCTCCTATTGGACCAAACAAAACAAAACACAGAACCCCCTTAGGACCACGCCCATAAAGGCTGTTCACTGCCAGAACAAGTGCAATCAGAGATGGCAACCTGGCACCCCATATGGGCAGACAGACTCACACACAGACAGACACACAGACACATAGATGGACAGGGTCATTGCAATACCTGGTCAATCCCTCCGGGGACCAGGTAATTAAGCTACAAAGCACAATATTAAGTGGTACCTTTGCCTTTGCTCAATCACATCCTTGACTGAGTGCACCTGACTACCAAGTAGTGTAAAAAAGTAACATCCCTTATTAAAACACCATTCCTGGTAGAGACATCCTCAAGATGGCATTGTGTCTAAGGTCAAGCATACACAGTTTACGTCATCAGCCTATTAAAACCAAAAGTCATCCGAGGTATCCAAGTCACTAATAGCCATCTCGGAGTGTGATATCCTGTAAAGTCTTTAATTTTTCGCCAGCGCTGGGCTATTTCTCGGCAAGCCGCCGCAAACGAAAGCTAAATGAAGCGAGCGAGTTGCGGTGTTGTGCGGCGCGGTGAGGTGAGGTGCAGTGCGGTGCGGCGCGCCTCTCCTTTCCTGGCAGGGAGCAGTGGAGGATAAAAGCAGGTTAATTACCCCTCTGACTCAGGCACTTTTACCCGCCATTTAAAAAGCAAGCACTCGTGCACAGGAAATGCTTTTAAATAACGCTGCTCTGATGCACTGTTATCTAGACAGGGGGGAGAGAGAAAGGGCAAGAGAGCGAGAGAGAGAGAGAGACAGAGATGGAGATGGAGATGGAAAGAGAGAGAGAAAGAATGAGAAAGAAAGAGAGACAGAGAGAGAGAGTGAGAGACAGAGAGAGAGAGAGAGAGACAGAGAGAGACAGAGAGAGAGAGAGACAGAGAGAGAGAGAGAGAGAGAGAGAGAGAGAGAGAGAGAGAGGAGTGGCAGCCATTTCTGACTAATAAGTTGATTGACGTGTGTTTTCCGGTAAGCGAGTGAATGAGGGAGAGTGAGGGAGTGAGTGCACCAGAGGGCAGAGACAGGAGACAGGACTGATTCAGTGGCCTTCTCCACACGGTCAGTAAGGCCAAACAGAATCAGCCCTTCCCCAAGATGGACTGCTCCCAAAAAGACCTTTCACAGAAAAATGGCCAGAATGGGTTGGCTAACTTTACCTCTACCTTCAGGTACATGCAGAGCCTGAAACAAATACAACAACAAATATAGCAACTGAAAGCAATGCACAAGCAATTAGCCCTAAAAAACATGCAATCATTAACTGATAGGAATGATGAAATTAAATAATATAAAAATACATTAATACATGTTGCACCACTACTACTAATATCACCAACAGGAACAGGTGTCGGGCAAAGACGGGCAAAAAAGTGGCAAATATTACTGAGTGCCCCGATGCAGGAACCTAGTAGCCTGGTAAACCCGCCCCTCGTACTTCATTTCATTTTGTACAGAGGGTCTGGAACAGACACCGTCAGAAACGATTTGTTGGAGGTGTGGACTCTGCTGGAGTTTAAAAAAAGTGCCTCTGCCTTTACCCAATCGCTAACGCCTGGTCGTCATGTATGCAATTAGCCTACCTACACACTACAATTCAAATGTAGCACACAAGGTCAACGTCACGGCTAACGAACACACCCTCAGTTCGCTGATTGGATCGGTCTTGCTGGGGCCGACTACATGACCCTCAAGAGATACCGCTCCAGACCCTCTGTACAAAATGAAATGAAGTACGAGGGGCGGGCTTACCAGGCTAGGCTAGCTGCATGAGAACCAGAACCAAAAAGGGACCAAAAAACACTGATTGCGTATAAGCTCCAAGGTTTAGTGCTAGAGCCCTATATATGATGAGCCATACATATGACATGATATATACACAAACACATGTAGAAATAGCATCAGAAAGAGGTAAAAATGAGGAGCTTTTATTGTACGTGCTTACGGAATGTAACAACCGACTCAAAGGTTGTGTCGCATGAATATATTTGCAGCCAATGGGCTGAATCGGTTGTATAGACTGCTATATTTGATGTGAGGCCTCTACATCCCATTTGCAATGACAAAAAAGCAGTTTACGCATAAAAGGTGTAATACTGAACAAAGAGGTTTTTTCCTCTGAAGCCATCACAGAGAAATGTCTGCTAAAATGGTGGCGGCTAAAACACTATGCCACAGACGTGTGGTGAATGGATGGATAGATGGATGGATGGATGGATGGATGGATGGATGGATGGATGGATGGATGGATGGATGGATGGGAGGATGGATGGATGGATGGATGGATGGAGGCGAAGTTAAAGAGCAGTGGCACAGCACACGAATCAGACAGGAAGTGATGAGGAAGTGAGGTGAGGGCAGGGACACAATAGAGACGGGGCACTAACGCCGGGCACATTCATTTACACTTAATTACTCTTATTACTGGGCTGCATTTACAATGAAACATTCAAAGAATTACCTGAGAGAATGAGGGCGGAGGGAGAGAGAGTGTGACAAAGAGAGAGAGAGAGAGAGAGAGAGAGAGAGAGAGAGAGAGAAATGGGAGTATATACAATAGGAGAATATATGTGTGTGTGTGTGTGTTTGCATTGGGGCTGC
>CM050201.1:22835000-22847500 GCA_027475355.1 Coilia nasus | reverse complement strand
AAATAAATAAATAAAACGGTCTAATCAAAACTGACAGTGCATTACAAAGGCAAAAGTGCAGCAAACTGAGAAAATGGCTTTGAAGTTGCCATAATGCCCAATCAAACATGTTGTTGGAATAATAGTGGTGATGCTTTTATGTACTTTCTTTACACAGGCAGTAACAAAAGATATAGCCACAGGACAAAGAGGTGTTATGAAATCAATTTCCAGTCTAAGCTCAGTTTTGACAAAATATGTAGTTACTGCCTTTTGGCTTTGTAGAACAGAATACATCACTACACAAGAGCAAATCTGGAGTCACCTCTGTGAGATGGGCTGATGAGGAGGCCCCGCCGTGCCTGTTGTAAATACACGATTCGTGCAGCCTATACAAACCGTATGCGTATGCACATGCGCATAATGGCGTATCAGCAAGAGGGCCGATTTGCCTGCATGATCTGTACATACAGCACTGAAATGCTTAATGCGTAAGCAGAACTTCTGACGGTTTATTTCATAGATATAGTTACTATATATACACAGAGTTTGATGACAGTCAAAGTCAAAGCACACAAACCGTTTCAGTTATGTTTATTTGTTCTTTGCAGACGCTTTTATCCAAACCGACATACATAATACATTACGAAAGATTTGGCGGCTGATGCTGCTGAGATAAATGGTCTTGTCTGACTGTTTATTGCGGCATACAGCATGTAGGGATCAAGCGTTTCAGTGCCTTATGTCTGGTACAGATTGTGCAAGTAGTCCTAAAACGTCATTATGCACATGTGCAGAACAGATAGTGTAGTTGGCCGGATCATGT
This sequence comes from Coilia nasus, assembly GCA_027475355.1. NCBI lineage: Eukaryota > Metazoa > Chordata > Actinopteri > Clupeiformes > Engraulidae > Coilia > Coilia nasus. The sequence continues at coordinate 22,846,695 of CM050201.1, read as the reverse complement.
ACCTACACACCTGCGTTGTGTACACCTGCACCTACACCTACCTTCTGATGCTTCTCAAACTCCAGCTGATACGTCATTATGTGCATGTGCAGAACAAGTAGTTTTGTTGGTCGGATTGTGTACCTACACCTGTGTCGTATACACCTACACCTACATCTACCTGCTAATGCTTCTCAAACCGGATTGTGTACCTACACCTGTGTCGTGTAAACGTATACACCTACACCTACACCTACCTGCTAATGCTTCTCAAACCGGATTGTGTACCTACACCTGTGTCGTGTAAACGTGTACACCTACACCTACCTGCTAACGCTTCTCAAACCGGATTGTGTACCTACACCTGTGTCGTGTAAACGTGTACACCTACACCTACACCTACACCTACCTGCTAATGCTTCTCAAACCGGATTGTGTACCTACACCTGTGTCGTGTAAACGTGTACACCTACACCTACCTGCTAATGCTTCTCAAACCGGATTGTGTACCTACACCTGTGTCGTGTAAACGTATACACCTACACCTACACCTACCTGCTAATGCTTCTCAAACCGGATTGTGTACCTACACCTGTGTCGTGTAAACGTGTACACCTACACCTACACCTACACCTACCTGCTAATGCTTCTCAAACCGGATTGTGTACCTACACCTGTGTCGTGTAAACGTGTACACCTACACCTACCTGCTAACGCTTCTCAAACCGAATTGTGTACCTACACCTGTGTCGTGTAAACGTGTACACCTACACCTACCTGCTAATGCTTCTCAAACCGGATTGTGTACCTACACCTGTGTCGTGTAAACGTGTACACCTACACCTACACCTACACCTACCTGCTAATGCTTCTCAAACCGGATTGTGTACCTACACCTGTCATATACACCTACACCTACACCAACACCTACCTGCTGATGCTTCTCAAACTCCAGCTTGATGGGAGACTTGATGCAGTTGCAGGTGTCCTGGTAGGTCTGTCTCAGCGCCAGGTCCATCAGATGCTTGTGGTAGGCCCCTGCCAGGTTCCCACAGATGAAGATGATGATGTTGGCCAGGATCTGTAAGCACGACCAAAAAGATAAAAAAATAAATAAATAAAAAATACAAAAGTAGAGGAGGCAGAATAGACAGTGAGACTCAGTCAGGGCATTATGTAATGCTAGTCATGTTCATTGGCCCAGGACCAAAAAGATAAATGTATGTATACATATATGTATACCACATTTTGTTACCCTGTATTACCACATTTTCTCACCCTGTGTTTATACATGTGTAATAACAATAAAGTTGACTCTAATCTAATCTAATCTACAAAAGCAAAGCAGACAGAATAGACTGTGAGCCTCAGTCAGTCATGTACTGTAATGCTAATCATGTTCACGCGGACTGGAATATTGGGGATGAGTGGTGACCTAGAGAGACACTCAGTTTGAAGTACACTAGGCACTGATTTGACCAGACCAGATGCATGCCACAGCAGGGCCAGACCAGTGCCACAGTCCTGTACTAAAGATGGTGGCGCGCACAGATGCAGCGGCCCTGAGCTCCCAAAACAGATGCAACTCTTTCTTATACTTCATTGTTATCTTATTTATCCATTGTGTGATAGTGTAAAATGTACATATACATATTGTTTTTCATATTGTTTTATAGTCTTACTTGTAGATATTGCTGTAAATTGAACCTATACTTTAACTCTACTCAGCCATTTTTATCTGATTCTATTCTTATATACTGTCTCTTCTATGCATCTGTTGTTGGCTGCTCCAAACAACATCTCACTATACTTTGTATAGTGACAGTAAAGACTTCTACTTCAGTCAGTGGCAAATGCATGGATTTAGATGCTCAGAAATTAGACAGTATGCAGAAAAATAGATAGAGAATAGAAGTAGTATTGATGAACATAAAAAATGTAAACATACACGGAATGGGCCTTAATTTTCACCTTTTGTCCATTGGACAGGTTGATAGTCCCTGATAAATAGGAATATACAAATACAAATAAATAAAAAAACAACATGCAAACTAATACACCAGGAGGGTATTCTGAGCAAGCTGGTATACTTCAAAGGCAGTTAAAGTGATAAACCTGGTTCAGGTAACACAGAGGTAGTTGTAAACCTGTTAGTAGAAGAGGCCAGGGCTTTGATCTCTTAACTTAATGAATGCCAACGGGCTCTTCCTCTATCAGATTTACGGCTGAGTAAAACAAACCAGTTTTGTCACTTAACCACCTTTGTACTATATTGTACACCCCAAGCAGGTGGGACGTAACCTGGTTGTGTGTGGTTTTGGGGTGAGTCTGTCACACAGGAGGGGAAAGAGCTAACAGGCTGGATGTGTGCCAGGCCCTTGTGCTGCCCTCAGGGCCCTGTTGAGTACTGTTTGCTGCCTCTGGGCCTCCTCCAGGCAACTCTTGCATTGAGACAAGGAAATACAAGTAAAACTACATTAAAAACCCTTTATTTTAGCTGGGGCATATGGTAGCTCTAAAAACACCAACCGGTTTCAACCCACATAGGGTCTTCGTCAGGGTGTAACAAGGAGGAGTTCAACTTGGTGACCTATTTATCAGTTCAGAAGGTCACATGGTTGATGAACTCATATCAACGAAGCACATAGATTGTTAATGCATACCATATGTTCTAAATAGGCCTCTATACACTGTTACCTTTACAGTAACATAAAAAAGGAAATGAATACATCACAATAATAACAGCAATAATAATAATGAAGATTACAGCTGGTGGTAAAATAACCCAATAGCAGAGATAGGAAAATAAATAAATACGTACTAATGTTTCTACACATAGTTTAGTACATTCTATCAGCATTTATAATTACATCCAGTTTACTTAGCAAGATAACCACTTTTATAAGAATGGTCTAAAATCAATCTCCTCGTTAAGACCTGGATAAGTCAGTGCGTCTAATGTATGTATCCAGAATGTTTCCCTTTGTAAAAGTTTCTTAAGACGATCGCCCCCTCTAGGGGGCATCTGTACATGTTCCAACGCCTCTACTTTTAGTAGACTTGCATCTCTGTTATGTGCGCAATTGAAGTGGCGCGCCATCGGGTAGTCCTCATTGTTGGTTCTTATTGCATATTTATGTTCAGCCACTCTTTCTTTCAGGCGTCTTTTTGTTCGTCCTACATAGAAACAATTACATGGACATACAAGACGCTATACCACATGCGTTGTGTTGCAATTCACAAAGTGTTTGTATTTTTGTTTGGTTTTAAAATCTATAAAATCTTTGTGTTGTTTAATGTTTACGCAGTGGTTGCATGGTGTTTGTAAACACTTATATGTGCCGATTGGTTTCTTTAACCACGGGTCTTTTTTCCTCGCAGGCAGAAAGCTTCGCGTTAATCTATCTCGTAGTCTAGGGGCTCGCTTGTAACAAAGGGTTGGTATGTTCTTAAAAATCTCTTTCAATGTTTGTTCACTTCTTAGAATGTCCCAATTAGACCGTATAATATTTCTGATTTGTTTAGCACGTGGGCTATATTTTGTAACAAAACAGATGCCTGGCGTTTTCTTTTTCTGTCTATTTGAGGGCTGGAGGAGGTTCTGGCGGTTAGTGGACGCAGCTCTGGCCTGGGCTGCGGATACGATACGAAAGCTTACTTAAGGGACTACTGTCTTTTGACTTCAAGAGCACCTGCATTTTGGAGTTTACTAAACAAAGAAACAAGAGCGCTCAGCTTGCTTCCCCTCCCAGAGATTCACGCCCTGTTGAGTACTGCTGCCATCAAAAGGCTGAGAGAGAGAGAGAGAGAGATTGCACAATAGAGAGAGACAGCGATAGAGATAGAGAGTGAAAGATAGTGATAGAGAGAGAGAGATAGAGAGGTAGAGAGATAAATAGAGAGAGGGAGAGAGAGAGAGAAAGAGAGAGAGAGAGAGACTGCTGGATGGACGTCCACTGGACTCTCCACTGCAGCAAATAAATGTGAATGTCAAGCGAGTCATTATAAACTTGCCACTCAGGGAGAACAATAATAGAGATGAAAGTTTTGTTCTTTGTTTTTGGAGGGAGGGAGTGTGTGTGTGTGTGTGTGTGTGTGTGTGTGTGTGTGTGTGTGTGTGTGTGTGTGTGTGTGTGTGTCTCTGTGTGTGTGTGTGTGTGTTTGCGTGTGTGTGTGTGTGGGTGCGTGTGTGTGTGTGTGTGTGTGGCGAGGGTGGGGGGGGGGGGGGGTGCAGTCTTGATTGTTATTGCAAATTCATCATTTACAATCAGCCTGTCACTTTTGTTGAAAGATTAGCCAGGAGGGGAGATATTAAGTGTAGCGATTACGCAATGAATTGAAAGCAAATTTATCAGCTAAAATCAGCTCATCAATATGACAGCCCTCATACATCACAGAGGCCCGTCTAAATCAGAGAATTTAAAAATAAGGTCTGTAGCTATGCCGATTTCATTCAGCAGCATAATGGAGCTTTTTAGCCACATTCACTTAAGTTTCCTGTTCAGTACTGCCTTGTAAAATAGACCTCGTGTTGCCCTTTCATATTCCCCTCACCCAGGGACCACAGATGCAAATGAACTCAACGGCTAACTGTGGTGCTGCTGTTGTACTGTGCACGGTCCTTGTTGAATATAGCAGTGAACTAAGGGCGTGCTCACACTAGGTATGTTTCATTTGTACCACAGCAGAGTATGATATCTCTGGTCCTGGGACTGTATACCAGTACCACTCTGCTAATACTCTGTCATGTCGTACTATTGTGCAATATTACTACTTGTTGTGCAATACTTTGACTTAAGACTTTGTGCAATGCTCCTTTGTCATGCAATAGCACTGTGCTGCTGTGCATGCTCTGCACCTTGTTTATTAAGTGTGCTTGCTCAGCCAGCACACTTATTGTTCTTCAGAAGTGTTAATTAAGTGTGCTTGCTTAAGCACACATTGTTTGTTTTTTTTCAGTCAAATTTTCACCCATTTTTTGTCACCACTACTTGTTCTAAGGTTTTCGAGACAAAAACACCATTCCAATTCTAAAACGTTCAGCCTGATCTGGACATGAATCATTGTTAAAATAGTTACACTGTTGTAACTGTGCTCAAGCACATTAGTGATCACACGTCATGCCTGCCACGCCCAAATCCACCTTCGAGCGCACTAACGTACTGTGCCCCAGCAAGGAAGAGAGCAATCACGTGGGTCAAACAAACCAGTCTTTTTAGGGTTAAATGTACTCAGGCATGGTATGGATTAGCCTGGCCCTGGTAAACTAGCCCCTCATAGTTCATTTCATTTTGTACAGAGGGCCTTCTGCATTGAGAAACGATTTCTTCCTGGAGGTGTGAATGGACTGGAAGTTTAAAACAAGTGGCTCTGCCTTTACCCAGTTGCTAATGTCTGGTCGTCACGTATGCAATTACCTACCTGCCTACGCACTACAATTCAAATGTAGCACACAAAGTCAACATCATCGCTCAGTTCACTGATTGGCTCGGATTCGCTTGGTCCGAATACGTGAATGTCAACGTCAGCAAGGCCATACCCTCTGTACAAAATGAAATAAAGTACGAGGGGCTGGTTTACCAGGCTAGGTATGGATGCCTTGGTGTGAGTAAACTCCTTAAGAAGCGCCGAAGTAGAGAACATATCAAAACCAAAACTGAGACAGGACTAGGAGAACGCAATGTGTTTTTTATGCTCAGGACACTGTCTGGGTGTGTTTCCTTGAGACCTACGACAATTTTTTTGCAGTAAACATGAAAATGTGAAAAGCTTGGGAAGACAAGGTTCACTGGGTTTAAGAATCTCTTGGTGTTTTCGTAATTCTTCCTGAACTCTGAAGCTCATTATGTTCACCTCCTCCCCTGGTTTCTGTGCTGTAGAATGAGATGTCAGGAGAGCACCCAGACAAAAACATGACGTGTATGTCACTTTGGTGTCACCGCAACGCTGCTCAGGAACCCTGTCGGCGTACCGCACCGTACGTGAGGACATCGCGGCCGAGTCCTCTCATGTCTAATTGGCACGGCGACAAGCACCGCCATGGTGACCACGGTGTTAAAACGCGTAGAGCAGGCAAAAGAAAAAATGAAAAAGGTAGAAGAAGAAAAAGAAAAAAGAGGAGAGTCATTACGGTTAGCTCGGACTGTTGCTTCAGCTCTCAGAAAAAAAGGCGAAGAAAGGAAAAGCAAACAAGACCTGCCGTTTTAATTACTCTTTACCCCCCTCCGCTATCATTCACCGAGGCCTTATTACCCGGCAACACTCGTGCAGAAGAGCCAATTACGCACTGTTTTCCCATCATTAAAGGCACAAAGTCAACAGCCTATTCTTTTACTTAAATCACAACCCCCGCACCCTCTACCCCCCGCCCCCTCTAAACAAACACACACCGACACATCAACACACACACACACACACACACACACACACACACACACACATACACAAACACACACACACATACACAAACAGACACACACACAGACACACACACACACACACATACACAAACAAACACACACACACACAGACACACACACGCACACACACACACAAACACACACACACACCGAACTCCCCCCATTCCCAATCATTGAACAGTATGTGTTTTTACAAGGGATGGCACATGGTCTTGTGTAGCCCAGGTTTTTTACAAGCTTGCTGGGGAGTTTATTATCTGAGCTGGTGTTTGTTTTTCCAACTGGAAGCCTCCTTGTTCTTTATCTCGTCCCTGCTGTGTGTCTACATCTGAGGACTCCGTCCGTCTGCCAGAGCTCACCTCCACAGGCGACCCGTTTGTTACTCGCTTCCGCACCTGCTGAAGGAGGGAGACAGGACACAGCGTCCCACTGGGTAGCCCACAGCTGGGGCTGATGAGCCCAGCTTTAATTACATGCTTGTTGCCAGGGGTGGGGGGTGGGGTGGGTGTGAGAGGAGGGATATGCAAAAACTCAGGCGTGAGCAACAGAGTGTGGTTTTCAGTTTTTGTTTGCAGGGCTAACAACATTTGGTCTCGGCTTGGGGTGGGGATTCTGTGGTGTGGATGGGGTTGCAGGTGGTGTCCATTTTAAAGGGGAATGGAGGTGAGGTTTGGGGGGTGGGGGGTGGAGAAGGGGATATGCAAAACTCAGGTGTGAGCAACTAAGTGTGCTTTTCAGTTTTTGTTTGTAAGGGTACCAGCATTTGGTCTCTGCTAGGGGTTCGCTCTTTATCAACCAGCACTGGCTCTCGGTGGCTGCCAGAATTCAACACAAAGCTTTGACTCTAGCCTACAAAGTCACTTCCAGTTCTGCCCCTACCTATCTCAACGTCATACTAAATGCTTACACCCCGTCCAGAGTGCTGCGATCCTCTAATACGAACCGCCTGGCCGTACCCTCTCCTAAGACAAAGCGAGGTCACTCCAAACTTTTCTCGGTTGTTGTCCCTCAGTGGTGGAACAACCTACTAGTCGCTACAAGAGCAGCAATATCCCTCTCGACCTTCAAAAAGCTTGTGAAGACCCTTCTCTTCCAAGACTGCTTTCCTTCCTAACAAAACTAATTTCTACTAACCATCTCTTTACATAGGTACCTTCGATGTTCTCTACACATCTGTTAGCTATTATGTCCTCCTTTTGTAAGTGTAAGTGTAATGTAATGTAATGTAGAGGTGGGATTCTGGGGTGTAGATGGGGTTGCAGGTGGTGTCCATTCTAAGGGGGTATGGAGGTGGGGCTAAGGGATGGGGAGAGATGGGGAGGGGGAGGAGAAGGATGGTCTTGTGCAAAACTGGTCTTGGGCATGCACAACTGAGGGTGGTTTTCAGCTTTTCTTTGCATGGCTACCAACATTTGGTCTCTGCATGGGTTGGGATTCTGGGGTGTTGGCGGATGGGGTTGCAGGTGGTGTCCATTCTAAAGGGGAATGGAGGTGGGGTGTAGCCTCCGCAGTGTTCATTCTGAAGGGGGGAGATATAGATGGTGCTGGTGCAGAAGGTGTTCATCCCTGTGTTAACCCACATGTACACAATCTATACACTGATTTTACATTTCCTTAGCATTAGTTTGATGGTGTGACAAACAGCTTGCTAAGCTAGAGTTTTCAGCGCAAAAACAACCACTTGCATGACTTCCAGGCTGATTGTGTGAGAGTTGGTAGCCCAAGGTTATTAAGAAGAACGAGGACAAAGCAGACATAGAAAAGATCCATCACTTTCACTCCACCTGCTTTACCAGCATCTGGGTCCCCATTTGAGGTCTACGTGACATCCGAGGAAAGCGAAAAACATCATCCATTTAAAGGCACCATTAGGGAGCTATATTTTGCTTCAGGCAATTTTGTACCTGTTCTTAAGGTGTGTGTGCGTGCACGTGTGTGTATTTGCATGTGTATGTGCATGCGTGTGTGCGCTTGTGTGTTGAAGTGTGTGTGTGTGTGTGTGTGTGTGTGTGCATGTGTGTATATGTGCATGTGTGTGTGTGCTTGTGTGTGTGCGCTTGTGTATTGAAGTGTGTGTGTGTGTGTGTGCACGTGTGTGTGCTTGTGTGAACACGCGTGTTCCTGTGGATGCAGCATCATCAGGCTCAAGGTATTGTGGTAAGCCATGCCAATGAATACCCTCGATCCTTAAGGGCCAGTGGAAAAATAAATAAAGTAATAACGAGTATAGAGTGTGTTTCAAGGGAGGCAGGCAGGTCTATGAGGCAGCCCTAATTAAGGTCACACAAAGCCCCGCGTGGGACCCAAAAGTGACAGAGTGGTGCTTGAGTGGGCGAAGATGGAAGCAAATGCGACCGTCCGCCATCTCATTGGGGAAATGTTAACGGAGCGGAGCAATGGAGGGGAGCCAATGGAGGGAGGTGCAGACGTGGTGGCCTTGGGAGAGAGTGTTCAGAAAAATTGCCTTCCTCTCTTTCTCTCTCTCTCTCATATATATATACACACAGGCACACCCACAGCCATGGACGCCCACACAGACATGCATTTGTACACACACACACACACACACGCACACACACACATGCATGCGCACACACACGCACACACACATGCGCACACACACAGACACATGCACACACACACACGCACACACATGCATGCACACACAGACGCACGCACACACACACACACACACACACACACACATGCACACGCACACGCACACGCATGCATGCGCACACAGACATGCATCCACACACACACACACACATCCCCCCATACACACTTTCAATCCCTATGCTTGCCTCGCCAGGGGAAAGCATAACAAGGCAGAATGTACATGCCCACATGGTGCAAGTGTAGGTGAATGATTTAATGCAATCATTTAATAATGCAGCCTGTGCATTCTGATTTGCAATACAATGAAGCATATTCATGGGAGAAAATGTCATTCATATTTCATGCCGTTCTCTGGAGTATTTTATCATCCATTGCACAGTTGCTACAGCTCAAAGAAACGTTACCATAATGCTGACGTCTTTGTTTTGGAAACAAACACTGAAATTAGCAGCGGGCAAATTAAGGCATGTCCAAAAGGGAACATTGTATTACTTATTTTGTACATGACTATTGCAAAGCGGCTAAATTAGCAACTGTAGATTACAGTTTTTCTCAAATGCTAAAACACAATTTCCGAAACCATGCACGATTTTCTCCAAACTGTAAACACAAACTCCAGTTATCCAAAACCATTTCCCAAAACTTCGGATTCTTGTTGCAAAAGCAAACTATTGCCTCAAAACAGTTTTATGTGTGCTCAAAAACAAACTCCATTCTCAAATCAGAAACAACACAGTCAAATGAAATCACAAATTAAGCAGTTAGTAAACACTACACAAAAAAATGGAAAGCACACCTCTCAGATATACATGTCATTTTTTATGGCACTAAACATGCATTTTCAACTGAAAAAGCAAAACTACTGATGTATATGTATTGTACATAGACTAAAATACATAAAGTGGAAGAATTACATGTCACAGTTTTTCTCAGTTGTTTACACACAAATCATTGTGCTTGGGACACAATGACCACAACATGCACTAACCCCCTGATCCAATTCTGCTGAACTACAAGCGCAATTACTGCTTCACACTCAAATTGCAGTTCTAAAACACAATTTTTTTCAAAACAGTACTTACAATTCTCTGCATTTGGCGCAATTTTCATGAAGAAAATCTCTTGTTTTCACAAGGAACACACTGCCATTCAACATTCTAAAGTCAATTGCCCTCCTATGTACACTGACTCACATCATGAATCATATGGGCAAACACCTGTCTCACAGTTTTACAATTAGCAATCAGAGCTATGGAAGACGCATGTGGAGATATAGCAACTGGTGCTTTTCATGGATGGATTTGCCATGCTAGACACTATTTCACCCACTACTTGCCAGAAAACATTGGATGCGATGCTGTGGCCAGACCAAAACAAATGAGAGGTTCTTTTGGTTGTTATAAATATCTATTCATATGATGGTTTGTGTATGCCATTTTAGCATTTAGCATTCTCTTTAGCATTTTGAGAATAAATAACATTGTTATTGAAGGACTTTGCCTATTGTGTGTGTGTGTTGTTGTGTTTTGTGTATAGAGTTCTGAGAGTATGAGGCATGCTCTCAGAAAATGTGTGTAAACAATTGAGAAAAACTGTAAATTATAGCGATACAGCACAAATGAAAACTACATGTGTTGTATACAGTGCTGCAAACAAGAGATCACTGGGCTTCATTTGGGCTGGGTAAGGCTGCAGCACCTCATCCACATCACAAGCAATGATAGCAAAGAACCCCCTAGTGTGTCATATCCATCCTTGACTCTGTTCCTCACCACAGGGATATTCCATGGCCTCCAAAAAATTACAGATTCAATTCTGACTCCTTTGTCATCAACCCATGGACGAGAACATGATCTATAATGCTGGCTCTAATTTGGTTAGAAATTACCACTCTTCCCTTTCCGTTACCTCCTCTTCCTCTTCTTTACCACCCCCCTCACATTTGGACTCTCTGTCCTCCTTGGGTCTGATTGGCATCCACTTGCAAGCTGCAACCCTCAAAAACATGGTTGCTCTTCCAATTGGCTCATTTGAAATGAAGTAAAGTCAATTTTGACCCATTGTGCTTAGCGTATGGCATTTGTGCCTTATTTGTGGTGAAAAGGTGAGATGTATGTTCACCATTTTGCATTGCATGTATATAAGAATGCAACATGTGTTTTAACAATGAGATTGTGCTTAGAGTTTTGCAAAGACGCATCAATGAGTTTTGCAAATTGTGTTCTACTATGTGAAAATTGTTCAAGGTATTGACAAAAGGGTGAAGAGTTCTGAGAAATAATTCAAGCAATTGGGAAAGTTGTTCAACCAGTAGGTGTTTGTGTTTTAGCAATTGAGAAAAACTGTAACAAAACCAGCTGTCATCTTTGCACTGAGAGTATGTGAGGGAGATATAGAGAAAGGAAAAGAGAGAGAGAAGGAAACAGAAAGAGAGAGAGAGAAGTGAGAAAGACAAAATGGAAACTAAGAGAATTTAATGTGAGGGAGAGTATGAGGAAGACAGAGAAAGAAAGAAAGAAAGAAAGAAACACAGAGAGAGAGAGAAATAGACAGAGACAAAGACACTAGAAGGAAAAAGGAAAGCTAAGTAAATTTACTGTGAGAGAGAGTGAGAGAAAGAGAGGCAGAGAGACAGAAAGCCAGAGTGAGAAACGAAGGGACTACAGGAGGAGCTGAAA
>CM050201.1:22827500-22830000 GCA_027475355.1 Coilia nasus | reverse complement strand
GATAAAATGGACCGTAATCATGCAGAACCGCATGCCTTATCACGCAGACAACTTATTGATATTTTAGTAACGTATGGTCTATCCGACGTCTGGAGGAATTTTCACAAAACTGACAGACAATATACTTGGGTACATTCTAGGGGAAATGTATTATCCTTGGCGAGACTTGATCGGTTTTACATTTTTAAAGAGCATTTAAATAAAATCAGAAGTTGCTCTATATATCCTGTTGGATTTTCAGATCACAGCATGGTCATGTGCACTGTCAGTATGAACAATGTAAAACCGAAGAGCGCATATTGGCATTTTAATGCCTCACTGCTAGCAGACTCCAATTTTAAAGAGTCATTTGCTATTTTTTGGGATGCAGTTAGAGCGGAGAAAAACACGTATTCGTCACTGGCACAGTGGTGGGATGTAGCAAAAATAAAAATTAAGCTTTTCTGTCAAGAGTATACATTTCATGTTTCTAGAGGTATTGCCAAGTCTTTGAGAAATGTTGAAATTGAAATTATGGATATGCAGCAGCCTAAATCCCCAGCGGGGAATCAGCATTTTGATGAAACATTTAAGGCTCGGAAAGTCACATTGTCTGAACTGTTAAAAGTTAAGGCTCAGGGGGCTCTAATAAGATCACGTTTTAGAGATATTTCTGAAATGGATGCCCCTTCCAAGTTTTTCTTTAGCCTAGAAAAAAGGAACAGTCAGAAGAGATATATACATGGGTTACGCTCACAATCAGGAGCGTTAGTGTCTGATTCGTCTCAGATCTGCAAGGAAGCTGTTTTGTTTTTTGCAGATTTATACAAAACGGAATATGTTGAATATCCTTTTGTGGAAGACATTTTTTTCCAAGACCTGCCTATTATCAGTGATGCCTCAACTAAAATGCTTGATGAGAACTTGTCACTAAATGAGTTGGAAGACGCTCTTCTAAGCATGAAAAATGGGAGAGCACCGGGAATTGATGGGCTCTCTGTTGAATTTTTTAAGGTTTTTTGGCCTGTTTTGGGAAAAGATTTTCTTGAAGTTTTTAATACCTGTTTAGAAACAGGAGAGTTGCCTTTGTCATGTAGAAGGGCAGTACTTACATTACTACCTAAAAAAGGAGATTTAAATTACATACAAAATTGGCGCCCAGTTGCCTTGCTTGCCACTGATTACAAGATTCTTTCCAAAGCACTAGCTAGCAGGCTGAGCAAAGTTATGCCAGAGGTTATACACCTTGACCAGACATACTGTGTTCCTGACCGATCTATTTTTGATAATGTCCATTTAGTTAAAGGTGTTCTTGACATTTCGAAACTTTATGATCTTACAACTGGACTTATCTCACTGGATCAGGAAAAGGCTTTTGATCGTGTTGAACATATTTACTTGTGGAAAACTTTGGCACACTTTGGTTTTAGTGACAAATTCATAAGTATGATTGAAATGTTATATTGTAACATTGAAAATGTGCTTAAAATCAATGGGGTTTTGTGTGCTCCATTCAGTGTTAACAGGGGTGTTCGACAAGGTTGCTGTCTTTCAGGTATGCTGTATGCTCTGGCTATAGAACCTCTGTTAAATCAGTTAAGAGCCAAACTGTCTGGCTTCTCCGTCCCTCCTCATAAGAATGTTTTTAAACTGTCAGCTTATGCTGATGATGTCATGGTGTCAGTAGCTGGACAAAGTGATATTGATGCACTGTTTGAAATGACTGCTTTGTTTGGTTTGATATCATCTGCAAAGGTGAATTGGACTAAAAGTGATGCTTTTCTTGTTGGGAATTGGTCTGGAGACCATATACGACTCCCTGCTGGTCTTAAGTGGAAAAAAGAAGGTCTGAAGTATCTAGGAGTGTATCTGGGTGACCAGAATACCACCCGGAAAAACTGGGAGGGGGTCTTGGAGAATATCAAAGGCCGTCTAAACAGATGGAGATGGATTTTACCTCAACTGTCCTACAGGGGGCGCATTCTTATTGCCAATAACCTGGTTGCTTCATCTCTGTGGCATAAATTGATATGCATTGACCCTCCCATGGATTTCCTGGCAAATATCCAAGCACTTCTAGTGGACTTTTTTTGGGATAACTTGCATTGGTTGCCTCAAAGTGTCCTCTACCTGCCCAAAGATGAAGGGGGGCAAGGACTAATACACCTGTCCAGTAGAGTTGCAGCTTTCAGGCTCAAACATCACTATGTATAGCTGGCGGGTCCAAAAGAACTGTCCTGGAGGATAATTGCAAACCTGATATTTCAAAAAGTTGAGGGCCTGGAATGGACAAAGCTCTCTTTTTGATGGACACCAAGAAATTGAAATCTTCTGGTCTACCGTCGTTTTACAAAGGTGTGTTTTTGATTCTGAGTTATTTCAGATTACACAGGCCAGGACGCGATATGTCACTGCACTGGCTCCTGGAAGAGCCTTTAATTCATGGCTCGCGCTTTGACGTTTCTGGAAGTGACAACCCAACTTTGTCAAGGCTCTTGTGCAACTCTGGGGTTTTTAAAGT
>CM050201.1:22807500-22822500 GCA_027475355.1 Coilia nasus | reverse complement strand
TAGTTAATAAAGCTTGTAAAGGTCACAGGCCAAAGCCCTGTTCCTGTGTGGAGGTGTGTGACCAAGGTGAAAAATGTGTGTGTGTGTGTATGTGTGTGTGTGCACGTGTTGGTGCGTATCTTATTTGTGTATCTGTATGAGTGTGTGCTGTGTGTGCTGTTTGTGTGTGTATATGTGTGTATCTGTGTATGTGCGCCCATGTATGTGTTTGTGTCTTATGTGGGTATCTGTAAGTGTGTTAATCTTTGTGTGTGTGTGTGTGTTTGTGTAGCTCTGTAGGTTATTGCCGTGATGAGGCTGTAGAGAGGGCAAGAACGACAGCGCTCACAGGCAGTCGCTAGTAAATTCGATTCCGCACGCAAAGCATGTGTCTTACTTAACCTAATCAAAGGCCAGAGAGTTTTGAGAAGGCATTAAATGGAAGGTGGGGAAGAGAGGGGAAGAGGAGAGGAGGGGAGAGGAGAGGGGGAGCAGAGAGGAGAGGAGAGGAGAGGAGAGGAGGGGAGGAGGAAGAAGTGAAGGATTTATGTAAACACAAAGACCCTCAGATAAAAGGCCCTTCGGCTTGGATAATGAGGTTTAGAAACGTTACTACAGATCATTGTGTGCTCCACACAACCAGGGATTATTCTGTTATACCCAGCTCTGACCCCCAACAGGATGTGCAAACTCTGTGTGTTTCTGACTGTCTGCATTTCACTTCCGGTTTCTGCACAGATCTGGTACCTCTGCATCATAAAAACGAAATAGTGACATAAAAAGAAATGAAATGAGAAGGGGCAATTTCACAGAAAGTGGACTTTTTGTCATATCCATAATGCCAGTAAAACACTAAGGTATTTGCATAATGTAAATGATTAACTTTATGGATTTGCTATTTTAGTTGTAGAATTGGCATGACAAAAATGCACAAAGTACTTTAATTATATTATTAAACTTTCTCGTGTTCTGTCACATTCATAATGTAAAATCACTCACATCTTTTTTTTTTTTTAATAATTATGCCAGTGTGGGAGCGATGGATGTATTTATATTTGCAACATTAGACACCTTTTGGCTAGCCTGGTAAACCCGCCCCTTGTACTTCATTTCATTTTGTACAGAGGGTCTGGACCGGAATCTCTTGAGGGTCATTTAGTCAGCCCCAGCAAGACCGATCCAATCAGCGAACAGAGGGTGTGTTCGTTAGCCGTGACGTTGACCTTGTGTGCTACATTTGAATTGTAGTGCGTAGGTAGGCTAATTGCATACTGTACGTGACGACCAGGCGTTAGCGATTAGGTAATAGCAAAGGCACTTTTATTAAACTTCAGCAGAGTCCACACCGCCAACAAATCGTTTCTGACGGTGTCTGTTCCAGACCCTCTGTACAAAATGAAATGAAGTACGAGGGGCTGGTTTACCAGGCTACCTTTTGGCTGCCTGTCAAGCACAGTAAAAGATTTGGCCTGGGCTTGGAGGTAAAGGAGTCTGTTTATGCATTTTTCATTTTAATATAGATCGCTGCGCTTATCTAGGCCTGCTGCTGCTGTCGATAATAAATACTCCGTGAACTGAAATACATTTTTCAAAGACTTTTTGATGAAGTACAGTCTAGGCTCAGTCAGTCCCCGATGGTTAAAAGTCTAGACCTGTTTGTCACGATCCAAATATATAAATCCAATTCTGTATCATCTCAAATAATGTTTAGTCTGTCATGCTGATAATTCCCGTTCAAAAATGTTTTTGATGAAGTGATACCAGGTCCTGCTACAAGCAACCGCCAACACGACACCTATCCCATGCATTTGCCAACCAACATGCTAGATGACAATGTAACTAGCAAAGATGAGCATAATGTGTTTTGATTAGTGATATGGGAATACAGTAGCCTTGTAAACCAGCCCCTCGTACTTCATTTCATTTTGTACAGAGGGTCTGGACCAGACACCGTCAGAAACGATTTCTTCCTGGAGGTGTGGACTAAAAGTTTAAAACAAGCCTCTGCCTTTACCCAATCACTAATGCCTGGTTGTCACGTATGCAATTAGCCTACCTACACACTACAATTCAAATGTAGCACACAAGGTCAACGTGATGGCTAACGAACACACCCTCTGTTCGCTGATTGGATAAAGTACGAGGGGCGGGTTTACCAGGCTAGGAATACAGAGGGAGAACAGGGGTTTTAGAGTGCTACAAACATATAAACCCTCTCAGATGGAAATTTGCATCAGCCACCAGCCAAATGCTGGTAAAATATAAAAATGGCTGCTAAGTTTTGGACACAAAGTAACCATTTATTTGCTGACTAGCAAATGTTATCATTTATTTGTCAGTGGCTGGTAAAAGTTCACATTTTGCAAAGTTAACTTTTTGTTGACGTTGTTTTTTCTTCCCTTACCCGTCAGGACGCTACTCTGACTGTGTTGCCCAGACCTTCCTGATGTACAGATTCAACACTGAACACAAGTTCAGTTCACAGTTGAAATAAACAATATCAGTATGTACCTCGCGTGTAAGTAAACATGGCGGACTGAGAGCTGTTAAATTCGACCTTGGTAGCGCTGTTAGCAGCATTGGTATGTTCTAGCAATGTGCCTTTGCCTTTGGTCACGATCTAACTCAAGATGGGTGGCCAAGGCCACTTATCATTCTCCGACGCCATTCATCAGTAGTATACATGTCAGGACAAAAGAATACGAAGAAAAGACCATGACACAAGCTATGTATGTGTAGAGAAAAGAAAACTGTTCCGTGACTGTTTTTTGTAAACACATCATGCAGTCAGAAAACACACCTTCATGAAAAAAGAATCACATAAACACTAAACAAACACACATTCATACTCAGGACAAGAGGGACATTTGTTTGCCTATGTGTAGAGAGAGCAGACGCTATTTTTCTACTCTATTAAAACAAACTATTATGGTTACATAAAGTATGAGCATAGCATGCGCATTAAAAACTATTTCCAAGAGTGAAGCTCTAAGCTCTAAGCTACAATCCTTTCTTCCTTATCTGTTTCATTTCCTTAACTGTCTCCAATTCTCCAAGAACAAGATGCACAAAATAATGGGTATATGAAAAAAAAAAGTTTTGTCACTCCACACCAAAAGCTTGTCTGGGAGGTAAAGGAGCATTTTAAAATTTCACATTTTTTTCACAACTTTATTTTCTCTCCTCTTTTTTTTTTTCTTTTTTCTTTTTTTTCTTACTTACAGGCACAGTAGTGCCGCGTTTGATGGGCTTCATAACACGAGGAGCGAGTGTGGTGGTGATGTGTGTGTGTGTGTGTGTGTGTGGGGGGTGGAGGGGGTTCGTTTGGAAGTGGAATGTAAATCCCAAGCCATAAACTGCAGACTCTCTTCCCAGCCCTGTGCCTAATTTTCGGCTGCGGAGGCCCTGACGGCTGCCTGCGTCGGGGGGGCTATGGGGTGAGGGGAATTGAGACTGGCATTCCAATTTGGCTGCCTGCTCCGCTCTCAGGCCCGGCCGGTGCGCTCTCATCTTCCACGGTGCATTTTAAACACTGACGTGCGTCTCCCAGCTCCTGTATAATCCTGTCATGCCCCCTAACCCAACCCCACAGACACACACACACACACACACACACACACACACACACACACACACACACACACACATACATTCAAACACACACACTCACACACACAAAAGCACACACACACACACATAAACATGCAAACACACACACTCACACCACTCACACACTCAAAAACACACACACACACATGCACACACACAACACCATCACTTCCCAACCCGAAGTCAAGTCAAGGGTGTTTGGTGTCAGCTATGCTGGCTTGAGTTCCTGAGGAGAGAGACTGAATGAGAGAAATGAAGGAATGTAAAAGAGTGCTGGAATAGATGGGTAAGTGGTGGAATGGATGCATGGATGGATGGATGGATGAATAAATGAATGAATGAATGAATGAATGAATGAATGAATGAATGGATGGATGGATGGATGGATGCATGGATGGATGGATGGATGGATGGATGGATGGATAAAATGATGGATGTTATATAGATAGATAGATAGATAGATAGATAGATAGATAGATAGATAGATAGATAGATAGATAGATAGATAGATAGATAGATAGATAGATAGATAGAAAGACAGATAGACAGATAGACAGATAGATAGATAGATAGATAGATAGATAGATAGATAGATAGAAAGACAGATAGACAGATGGATGAATGGAAGGGTGTGCCTGTGAGATGGAGGAAGAGAGGTAGAGAGAGAAGGAAAATATAAACAGATTTAATGGATAGATGGACACACGGGCAAATGAACTCAGACAACTACAGACAGACAGTCAAAGAAAAGCGACCAAAACAGATAGATAGAGATAGAACTCAAGCGGAAGAAAGAAAGGGGTAGAGAGTTCTTCCAGTGAGAAAAGGTGCCACGTTGTCTGACACCGTTTCAGAGATGACAGTGCTGTTTAGCAGGGCACTGAGTGTAAGGGGGGGATTGGGTTGGTGTGGGGTTGCTGGGGGTGGAAGTGTGTCAGTGCCATTCTGTCGTCTCAGGGACAGGGGAAGAGAGAAAAAGAAAGAGAGAGAGAAAGAAAGAAAGAAAGAAAGAAGGAAGAAAAAAAAATCAGTCCTTCTCCTCCTCTTCTTGGAGAGTTTGTGGCTATCGATTGGCACCGTAATGTCCTGAGAGCTTTCTACACACTACTGCACACTACTGCACCTCACACACACACACTCCTCTGCCAATAGAAGTCGCTGGAAGGTATTGATATTCTCATGGCTATGGCTACCTCACAAACTCGCCTTGCCAAACCCCCCCAATACACACATACACGTTCTCCCTTTTTCCCTCCCTCTCTCTCTCTCTCTCTCTCTCACTCACTCACTCACACACACACACACACACACACACACACACACACACCCACACACACACACACACACCACACACACACATCTTATCCCACTGAAAAACATGACCACATCATACTTAAATCAAATAACATAAAATAATATCAATATAATAAAAATTTTTAATTAAAAACACAGCTAGGGTTACAAAAAAAGCCATTCAGGGGTTTAAATAGCCTTTCAGCTTGGAAATGTTACACCAGATCTAATGACAGTTTAGGGCATAGGTAAATTGTTCCTCTGAATTCTCTCACTTTCCAGGCTGGCCACAGCCCGATATGGTTAGACTAATTTAACCCTGTGACAGGATTATTAAGACTGCTGATAATCTTAGCCCTCTTGCTAATGAAGCTGTCTCGTATGGGCAAGGTGAGGCCTGAGGGATGTGATGTTTCACAGTGCTGGCTCTACAGTCATCGTCCCAGCACCTGCTTCCTAATATAACTCCCTAAGAGGCCTTTAAATATTCCAGCTTGTCACCTCACTGGTAAAAAACTATGGATCATTTGGCGCTCTCGCAAACGTTTCTTTCAGTTTCTTTCTTCTTCATTTATATTCCAGCTATTTGTAACATACATGTCTACAGGATACAGTCCAAATGTTAACATGAGGCTCTTAGTAAGAGAGAATGGCTTCAAAATTGACAAAAATGACACGGTTTTTACTTGAATATACACAAATTGTGAACATAAGAATGTCTTAAATCAAAATATATTAACCCACTAATGGAGAAGAAAAAAATAAACTATCACATGTGCTCTGTACATACAGTAGGTGCGTGCGTGCGTGCGTGCGTGCGTGCGTGCGTGCGTGCGTGCGTGCGTGCGTGCGTGCGTGCGTGCGTGCGTGCGTGCGTGCGTGCGTGCGTGCGTGCGTGCGTGCGCGTTTTCTTGTATGTGTGTGAGAGTGTGTGGGCGTGCGTGTGTGTTTTCTTGTATGTGTGTGTGTGTGTGTGTGTGTGTGTGTGTGTGTGTGTGTGTGTGTGTGTTTGTAATTATGCCTCTGTGCATGTATGTGTGTGCTCTTGTAAGTAGTGTTGGGGTTGGAGTGTTTGGAGTTGACCACTCCGTATTCCTAACAGCACACGCAGTCGGTGAAGGGCTCTCGTCTGGTCGTGGGTGTGCTGACAGTGCCGCCTGATTGACAGGCCACACAAACAAAAGACACAATGACAGGCCTGTTTGCTTGACATGCTGGTGTCAATTATCAGAGGCGTTAGGTGGATGTCAAAACATGAGCACGGCAATAAACACACACTAACACACATGAGCTCAGCACAGTGACACTTGGTAACATACTCACACACACACATGCGCGCGCGCACACACACACACACACATGCACACACACTCTCTTTCTCTCTCTCACTCTCTCTTTTAGTAAATGCACACATTTACACACATGACACACCACAGTGACACTTTACACACACACACACAGACACACACACACACACTCCTTTCAGCAAGTGCACACACAGGTGCATTCAGTGTCACAGCACACATACATAAAAAATACACACACAACACTCTGTCTCTCTCTCTCTCTCTCTCTCTCTCTCTCTCTCTCTCTCTCTCTCACACACACACACACACATACACACGCACACAGATGAATCTCTCCACATGAAGCGGGGTGTGTAATAGCTTGGGAGCAGAAACAGTTGATTTTGGGGATGGTTTGGTTCTGGGTGTTAGCGTGTACGCTATGCTCTGCTGGTGCCCCATCTTCACTGCAGCCGCTGCAAATTCATCGAAAAGAATCAGTCAGGCTCCACTGCATTCACACACACTCACACACACACACACACACACACACACACACACACACACACACACACACACACACACATACACACACACCCACATACACACACACCAACACACACACACATACACACACACATACACACATACATGCACACCAATACAGAGACAAGCACACCCTCAGCCAGACAGACACACACACACACGAACACAAATACAAGACCACGCAGAGACAAGTACAAACACACAGATACGCACACACACACACACACATACCCAGATTATGCACATGCACACACACAAACAAGCTCACACACACACACACGCGCACACACACACACACACGCGCACACACACACACACACGCGCACACACACACACACACACACACACACACACACACACACACACACACACACAGATGCAAACATGCAGTCATGCACATACAGTATGCAAGCACACATACAGGTGCCTACATATGCACCTACACACACACACACACACACACACACACACACACACACACACACACACACACACACACAAATGACAAGTAGGATGTCCCTCTCCTCTAAAGGATCTATGCTTCATATTCCTAAATTCAACTGGACACACACCCCTTCATCTTTCCTGTTACCATTAGTTCCCTCCTTTCGCTCTCTTTCTTTCTCTGTCTTTCTTTATTTCTTTTTCTCTCTGTCTCTCTCTTTCTATATGCCTCCCTCTTTCTCTCTGTCCCTTCCTCTCTTCTCTCTACTCTCTCTTTACTCCTTCTCTCTCTCTCTGTCTCTCTTTCTCTGTGTCCCTCTCTTTCTCTCTTTCCCTCTCTCCCTCTCTCTCTCTGTCTCTAAAGCAGCTTACTGTCAGGCATGAGTTACCTTGGCTACACTATGTGGGTTTTTGTCAACTTGCTATTTATAGGCGGCAAACATAACACAGTGACATCAGAGGCTCTCATTCGGCCGTGGGAGTCAACTGCGTCCCCCTGGCCCTTGTTTTTGTCACGGGGACGGGAATGGGGACGGGGACCACGCTTCCTCACTGTGACCTTGGCTGGACGCACACACACACCGCAGAGTCGATGACAGCAACACAGTTACACCCACATTAACACACACACACACACACACACACACACACACACACACCCCTTGTCACTGCTCACTGCCAACAGGGACAACTGTAACCATGGTGACCTCTCCCCTGCTTTACCCCACACACACATACACACACACACACACTCCACACACACACACAAACACACACACACACAAACACACTACACACGCACACACACAAACACCCTCTTCGATATCCACTGCTCCCCTCCTCGAGCATGTTGCTTGTCTGTGGTGTTTGTTTGAGCTGTGTTTTCTAGATCACCTCCAAACCAAATTAGACACTCTGCTCTTTGACGTGATGTTTCCATTTTTTAAAAAGTCCTTCAACATGAGTTATGTAATACGTTAAAAATGGATTTTCCGCACTCTTTTGATAGGCCTGCATAATTATGAATAGCCTTGCTGCTGATAATTAAGCAAACTTTGCTACAAAGGAGCACGCATGAATCATTCAAGCTGGCGTTTTCAAAAAGGGAACCAAAACCTTTGGCAACAATTTCTGTTAACCAAGAATCTGTATATGGTGTTATAAACACATTAACAAATGGTTATAAAGCATTTACAAAGCTTCATAATGGTTGGCATATGTCCATTTAACTATTTATACATAGTCATAAGTGCACTCACATAGGGGCATGATGGCCATGTAGAAAACCAGACAGCCTAAAGTATCACAATACATTATAACCCTTTTTTCTCTTATCTCTATAATTGTCTTCAGTGCCATTGTGAAAGGATAAAGAAGCTTTATAAATCATTGCGGTACTTATGTCATCTAATACTGCAATGCTTTGTGAGGATATAAGGACAGCATAATCAATAGTCTTGCTTCTGAGGACCTCCAACATTTGTCATACAGTGCACTAAAAAGTATTTTTTTTATTAATTTTCAAATCTTTTTACTTCTGTGGTGTTGTTCTGCTGTACGGATTCCAGCAGGATCTCCGTACGCAGTTCCTGATCAAATAGCAGTGGATAACTGTAATTGTTCTCTTTGAAGGAACACATTTTTATTGACAGTAACAGTTTTTCATGTCAAAGGGACAAATTGGCCCAAGTGTGGCCAAATATAAAAATAGGTCCGTGAGAGCTAAAAAATACAATAATGAAATTTGGGTTTTGTGGGTTTTGGGAGTGTTTATGCAAACAGCTTATGTACAAAAATAAAATGAGTGAAAAACTGCCCCCTCTCCACTCTTGCCATCCTACTGCCCATTCACCACTACCTAACTCCATTCCTTCACCTCTTCCGGTGAGTAACACTAGCATTAATTACTGGACTTTATTCAAACAAAAACTATTCATTTATATTATTTAAACCAAGTAGTAACACGCATACATGCACAAACACACACACACACACACCCACCCACACATAAATACGGACAGACAAACACACACACACACACACACACACACACACACACTCTCCCACACACACACAAACATGCACACATACACAAACATGCACACATACACACACAAACACACACATATACTCATATATACTCACACACACATGCACACACACCTGCACACAGACACACACGCACACGCACACACACACATACTCATACGCACACACACACACACACACACACACACACACACACACACACACACACACACACAGTGCATTGAGAGTGCAAGGGTTAACACCCTGTTAAGATGTTGTGTCAGCACCATGAAATCAGATGCCAGTTACACCTGTGCACAGGAGACTGACCAACTACTGGCTGTTCCAGTTAACCTTTGACCCTTTCGTCAACCCCTGTTGTACACAGGACCTGAATTGAGCCTGAGGAACATACTGAGTATGTTCAACTGAATCTGTGAAACATATGCCCAGTAACCTATCTGCCACTTCTATGAGAAATAATCCTTTAGAGACATTTCTCTCTCTCTCTTCCTTCCTTTCAAGAGCTCTTTAAAAAGGCTCACAATCGAAGACACACCAGCTAAAGACCAAGAGCTTCTATTCTCATAGTGGTTCATGATGGACGAGGTTGATATTGGCACAATTGATTTTTGTCACTAACGATGTGCAAACAGACCCCTAGAGTCCATGAAAGCATGCCGTGCTGAGTGGGAAGGCAGCTGCTAATGGAGCCATTGAGAGGCTTCACAGTGAATAGGGAGTTGGTATTGGGCTCATAGAGTCGCAGGTTCGGCAGCTGTGGCCTAGTGGTTAGGGAGATGGTCTTGCGATCGGAAGGTTGCTGGTTCAATTCCCGCCCTACCCATGGTTGAGATGCTCTTGAGCAAGGCATCTGACCCCACACTGCTCCATGGACTGTAACTGAAACCCTGTAAATAACTGTAAGTCACTCTGGATAAGAGCGTCAGCTAAGTGTAATGTAATAATAATGTAATAGTTACTGGGTTGGGATTGGGACTGGCCAATGCTTCTAAGCACAAGGTGACATTGCAAAAGATCTAAGTCGAACTGAGCTCCACACCCTTGTGCATGCTGTTGTGCAGAGCAAAGCAAGACAGCGTTTCCCCCTATATGCATTCATCAGGAAGTGCACCGCCACTGCTAAAAGTATGGCACCACTGCTGATCAATAAGATCACGATCAAAGTATTTGACTTTTTGTTCGCACACCCTGTAGGCAGTATACTATACTATACTATACTATACTATACTATACTATACTATACCGTAAGGATTATTTTGAAGTCTCTATCTGTCCATTTCTCAATTTGGAATTTGCCAGAAGTCAGCATATATGGGTTTATTTTCATATTTTCCCCCCGACCCCCCTAACATAGTTGGGTTAATGTTTTCTCAACTGACAGCACTGCTGCTACAACAAAATCCTAGGGGAACCACTGCAAGCCCACCATATCAAAATCATATCAGGAGCCTTGTGCTGTCTACTGAGAATTACTGGTGACACGCTGAAAACACAGACTCAAAAAAGAAGAGGAAAGAAAGAATTGCAAAGAGATTGGCCCGCCGCTGTAGTACTGCGGAAAAATACAATGGAGGAGGAGAGGAGAAATAGGAGGGTAAAATTAGACGTGTGGAGTGGGTGTCAGAAAATAAAATGATTAAAATAATCATGCCATGCCTCTTCATATGCATAGCAGGCCTATTCCATTACCAGTGCAATAACAAATCCTTGCAACGCAACACAAAAATAGTCTTATTCAGAGAAAGGGCGAGTGTGAATAAAACATTAGCTGTACATAAACCGTAATTGTCAAAATTGGGGGAGATGGGTTTCTTTTTTTGCATTCTCACTACACGGAGGCACATTTTACAAGGCAGACAATGAAAGTCGCACAGGCGTAAGATGCATTATGCAGCCAAAATGCAGTGACATTTAGCATTTCTATTACCTTAAATTACCACAACAGCAGCCTCACAGAGACAATTTGAGCGAGGTCAGTATTCAGTTTAAAGAGGCAGTGTACAGAATGGATCCACTAGCGTGTGGATACGCTACCTATACTGCACTCCACTCCACTCCACTCGCATGATGTTTTGAATGACCAAGGGCAAACATATGCAGGTAGGCTAATATGTTCCTTTCATTCCTTTCGCTCAGCGAAAATGGCTCCTTTCTTACGTTCGACCACGACTTCAAACATTCCAGTATTTATGATGGCCTTGCAACAGCTGGCTCGGCATAGTTTGTCGCATTCATGAAGAGCGTTTGCCAATGCGATCAATAATGCATTTTGATGTAGCGGCCCGGCCCTTGAGTCATGGCCGGCCCAGTGGCGCATCTGTCCCCTTTCCTTCGCGTTCTGCTGCTTCTCATATCTCGCTCTCTCTATCTCTCTCGCTCCGGCAAAGCCGCTTGCTCGCTTGGCTGGCTGGCTGGCTGGCTGGGCACACAAGGGCCACTTTGATGATTCACAGACGGCGGCTGCTCTCGTCTAATCCCGCCACATCTTTCGGCCCTCTATCTCTATCTCTATCTCTGTCTGCTGTGCCCATAACCCCAGACCCACACAGCCAGCTCAGTCTATGGGTGCTGAAGGTGTGTGTACATATGTGTGTGTGTGTGTGTGTGTGTTTATGTGTGTGTGTGTGTGTGTGTTTGTGTGTGTGTCTGTGTGTGTGCATGTATCTCTGTGTGCTGTGCCCCTAACCCCAGACCCAGACAGCCAGCTCAGTCTATGAGTGCTGAAGGTGTGTGTACATATGTGTGTGTGTGTGTGTGTGTATGTTTGTGTGTGTGTTTGTGTGTGTGTCTGTGTGTGTGCATGTTTCTCTGTGTGCTGTGCCCCTAACCCCAGACCCAGACAGCCAGCTCAGTCTATGAGTGCTGAAGGTGTGTGTGTGTGTGTGTGTGTGTGTGTGTGTGTGTGTGTGTGTGTGTGTGTGTGTGTGTGTGTGTGTGTGTGTGTGTGTGCGTGTGTGTGTGCGTGTATCTCTGTGTGCTGTGCCCACAACCTCAGACCCAGACAGCCAGCTCAGTCTATGGATGCTGAAGGAGCTAAACAGAGCCGATATATATGTGTGTGTGTGTGTGTGTGTGTGTGTGTGTGAGTATGTGTGTGTGTGTGTGTGTCTGTGTGTGTGCGTGTGTCTGTGTGCAGGTGTGTGTGCATGTGTGTGTGAGTATATGTGAGTATATGTGTGTGTATGTGTGTGTGTGTGTGCGCATGTGTGTGTGTGTGAGTGTGTGCGTGTGTGTGTGCATGTGTGTGTTTATATGTATGAGTGTTTGTGTGTGTTTATGTATGTGTGTGTGTGTGTGTGTGTATCTGTGTGTGTGTGTGTGTGTGTGGGTGTATGTGTGAATAAGGGATATACTGTATATATATTTTTTTCTCGCTCTCGATCGGGCTCTTAATCCTGTCTGCCATTGTTTCCCAGTGTCAGTACTCACCACAAGTGCCCGCTTGCTCCATGGAAAACCGCCCACCAGAACATCCGAAGGGCAGAGACCCCGATTTCTCTACGCGCTTGCTTGAACAGCAATTTCCTGTTCTTTTATATCTGTTGTGCTCCTGTGTGCTGATTTGATTTAAAAAAATAAAATAAATAAATAAATAAAAACTATGCACAAAGGGTCTTGACAGTGGGATCTGAGAGATGTGGATGCGATGTAGGTAAAACACAGACTACAGGGCCTATGGGGTGACAATGACTGAGGGTAACAGCAACAGTGGAGTTGGGAGAGGAAGCTCATCTGGCTGAGGAAAAAACCCTATGAGCTGGTTCAGGGTCGTTTCCACAATTACTGATGGGAAAATAGAGATGGGAGGAAAAAATGGTAGCAGACGGTGTAGTATCACAAGGTTTTTGAGCACTACATTTTAGTAAGTTGATATTCTTAAAGCCCACAAGACCCTTTTTTGTGTTGCACCACAATAAGAATTGGAGAAGA
Organism: Coilia nasus; assembly: GCA_027475355.1. Taxonomy (NCBI): domain Eukaryota; kingdom Metazoa; phylum Chordata; class Actinopteri; order Clupeiformes; family Engraulidae; genus Coilia; species Coilia nasus. The sequence continues at coordinate 22,809,361 of CM050201.1, read as the reverse complement.
TGTCGAAGTTGCGAACAAATTTACGGCACCGAGCTAGCAGCAAAGACTCCCAATACAAAATGTAATAAAAGAGAAATACATCAAAATGTATAACAGAATTGAATTCCAATATGTCCAAAAAGTTTAAAGAGTCATAACAGTATTGTAGTGTGACACAAATTGAGTGTTAGCATTTCGTCACTGCTTCTGTGGTGGCTCCCTTACAACGCTTGTGTTCCTGAACCCCGTGTTGAGTTGACAGTCACCCAGCCTGGGCCTGCCCATACTGCCTGAATTTCCTGTTCAAGTCAGTGTGGCCACACGACACACCGCAGTACACAGTGCACACAACGAAATTCACCTCTGCATTTAACCCATCACACACGTGACAACGGCACCCGGGGAGCAGTGCGGGGAGACAGTACCATGCTCAGGGTACCTCAGTGGCACTACTGGCAACCCGGACCTGCAATCCTGTGGTCAGAGGTCCGATACCTTAACCGCTAGGCCACCACCTGCCTGTTCTTGGCTGTTCCTTTGCTGGAGAAATCAGGCTCCAATGAAAAACCAACGCATATGTCATCATCATCAGTGATCTGACCGGTTGTAGCTCTGTCCAGTAGTATACAAAGGCATCTGATGACCATTAATCCCGCCCATGACAACTTTCTGTCCATGGGATCTTTGCTAAATCAAGCAATTTACCAGCTTGTTGCCAAAGCCAGGCTAACAGTCCCTCTCAATTTAACCAGGCCTCAGTAAGTGCCAGTAGGTCACTTACCAGCACTGTCCTGTACGCGAAATTACGAATCCTACTATGGCGACGCCACAGTGAGCCAAACTCGGCTTCTGATTAGGTGGAGATTTAGTGAAGACCAAGTATTCTCGCTGTAGACTAAAGGTAAGTGCTGCCCCTTTTATTTTATTTTCAGTAATAATAGTATTGTTTAAGATATTTTAGATATTTGTATGTCTAGGGTTATGGTTAGGGTTAGGGTTTAGATTATCTCTATCTTTTACAGTATTTACAGTTATCCTTTGGCAGCTTTCGCGTTTCAGTCTGGCGTTGAAGTTCGACCAATCAGAAGCCGAGTTTGGCTCACTGTGGTGTCGCCATAGTAGGATTCGTAATTTCACGTCCTGTACTATGTCATGCTCTTGCTTGCTCTGTACTCTGTACTCTATTATACTCTTGCGTACATTACATTACATTACACTTGGCAGACGCTTTTATCCAAAGCGACTTACAGTAGAGGACATAATACTTACAATAGAGGACATAATACTTACAATAGAGGACATAATACTTACGATAGAGGACATAATACTTACGATAGAGGACATAATACTGCGTACTGTGTTCTCCTCTGCATACCTGTAGCTTGATTTGTGTCTTCTATTGTAAGCCACTTTGGATAAAAGCAGCTTCTAAACGTAATGCAATGTAATGTAATAATGGTAACTGTCTGTGCTAAGGGAGGTAAGAAACAAAGGTAGGGAGGGGAAACAAAGGGAGGTACATAGACAAACAATGGATGAATGAAAGAATGAAAAAAAAAACTGTAAGATACATAGAGCTAAAGAAAGACAGAAAGACAAAGAACATGCTGACCATGCAGCAGTATGACATAAGTCAGTGGCAGAATGAAAGCATATGTTTTAACAGAGAGTCAAGTGAAAGATTTACACTTTCTATGAGCCCAGTATTCATGAGACTCTATAAACACATTCATAAAGGGTTATAATGCATTCATACTGTTTTATAATGATTGACATAAGTATTCACAACTATTTATACACACTCATGCCTGCACTTATAAAGCATTATAATGTTATGTTACTACTTTAAAAGACACATTATAACCTTCTTTGACCTTTTTTT
>CM050201.1:22790000-22802500 GCA_027475355.1 Coilia nasus | reverse complement strand
TAACACCTCCAGCCTGGTCAAGAAGGCTCACCAACGGCTCTTCTTCCTGAGGACACTGAAGAAGAACCACCTGTCTGCCGATATCCTGGGCAACTCTACCGCTGTGCGATTGAGAGCATCCTGACCAACTGTATCACAGTGTGGTATGGGAACTGCTCTGTCGCTGACCGGAAAGCACTACAGCAGGTGGTGAAAACCGCCCAACGCATCATAGGGACCCCAACTACCTGCCATCGAGGATGTCCAGAGAAAGCGGTGCCTACGCAGGGCTCGTAGCATCCTGAAGGACCCCTCACACCCCAATCATAGACTTTTCCAGCTCCTCCCTTCAGAAGGCGCTTCAGGAGCCTTCGGACTAAAACCAGCAGGTTTAGGAACAGTTTCTTTCCTACAGCTGTTTCCCTGCTGAACTCTACCCCCCGCTGAACTCCATGTCCTTCCCACTACGCCACTACGCAGCTCCCATGCCGCGCTGTGGTGCAGTTGGTCAGGATGCTCTCACCCCACTCTCGCCCACTACCATGCCACCCCCCCTTCCATGCCACCACTCACACCCCCTGAACTCTACCCCCCGCTGAACCTCCATGTCCCCCCTACTACGCTACCACTCTCTCCCCCTACCATGACACCACTACCACTACCTCCATGCCCCGTCCCTCTTCAGCTCTCCATCTCTCCCAATGTCAGTGAACTTTACCCAATCCCCGCATCCATTGGCACTCCACCCCAAAACAAAAATGTATATTGTCAATACTGTTTATCTCCTGTATATCTCTGTGTTATAGTTCATCTGGTATATGTCTGTGTTATAGTTCATCCGGTATATATCTTGTACATATTGTTCATCCAGTATCATATTTACTAACTTATATATTTATAGCACAACTGTATACTTGTCCATAGCCATCATATATAATATATTAATAGCTCTACTGTATACTTGTTTATATCAACAACAATTTAGATTAACAACAAAGTACTCCCACATGTTCATATTGCCCTACTTATTGTACATAATTCACTACTGTCTATATTGTATATACTGTACATATCGCACTTGCTGCTCTTGCAACTTCTGATTAGATGTTAAACGACATTTCGTTACCTGTATTTATACATGTGTAATGACAATAAAGTGAATCTAATCTAATCTAATCTATCTAAAAAAGTCTGCCCCGTGGAATGGTCAAGTGTTTTCATTAGCAATATGCAGCTGGGGCAGGTCCTCGATACAACTTACAATGGAATCAGAATCAGAATCAGCTTTATTGGCCAAGTCTACTTACGTATACAAGGAATTTGACTCCGGCAGATGTTAGCTCTCTATACACCAGATACACAGAACATAATACAATACAATAAATACAATAGACTAAACAAGATGTGTACTTGTATTGCACAGTAGGGACAACAATATACAATATACATACAGGCACCCAATATGGGCAATAATGTACAAGTGGTGTCACAGTGGGTTAAACAACCGGTATGACAATATACCAATAAGGCATAAAGGTTTTGGGGGGGGGGGGGGGGGGGGGAGAAGCTGTTTTTGTGTCTGGTAGTTTTGGTGCGCAGGGATCAGTTCATGGAGAAGGAATGGAGGGCGCCATGAGCAGCTTTTGTTGTCGGATTATATAAATAATTTCTGAGCCTGTTGCAGTGGTCAAATGGAGACACAGGACAAAATGGAAAGCATTTTTTGGTCCGATCCTGCCACATTTGTTGCATCTTGATGTTGTTTCAGCAGCTTTTATTGTCTTCATCACATTGAACACGGCTCGAAAAACATGTAAAGATGATTCAAGGTCTTATGAGCCATTACTGCTACGCACACACAGGAAAATGAACCTGATGAACCCTGAATACATGTTTTGTATTTGCAATTCTAAAAACAAATGTTTTTGGTATTTTTGTTCACCATGGAAAAGCCCCTCGTTATGCCTTGAATAGCTGTGGTTGTTCAACTCAAGAGCTTGGCCTTCCTCCATTCGAGACCTTTTTCTGTTAGTGGTAACAGTGCCAGAGTGCCTGTTGGATGTAATATCGCTCAGGTAAGACTACTTGAGCAGTACACTTGATCATCCCTGAGCAGTACTATGTTAAAATCATTATTTTTTTATGCTGAATCATCCATCACATCCTGTGACATGAACATGAAAAATAATGGAAATCAATAATTGTAGCAGTTTCATTTTTTGGCAAGATGTCCAGTGACACACATAGTTACCATCAAAAAGCTGTGACAACTTCTGGATGTTTTTTTGTCAATAGTACTACAAGCTAACATCTCATGTGTCACTTACTGTACATCTCAGGAGAGCTGCTCGTTTAACAGGCCAACTAGAAATGAAAGGTGATGGAATAATTTGTGAGCTTTCTGCAGCCCAGAGAAAGGTGTTCCATTTCCATGCAACTGTTTCACCCAATCAGACCGCCAGGAGCTGCCCTGTTCACCAATTACAGAGCTTCTTATTGATCATATGAATCACGGCTCAGAGGTACTCCTTCATGATGATTAGTCCTGGTTCAAATGATATAAAGTTCAAGATGACATTAAAATGAGCCTTCCTTCTGACAGACAGACACTTCTCAGAGAATTCCCCTATCGTGGGATGGGGCTTGGCTGTCCCTCCACTTTTCTATAGGAAACCAAATACTGCACCTCAGCTGTGAAGGGATCTGCAGTGCTAAACTGCTACCACTGTTGAGAGAGGGCAGCGTGTACAGTAATCCTTTTCCGCTACCCCACCTCTCACACACACATACACATACACACACACACACACAGGCACAGGCACAGGCACACACACGCATGCACACACACGCACACACTTAGACACACGCACATACACACACGCACGCACACACACGCATGCACACACACGCACACACATAGACACACGCACATACACACACGCACGCACACACACACACACACACACGCACGCACGCACACACACACACACACGCACACACACACACACACACACACACCTCCTTAGTGCGAGGGGGGATAACAGGCTATCCTACTACCCTATCCCCATTCCCTGTGTTAATTTGAGGAGCTGGTGGAACAGTCGCTGGGGTGCGACTGCCGGCCCTCGGCTCTTCTTGACAGTGCTGCTCTCCCAGCTCCACTCAGCAGTCACAGGCCAGCGAGCCCAGAGCCCAACTTCCACTTCTGCCGTCATTAGAGCCGCCAGAAGAGAAGAACGAGAGATAGAAGGATGAGGGATGAGGGGAGGATAGAGAGGGGAGTGGGAGGTGGGAGAAGAGAAGAGAAGACAGGAAAGGTGCCCAGAAGGAAAGCCTGGAGTGCGTGGGGTGGTGAGGCGCGGTGGTGATGGGGGCGTTGGGCTTGTTTAGAATTTTTGAGAGGGAGAGAGACAGGCAGTGGGAGGAAAGATGAGGAAGGAAGAAAATATGTGTGTGTGTGTGTGTGTGAGAGAGAGAGAGAGAGAGAGAGAGAGAGAGAGAGAGAGATGAGGAGAGAAGAGAGAGAGAGAGGAGAGAGAAAGAGAAAGAGAGAGAGAGAGAGAAAGACAGAGAAAGAGAGAGAGAGACAGAGGAAGACATAGAGAGAGAGAAAAACAGAGACAGACAGACATAGAGACAGAGAGAAAGAGAGAGTTGGAGGGAGGAGAATCTGGAAGTGGGGGTGGATGACACTGAAAACATGAAAGGAGGAGGAGAAGTAGAGGAAGAGAATAAAACTAGAGTGCCTGGTAGAAAACGTTGGTAGTACTCCGAGAATATAACCACGAAGAGTTGCCCCCCTGCTCTCCCCTCCAGTACCCACCCCACCCCACCCCACTACGCCCCTGATGAATTAACACACCTGGTTTTTATTCCAGGACACAGGCTTCCTGTGGGAGTCTAATCTCCAGTGCAATTGATATCTGCAGCACCTGAAGATGTGGCCAGAACACCTGCCTCACCAGAGGCCTGATGGGTGGCTGGTTGTTTGGTAGCAGGGGCGGTGGGGGCGGTGGAGGTGGGGGCGGCAGTGGTGGTGGTGGTGTGTGTGTGTGGGGATGGTGGTAGTGGAGGTGTGTGGGGTTCGCTTGACAGAATGGGAACATGGTTAAAAAACGGGGAGTCCCTCACACACACACACACACACACACACACACACACACACACCACACACAATCACACATCCCAGCACCCTTTGCTAATGTCACGGGCTCCAGTGAGAAGCCCATGCATCACCAAGATCTATTTTTTAACACACACACACACACACACACACACACACACACACACACACACACACACACACACCACACACACACACACACACACACACACACACACACACAAAATAGCATCAAACCCACCAGGCAGCAGCACAATATGGCAGGGGACCTCTGTGTGGATGGAAAGCCACCTGCAGAGGCGTGGGCCAGGCCGGCATGGACCCCTGTCAAAACCGCATCCAGAACCTTACACTCACAATGCCCTTGCCAAAGGGGAAGCCATTACAAAATGTCTCACTTTGCAAAGGATCACAGTGTTACCTTATCCCACATTAAATCTACAGGCTGGAATCCATAGTTGAGAAGCCTTAGGTCTCATTTCCACCCAAACACCCTCTGTATACAGCGCGAGACAGCAAGTGCTCGTTTTCTGTCCGCATTCGTTTAGAATGCACGTTAACAGATTAGACCATTTTCACCGCACGCGTGATCTGAGCGTATTCTGTCACACATACACACATATTGTACACGGTTACGTGCTGTACACGCTCAAATCGGTGGAAATGAGGCCTTAGGTGAGAGGGGAAGTGAATACGGGATGGAATCATCACATTCTCATGGCTTTGTAGATGACTCAATGAGTATGTCCAGAGGAAAGAATGATTGAAATGAGATTTCTTCCATGTCTCACTTGTTTCTCCTAGACAATAATGAGATGACAGTGATACAAAAATAGGACTATAGCCTTTGTATAGGTTTGTCTCTTGAGCAAAAGAGTTTTGTTGTTTCAGTGTTAGACTCCCTTAATCTACAAATGAGATCTCAACAATGTCTCAAATAATGCTCAATGTTGAGAAGAGAGAATCGCAAAAGAAAATCACAATACAAATCTGAAACATTTTTTTTTCTCTGGTGCTGTGTGCTCTGACGTTAAAACAACAGCAATTTTTAAATGTTAACAAGAAGTCTTCTGAGAGAGGCCCGAGCAGTAGGTACAGAAGCTCATGGTAACAAGCAAAGTCTGTCGAAGCCTTTTAAGAGCAAAAGGGGTGGGGGGAGAGTTCCACTGAGGTAGGCTACATGTTTGTCTTAGGCATTGTCACTTTTTCAATGGAGAGGAAAAGAGAGCAGGCAAATTAATTGGGTTCTTTTTCACTCCCTGTTTCTGGCGTGTGCATTGTTCGAGAGACCCCCTTTTTTCATCAGCGAAGCGTTTTAATTAGACTAGAATTCCTTTATGTTTGTTTGTTTTACTCAAAGAGCCACATACCACAAGCTCCCACATGTCAAGACCTGGAGAGCCTTTGTTTACAAATGCGTGACGCCCCTCTGAATCACCAACACCTCTGGAATCAGGTGGTCACATATTTGTGAAGGATGCAAGCCAGTTCTGACCCCTGCTTTCCGCTTTCCACCTGCGTCTCCAAATAAATGATGCATAGCCTAGTGTAAATCTTACACAAGTAGGCAAAGTAAATAGGCTAGAAATGAACAAGGCCTACACACTCTATCCTATATATAGTGGCTGGGGTTAGGAGGGGCAAGCCTAAATAGGAACAAAATGTACCCAGAATGCAGTACCCTCAATCAATATAATCATCACTTTAATTGAACGTGTGTGCATAATGACTGATGCGCAAGGTATTACGCGTTGTTCGGCGGCAGACATAATCAAGCATTTAATTGCTACTCTCCGAGGGAACATTTCCAGCAATGCTCAATATGTTGTCTGAGCTTTTAGCAGCAGCGTCGCCTTAACTAGACAGGATTACGGCATGCTCGCTTTTTGGCTTTTTTTTGAGTGGGAACTACCGGGTGTCGTACCATATGCTGCGTAAAAGTAAGCAAACAAGCGCGCGGTCGCTGTCATTCTAAGCAATTCAGAGGCACGAGCAGCAAGGGGCTGATTGATCCTCTCGTACATAGGCTCCTCTGTTCTCGTGAACACCGTCTCAGTAACACCAAATCCCGCCATAGCGGCCTCAGGATCAGCATCCCAAGGTGACAGTAGGGCTAAAATGGACGGGTTTATCTGTGGTAAAAGATTTTGTAAAGAAACCCTATTCTGGTATCTGGCCACTCAACAACACAGAGTAAAAGTGTATTTGTGATACATGAATGTTGTAGTCGATCTGTCTTTCATTAGCCGACACTGATTTGGGGCTGTTGTCTGTCAAATAGTCTCTGAAACTGAATGCCTTTAACAACAAGAGAAAGACTAAACTAAAAGACCTGAACTTACATAGTGTCACAGAAAGTGATACAATATACAATCCATCACAAGACAAAAAGTTTAGTCAGCCCATTGTTATCATACCTTGATGAATATCCTTACACCAGTTTGCCGTCGCCACAGAAAGTTGACAGTGGTCTTCCTCGATAGGGAGTGACACAATCTAACCGTAACAGAGAGAGAGAGAGAGAGAGAGAGAGAGAGAGAGAGAGAGAGAGAGAGAGAGAGAGAGAGAGAGTTACATCCAGAAAACTGTCAGGTAAAAGAATACTCCCATACAAGAGTAACACTCAAAACGTGTGCTTTACTGAGTTCTCACCGGTCATACAAAGCAAACATCCGGATTACCCATCATGCACAGAACATCACCCATAGCATGCTGGAGGGACAAACGAGAGAGAGAGAGAGACCGAGAGAGAGAGAGAGAGAGAGGGAGAGAGAGAGAGAGAGAGAAGATGGTGCGAATGAGAGGAAAGGGAAAACAGCCGTGTCCCTGTGCTTTGGTCTTAACCCTGTGGCCCGATGTGAGAGAAGAAGAGGCTGGCGCCTGCGCTCTGCCTCACACGGATCCTCACGAGGGATCATTACCTGCAGCGGCCCCTGCGATGCTGTGGGAGCCCTTTGATGCCGGAGCTTTTTTGGCCCAAGGCTTCTGTGTGTGTCTGGCCTCACTCTCTGAAGCCTCCTACATACACCAACCCACACAGACACACACCTTCCTGATAGCACCCCTGCTGCACCCACATTCTCTCTTTGTGTGTGTGTGTGTGTGTGGTGTGAGTGTGTGACAGGCACATAGACATGGTCACATAGATCCACCATCTCTTTGATAACCCTCCCCCCCCCCCCGCTGCCATCCATATCTGTGTGTGCATCTTGTCTGCCACCATTCTTGGCACCCTCTTGATTTTCTGTTGTCACATCCTCCCTCAGCCCTGTGGTTGCCTTGCCCGCAGGAGAAAGTCACACACACACACACACACACACACACACACACACACACACACACACACACACACACACACACACACACAGACCACACACTCTCGCGCTCCCTGTCTGTCACACACAGACCATACACTTAATGCTTCATCGAATAGTTTTTGAATCTTGCGCTCTCTTCTCTTATCTCAGTGTTTTGGCTTTTTCCATCCCTCCCTCCCTCCTCTCTCTCTTTTTGATTTTCATGGAACCCTACACCCCACCTTTTCAGCATAGGATTTGCACTCTTTTTTTTCTCTATTTTGGTGACACCCCACCCCCCACAAACACACACCTGATCTCTAAATCCATCTCCTGGAATCTCAGTCTTCCCACAACAATCCTCTTTCCATCGTAATGCCCCCCCCCCCCCAACTATCTCTCTCTCTCACATGGCCTGAACATGAACACACACTTTTTTATCCGCTGGAGCCCACACCATCCCCATTTCTGAATCTTGCCTTTTGCCCCCTCCACACACACTCCCCCTCTTCAACTCCACACACAGACTTTCTCTCTCTCTCTCTCTCCAACCACCAACCCCGATTATCTTCCTGTTCCTTTCTCTTCCTATCCTGCCCTTTTGTTCTTCTCCTTATTTTGCTGATTGTTTCTGTCCATCCTAGACCTGCTTCCCATCTCTCTCTCTCTCCATAATGATGCATCTGTGTAAATGTTTGCGGTCTTTGATCTAAGGTGCTGCTGTCGCTCGGGCAGCAGAGAGGTGCTGCAGGCGGCTAATAGAACGAAGGTCGTTATGGAGAAAAGCAGTGATTCACAGACAAAAGCAGCTGTATTATAGGAGAGCTGTCTTTGCAGACCATTCTTTAGTTTCTTTTTTTCTGCAAAGATTAAGACAATGCATCTGCCACACATCTTTTTTGAAAATTGTTGTTTTTCTTAGTGCACACCTGCTGATTACCTAATTGGTATTGCATGCATATGAAAAATCCCATCTTAACTTGTATGATTTACACTGTATGATCCAAGCAAAGAAATTAAAAATGGCCGCTCTCTGTCCATGTTTAGTGGGCTGCATACACCATCCCTCACATCCAGACACTGGCTGCGGATAAAAGATCTGGCTTTTTAGTTTCACTGAATGAAGAACTGTTCCCTTGCCACAACAACGTTGGAGGAAACACTGGTGGCGTGTGTGCAAGAAAGCACAGATAGGTTGTTATCGCCCCCTAGTGGACATCAGAGCAGCTACCTTAGAGGTGTGGACATTGCCCATTTTTTAAAAGTTGATTAGTTACATGGATGCATGTTCAGGCTGTACTCGGGTCTAAAACAAACACACAAATCATTTTCCAACAAAAATATCAACGTAGGCAGGTTTGGTTGGTTTTAAGACGTTTATTAAAAAATAAAATAGAAAAAAAATGTACATAAAAATATCGCAGGAAAAAAACAAACAGTTCCTCTGACCTCTTGCAGGGGTGGCCATATTTCAGGGATCTGTTGGGAAGGGGGGGCTGGGGGGTTGGGGGAGGGGGTTTAAGGATTTGGGGTTTGGGCTTTAAGGTTACTTTGGGATTGAGTGCTTTTGGCCACCGTGACTTTTTGAAGAGAAAAAGAAAAAAAAAAGAAAAGAAAAAAATACATTTAAAATTCCCTCATTGGATACACAATGGGGGGAGTGTCACATTGTATCTAGCAGTATTATGGCCACCCATTTTGTTTTTGACTTTTAAAACCAACGTGGTGCAAAAGCACCACTTCCAAGCGTCCCTCCTATTTTGAAGTTCTATTCAGGAAAAGTAAGGTCGCAGTGCCATGTTGAGGCGACTCACCCCAGACACCAGTGTGGTAACACCAGCTGACTTGTACTCCACTCCAGGCCTTCCCCCGACAAAAAGATGCTGGTTCTATCTAAAAGCAGCTAACTGCCATTTTTGAGTGTTACATTTTGTCATATTGCATTGACGGACAGGCAAGTGGGTGGGGCAGAGGAGAGAGAAAAAAAAAAGTTACATAAACATTCCTGTAGCTCACACAGAAATGTAATACTGTCTTGATGTCAAGTGAGTGGTAACTTTCTGGAAAGTTGGAGACAAAAAATGGAGCACTTCACACATCGAGTTTGGCGTGACACCGAAGTCATTCAGTACACGGAGAGCAGGTGCCAGTCCAAGTCCTTTGCATTGTTTTTTTTTTTTGAACGTCTTTCTTCCTTTTTGTTGTTTTTTTTTTTTAATGGGTGCCACAGATACAGCTCAGCAGGGAGAGTTCTGCCCAGAAGTCCACTGGATTGACATAACAAGGTCCTGTAAAAGTGTGTGAGTGAGAGGGAGGGTGGGACGGAGGAAGGGAGGGAGGTGTGGAGGTAAGAAAGGGAAAATAAAAACAGTAACCTGCATACAGAGTTCTGTTGCACCTGCCGTCCAAGTGTCCATCCTACACAAAAAAAAAAAAAAAAAAAAAAAAGAAAAGATAAAAAATAAAAGAAAAAGTGCCACCATTGGCAGGTGCTCGACTCCCATTCCCTTCTCCGCCTGCCCTTACAAGTCCCACGTCCTCTCCTCCGCTTCCCAGTACACACACACACCACACACCACACACACACACACAAACAACACAATGTGGAGGATGTTACAGGATTTAGAAAGGGAGACACTTCAAAATGATTTTTAAAAACACAGAACCCCAAAATAATCCACTTGCATAGTAACTGTGACCTGCATGCCTGTAGCGTTTCCTAGCAACGGCAACACCAACGCGTGGCATGTACCCCACGGAAACAACACAATACAGGAGACAACAACAAAGAAAAACACAGTTATAAAAGAAATGCACAGACGTGATGTATACATCAAAGAACAAGTACCTGGCAATTAAACGCAACAACATGAAAGATTCCCAGAAAGGAATCAAAAATTATAATTTTTCCTTACTCCTCAAAGCCCGTCTTTTTTTTTTGTTTCTTTTAACCGATTTGTTGAAGGTGGCACTTAGCATTTAAAAGCTGCACTGATCTCAAACTGTCTTCAGTCCTAATGAGTCCCTCTACCTCATCCTTACCCACGTCAAAAACAAATACATTAAAAAAAAAACCAACCGAAACAAACAAAAACCGAAAAAAATATGCACTTGTGTCGACACAAAATACTGACGCATGAGTCAAATTCAATTGGACACCCTAAGCAGGGACAACTACTCCGTCGTCAGCGGCGACGAGGGCTGAGTGAATTAAGAGCAGGATATGCTTAGAGCAGGAGGAATTAATCCCATCAGAACCATCCTGTGCATAAAACTCACATCTAATGGACATAAGCCTGCAAGATCACCACACACACACACCCACACACACACACACATCCTTGAGGATGGGGACACCTCGAGGAGGTATGAGGTGGACTGCAGCTAGAGGGAGCTCTCTAGTCCTCTAATCCATGGTAACAGCACTACCTGCCTACACAGAGGGAAGCAATGCATTGGCTTACAAATACATCAACCCTCCTGTTACCTCAGGTTCACCAGCTCATCTTCCTCCTCTCCAGCACAACCCATCCTCTTCCTCAACTCCACCTCTGTGGTCTGCTCAAGGTCTGTGTCCAGGTAGGGGACACAGGGGACAGAGGTGGGAGTGAGTGGGACTTAGGACACCGTCTCCCTCACATACCTCACCTCACACGCAAGCCAACCACACACATGTTCGCACGTAAAACGTATGCAGCACAGCTCTGGGAGATTAAAATAAAACCAACAAAACAAAGCAAACTTCAAGCAAAAAGGGATCCTCCATCTTTTTATGACGGGATCTGTAAACTTTCTGAACAAAATTAAAAACACTACAAAAATAATGGAAATAAAAAAAATCTTTTAAAAGATGACAAAACTAATGTAAAGAAAATTAAATAACAAACAAAAGGTATTGCACAAATAAGAAACCACTTGTTCCTCATGTACGATGGACAGTCAAACTTGACATGCCTAAAGGCAGCTTGGCTGCAGAGTTTTCAACAGTGTCACATAAGCTTTCACACACACACACACACGTACACACACACACACACGTACGTACAAACACACAAAGTGGCTGTTGTTCAGGAAAAATGACATCCCTTTCCTTCCCCTTTAAACTGCATCAGCACAAACAAGCCATCAACGTGACAAATCACTTAAAATCCACTGAATTTTAGCTCCTCCCACCTGTGGATGGTGTCCCTTTAGGGCCAAGCAACACGAGTGAAAACGAAAAGCGGAAAAAAAAAAAAAAAAGAGACACAGAAAAACTGCAAAAGGCAATGACTGCTTAACAAAACATTTAAAAAAAACTAAGTGAAAGAAAAGAGTAAAAGAAATCTTTACAGTGAACAAGGCATCAGAGACTGATGTGGAAGTTACAATCCACAGCGAGGAGGAGGCCCATTTTTTTTCCTTTTTATCCTTTTTTTGTCCGTATTTTTTTCCTCTATTTTGTCTTTTTTTTTTTGGTTCATTTTTTTTTTTTTTAGACACACCTTTCCTGCTTGTTTTAAGCCGGACCGTTCGACCAAGTGGAGGGAAGAGAAAAGAAAGTATAAAAAAAAAAAAAAAAAAAAAAAGAGAAACCACACAGAGGTTCAGTGGCAGACTGAGGGATAGCACCACCATCACCGCCACACACTCACCCTCTGCTGACCAGAAAGGGGGAGAGGAGAGGGGGGGGGGGGGGGGGTGGTGGTGGCTGACAGCAGTGTGTGTCCATGCCCAAGCGCGCACACACACATATATGTGTAACGTGGCCGTGCGTACGAGCACACACACAGTGAAGACGCACACCAAGGGGGGGCTTGCGAGAGGCTTGTTCACTCGTGCCCAGGGCTTGACAGGTTTGGCTGTCCGTGAATCTCCGCTGGCACTGTTCCAGGTTGGTGAGGGGGGTCCTTCTCCAGTACTGGCAGCAGGGGGCGTCGGCGAGTTTGTCATTTTTCCCTTTCCGCCAGTGTAGTTTTTACCCTTTTTCAGAAAAAGGACAGACCAGCATTGGAAAGAGGTTTGTGCTGGGACGGCGTGGAAGCTGGATGGGGCGCGGGGGGTATTTTGGTGGGGGGTAATTTTGGGGAGACTGGGGCAGAGGAGGAGAGTAGTAGCCGTGG
>CM050201.1:22752500-22787500 GCA_027475355.1 Coilia nasus | reverse complement strand
GTTTGTGTGCATGTATGATAGAGTGACGGCATTTGGGAGAGGGAGATCAGCTGGGTTTTCTTGGTGTTTGGGTACAGTTTGTGAGTGCATTGGAGAGCCTGTACTGGTGTGTGTGTGTGTGTGTGTGTGTGTGTCTTACGATGTCACTGCCGGAGAGCGAGGACGCGGAGGAGGCTGAGGAGTGCTGCTGGGGGCTGGAGAGGGACATGGGGGAGTCCGCGCTGTGGGGGGACACCGAGTCGCGCTGCTGCTGCTCCTCCACACACACGCCCAGCAGAGAGCCAGAGTCCACCACCTCCACAGGCTCCTTGTGCAGCAGGCCTGGGCACATGGCACATGGGGAGAGAGGGTAAAGGTTAGAGTCAGCCAAACACACACACACACACACCTCATCATATCTCTAGTAAAAAAAAACAAGTGCAATCAAAGATGGCAACCTGGTTCCCCAGGTGGCTGAACAGGGTCATTGCAATACGGGCAGACAGACAGGCAGACAGACACAACCAGGATCATTGCAATACCTTTTAATAAATAAAATTAAATAAATAAGTAGACTCCACAGGGTCCTTTAATTATCCTTATCGACTACCTCCTCAATATTTATATTGCTATATAAAATAAATGCCTAAATCCAACAATATGAAACTTCATAAAAGGTTATGACGAGGATTCATGCTTTGACAACTTGAAAGAGCACACACATTAGTTTCGATCAACTGGTTCAAGGCTTTTATTTGCCATTTATGCATAAACCAACAGTCCAGACACACTAGCAACTATGGGGACAACTGTAACTGGTGAAGTGAATGAAGATATTTCTAGCCTGTTTGCTAAATATGCAGGCTTTCTAAATGCATAACACATACTTCTTCTGTTTGTAATAAGCAAGAAAATGACAGTAACTAATTTACTTGCCTTATCTCTTGCAAACCTTATTAAAACATGAGATCATGCGTGACAGATTTTTAATTCACTTTTCTTCATTTCGTGCACAAGTTTAGTTATGACTGATTTTTTTTTTGTGATCCGATCACAATAGTGTACCACAAAGTCCCGACAGGCTTGCAGGATTAGTGCTAACAGACTCATCCGGAAATTGCGGTTGCTAAACTGTTTTTGAAATGAGACAGATGCATCACACTTGCACATGATAAGATTCTTTACCCTGCCAGAGTGCCAATTCCAAAGATTAAATTTCCTTCATCCCAGATCAAAGAAACAAAATAAAACATGGCTGACAACTACTGCAAAGTTCCGGAGCTCAATACATCAAGGAGAGTATCCTCTACTAACCAGAGTACTTGAGGCTTTGTAAGTCTAGGCCCTCCAAATTTGCAAGAGGGAAAAAAAAAGCTAAAGCTGAAATCAACTAGTCATACCTTTGCTTTGCAAGAAAATATACATACAGTCATGACGAAACACTTTCGAGATCAACATGTGTTGAAACTAAACTAACATGCTCAACACATTTTAACAAAAGCATCCAATCCTTATATTTTCTTTTTCTCTCTGAAGTGAAAACCAGACTCTGTAGAGCTTTTTGTGCAGCATGAAATACCATGACAGGTGTAGCATTCATGTCGACAGTGAGCACCGAAGACCAAATGACATGTAAATGACTACCTTTCCAACATATTTGCATATATTGCACTCAACACACCTGTACAGCAGTAGACAAGAGCTGTACACATGTCAAATGGGAGCACTTGGGCTAAACACCTGCACAATTTATCACACGATGACAATTGCTTTTCTCCCACAAGTGCGAAAAAAAAACAAAAAAAAAAAAACAACCCTGCCTGAGGTTGAACTAACTGTAATGCCACGGTTTTTAACACCAGGCAAATGGAACAGGGAGAGCTTCGGGCTAGTCGGTCAAAATCAGAGCCTACGTCCACAGCTGCACAGGAGTACACCGCTGTCTTACACAACCTCGGACGCACAACTACAAGGTGCAACATCGTTTCTCGTACTGTAGCTAAACGTGAGACAGGAAAGCCAAGAACTTAAGTTGAGCTCGAGCCACTGGGCTTGAGAAATCTTTTAATCTACAGAAAAACACAATCTGTTAGCATGTCCACAAGACTGTCGACAGCTTTTTAAACTTTCGAGTACTCAATGACATTTAGAGCCAATTCAGTAGCAAGTGGTGTTCATGGCACTCATCCCAATTCACTACTATTTTTAAAACTCCCACACCTCACTTGGATTGCCACAGATCTGACAGGCAGTCAGTTTAAAATTATTTCACTGGCCCAAACACAGAGAAGCTCCTTGTACATCCACACACACACACGCGCACTCTGCTTCAGCGAAACGTTCACATCTAATGTTTTAGGGATCCCCCCCCCCCAACCGGCCTAATGCACAAAGGTCAACCTCTTTATTACAAGTGCGAACACTAGCCACTAATGGAGCCATCATTCACACAGCGGGGGGGTGGCTGGACAAATGAGGAGCTGTGGGGTTTGAATGGCACTGCTGCTGCTGGAATGGAAGGGAGGTCTTTTTGGCCAGGGAACTTGTCACTTTCAGTCTGACTGTGTGTGTTTGACAGTGTGTGTGTGTGTGGTTGGGTTTGGGGGCACGAACAGGAGTTACCACCTGTACCATCCACTGCTGTACATAGAAAAAGCCCAATAACAGCTCAGTATAACACTATTCAACACTCCAGTCCCTGTTGCTACTGTTTAAACATATCTTTGGAACTTGAAAGCTTGTCATTTACAAAAGTAGGCATTGTATTTAAGGAAAAAAAAAACAAAAAAACAAAAAAAAAAACCAAATGAAAACAAATAAATGAATTGATAAATATAAAAAATGTGGGCTCCTATTGTTCCATCTGAGAGATCTGTCCAGTCAGGTCATTAAGCTTTAACGCTCAGATACCTGCGTCTAATTACCTCAAGAAAACCACGACTGCACTCTCGATCCCCTAATCCTCCACTGATCCTCTCCACCGCTAACTTCCATGTCTACGTGCCTATTGCGACAGGGCTAATACTGCTTATGAGTGAGGTCCAAGCTGCATTACCGCAGGAGACCGGCAATAAGTCATATGGGATAATAAACGCAATGTAATTTAATGCACTAAATAAACTACTCCGAGGCAAGGGAAATTTACTATGCTTTAGGGAGCGATTTGTAGCCTGGGCCCGCCCATACTGTTCCGCAGTAACTACATGTTTTGTCGAAACTAAGTTTAGACTGTAAATTGACTTTGTAACACCCCTTTTCTTCTTGTGACTGAATCTCTTGCCTTTTCCTATTAAGAAAGTACATAAAAGCATCACCACTATTATACCTACAACACGTTTGACTGGGCATTATGCCAACTCTGGAGGCACTTTTTTGTCAGTTCCAGTGTTCACGTAGTTACTGCACTTGGCCTTCGTAGGGCAGTGTCTCCCATACGAGGAGATATAACAACTTGCATATCACATACATTAGACATTTAATATTCCATTCATGTCATGTTATGGTAGTTCTGACATGTAGACTACACACAGGATAGCAACCTGCATAGCCAGCAGTGTAGCTTGGTAATAAACTTAGTCGAACACCAAAGTAAGCTCTCTCAAAGCCCAGCCTGTGCTTTACTTTACCTGCATGTATCAGTTGTGCTGTTTATATGAAAGATTTAAATGTCCCTGCACAGGAAAAGTCTGTAAGACATTTGGAGGTTGCCGTCTCCCAGTATCCTTGCTCAAAAATAACATCAGTAAGTTTGAAAGTGGTGGACTGGGGTGAGACCCTACCTGTGTTCCTCTCCGCACGGCCACCCCACTTCTGGAAGATCCACTCCCGGTAGTCGATGACCTCCTGGGTCACCCTGATGATGCGCCCCAAAGTGCTGCGGAAAGATGACAGGAGACAAGGGTGAGGGGGATAGAGAGGTGTGAGGGGGATAGAGAGGTGTGCGTGCGCGTGTGTGTGGGGACTTTGGGGTAAAGTGCAACCTAAACTGTCAATGTCGAAGAGGATCGATGAAATTCGATTAAAGTCACCTCCCCACATACCACCATGTAGTCTTATAAACTGTAATTGACACATTCAGTGAGCAATTTATTGAGATGGGATGGTGTGCAATTAAAACAAATATAAAACATTTAATGCATCGTACCAGATGTAGCCTCAAGCTGTTTTTCATCGGTTGTCTTTCTGCTGAACGTGTGTGCCTTTGTGTGCGCGAGAACAGAAGAGAGGGGGCAATGCTAACTCACCTGTCAGTGTCCTTGTTCGGGTAGGAACGGGCCAGTGGCGATACAGCGTGTCCGAGGACGATGTAGGCATAGTCAAACACCTGCTTCACCTGCATCGCCCCATACGAGCTTCTCCCAACATCATTCCCTTTGGAGACACACGGAGACACACACACACACACACACACAGTCAGGTTTCTAACTCTGAGGTAAGCAATACCCATGGCTAGACATTCTGTGTGGTCACTGCTTTTTTTAAGGAAAACAAACACCAGACAAACTCTCCACATTAGCTGCCTTGCCCTCATATAGAGCAACGACTGTGGTCAGGGGGTGGTCACAGTGTTTTCTTGAGAGGTAAGAAAACACTTCCAGGCTCATGCCAACATATCTAAGAATAATCACGACAACTGGCAATTGACGACAACCATTTCCATCTAACACGCACACCAATACTTTACTTTGTTTCTCCCATTTGTTGACAATTTAGGGTGCTTGCACAAGTAAACTAAAGATAAAGGGTCGAATACATAAGTAGGGGGGGCCCTTAGGCCATTAAGGGCATATGGGGAGAGGGCCGGGCGACTCCAAACATCACCACCACACCTCGAAGGGTCAAATCCTGAAGTCCTAAAGAGTTTTTCACAAGATAAAGTACTACATCTGTAACTGGTCTGCACACCAGGGGAAGCAGTTTAAGTGCTGTGTTCGGTGACTACACAGGGCCCTTAACGGTCTTCAGAACACAGATGTGCAAGCCCATCAGAAAAACCCACTGAAACCTGATGCCAGTAAAGTCTAACCACAAAGAGCAAAGCATCCACTCATGTTTGCAAGCACAAATATAGCAGGAAGGGTATTCTCAAAAGCAGGCATAGTCACGCACCTGAGTAGGTTACCTCAGATAGCAAAACAGTAAACCTCCTAAGAGAGCAGCCCAGTGGCTTTATTCTATTTGGAAAAAGAAGCCGAGGCCCTTCTATTACGAGTTTCATCACTTATGGTGTCAATGCAGTGATGGGCAGTCTGGCTTCAGAAGCCACCATCCATTACCAAGCATTTGTAGAGGCAATTCACTCAATCATCTGATTCCAATTGGCACAAGGCTTTAGCCAGGTAGAGGATTTAATTTGTGAAATCACCTGTATTAAAGCATACAGGTAGAACAAAGTGGTTTAAAATACGTGGTACTGTAGCTTCTGAATCCACGTTGCCCATCACTGTACCTTATATGGGCACGGTCTCTGCACGACCTACTCTGGACACCCTCAGAAGTTTGCCATAAATATCATAGCTCAAAAACTTGAGAAAGTATCCTGCCCCTTGGCCATTTACATGGTGAAGACAGAAACGTTGTTCTTTCTAAATATATTGCTTGTGAAATGGTCCGTGGGCAGGATACTTCACATTTTTGATTTGCAACCTTGGGTCTTTTCCCAACACACCTGCCTGCCAAGGAAGTGTGCAGGAAGTTTTTTTAAATTCTAATGAATGTCGCAGCAAACACATTTGGAGCACTGTGGCTGATGATCAAAGTCGGGCTGAAATCATTTAATCTGACCAGGCTATAAGATTCTTCGATTAGGCGCTTTATCCCTTTGAGTTTACTTTATCTGGGTACAGTATAAATATGATCTCAAAATACAAAAAAAGGAAAAAAAATGCAATATGCAAATGTGTTTGTGTACAAATGCTGGCTGGTCTGCATGTTTTACGAGGGTTGTATTCTTAGGTCAGAAAATCAGGTTAAGAACGGTCAAGATTAAGATTTCCTGATTAACCAGGAAAAGTCACATGTATGGTACAGTCACTTGGGGTACCTCCCCCCTGCAAAGGTCGAAGCTCAGAGAAGGGGGGGCTACCTGGCAGGAGGGGGTCCTCGATGCAGAGCATGGAGGGTCGGTAGCCGTTGGTCATGGCCTTCATGATGTCCTCCTTGGCCATGTAGGCGCCGCCGTTCTTTATCCGGATGCCCGTCTTCATGTAGTTGAAGTGGCGGCCGTACAGCTCGAAGAACTCGATCAGCAGCATGCCGAAGTTCACGTTGGGGTTCCTGGTGTCGATGCGCGGGTGCAACTGGTGGGGGGCGGTGGTGGTGGTGGTGGTGTGAGAAGAAGGGGGAGCAGTGAAAACAAAATCAAAAAGAAAGAGAAAGACAAGTTAACAACTGCAATATGGTGTAAGGAATTCGAAGAAAGCCATTTTGAACAAACCTGTCCTTAGCTCGTGGTTTTGTGGTCATGCTACGAAAACAATACACAACATCTCACCAAAACAATGGTCAACATTACACTCTCCACATGACTACCACCTTCTCATGGGCAGAGGTATGTTTCTGAATGTCCAAGACAATCAAAACCAGCACGCTGAACTGAAGGTTTCTTTGCCAGCGCAGACCGTCAACCTGTCCTTTAGACACGGGTGCAGACACCGTTTCATAAATGTGTTCTGCCGCAGGAATTTCACGAGGTCCAGCTGCATGGTAGCCTTGTAAACCAGCCCCTCGCACTTCATTTCATTTTGTACAGAGGATCTGGCAGTTCTGCCTCAGTCTTTACCCAAACGCTATTGTCTGGTTGTTACATATGCAATTAGCCTGCCCACGCACTACAATTCAGGGTAGCCTGGTAAAGCAACCCTTTGTACTTTATTTTATTTTGTACAGAGGGTCTGGCAGTGCTGGCTCTGCCTTTACCCAATCGCCAACGTCTGGTTGTGACGTATGCAATTAGCCTGCCTACGCACTGCAATTCAAATGTAGCACACAAAGTCGACGTCACCACTCACGAACCCACCCTCTGTTTGCTGATTGGCTAGGCAAAATTCTGCCTAAGACAGCAGTGTCAATAGAAGCACTGCCACAGCCTCTGTACAAAGTCAAATGAAGTACGAGGGGCTGGTTTACGAGGTTAGCTGGATGGGGCGAGACCTGATATAATCACAGGATTGGTCAGAATCCCCTGCAGCAAGCATTTCACACCAGGCCACAGAATGCATTCCAAGTTACTAAGCGCAAATGGACCAATTCCAGCTCTCAGAGGATAGGGGGCTTTGTAAATGCCAAGTAGGCTAATCACTGACCCTTCTTCAGGGGCAGAGCAAGGTTGCCAATTAAAAGTGGTGTGGTACCTTAATCTTTGGAACTTCTTATTTTCATGCAGCACCTGAGTTAGAGAGGTTGTTTTACAAATCCTCAGCCTCCATGAACCATCTGTTTGATTTTCATCCTGCAATCTTGAACTATGACCCTTTTATCTTTTAGCAAATGATTTATGGAGTTAAGTCAACTCGTTTCTGAGACTTTAAAATTAACAGATTTCTCAATAGATTTACTGATAAATCAGGAATGCGGGCCTGCCTACCTTTTATAGACCTACTGAAGCAAATAAAATTAGAAATCAGTGTTACTTTGCAAACTCAGTGTCAACTACCAGAAATTGTCCTAGAGAAATGTGACGACAGTACTGTAAAATCAATGACATGATACCGTTTTGACCTCTCGTGCATTTTCTACTTTCAGAAGAGAATTGATTACAGACCATTGCTTAACTGGCTGTTTTCAAATGTGAAGCAACTCTGGTCCGATGGAATACAGTAGTTCCTCATGAAGTGTTGGATATACAGGCACATGCGAGCAAGTGATAACACTAGAGTACATCGTTGACCCATTACACACAAATTATAGAAAGTCACTGATTCTGAAAGATTTCCTCATGGTCCATTTGTAACTTGCGTGGATTTACAGGAAATGCAAGCAATTGTGTAATAAAAATGACAAATGAACATATTAACATATTAAAACACATATTAAAATGACATTGAACATATTAAAGGCTCCGTGCCATGGACAAAGTGTCTTTCTGACTTCCTTTTTGAAAACGTATGGGAAAAAAAATGATGCATCTTTACATAAGAAAAAATATAACGTTTCACCCACTTCACAGCCCTGCTCTGACACCTGCAAGTCAATGCATTTCTGACAATGTGTTCTGATTTCCGGACAGATGAGACATCTGTCAATCAATTTTTGTTCTCCCCTGAAGCGAGCAACCCTCACCTGCAGGAAGCTGATGACCATGAGGATGAGGCTGTAGGAGCTGATGCCTCCAGTGAACACCTCGTTCAGGTCCCTCTGCAGAAGGAACTGCTTCAGCACAAAGATCAAGTAAGGCAGCACGGCGTACCTCTGAGGGACACACACACACAGACAAACACACACAAACAGACACACACACACACACACAGACACACACACACACAGACACACACACACAGACACACACGAGAAGAAGAGGAGTGTTAATGGAGCAAACATCAAGAAACAAACTAACACACATTTTCGGGATAAACTATACGACTAGATTTCATTTGACAGGGGTGGTAAAGGGCATAAATAAAATGGCTTAACAACCCAAGTCATCTTCCTTTTACTACTACCACTTAAGCATAAATCTGAACAGGCAGGCACACTGTGTCAGCACCAGGCCAAGAACTGTGTGGGTGACTTGCGTATTACCATGCTTCATCTGCATCAGCCAAACAGTTTCAACCAACTTTATTCTGTGATACTGAAACTAATGAATGGGATCCCAGTTAGCATGACTCCCAGCTCGGATAGGGTAAAAACAATGCAGGGAGATGTTTCACTCCAACCTTAAAGACCTGGTTAAAATAGTCAAAAGGCAAAAAAATACAGTAATATAAAAATTCACTGTAAAGTACCAAAGAAAGTTATTACTGATCCCCTTGTCATTTTGTGTGAATATGAATGTTGCTACAAGGTAAAATTAGGTCTGGAACTGATTAAAATATAGGCAATGCTTTCTGAGCTCAGGTGCCGTAGAGCTCAAAGTGCTAACGCACCTCCTATGCATTGCCATACTGTGTTAAGCGCAACCTCGTGACCTAAGCAGGATGTGTTTAAGTCCCACCCTACTTACACCAACTGTGAAAAGTGAAAAGCTGTTAAACTCCAGAATGCAGTAAAACAGACTTCAGGGGTTTTCCACATCTTCTAAGACACCGTTTTCAGATACATTTCACATGTTTCCAAACTTAATACAGATTTCACTTCACTGGATCTTTAACTGACCTACTAGCCTGGTAAATCAGCCCCTCCTACTTCATTTCATTTTGTACAGAGGGTCTGGACCAGACACCGTCAGAAACGATTTCTTACTGGAGGTGTGAACTTTGCTGAAGTTTAAAACAAGTACCTCTGCCTTTACCCAATCGCTAACGCCTGGTCGTCACATATGCAATTGGCCTGCCTACGCACTACAATTCAAATGTAGCACCCTCTGTTCGCTGATTGGATCGGCGTTGCTGGGGCCGACTACATGACCCTCAAGAGATTCCGGTCCAGACCCTCTGTACAAAATGAAACGAAGTACGAGGGGCGGGTTTACCAGGCTACTGACCAACTAGGTGCCAAGGTAAAATCCCAAGTCATACCAACCTTCACAACTACCCCAGGTCAATTGGGGGTAGAGGGAGGAAAAAAACTGACACTGACACTAAGCTCATCCTAATTCTCTAGTGGTTGCAAAGAGCCCCAAAGTTGGAGCTTGCCTGACTGTTTACATTTGACTGTGGGCCATTGTGGCGTGCAAGCACAAGAGATGCATGTCTA
Source organism: Coilia nasus (assembly GCA_027475355.1). Taxonomy (NCBI): domain Eukaryota; kingdom Metazoa; phylum Chordata; class Actinopteri; order Clupeiformes; family Engraulidae; genus Coilia; species Coilia nasus. Next base: position 22,777,666 of record CM050201.1, on the reverse strand, counting down.
ACCCTGCCCCCTCTCCTGCTCTCACACTGTCAGATCACTCAACACACATGCTCTCACACTTTAAAATGTTTACACATTTCCATAATCTCCCCTTGCAGTCAGGACATGTCTTTCATCACCTGATAAACACACATGCACTCAAATAGAAGGGGAACAACACAACGGATCGAGGTCTTCATCTTAAAATGGTTCCAATCAGAGCTTGTGTAGCTGAGAAAATCCTATGTTGGGAAAAAACACCCTTCTCTTCAACAAAAATTTGCCCTAGTTGGCAAAACCTGGCCAAGTCTGATCTCGTCTACTCCTAATTACAGGGGGAGACACACCCTTGGGCTGCCTAAAGGTCACGCGCACACAAAGGGTACCTTCACATAATCCTTGATAAAGCGAGCAGCTTTGACTCCAGTCTCCACGTTAAAGCTGATATCCACCTTCACCTCCGTCTCCTGGTCGGTCAGTTTGATGATGGGCACCTGAAAGTAGCCAGAAGAGAGACCAGAAAATCACAAGAATGTCACAAAAGATACCAAACACAGCTTTTAGAAACCGATTTCACAAACATTCTGGTGAAACTCCAAGTTATGATGCCTAAAGCTTCATTGATGAGTTCCATGCAGATTCCGTTCAAATCAGACCAAGCTGACTATAATCACAGCCAATGGGAACAGAAACGAGTTTGACAATCAGCTTTTTTGAACTTTCATGGACATGTGGGAGTCTGCAGATGCACAGCTATTGTAATCTGTCAGCCAAAGCAGCAGATTTAGTTTTTTTGAATACTAGACCGTTTCCAAAGATCTATAACAGTAGGATATACATTCAGAAGTTCAGTAGGATATTACTCTCAAAAGTTCCCCTTTAAAACGGATCTATTCATAAAGACACCTGCTCTTACCACCTTGCACAGCACCATCTCTGCAAACTGCACGCCTGGGCCTCACACAAAAATGCAATAGACATACACTAAAGGCTCTCCATCATATCCTCTTCACATTTACAAGGGAGAGTTCAAAATTATCACAAATAATGCATCAAAATCAGGATGCATTTTAAAAGTGGCACTATGACTTCAAGATCCTGACCAGTTTATATGGCCAAAGCCCAACGGGACTGAGATTACAGCCCAGAGCCAACTCCTGCCCTTTGACTCACTCTGTGTAGGATCTACAATGTAGGATTGTGTGTAAAATCTAAACCTTCTGAAGCACTTCAAGGTCACCCAATGGGCCTCTAAAGAGCTACCTTTAAAATGTTCAACCTTTGAGATTTTTCCCTGGTTTGACAGCAGGATTTTGACATTTACTTTTTCCTGTCTGGAAAATATATTTAGCAATGGCAGTTTCCCTCCTAAGTAATAACCAACACCAGTTAAGTAATAACCAACACCACAGTGTGAATGAGATGTCCATTGACATGAATTTCTATTGGTTTCCATCTGTTGCTTGCTCTTCACTGCTAAACTCTTGATACCACCATGTCAATTGTAATGAGAGGTATACATTTACATAAATGAGAAAGAATTAGACACAAAGCAGTGAGTGAAAGTTGGGAAACGTAAAGCTCATGGCTTTGCTGGTATGCAGACAACATAAAACTGAATTTTTGACAGGGAGACAGACTTACGTTTAGAAGAGTTACATAATCCCTTTAGTTTAAAACACAACCACCACACAACTCGTACTTGTCTTTAAACCCAGTTCAGGCACCAGACACCCTATGAAGGATGGCACATTGCTGGACATAAAAGAGCACTAGGGTTGCACAATATATTGAAAATATTGTGATATCGCAACATACAGTATCGCGATACACATAATCGCAAAACAGGGCTTAACTGGAATAAATGAAACATTACTGTGAAACAGCTTACAGCAATGTCCCATTTATTCCAGTTAAGCCATGTTTCCACATATGAAGATATGCAGTCTTACTGCCTTGATATCCACCCGATAGGCTGCGCACTGGCTACAGCCTAACGGTGAAGATTAAACTGAAAGATGTTAAAACTATATTTAAATATTTGTTTGTTTATCTCAAAACATATCATCCCAACACTCAGCAATGTCACCACTTATCACACATTTTTCGAATATCGTGCAGCCCTAAGGAGCTCTTGCCTGGTAAACCAGCCTGTCGTACTTCATTTCATTTTGTATAGAGGGTCTACAGCGGAGGCCGTGAGAAAATTTCTTCCTGGAGGTGTGGACTCTGCTGAAGTTTAAAACAAGTGCCTCTGCCTTCACCCAATCGTTAACGCCTGATCGTCACATATGCAATTAGCCTACCTACGCACTACAATTCAAATGTAGCACACAAAGTCAACTTCATGGCTCAAGAACACACCCTCTGTTCGCTGATTGGATAGGAGTTGCTCTTGTCCTCTTACATGCTCCTCAACAGATTCCGGTCCAGACCCTCTCCACAAAATGAAATGATGCACGAGGGGCGGGTTTACCAAGCTAGCCCTGAAGAGCACTACACATCGCTGCGTCCTGTGCAGTGCACTCACCGTAGCTTTGTCCAGTACTTTGATGGAGTACGGTTCTGCCACATTGTGTTTGCGGAGTGCCTGCTCCAGCTGTTGAAGCGGGGGCCTCTCCCATTTGCCAAAGACCACCAGGTCGATGTCACTACACATACACAAAAGAATGATTCCATATTATTTGACCAGAAATCGTAATGAGGAAAAAAAGAAAAGAAAAAAGGAACTGATAACAGAACGGTTAGTGTAAACTTTGGATCTACAGCTACTGAAAAGTTTGGATTTACATACATACATGCAATGTACTTTTCCATTATAGCACACATATGGCAATCTTACCTGGTAGGGAGATAAAGGCCAGTGCTAAAGCTACCAAAGATTTGCACCTGTGAGGGGAAACACAGACAGCAAATTCAGACAGCAAACCTTTTTTCACCCCAACATGACTGCAAATTCTAAAAACGGATTGTATTGTATTTAGCAACACATACCCATCAATTACAACTAAACCAAAGTCACTGACATAATTTCTTACTTAAAATTTGCTCTTGGACATAATTTTGTTGGAAGATCCAAGATAAAGCACTGAAGACTGATTGAACGCATCCGCATGTGACCTTTGACAGCTCCGGGAAGCTACTGGCATGACCTCCTGAGGGTATGAATTCCGAACATCGAATTCCACTACAGTGCTGCAAGAGGCTGTGTACACGAAACTCCAGCAAGTTCTTGAGAGAATAGTGATGTGAATGTCAGCCAAGAGATCATTAGTCAAGGTGATTGACTTCCCACCGCCTACCTAGGAACACCAATTATAAGACGGCTGCCACTCACCCCGTCAGTGCATTTCATAAAGGTCAGTCAACCACCCCCCCCCCCCCCCCCCAGGGTCTTCTAAAATACCAAACTACATTTAACTGGATGAATACCAGTAGCATTCTGCAAACTGGTGAACTGCTGACCTATTCTCATAGAAATTAGAAGTTATGTTGAGCAAGGGACATAGGTGTCACACAAGGTCACTTGCATGTTCATTGTCACTTGTGGGAGTAGTGAGCCTCAATACTGGAAGCTTGTTCTCTGTGTTGCCCTTTAATATATGCCTGCCCATGGCTAAAATGTTGTAAACTGATGGTAAAGCGTGAGGGTAAAAGGGAACAGTGTGCCCGAGGACTAAATTCTTTCTTCATACTTTAGGGTGACCAGATCTGAGATGAAATCTGGGAACATTTTTCTGAGAAAGCCAGGGACATTCCTAGTTCTGCAGTAAATACCACTTAAATAAGTAATGCTTTAGCCAAGTGATTATCACATGTTTTACCAGGGACCACCAGACCCCCAAAAACGAGGAGTTCCCCACGTCAGGTCAACCCTCTTACACTCACATCTGCGGTGGGCCAAAGCTCCTTGATGACCGTCTCTATCCGATCAACCACCTCCTTCCTCATGGCTTCCTCCTCCGGTCTGGGAGACATGAAGTTGTAGAAGTCCACAATCTCCTCATGAAGCCTGGGAAAAAGTTAGTAAGTATCAGCTGAGTTAAGCCCAAAATTTTATTTAAAAATGTGACATTTGTCTCAGATAAAGGCTGAGTATGATGCAGAGTTGCAAATCTTATGCACAGGGTGCATCAGATGGGATCACAGACGGCTGCTTTTGTGGCACTGGTCACTTAACATATTGGTAAAGTTGCTGGCATAATTAATGTGGTTACCTGGCTGTGAATGCTGAAATTACACTTCTACCAAAATCAATGTACAGCCCCACTGCTGTTAAACATGCCAAATCGTAAGCAGCAGTCATTTGAAAACAGAATGACGTGAAACAAACAGTAAACAGATTTTATTAGGCTCAGCAAAGCCATGATTCTGTTTTGACTACCAGCTTAAATTCCTTCGCAGAAAATTTCCAGATAAGTGCAACCGCCCTACTGCAAATATTGCAAGTTCATGCAACAGATTGTACACTTCCCGTGACTGTAGCAGGTCCCATACGTTCACTGATATGCCCTCTGCTGTTGCGTTGCAAAGGCTTCACAAATAGCGTTTAAAAACTTTAAAATTTTTGACCTTCCCCGAATGAGCTAATCAACTGATTAAGTCGTTCCCCAATTACAAAGACGGAAGCCTCACTTCTTATAGACAACGTCAGGGGCTAGATCAAATTGTACTTTTCTCCAATGTGAGATTTCCTTTGCCACCGGTAACGTAAACTGAACACGTTGGATAATAGTTGGCGACATCAAGTTGAATACACTGAAATTTTGTTGGAAAAAATACTAGAACAGTTTTCAACGTTAATATATCCAATTTGCAGTTCACTTGAGCTTGCAACCACCCCCTAACCGTTTGTCCGAACACCACTGCTTCAAATGTCTAGTTGCACTCTTCCATACCTTGCAAATCTTTAAAGGCCAATATTAAAAGAATTAACCTATGTTATTATGCGCTCCTTCATTAAATAACGTTTTAAACTGATGTAGAGTGTGGGACAGGTAGTCTTTGGGGCAAGTGCACTCCCTAAGTTAGCCAACCGACCCAGCGTTATCTACCATTACCTAAAAGGCACATTAGGTACTAGCCGCTAACATCTGACTACTAGCTAAGGGCTAGCTTGCAGATGAGATTCGCCTGGCTAAGATTAGCTTAGCCACAAAACCTCACGGTAAAGTACAGCAAGGCTAGAAACAGCAAGCTAATGTTAGCTTTTGGTAGAGCTTCTGGACAAACCCAACAGTCATGAGTAACTTAGGAGTCAGAGTAGTAGCTAGCCTTAACGTCGTGGCTACAGCTTCTAGAAAAACGAGAAAGGGAAATGCTGAGAGCATCAGTGAACAGGGGCACGCACCATTAATTGCGTTCCAATTTGAAACTATGGCCTTGTTCAACGTGAAACAAAAATCTCACCCGTCCACCCCAGGGCTGTATCTTCTCGTCTTCCATGGCGTCCCAGAACTGACATAATTGCCATTAGTCAAATTAGACAGCTGGTAGTTTATTCCATAGGTGCTCGCCTTGTTGTCACTTTTCCTTCGGCCTGGATGGTGGTGGTTGTAGTGATTATGGATTGCAGACTGGTTAAGCGGGTGGCGCTTAATACAATTTTGTTGAATATTGTACTGCTGTTGCTCCTGATGGGGATGGCGTTGATGATGGTGGTGGTGGTGATGATGGTTAACACTGTTAAACATATTTTCACTGAAACTAAAAATCATATTGGGACCCCCAACATTTCTGTTCATATTCCCCATGAGAACATTGCCGCTAACGTTAACATTGCCACTAGTCCTTCCCAAAGAGCAACTGGAAGATGGACTGTCCGCTCCAGATTCCACTGAGGACGACGAAGAAATTGAGCCCGTCTTTATAGACATTTTGGCCTCCTCAACACCTACCTTTACTCCATTGGCGTGTAACGTTGAAGGATTCATGCAGTTTTGAGCGCTGCCGTTCGTTAACGTTACAAATCCAGGTATTGCAGTGCCATGTCTTGAGTTAACGTTAGTGCTGTTATTTGCATTGCTCTGGTGGCTGCTTACGGTGGTGGTTGGGTTGCTGCTGCAGACGCCTTTGCTTGATGTCGCCGCGATCGCAACATTTTTGAGACCGTCCAGCGCTGGAGAATTGACACAGATATTGTGATGGTTGTGATGCTGACCGGAGTTAGCCCGGACTACCTGAGACGTTTCCCAGACATGCATCCATAAGGCGTTCGCAGGTCCTTTCTGTTCCGGCTGAATCCAAGCAACCCTCGGATCCATTCAACTTATTTTTTAAAACAACCCCTTCCTGGCGAATCAACGTGTTCCCCGTTCAGTAAATACGCTTTCCTGGACTTAGGCAGCCGCTAAGAAAAAAGGGTTGTAGCAAATGGAGAGAGAAGCAAAAGTGTTAAAACGCCCAAGCAACCGGGGATCAATAAGTGGTCCTTTTTCAAACCGCTAGCTGTAAACTGTTAGCCTACACTACGGTGATTCCAATATGGCGTTTTCCCTTGAACCCCGAAATCCAATACGCATGTCTGTAGGATTTTAAACTATCGTCTGTACACACCCCCGTTTGAGGAACGAGCAGGCGCAGCTACTCCACCCTTCCTCCCTCCCTGCAGTAACGTTACCAAAATCCATCGAGTAATTGATCTATTTTGGAGTCGTTTCAAGTGTAGGCCTATGTAGTCAACATAGCCGCCACAGTGTTACACTCCCACCCCCAAATCGAATCATTAAAAAATGTGCACGGGACATTGTGTAAGACAACGTTCTAATTTGCATAATTGTTTTTCCACTATTGAGTAACACTGATTTAAACACATGATCACATTTACAGCTTTCACCGAAGTGCAGTACCCTGCACAATACGTTAAACAAAAATACACTGAAAGGCAAATTTCATTAAAAATCTGGTAGGCTTTGGGGAGGTAGGGTGTGAACGTAGGACCTTTATAAGATAGCCTAAATAAGACCCAAACAAGATCAGGGTCTGGTCTGTTGGTGAAAATGGACAGCCCAGCTCTAACCAGTGGGTAGGTCTACTTCTGTCTGCTTAAATCTAACCTTTCACTTTCAGTAAACATCCTTCACAACCACTAACATGACTGTGAGTCAAGTTACAGAGAACTGTTATGCCATTACATAATCAGCCCCCTAGACCCCCGGCCCTTTACAAAAATAAATTAGGACCGATAACACACTGCTCAGCCTAAAAGTATTATAATAATTTAAATATTTAATAAATCAATTGTTCTATTATTTCTTTTTCAGCTCAGCAGATTCAACAGTGTTGCTTTTGGCAGTACATTACATGTCTCAGTTTGGCCATTTAAGCAATTATCACAAATCTCAAGGCCAGACAGTGAACAGAGAGCAAGGGCAAGTGTATGTGATCGAGTAACTGTTCTTCCTAGTTTTCCCAAACAAGGTTGGCCAGAGGTGTTAAATTCTACGCACGCTTTAAAGATCACCCCCCTGGAAAAAAAAAGGCCAGCCATCCTCCAGGCTAATAAATCATGAGGCGAAGCACTAGTGCGTATGGAGGCTGTAGTGTAGAGTGAAAGCAGGAGCCTCTCAGAACCTCCCCCCTGCTACTACTACCCCCCTCCAGCCTCCCAAACGTGCACACTCAAATCCCCTAGCCCGCTGTTACGTAACAGCCCTGCTCTTCTCTCCCCAGCTCACGTGTGGCATGTGACACGGTAAAAGGGAAACCCCTCTCAGCAAGACCTCTGCTGTCAGCTTGCGTTAGGCCGCCCACTGCCCCACATGCAGCATCATAGACATACTATACATGTATAGTATGTCTATGTGCAGCATGGCCTGTTTGCGACCACCATGCAATGACAGTCATCAGTGGCAAATTGTAATGCTTGTTGCTGTAAATTGAACCTATATTTTTAACTCTACTCAGCCATGCTTTATCTATTTCATTCTATTCTTATATACTGTCTTCTATGCATATGTTGTTGGCTGCTCCAAAACGACATCTCACTAGACTTTGTATAGTGACAATAAAGACGTCTACTCTTATGTGCTACTACCTCTGTGGGTAACAATAATAGCATAGACAGGCAATTTTGTGACCAAGACACGTTTGCATAGTGGCACCCATTTGACATTAGTAAATGCTCAGGAACTTCATGGAGGTTGTGTGGCTGTAAACTGCTTCCACCTACGCCTCTGATGAAAATTGTCACTCACCCCTGGTCACACGAGGGTATAATGTGTAAAATATGCATGCCAACATGGCCACAACGTGTTATACTGCTTAGCTGTGAACCCATGTGAAAACATTCCAGCACTCAGTGAGAGGGGGGAAGGGAGTATGTCTATCTGTATTATATGTGTCAGCTGGAGAGTGTGTACATGTGTATGGGTATGGGAAAGAGTGAGTGTGTGTGTGTAGGAGAGAGAAAGAGTGTGGGAGCGAGAGAGGGAGAGAGTGAGTATGTCTGTGTGTGAAAGAGAGAGAGAGAGAGGAAGAGTGGTGTGTGTGTGTGAGAGAGAGAGGAAGAGTGGTGTGTGTGTGTTTGTGTGTGTGTGAGAGAGAGAGAGAGAGAGAGAGAGAGAGAGAGAGAGAGATAGAGAGAGAGAGGGAGGACCAATATGATGTGCACAGCAGTAGCACTCAAAGTTAACGTCATGGGAAAGGGAAATGGGACTATGACAGATAACTAACTTCAAACTGCACAGGGCTGCAGGCCTGGATTGCATACATGGCAGGTCTAAGCAATGCTGGATAATACACACAAGAAGTACTTGTGGGAGTAGCAGTGGGGCAGGGTGGCCAACATGTCAATAGGAGGGATTCTGTTGGAGCATGTCTGTGGCATGCTTGCTGTGAAACTTCACAGATAAGGCCGAGATATCTCAATGCAATATAAACATGGAAAGGTCATCTGTCTCTACCTCAAGCCAATGAATGAAAGAGCCAGTGACACAGGAGCATTTCTGTTGTTGTTGTTTGATTGAAAATACTGTTGATTTGTTTGATTCACACATCGCATGTTCAGCCGCTCTTCTCACAGTGTGAACAACAGATCCCCACACCATTTAACAAGCAATAATTTGTAGACCCATCAACCCAGTCATTAAATAACGCAAGAGACACTGTACATCAACATAACTCAAACAAAATAATGTTATGATGGAAAAAGTACACCAAACAATCAGTATTCAGAAATACTCTATTAGGGCACTGCAGACAATACTTATGTTAAAAACATAGCAAAATAGTGTTTAAAAATCAGAAATCAATTCAGGAATGAGTATGAAAAGCATGAAAACGCATTACAAAAAGAGGTAATTCTGTTGAAAGACAGCACTCAAAGTAAACAGTACATTCAATGTGTGTGTGTTCCATTCAAAAGTTAGGTTAGGAAAACACAGTTTCTAGTGCTGTCTTGACATCATTTGGGTAATCAAAGCAGATATCATTTCTCCTCTTCAAAGTACATTCAGGACATTTGTATGTTCCATTTAGACATTAGGTTCAGCAAATGCAACTACTAGTGTTAGGTGCCACATCCTTTGTGTAATCACAGCAGATATCATTTTTCTTCACAGTACATAACTGAGATCTTTACAGAATGAGCAGAATAATAGCCTTTGAGTTTACCTTTACCACAATGTCATATGTTAGGGAAAAGTCTTTATCATTAGAATTACTGATAAAATGACAGACCATATACATATGAAGATTTAAAGACATAAGAAAAATGGCCCCTTTTTTTCTTTCATGATATCCTGGATTTGACTTCAGCAATCTTAAGATAACCCCAAACCAGCTGTTTGCCTGCACAGCGCGTGTCTGTCTGAGTGACTGAGCAGAGACCTCTTCCACATGTAAACAGTAAAAAACTGAGTTTTTTGTCCAAGCTTAACATTTTTGTTACACTGTGTCCTGGTCTGCTTTTCTTGTGAGTTGGCCCCTGGGCAAAGAGGAGTTGTGTGGGGCTGGGGATAAGAGGCCCCCCTGGAGATAACCATGCAGCTGGGAGCCAGAAAGACCGTCCCTGTTCTCCAGCTCCAGTCTGCCAGACTGCTCCGCTTCCCATCTGTGCTGCTATAAACCAGTGATCGCCTCCACTCATATTTTCAGCAAAACACACCTCTGTATTATTTATTATTTATTTATAAATCATGTCAACATTATGAAGTTATGAGGCTCTGATAACTAGAAAACTTTTGCTTTCTTTTGCTGAGAAACACCAGCAAAAATCTGCAGCGTGTAGAAAGCACCGGGTGATTGCTTTGAGCTTATTAGAGGAACAAGCGAGGCCGAGAGTATACACATGCTCAGCGTTGCCCATACAATACATAGGCCAATGTGTGGCAGGCCTCCACACAATCAACACCCGCTGCCACAAATTGATTGTGTTTTTTTTTTTTTTTTTTTTGGTCTCAACAGGATTTTAAAATGTAACTATCGCTCCATTCATTCAATTCCGCTCAACTCTCTCTCTAATTTTCGTTCACACACACACACACACACACACACACACACACACACACACACACACACACACACACACACACACACACACACACACACACACACACACACACAATCACACTCACACACACATCCCAATACTGGTTTGACTTGTGTCAGCTTCAAAGACAAGTGTTACATCAAGCTCAGATGTACTGTTTTGTTCAGCATGTAGGAATTGAAAAACAGCAAGACCCTTACTAAGAACATCTTCACACCGCCATGGTCCAAATTTGCTCGAGCAAAAGCCAATTTTCTTACTCACAGCTCCATGTTGTGTTGATGAATGAAGTAATTTCACAGCATTAAAAATCTGATAATCTCTTCAAAGGCAGGTTTACAGAGATGAAGTGAAACGGTGTGAGTTCTTGGAGTGGAAAGAAATGTTTGGAAGGCTGTTTCTGTTAAAGAATAGTCCAGAATAGTCCAGAGAGTTTAGAACACAAAAGGCACTAGAGCTTTTCTTGATTTGGGGTAGTCTTCAAATTTTGTGAGGTACCATCTGTAAGATTAAGATGATGTACATTCAGCATTTAAGCATTACAAAATGTATTTTATGGTAGGCTGATATTGCACATATAGCAATTGTAAACTTATGTATCAGTGTCAGCCCATCCCAATTTAAAATTAATTATATGTATTATTACATGGATTATTTTCCAAAACAACAATCATTATTAGCTTTTGATGAAAGTATAGTTTCCTGCAAGGTCTCAATATCAAACAGATATTTATATTTATATGTGTATATAATAGATACATTTTCGTAATATACTTGTTTTTTAATCAGAGGCTGCACATCTGCACTTCTAAGACATTAAATTCCTTTGCCTCTCATACTGGCATGCCGTGTACTGGTGTAAGGTTTGGTAATACTTACTTGTGGTGAGCCACTGCTCTGCTGGCCAGAACGACCATGGTGAAGATGGCGAATGCCAAGCTGTGGACAGAATTACCAGCCAGGGCAAATCCTGCCCATTCCATAATCTCCCCAAAGAAGTTTGCTCCAGAGATGAACTCAAACAACCCACCTGCAGACAGACAACATGCAGAGATATTCATGCTCTACGTCTTTCAAGCATCATATAGATTTCCAAGGACCTATATAATGAACATGAAACCCCCTTCTGTGGAATATCTGATGCTAGTTTTAAATTTTAATACCACATATGCACAACACTGTTCATTCATTATTTAATTAGGTTCACATAGGAGTTAATGCACAGTACATCACCAAGTACACCCTGCTCTGTCAGCGCACCCTGGTTTAAATGAAGGTTAATTACATTGCAAGTGTCTGATGGATGGAAGTGGCGACAGGTCAGAGCCTTGTTCATGGACAATATCAATGAGACACACCGAGGACCAAGAAAATGAGGCAGCATGAGTCCCTTCGACTGAAACACCATTATCTCTGCTCAGGAGTCAGCCAGTTAGTGAAATCTCATTTTGAATGGTGAGGGAGTTGATAATTAGGTGTCTACTGTGTCATGCCTTTGTGCAATGTCTTCATTTACTAGCAGAGTAAGTGGAGCAATTTTTGGGTGGCGAAAAAATAGAAAATACATGAACAAATTAGCTTTGTCAATTACGCCAAATTCATTTGCTGTGCCCAGATGACAAATATAGACGTGCGTGTGTGTGTTTGCTCACTGTGGCTGCTCAAGTAAATATTTATCCAATATTCAGACCCATTTTCGATCAACAACAACAACAGTGGGAACGAGCCTTAAAAAAAAAAAAAAAAAACACAGTGGGAGGGCTGTTGCCACCACCGACGCTACACGTCCTGCAAATTGGATTGGATTGTCTCCCCATCAACAAAACAATCATGAGCCAGCGCAAACAGTGGCTGGCGAAAGCATGCCTTGACAGCTGCACCCCCAAGATTGGTGCCCTTTGTATTTTAAATCCACAGAGAGCTCCTTAAGCCAAGCTCCCAAACATGACAAGGCGATACTTCTTCCTGCCACTTGTCATGATGGCCTGTAGGGACCTGATGTCACGGTGCGTTGCCGGGCCAATGAGTAACACAGTAAAGGTCATCTATTTATAATACTAATGTCATGTACGAGGTCCGTGCGACACAGAACCGTGGACAGTGGTGTGCGGGTACTCTTGCAGCAATAGCGCATCTGTTATAGCTGAGGACAGTTATAAGTGTAGGTGGAAAGAAGGAGGAAAGTTGTAGGTGTGACAAGACCTCTCGTTAAAATTTTTTCAGGTGACATCTGATTCTGGAGGTGTTTCTGTCAAAAGATTGCAATATGTGCATCCCTGTAAACATTTATAAACAGCCATGGGGTAAATACAGTAGTAGAGTAGAGTTACTTTATTGATCCCGAAGGAAATTAAGGAAATTAAGGTGATGACTATAAAACATTGATGACTATAAAACATTTCACCCTGACTGAAAAAAAAACTGATGAGAAAAAAAGATAAATATTAAACTTGAACCTTTGCCTGTCTTTCCAGTAGTAATTGTACAAAGGTAGTTAAATAAAAAAAAAAAACAGGTAGTTGTAACCCTGTTAGAAGAGCCCTTTAAAGGAGAACTTCGGTGTAAAATGAAAATTGGCATGTTAAAACATCATACCAAGTTGGTATGTGTACTGAGGAGCAAAATTGATTTAGCCTGTTGTATTCAGAGTTTAACTATTTTTTATCGTTTTTCCCAAAAGGCTAACAATGGAAGTGGTACGTGCCCTCAGACGAAGCCTTCTGGGACAAACGATAAAAAATAGTTAAACTCTGAATGCAACAGGCTAAATCAATTTTGCTCCTCAATACACATACCAACTCGGTATGATGTTTTAACATGCCAATTTTCATTTTACACCGAAGTTCTCCTTTAACACCTCTGGGTTAAAAAATTAGGTTTGTCACCTAACAACCTCAGTAGTATACACCCAGGTGTTAAGCTGCATGCAGACTTTCTGACACCTGACAAAGCATACTTGAGCAACACACAAGCCATTCAGACGCTACAACTAAAGATTATATCAGTAGAACGATTCAATTCCTTTGGCTCACTAATTTATTAATCAAATACTTACAATAAAACACACGTTTCCTTGCACTGGACAAATAACATGTGGACTGATGTTTTTATGTATTATTCTGGTACCAATGCACTGGACTACTTGTCAAAACTGGACACTGGACTACTTTTATCAACTGATCTAAGAGACGGGCAAAAATAAGAGAACACTATTGAGAACCCATTAGATCTGGTATTTATTAAAAATTAAGAAAACATCTTGAAAAAAAAACATGCAATAAATGTGAAAATGATTAAAATACAAATGAAGTGGCTCATCCCATCCTCTAAAGTCTCCAAGCATCCCAAAGACTAACACTGGCAGGCAGCTGACTGCAGTTACAGCTGAATGTAAACATTACAAGAACCAACACCGCTGTAATGACACATGACACAGTGTAATGTTATTCATATGCTCCCTCCTCATGTCAGCCAAGCTGTTTGTGGCATATCAGCCGGGTTGTTGGCCAGAGGGTAAAATTACAGTTGCAAACTCAGTGGTGCTGAATAAGTTGTGCCAAATGAGGAATAATGTCACCTTGCCTGGGGCTTTTTTCCCCCCTCCCAGAACAGTTTCTTGGCTGAAAGCTGCCTGTCGGCATCTAGTGACTGTCCTGGGATGTATCTCATTTCTCAAGGTATGTGGAGGGGAGACGCACAGCTTAGTGGGCTTGCATACCTACTCGGAGTGTGCGTAGTAATTAAACTGCTACCCTGTAATCCTCACTATGATATACGGTGTAATATTATCATTTGTTGTGGGCAACGTCACCTGTCTCCGTACTGTGTGAATTAGCCTGGTTGGAGATGTTTGTGGTTACCTCTGGGGATTTTGTAGCCGGTCTCTCCGGGCTGTCTTAGGTTCCTCAGGATGTGATCTGAGTGTACATTGATGAGCCATCCAAACAACCACAGAAGGCCTCCTGCAAAAACAAAAATAAGAATACAAATAAAACAGAAAAAAAAACTCTAAAATCCCAAATCAAACCTCAATTTTTTGTGACTATAGTTGGAGCTTAACCCAGATGATTCCAAGACTACTTAACCTATACAAGCATTTTAACTGGGGAAAAAAAAAAAAAAACTTTACGATTTACTATTAGATCTACAAAGACCAAGGACTGTGCTTGCTGACATCTTATCACCAGGGACAGTGTAGGTAAAAGTATAGAGGATGATTCCTCGTTTCTATATTTGATGTTCATGTAGACATAATTACATAACTGTCTTGCATACAATACTATATAATACTACAACAGTTTTTAATTAATTAATTAATTAATTAATTAATTAATTAATTAATTCATTCATTCATTCATTCATTCATTCATTCGAGAGGAGTGCCACTCCTACAAACACTATGAAAGGTCCCTAAATGCATTTGCAATGATTGAACTTTGCATAACTGTAGCATAAAACACTTCAACCCCATAATTAGATATTTATTTACTGCTCTGAAAGTCTGCCACTGCCACACTTCTAAATGTAATTCAATCTCCTATCCTATTAATAGAGAATGACAGGAATGACCAACATTGACCTCATATTTATATCATCATATAAATTTGATCTGTTTTTCACAGAGACCATAGAACACACAATATTTAAAGAGGTGGCAGGTAAACAAGATCCACGTCAAGAGCAGATGCTTACCTAGGATGAAAGCGGGATGTGTGACCCAGCCTGAGGGGTACTCCGCATAATGGCTCAGGTATCTTGTTTGGAGGTAGCCATTGTATATGCAGAAGACAAAGGCGAGTGCAAAAGATGCAAAGGGGGTGGATTTCCCTCCTCTAATTAAAAATGGGTATATAAGAGACCTGAAAAGGCACAATACTCTTATCAGATATAATTACAGCTGTAAGAAATTGTAGGAAAATTGATGTTGCATCATGCACACGCATCAATTAAAGACAAGATGACAGAAGGGCAAAAATATACCTTTGTACATAATGGCAAAAATACATGCACAAAAGTAACTGGTTAGGGAGGTGGGATGTTCTCGAAGCTGACGTAAAAAAGACCAGGAATACAGGTACAAAAAATGCAGGAAGCTCCTGTACGAACCAGGCAAACTTGACGTTGATGAGAAATCCATATCTGGTAGTGGCGTACCTTCCATAAGGCACGTTTTCAAAAAGTAGCGTTACAAAAGTTAGAAGTGCCATAATTATCATACAGTAAGCGAGACAATCCAAGATATATAGTTCCTCCGCCTCTGAGGAGAAAATACATTTCAGAATGGCGTCCATAGCACAGCTGGAACTGTTTCTTTAGTTAGGAAAACCAGTAGTTTTAATTAACTAAATATTAGGATACACTAAATGAAAACGGCTAAAGAGTATTGTACACATGGACACATTCTATACTTCTCTTTGCAGCTTGATGCCTCCTACTTTACTATTCACTGGGACTGACAGCTGCACACAAACTGCTAGTTTCACGACACATGACCAGCTGAGATGTTGTATGTAATACACCAATCAGAGAGAGGGTGGGTGTGCCAAAAATACGAACAGGCCAATGAAAATATCCTTTTGAAAAATGTGCCACACCCATAGGTACCACCAGACTTATGGAGCTTTACCACCTTGAAGCATTTTTTAAATTTTAAGTAGTTATTAATCCAAACAAAAAACAATGCAAAGAAATCAATTTAATTGTATGACCGATGGAAAGTGCAACGTTTTGCATTTGATCAATCTGTTTTTCGTACAAAAGGCATTCATATTATGGTATGCAACCAATGATTTCCCCCAAAGTACGACTTCTGAGCAAATGTCTATTCAGAGACAACTTGCAATAAGCAAACAAACTTTTATCTCTGGTATTCTTTCCACGCCATCGCTATGTGGAGTGACAGGCATCTCCTTGGAGCATGCAAACAGAGCAATTAGTAAACGTTGGTAAAGCCAAAGCCGCTCCACGTCCTCTGAAAAAGCCATAGGATAAAGCATAAAGTATAGAAACCAGAAACCCTACCAAATTGCAGGCGCTCGTGGGCACCTAAAAGGGTCCTTTCTTTGCATGCTGAGAGTAAAGTTGACGTCATTGTCAGTCGGACGGTAGTTTAACACGAGTGTTGCTTGCTACTGGAGTACAGCTGGACTGAGTTGATTAACCTTACTAGATTTCATTCATTCAAAACGTCACGCAGGTTCATATCCCGTGTTGTTCACTTTGTTAACATGGGTAAAAGAAACAGAGACAAGCAACGACAACAAAAGCAGAGGGACGGCAGACCTGCTGGAGATAGAGACAGAAATAATGCCGTGAGTGTAACTAGTCCATGCCACCTCACTCATGGAGTCTGTGCCTAGTTTTTCCAGTGTTTATGGTGTTGTATGTCATTTGTTGGGATGTCAACTCTTTCCTGATTGCATGTGTTTCATTCAATTAAGTGCAGCATTCTGGAGCTGTAAATTTCGCGTGTTGAGCATGAGAAATTGGCTATGAGTAATTGCAAGCTTAGCTTACACTGCTACCTCAAGTTTGGCCAAAAGTAGCTATTTGTTTGTAAACTGCTGACATGTTTTGCTTTATGCTCATGTAGGGTTGGGGAGCTGGTTACTCTGAAATCATCAAGGAAAACAAACTGTTCGAGAAATACTATAAGGAGCTCAAGATCGTGCCAGAAGGGGAGTTTGAGGAATTTATGGCAGCCATGAGGGAGCCTCTGCCTGCAACCATTCGCATCACTGGCTACAAAAGGTTAATGGGGGGGAATGCAGGGCAAATGTAGCCTGGTAAACCAGCCTCTCGTACTTCATTTCATTTTGTACAGAGGGTCTGACCGTGCTGCCATTGAAACTGCTGTATTAGGTACCAACCAATCCTAGCCAATTAGCGAACAGAGGGAGTGTTCATGAGCGTTGACTTTGTGTGCTACGTTTTTGATAATTATAATGTGTCTAGACGTTAGCGATTGGGTAAAGGCAGAGCCACTTGTTTTAAACTTCAGCAGAGTCCACAGCTCCAAGAAGAAATCGTTTCTCAATACAGCACTGCCAGACACTCTGTTCAAAATGAAGTGAAGAGGGGCTGGTTTACCAGGCTAGGTTAGTGGGGGAGGATGGAGGGCAAATCCAGCACAGATTCAGTAACTTTCTGCACTTGTTGCACTGGTAGTCTCAGGCAAACTTATGCAACAAATGAAAAATGTTGTACCATCAGGGCATATGAACCAAACCATTTGAATGTGTCTATGTGTGCAACGCACAAACATGTTGTCTTTTTGTCAGCCATGCCAAAGAGATCCTTCACACTCTGAAGGAGAAATACTTCAAGGATATACAGGATCTTGACGTGGATGGTCAGAAGATAGAAGCTCCCCAGGCCCTCAGTTGGTAGGTGGTGGAAAGTGTTTACACACTTAACTAAGTATATGATATTCAAATGACTAATCTTTATTGTTTTAGACATTTAAATATTGATAATAACCCTTCTAGTGCATCATTTATAAAAGCAAGTGGCTGATATGTTGTATTATCACATCATGATGTATCAAGAGGGTAGAAGATAAATATGTGACAGGTTGCATGTTTACAAACTCATTTGACCATCTTCTCAAACTGTTTGTTGATTATTCCAGGTACCCCGATGAACTGGCATGGCACACCAATCTCAGCAGGAAGATTTTGCGCAAGTCTCCCTTGCTAGAGAAATTCCATCAGTTTCTGGTCAGCGAAACTGAATCGGTAGGTTGAGAGTATTGTAAGAGAAGTGTTTCACCTGTTTATTCAGTTGGACACTGCATCATAACAACAGACTGCCATGTTGATAAATTATTCAAGAAATGACAAGGCTACAAATCACCCTTTGACTTGTTTTCCCCCACGTTTTTTCAGGGTAACATAAGTAGGCAAGAAGCTGTCAGCATGATCCCTCCTCTGCTTCTCAAAATCGAGCCTCACCATAAGGTAATATATTCATCAGTATTTTACTGGTACTGAGATGAATTTTAAAACTTAAAGATTTTCTGTTATCATGGCATTGTGTCAGTAAACAGTTTGTTTTGTTAGTAACTGTAATTCCTTTTTTGTTTCTCTAAAAAATCTTTTGCATTCTTTCATGACTTGTTTCGAAGGGTTGCTTTTGGGTAGTAACATGACTTAACTATAGATGTAGATAAGACGTCTTAGTATTGTAAGCATGAATAAATGTTTATTATTGTGTTCTGTTGTTTGTGGTTAGATTCTGGACATGTGCGCTGCTCCGGGATCCAAGACCTCCCAGCTGATTGAGATGCTCCACTCCGACATGGATGTGTCTTTTCCTGGTAGGGGATTGAATTGCTATACTGCGTTCTGTCTTTGTCGTTGTACTGCATGTAGTATGTGTGGCTTCACTGTCAGAATCTTAGCCTCTTCCCCCAATATTATTACTGTAAGCAAGAGGTCTGTTTGGTCTATTCAGATCAGCATTCTAGTTGTCTGATGGGCATATTTATGGCTGTAGAGGACGCTTTCTAAAACTAAACAGAACACATCAACAACTGTTCTGTTTAGTTTTACATTGTTGTCAGTTCAGTAGTTAACTGTCTTGCACCGTCTTGGAGCATATATCTCTTTTAAGTGCACCAGGAAATCAATAACCCCTGACATAGCCACTAAATTGCACAATAAGTGAGCCACACACTGATTCTGTGGCTATTGGTATAAAATGCATTCATTTCTGAGGCTAGATTAATTTCAGCCTTGTGTTACAAAATTGTAGGTTGGAGTCCGATCGTGGGCTTAATGTCACCTCATCTCCCAAGACACAGCATGCACTTTTCATGGCTGTGGTGTTGACCAGTTTTGCTGGCTTGTGTGGAGCAGTGTTGTCATTTAATATAAATGCTGGCACTTCAGAATGCTGGTAGCTGCTGTCTGGCAGTCCTTGCATGTGGTGTAGTTTGTATTAAAGCAGCACTATGCAACTTTTTTGAGTTGATTAATCATCTTCATAAGTCGATAGATGCTTAAATGAGTCATTACTTGGCAAATTAAGATTTTCTCGACCGCCCCCAATGTTTGTGGACAGAATAGCACATTTGCAATATCTGGGTGTCTGTCCCGGCACTCTCAGACTCACAAAGTCTCAAATATCGTGAGAAGTAGGATCACGTTCAATTCTGAAGAAATTCCCACTTTACTTACCTTGGTGGACATGTCTACTTTCGTATTTGCCAGTTACTCTGATCAATTGAGTTGAAAACACATGCACAGGGTGAGGGGAAGGGAAAACAGTCACACAAGTGTCCATTTACTCTGAGACACTTGGGGGAGCGCTGTTGAGAAAAAGCATTTAAAGTTGCGTAGTAGCTTATTAAAAGTGTGCGAGGCACAAGGGTGTGTGGGAGGATGTTAATGCAGTAGCCTGCTGATACAGATCCATGCAGATACTGATCTTGAATTCAGGGCCATTCAGTGATGGGAGGTGATGGGAGCCTTCCAGGATGCGTGGGGTTGTCCACAGTTAATCAGTGGGAGACATGCATCTATTTCAGCTTGTGGTTTTCATAGAGAAAAAAAAATATTTTTCTTTGTTTCTTTCGCTCTTTCTTTCTTTCTTTTCCTCCTTCTGTCTCTCACTGCCTTCTCTTTTTCTATCTCTCTGTCCTTTTTTCTTTTACTCTATCTTTGTTTTTCTTTTTTCTCACTGCTTTTCCTCTTTCTTTCTTTCTTTCTTTCTTTCTTTCCTTCTTTCCTTCTTTCCTTTTTTCTTTATTTTTCTTTCTTGATGTGCTGATTTCTTTCTCTTTTACACTCTTTTTTTTCTCTATCTCACTCTTTCCTTCATTTATTCACTTTTCCGCTCTTCTAGAGGGCTTTGTGATTGCCAATGACTCGGACAACAAGCGCTGCTACCTGCTGGTGCACCAGGCCAAGCGTCTGAACAGCCCGTGCATCATGGTGGTCAACCACGACGCCTCCTGCATGCCCCGCCTCCAGGTGGAGCAGGACGGCCGCAGGGAGACCCTCTTCTACGACCGCATCCTCTGCGACGTGCCCTGCAGGTGAGCAAACACGTGCACACATACACCTGCTAACAAACGCATGCCCACATACACACATACACACACACACACGCACACACGCCAAGAAACACATGCCCACATACACACACACACACACACACACACGCACACACGCCAAGAAACACATGCCTACATACACACCCACACACACTTCCACTTTTCCAATAAACATGCCCACACACACACCCACACACAGTTCCACCTTATCAACACACATACACACACACACACCTGCCAACAAACACATGCTCGCGCGCACACACACACACACACACACACACACACACTTTCACCTTTTCAGTGCACGCACGCACGCACACACACACACAGAAACCAAAAAGAAATGTCAATAACTGGGTTTCTATAGAACTTGGTAACATTTTATTTATTTGAGTAAGAAATCCTTACTTGAAAACACTTGTAGTGCACTTTTATCTTCTAATTTGTAGTCGTAAACAGCCACTGTTGTGCATTGCATTGAGTCAGATTGCTGTGAGTGTGCATAACTAATGTGACTAAGTTGAAAGGAGACCAGACTAATGCTGGATAGGTATGCATACTCGTCGGTACACACTAGCAAATTGCATTGCATTGCACTGACATGTACTAAGTAATACAACCTTATAAGGTGTTTTATTTTTTTGCTGAGGCCCTATGCTGTGTAGTAGGCATGTTAGTCTGGCTGTAGGCCACTTTAATGTTAGTGTGTGTATCGTGAGTTTGCCGTGTTTGAGTGTCCCATGCAGTTCCTAGACACAGGCTGGCCATGTGCCTGGCAATATTTCTGGAGTGACCTTTACGCATGAAACAGATGACTACTTGGATCGTAATGTGAGCACCAAGTGTTTCTGTGAGATTATATGTCATTAACGTAATGAGGCAGCAGGCTTGGCGTGTTCCTCCCTGCAAATGATGACACATTTGGAGTTGCAAGTTTAAAGGTTTTAACAAATGTTACTAAAACTTCACAGTTTAATATGAGAATAACTAGGATTCTAGGAGAAGAAATGATTGTGTGTTGCATCAGACAGACGGACAGACACACACACACACACACAAATAAATACTAACTGTTTTACCCATGTGGTGTTTCAGATGTGATGTTTGAGCTCTGGTACTTCTAGTTTGTAGTAGTGACTCATATGTACTGTAGCCCCTCTTCCAAAGTTTTAAGGTTTTGAAAGAACTAGGCTATAAATGCAGCACACATGCAGCAGAAAAAAAAGAAACTTCCGGAGAAGATCAAAGATGATTTCTGTTTTCGTACGCCATCATCATATCATTTCTGCCTTAAACGAAGGCCGAGCTTCCAGTGGAGGGGTAAAAAAGAAACAGAATAACTTCTGGGAAGACTTTGCGGCTAAGCCATTCGATCGTGTACTTTTTCCCTGAGACTACCCAGCTGGGGTTTCTTGCTATTTTATGCTTTGTTGTTACTCCAATTAATTTAGCTGTAAATTTGACGCCACTCTGCACTACGTTTTGGAGTGCTTTCTCAATGATGTGATAGATTTGCCAGGCAGAGCGGCAGGGTCAGTGAGGATGCACTGTGGATTTACATTGGAGGAAGGCTTGTGTAATGGAAAGCTACATCTATCATGTGCATACACACACACACACACACACACACAGTAACACACACACGCACTCACATACACACACACACACACACACACACACACAAATTTGCTTTGGTGCCGTGTTAAAAAACTGGGGATAAGCTGAACAGACCCACCAGGTAGTCTGTGGTCCTGAGCATTAGAATGACCACAAGTTTGTTTATACATGCATGCATTAATACACACACACACACACACACACACACACACACACACACAGAGGTTATGTGCAGGAAAAGGCTTCTTATGTGGTGTGTGTGTGTGTGTGTGTGTGTGTGTGTGTGTGTGTGTGTGTGTTTCTCGGCATAGCACAGATGGAACATTAAGCCCAGAATTCCCTGCCAAGCTCAACAGGCGCTGTGCACAGTACCAGGCTAGGCTCTGAAAGATGGGCACATGCCTTTGAAAAAGAAAAAAACACACACACACACATGTGGTCAGAGTATTTTGTGCTGCGTCGGCGTTTTTTTTTTCCCTTCCCCGGGCGCAGGGAGCGACTCAAGATTGCCCCGAGCCGGCGTAATTACGGCCTGTCAACGAGAGCCCTTTCAAGCCCAAAAGCAGGGGTCACTTTCCCCCCCCACACATGTAGACACACGGCCCAAAAATAGTGGACAGATTTTTAAAAAAAAAATGTTTTAAAAAGAAAATGAGAGACAAATTGGCAGTTCCCTTGATGTCACAATTGTAAGAGGACAGCATTCACTTGTGACCTAGCATTGTCTGGAGGGGTCACAGGAAGTTGATTCGTGCTTGGTCACCTCAGACTCGCTGATGCAGCAACTCCGGACTGTCACAGCGTGGTTTGGGTCCTATATGTTTTTGTTTTTGTCTGCAAAGATGTGTATTTTAGCTACATGTTCTATTTTATGGGTTGTGATGGCAGTGCATCTAACTGTGTTGACTGGACATCTTGGTTACTCAAGAGCTGTTCAGGGTTAGTGAATGGGAAAGGAAATTGTTTTGCTTGTCAGTGCCAGGGTGAATAAACATTTTGACAGTTATTAGACGGATATTTTAACAGTTTGTATAACGCACACATTTTTTTCCTGTGTTGTTTCCCCTTGGCAGTGGCGATGGGACAATGAGAAAGAACATTGACGTGTGGAAGAAATGGACGACTAGCAATAGCCTGCATCTACACGGGTAGGGATACAGTGTGTCCATTTGCAGCAGGCCTAATATGGACCATGACTTTTTCAAATGTTTGGTGATTATATCATCACCGGAGTACTGTATGTTTAGTCTACAACAAGCTTTTAATACACCGGGTCTTTGGCTCCAGTTGTTTTGAGTAAACAGGAAAATGCATGAATTTTTCAAATGTAAATATACATACAACATTTACATCACGAAAAAATGTAAATGGGCGTCCTCTGTGAATTGCATGGTTTTTGGAGCATCATTAATGTGTGTGTGTGTGTATCTGTGTGTGTGTGTGTGTTTCCCCTCTGCTAGGCTGCAGCTGCGGATAGCTGTGCGTGGGCTGGAGCAGCTGGCTGTGGGAGGGAGGATGGTCTACTCCACCTGCTCCCTCAACCCTGTGGAGGACGAGGCCGTCATCGCCTCCCTGCTGGAGAGGAGTGAAGGTGCACCCCTAACACCACTGCCACCACCATCCGCCACATGCTGCCATTCTTAACTCCCTCTCCCACAGTCATTGCTCTTACACTGAGCATTCACACAGTCATGCCTTCAGAAGCAGGGACAGTATAGTGATTTGGGCTGACACTTCTGATTTTTTTTCATTGTTTACTAATATGTCTGTTATAGTACCCATGAATTTGTAAATTGGTTAGTCTATAAAATGTCAGAACAGGTAAAAAGAAAAGGTCAAACCATATATCCCAGAACCCAAGCTGACATTCTCTTCCTTTGTCCAAATCCCACATAGATTTGTCTGTTTTTAAACACATAAACACTAAGATATTACAGTATAAGAGGCTGGATTTGGAGTAGATTGTGTTTTTTTCTGAAAAAAAGTCATTAACCAAATTATGGTTGACAACTTAATATTTGACAGCTAATAACTAAGTTGCAATTTATTGTTGCCTGTCTAGCTGCAACTAGTTTTCTGATCAACAAAAGTAATATAACTACACAAGTTTCTATCATAAAATCTTATTTGTAATGGCTTTAGCTGGTTGTGACCTTGTTGGCAATGTACATTTAGAAATCGTTTTAATGGACATTTAAAATGGCTGCTTGCTGTACTGCTTGTCCCCTCCCCCAGGTGCTCTAGAACTGGCCGATGCTGCAGCAGATCTCCCTGGGCTGAAATGGATGCCTGGAATCACCTCGTGGAAGGTAAGACCAGTAGCCTGTGTCTGCTTCAGTGACTTTAACAAATGGCCATTTATTGTTACCAGCACCAAGTCAATGACATTTAGGGTTGTACTTTACGACTGTGTGTGTACATCACAAATATTGTGTAGCGCTTCATAGTTTTACTGTGTCACTGTGTCTGCCTGGGATGGAAGCATCTGCTAAATAGCCTGTGTGCTTCACAGCTCAACTTTTCATAAAAAGGGATATTGTGGCATCCTTTGCTTGTTCCCTCTATTGTTTTTCTGACTGGCTGGCATGTCCAAAGAGGCATCGGTTATAATGGGCCTGTTTGACTTGGCTGCCAGGGTGGGTGGCTGGCTTAAACTAACATCAAACCAGATCGGACGAGATTCGTCACCAGCTAAATGGGTGGAGTATAAATAACAGCCATCCAAACGAAAAACACGCTGGCTTAGGTTTCCTTGCTCCCACAAGGTTTTTAGCACTGTGTAACAAAGTGGTGTTTGGACGTGAAGTTGCCGAATGCTTTTCAGTTTGACTGCTGTGTACCAGGCTGTCTCCTCCAATCTCGATTGGCGTCATGTTAAGCCAGTCAGCCAGCCGAAGTTAGGCCAGACGAGGCTTTTGGTTGAGTAGTAGTATTGTGTTTACTAAATCAAGTTTGAGTCTGTGCGGTTGTGGTTTCTCTGCCCCCCTTGCCAGGTCATGACCAAAGAGGGCGAGTGGTTCA
>CM050201.1:22727500-22747500 GCA_027475355.1 Coilia nasus | reverse complement strand
CTCTTTCTCTCTCTCTCAGCAGTTTTTTAAAGAAAATGATGTAATTAACATTTTTTGTAAGATCCCGCCTTTAAAAGTTTTGAACTTTTTAACACGTATTAATGTTAAAAAACTAATTTAATCTATTTATTTATTTATTTATTTATTTGATTGTTGTATTTTAAAAATGTTATTTAATTTTACCTGCTTTGGCCATGAAATAGCCATAGTTGCTCAAAATGGCAATAAACTAAACAAACAAACAAACTCTCTCTCTCTCTTTCTCTCCCTCCCTCTCTCTCTCTGTGTTTCTTTCTCTCTCTCCCCTTGCCTTCCTCTCCTTTTCCTTTCCTCTCTTTTACTCACGCTTTCTCACAAAACACACATTCACACTGTCTGCCACTCCTTCTCTGTCTCTTTCACCCTCTCTCCCTCAACAACTTTCTTATGAAAATGCACACACACCAAAACAAACGCACCTTTCCCTCACCCTCTCTCTTCCAAAACATGCACACATGCAAACACACACACACACACTCTTTTTTTTGTCTGTCACCCTCTTTCTTACAAATAAGCACACCTACCCCCTCCATGTCTCTCTCTCTCTGTCTCTCTCTATTTCTCTCTCTCTGTGTCTCTATAGGATCTATAACTCACAGGTATCCCAACACCTAAAAACTAAAACTAATACTAGAACTGAATAAAAACTAAAACTACCCAATACTCAAAATAAAAAGTAAAACTGCACATGAACTTAACCTAAATACACATGAACTTAAACTAAAACTAACAAATGAACTGACAAGCGAAATAAAATAAAAATTACAAAAAAGGTATGATAACTCTGCCCCCCCCCCCCCCACACACACACACACACACACACATGCCTTCTCTCTTGAAAGAGTGTGTGCATCATGCTTCTCGTGCCTCGGTCCTCATGTGGCGGAGAGTAGAGGGGACAGTAAGGCTGGACGATGAGGACCAAAACTGATATTACCTTACATTACACTTAGCAGATGCTTTTATTCAAAGCGACTTACAAAAGGAGAACAGGATAAACTAACAGAGGTGTAGAGGAACACCGAGTAAATCGACTACACACATACACACAAGGAGATACATGTACCTTAGATAAGTATCCTGGAGCATGGACACTTTAGACGCACCCACCCCCTCTACACACACACTCATACGAGCATGAGGCACCTAGGTAAAGAGTTGGCTAGTAGAGATTAGTTTTGCTAGCAAGGGTAGCAGTCTCGGACGAGAAAGACAGACATATCATAATATCATGATACTTCTGGGCTAACTGGCGATATACGATATTTCTAAAACAGAATGAGCAAAGTGTTTCATGTTAAGTTAAGACTGCTCTAAAAGAGGTGTGCAAATGTAAAAGTACACAGTAACACAGGCAGGGGCACAGCTGAGCGATCTGAGAGCTCTGGCTGTCTGGACAGTGTGAACAAATCAGAACAAGTGGTTTTGCTAAAGTGCTAATGCAGCATCGAAAATATATCGGTATGGCGATATAGCATCAAATGCATATCTCTTTCAAAAATATATCAATATTACGATAATATCGACATATCGCCAGGCCCTAGGTGAGCCTAAGGCTGAGGCTGGGCCCAGACAGATGCACAGCTCTTTTAGAGCAGTCTTAACTTGACAGGAAACACTTTGCTCATTCTGTTTTTGAAATATCGATACATATCGTATATCGCCAGTCAGCCCAGAAATAGCCCAATAATATGGTCCATATCGCCCAGCCCTAGTAGAGGCTGAGGCTGAGGCTGAGGCTGGTTCTGGGCCCAGACAGATGCCCACACAGGCGTAGGGCTGGCAGGGGGCCATGTTTGATTTGGGGGGAATCAGAGAGAGAGAGACTGCAGCAAGTCCACTGGCACAACTTCCCTCTCTGCACCATATGCTCCTCTATATTTACTGTACCACTGTGTGTGTGTGTGTGTGTGCATTTTTCTGCTGAATACACACACACACACATAGTGTATACACCTTATACTTTATGCTTGAGTCCTGTTTTTTTGCTTGAACAGAGTTTCTGTGTCTGTCGGTCTGTGTCTGTGTCTGGGGTGCCTGTGTGTGTGTGTGTGTGTGTGTGTGTGTGTGTGTGTCTGTGTGTGTGTGCGCCCGTGTATGTGAGAGAATGCGCTATTTTATCCCGCTGAATAATTTCTATTTTAATTTAGGTCGAATTTGTGCTCAATCCCGAGAATGTTGTGTTGGCCCACAACTTCTATTAGTAATGAGCTTGTGTGTGTGTGTGTGTGTGTGTGTGTGCAGAGCGTTCTTTGACTTGTCTCCAGACTTCCCGAAGCTGAACGTGCTGACGCGGACGCACGAGGGCAAGAAGCGGCATCTGTACATGGTGTCCAAGGAGCTGCGCAACGTGCTGCTCAACAACAGCGAGAGAATGAAGGTGTGTGTGTGTGTGTGTGTGTGTGTATACATGTACATGGTGTCCAAGGAGCTGCGCAACGTGCTGCTCAACAACAGCGAGAGGATGAAGGTGTGTGTGTGTGTGTGCGTGTGTGTGTGTGTGTGTGCAACGTGCTGCTCAACAACAGCGAGAGAATGAAGGTGTGTGTGCGTGTGTGTGTGTGTGCGTGTGTGTGTGTGTGTGTGTGTGTGCAACGTGCTGCTCAACAACAGCGAGAGAATGAAGGTGTGTGTGTGTGTGTGTGTATACATGTACATGGTGTCCAAGGAGCTGCGCAACGTGCTGCTCAACAACAGCGAGAGGATGAAGGTGCGTACGTACGTGCGTGTGTGTGTGTGCGCGTGCGCAACAACAGCGAGAGGATGAAGGGGTGTGTGTGTGTGTGTGAGAGTGAGCCACTTTGTATGTGTGTGTGTGTGTGTGTGTGTGTGTGTGTGTGTGTGTGTGTGTGTACATATGTGCTGCTCAACAACAGTGAGGTGAGCAAGAAGACACTTTGTGTGTGTGTGAGCGAGCAGACAATGTCTGTTTGTATGTGTGAGTGTGTATGTATGTATGTATGTATGTATGTATGTATGTATGTATGTATGTATGTATGTGCTGCTCAACAACAGTGAGGTGAGCAAGAAGACACTTTGTGTGTGTGTGAGCGAGCAGGCAATGTCTGTGTGTGTATGTGAGTGTGAGCGAGAGGATGCTTAACTGTGTGTGTGTGAGAGAGAGACAGAGAGGGAGACAGCAAGAGGACACTTAAATGTGTGTGTGTGTGAGCAAGAGGACAAGTTGTGTGTGTGTGTGAGAAAAAGAGGAACAGCGAGAGGACACTTAAGTGTGTGTGTGAGTGAGAGGAATGTGTGTGTGCACGCGAACACATAGCAGGTGATATGTGCCCCAGTTATAAAGTCTCTTTTTAGGTGCGTTCTTGGCAGGTAGGGTACACACACACACACACACACACACACACAGAAATCTGTAGAGGATGGGGGAAGGAAGGATTGACATTGAGGGGCCGCATTTGATCAGACGCCCACACACGAAAACAGGACCACACACACACACACACACACACACACACACACACACACACTGCTCACTCGCAGTGATTTTGTAGAACTGCTTCAGAGGACACACACACACGTACAGCAACACAGAAGCATTAAGCACATTACCTTGGCCTGATTCTGTTGCCAGCTGGAAGGAGAAATTCACCAGAACACACACACACACACACACACACACACACACAGTGACACTGACACAGTGTTAATAAGGCGAGAGTCAGGCAGAGGTCTTGTGCCATATGTGGCCCCCATTCCACCTCTCCCACCTAACACAGAGAGAGGAGACCCTTTGGGATCACCCTCTTACCAGACACACACACACACACACACACACACACACACAGGTGAGAGATTTTGCAGCCTGGAGAGATGGAGGATGTTTTGGTACCACAGGATAGACTGTCCCACTGCTATATGGTAATACGCACACGATGGATGTTGTTTTGGTACCACAGGATAGAATGTACCATTGCTATATGGTGACACACTCACACATACACACACTCTCTCTCTCTCACACACACACAGGTGAAAGATTTTACAGCCTGGAGAGATAGATGTTGTTTTGGTATAGATAGAGTATAGATAGGCTGTACCACTGCTATATGATAACACACACACACACACATATTTTACATTTCCTCTTTGTGATCCTGCCTATTCCTCCTTCTTCTTCTTCTTCTTTTTTTACAAGCATGTGGAAATTATTTTATAAAGTGCCCTAAAACTGTCAGTGTGTAAGCAGACCGTGATTAGCATGAGTTATAGACAAGATTAATTGGTGCGTGTTGTTGAGGCGATACTAAATCACGCATCGCCGACACGATCGGCCCAGTGTGTCTGTCTCCCATTGTCTTCTTTCCCACAGTGTGGTTTTATTCCCGCGTCTCTGCTGTGTTCCCGCAGGTCATCAACACGGGGGTGAAGGTGTGGTCGCGGAACAATGACGGAGAGCAGTTTGGCTGCGCCTTTCGCTTGGCTCAGGAGGTAAAAAAAAGCACCATCCCTGCCCGAGTAGCCTCCCTTATCAACACACAGGAAGTGGAAAATCCCAGAATGCACTTGGTGGGGTGGGGTAGGTGGGTGGCCATAGGGATGGGCTCAGTTTTCCATGTCAGCATGACTTAATCAGGGATGTTATTGCCTCTGTGTTGAAATGTGCTGAATATCCTACACATTGCCCTCAAAATTTCCCAGACCAACTAAGCAATAATACAATGTTTTATTGATGTAGTACTTGTTTTAATACTCATTTTATGGTACATGCAAGTTAAAAACAGGCATAGACACCGCATAAGATCACAGCATGTGCACTATACATAAGCATTCAATATGTTGCATGCATTTTTAAGTGAGTTTCGAAGCAAGATTTGAATAGGCACAGGTTGGTACAGTCTCGAATGCAGGGCTGAAAGATCTCGGCCATGGTGCCTGAAGTCAAGCGTGGAACAGTAGGCTACATTTAACATTCGCTAGTAGGTAGTCATAATAACTTTGCAACATTTTGATAATTTCAGACATGGAATTATTTCTTACTTTATGCCCAGCTTCTTTCTCTCTCTCTCTGTGTCTCTCTCTTTCTCTCCCCGTCTCTATCTCTCTCTCTCTGTGTCTCTCTTTCTCTCCCCGTCTCTCTCTCTCTCTCCCTCTTTCTCTCTCTCTCTATTCCTTTCTCTTTCCTTCACTTTCGCTCTCTTTCTCTCCTCCTGTCTGCAGATCTCCTTCGTTCTCTCTGACTCTCTCTTCCTCTGTCTGTCCTCCCCTTTCTCTCCCTCTCTCCCCCTGCTCTCTCTCTCTCTCCCTCCCTCTCCCCCATCTGTCTGTCTGCTCCTTCTTTCTATTAATCTTTGTCTCTCTCTCTTTCTCTGTATTTTTCTCCACCTTTTCTCTGTATCTTCCCCTCTGTCTGTCTCTCCTAATATATCCCTGAGTGCTTTCCTAGAACAACGCGGCTGTTTTTAACCCACTTCCTGTGCTGTGCTGTGCTGTGCTGTGCTGTGCTGTGTGTGTGTGTGTGTGTGTGGTGCACTTGAGCGCTGATGAGATGAACGCAAGTGATGTTAAATGAGGAGGTTTAGGGTGGGGATATCCGCAAGCGTACACACACACACACAGATCTGTTTATTTAGTCCCAGCGCGTGGAGGGCTCACCGCATTTGTAAATGGGGATTTAGACTGTGTGTGTGTGTGTGTGTGTGTGTGTGTGTGTGTGTGTGTGTGTGTGTGTGGCCCTGCCACTCTCACAGGTCTCATTAAAGAGTAGTGATGTTCTTTTATACACTCTCTCTTATTTGCCCTAATTCACACACATACACACACACACACACACACACATACACATACACACACAGATACACATACACACACACACACGCACGCACCACACACAGATACACATACACATACACACACACGCTTTTTTTCTTTTTTCACCTTCCGCCTCTTTCTCTTTATTCGCCTTCTTAAAGGTCTAATACTCTGTGTGTGTGCGCGCTTCTCATATAGGTCATACTCCACTATTTCGTTGCATTAGTGTCTTTTCCGTCCCAAATCTGTATTGTTCATTTGCACCCCTTTGATTTTGTCCCGCTCTTTCTTTCTGTGAAATAGTTTGAGCACTGAAACTTATAGGTTCAGTTGTAAAGTGCATCTTCTTGCTTCTATATTGTTAAAATGTCTCTTTCTTCATCCGACTCTGTTTCTGTTTTTGTCTGTCTGTCTGTTTCTGTTTCTGTTTTTGTCTCTGTCTGTCTGTCTGTCTGTCTGTCCTCTCTCTCTCTCTCTCTCTCTCTCTCTCTCTCTCTCTCTCTCTCTCTCTCTCCTCTCTCTCTCTCACTTTCACTCTCACTCTGTCATTCCCCATCACTGTTTCTCTGTATCCTCTCATTCATTCTCGTTCACCTTTCTTTCTTCCTCCGTAGCCCCGGAAGGATAAGAGCCAGGCCTCAGCAGCAGATGCAGGCCAGATGAGGAGCAGGCGGAGGGGGACTCTCCCCCGAGTGAAAGCCCCTGCTGCGGAGACCCAGGCGCCCCCCCTGAGCCCACCTCCACAGAGCCTACGCCTACCGCTGCTGATGCTGCTGCCGATGCTGATGCTGATGCTGATGCTGCCGCCACTGCCACAGCCACAGACCCACAGCAGGACCCTGCAACCAACAAGGACGCAGTTTTTTGGTAAGGAGAAATGTGTGTGTGTGTGTGTGTGTGTGTGTGTGTGTGTGTGTGTGTGTGTGTGTGTGTGTGTGTGTGTGTGTGTGTGTGTGTGTGTGTGTTGTGCGTGTGTGCGTGCATGCATGTGTGTGTCCAAAAGATAAATGGGGAAAATGGGGACAGGTGGATGATGGGAGCCAGAATTGTTATTATAGACTTTCATTAATCATAAATGTAGTTCTTCCAGTTGGTCTTAAATTAATTAGGCATGTATACCAAGAAATTTACTGGTGATGAAAACTAGAAAAGCACTCAGCGAGGGGCAGATCTCTGCCAGGGCAGCTCAGATCACCACCAAAATCAATCACTTTTAAGTGAGACCATTTTTGACCTACCCTGAAAAATGTACATTAAAAATCCATCCATAACTTTTTGAGTTATGTTGCTAACTAACTAACAAACGCCGATCATGACATAACCTCAGCTGGCGGAGGTACAAACACACATGATGGCTTCCTCTGGGTATTAGCACTTAGCAGCAATCAAAATTGAAGGATATTTTGGTAGAAACAGTCAGTGTCTGTTTGCGGCTCCAAAAAGAGGTGGCATTGTTGTCTGTTTCCTGTGTTGTACCCATGCTTCCATCTGCTGGTGATCTTTTGAAGTGCAGCAATCTCAGCTCACATGAAACACTTTTTTTTTTTTTTCTAATTTAAGCCCTCCACCTTCAAAGAAGATGAGGCTGTTCGGCTTCAAAGAGGATCCCTTTTGTTTTCCTGACAGAGGATGACCCAGTCTTCCCCCCAATCCAGTAAGTGCACCACACTTCACGACAGAAACCTGCACATGTGTATTGTGGTGTGTGTGTGTGTGTGTATAGAGAGATGGGTAGATTGACTTGTTTGATCCCATGCTGGGAAACTGAAGTGTAGTATTAGCAGTGTGATATACAGGAGCAAATAGACACAATAACAACACAATCAAGAGGCATACTCAGCCATAGTCCAGCCATTATCACAGCTTTTACGGACAAGTTGTGCTGGGTACAAAAAAAACAAACGACAGGAATAAGACAAACAAATAACCAGACTTTAAAAGACACGACTGGCGCTGTGACTACAGGCTGCCACATGGGAAAGCCGCCATCTTGGTATGTGTGCATGTGCGCACTCTTACAGATTGTACATATGTGTATATGACGCCTCATTTCAAACGCCTGTCGAGGAACATGTGTCAGCTGTGTCCTGATGCCCCAATGAGTAGATGCTGCCTCTCATCATTGTTTTCATTGTTTTGTTTCTGTCTGTCCCTCTAAAGCTGGCACCCGTAATGCATATTCTGTCATTGGCACAGTGAAAGCTACGATGACTAATCTGTACATATGGCCTTGGCCTCACGTGCTAAAATCACAGCTCATTTATCATGGTCATATACGCGTTATTATCCCGTTGTAATCAGAGAGTAATTGATCATCGTTGAGATTGGTGTGTTTTCAAGCTGATAAGCTCTTATGACCTGGACCATCTAGACGTTTAGTATTCTTTCTTTCTCTCAGTCTCTCTCTTTTCCTCTCTCTCCCTCTTTCTCTCCTCTCTCTCAGCAGTTTTTTTAAAGAAAATGATGTAATTAACATTTTTTGTAAGATCCCGCCTTTTAAAAGTTTTGAACTTTTTAACACGTATTAATGTTAAAAAACTAATTTTATTTATTTATTTCTTTATTTATTTATTTATTTATTTATTTGATTGTTGTATTTTAAAAATGTTATTTAATTTTACCTGCTTTGGTGCCATGAAATAGCCATAGTTGCTCAAAATGGCAATAAACTAAACAAACAAACATACTCTCTCTCTCTCTTTCTCCTCCCTCCCTCTCTCTCTCTGTGTTTCTTTCTCTCTCTCCCCTTGCCTTCCTCTCCTTTTCCTTCCCTCTCTTTTACTCACGCTTTCTCTCACAAAACACACATTCACACTGTCTGCCACTCCTTCTCTGTCTCTTTCACCCTCTCTCCCTCAACAACTTTCTTATGAAAATGCACACACACCAAAACAAACGCACCTTTCCCTCACCCTCTCTCTTCCAAAACATGCACACATGCAAACACACACGCACACTCTTTTTCTGTCTGTCTGTCACCCTCTTTCTTACAAATAAGCACACCTACCCCCTCCATGTCTCTCTCTCTCTGTCTCTCTCTATTTCTCTCTCTCTCTGTCTCTATAGGATCTATAACTCACAGGTATCCCAACACCTAAAAACTAAAACTAATACTAGAACTGAATAAAAACTAAAACTACCCAATACTCAAAATAAAAAGTAAAACTGCACATGAACTTAACCTAAATACACATGAACTTAAACTAAAACTAACAAATGAACTGACAAGCGAAATAAAATAAAAATTACAAAAAAGGTATGATAACTCTGCCCCCCCCCCCCCCCCCCCCACACAACACACACACACATGCCTTCTCTCTTGAAAGAGTGTGTGCATCATGCCTCTCGTGCCTCGGTCCTCATGTGGCGGAGAGTAGAGGGGACAGTAAGGCTGGACGATGAGGACCAAAAACTGATATTACCTTACATTACACTTAGCAGATGCTTTTATTCAAAGCGACTTACAAAAGGAGAACAGGATAAACTAACAGAGGTGTAGAGGAACACCGAGTAAATCGACTACACACATACACACAAGGAGATACATGTACCTTAGATAAGTATCCTGGAGCATGGACACTTTAGACGCACCCACCCCCCTCTACACACACACTCATACGAGCATGAGGCACCTAGGTAAAGAGAGTTGGCTAGTAGAGATTAGTTTTGCTAGCAAGGGTAGCAGTCTCGGACGAGAAAGACAGACATATCATAATATCATGATACTTCTGGGCTAACTGGCGATATATGATATTTCTAAAACAGAATGAGCAAAGTGTTTCATGTTAAGTTAAGACTGCTCTAAAAGAGGTGTGCAAATGTAAAAGTACACAGTAACACAGGCAGTGGCACAGCTGAGCGATCTGAGAGCTCTGGCTGTCTGAACAGTGTGAACAATCAGAACAAGTGGTTTTGCTAAAGTGCTAATGCAGCACTCGAAAATATATCGGTATGGCGATATAGCATCAAATGCATATCTCTTTCAAAACTATATCAATATTACGATAATATCGACATATCGCCAGGCCCTAGGTGAGCCTAAGGCTGAGGCTGGGCCCAGACAGATGCACAGCTCTTTTAGAGCAGTCTTAACTTGACAGGAAACACTTTGCTCATTCTGTTTTTGAAATATCGATACATATCGTATATCGCCAGTCAGCCCAGAAATAGCCCAATAATATGGTCCATATCGCCCAGCCCTAGTAGAGGCTGAGGCTGAGGCTGGTTCTGGGCCCAGACAGATGCCCACACAGGCGTAGGGCTGGCAGGGGGCCATGTTTGATTTGGGGGGAATCGGAGAGAGAGAGACTGCAGCAAGTCCACTGGCACAACTTCCCTCTCTGCACCATATGCTCCTCTATATTTACTGTACCACTGTGTGTGTGTGTGTCTGTGTGTGTGTGTGCGCGTTTCTGCTGAATAAACACACACACACACACACAGTGTATACATCTCGTACTTTATGCTTGAGTCCTGGTTTTTTGCTTGAACAGAGTTTCTGTGTCTGTCGGTCTGTGTCTGTGTCTGGGGTGCCTGTGTGTCTGTGTGTGTGTGTGTGTGTGTGTGTGCGCCCGTGTATGTGAGAGAATGCGCTATTTTATCCCGCTGAATAATTTCTATTTTAATTTAGGTCGAATTTGTGCTCAATCCCGAGAATGTTGTGTTGGCCCACAACTTCTATCAGTAATGAGCTTGTGTGTGTGTGTGTGTGTGTGTGTGTGTGTGCAGAGCGTTCTTTGACTTGTCTCCAGACTTCCCGAAGCTGAACGTGCTGACGCGGACGCACGAGGGCAAGAAGCGGCATCTGTACATGGTGTCCAAGGAGCTGCGCAACGTGCTGCTCAACAACAGCGAGAGGATGAAGGTGTGTGTGTGTGTGTGCGTGTGTGTGTGTGTGTGTGTGTGCAACGTGCTGCTCAACAACAGCGAGAGAATGAAGGTGTGTGTGTGTGTGTGCGTGTGTGTGTGTGTGCGTGTGTGTGTGTGTGTGTGTGTGTGCAACGTGCTGCTCAACAACAGCGAGAGAATGAAGGTGTGTGTGTGTGTGTGTGTGTGTGTGTGTGTGTATACATGTACATGGTGTCCAAGGAGCTGCGCAACGTGCTGCTCAACAACAGCGAGAGGATGAAGGTGTGTGTGCGTGTGTGTGTGTGTGTGTGTGTGTGCAACGTGCTGCTCAACAACAGCGAGAGAATGAAGGTGTGCGTGTGTGCGTGTGTGTGTGTGTGTGCAACGTGCTGCTCAACAACAGCGAGAGAATGAAGGTGTGTGTGTGTGTGTGTGTGTGTGTGTGTATACATGTACATGGTGTCCAAGGAGCTGCGCAACGTGCTGCTCAACAACAGCGAGAGGATGAAGGTGCGTGCGTACGTGCGTGTGGTGTGTGCGCGTGCGCAACAACAGCGAGAGGATGAAGGGGTGTGTGTGTGAGAGTGAGCCACTTTGTGTGTGTGTGTGTGTGTGTGTGTGTGTGTGTGTGTGTGTGTGTGTGTGTATGTGCTGCTCAACAACAGTGAGGTGAGCAAGAAGACACTTTGTGTGTGTGTGAGCGAGCAGACAATGTCTGTTTGTATGTGTGAGTGTGAGTGTATGTATGTATGTATGTATGTATGTATGTATGTATGTGCTGCTCAACAACAGTGAGGTGAGCAAGAAGACACTTTGTGTGTGTGTGAGCGAGCAGGCAATGTCTGTGTGTGTATGTGAGTGTGAGCGAGAGGATGCTTAACTGTGTATGTGTGAGAGAGAGACAGAGAGGGAGACAGCAAGAGGACACTTAAATGTGTGTGTGTGTGAGCAAGAGGACAAGTTGTGTGTGTGTGTGAGAAAAAGAGGAACAGCGAGAGGACACTTAAGTGTGTGTGTGTGTGTGTGTGTGAGTGAGAGGACTGTGTGTGTGCACGCGAACACATAGCAGGTGATATGTGCCCCAGTTATAAAGTCTCTTTTTAGGTGCGTTCTTGGCAGGTAGGGTACACACACACACACACACACACACACACACACAGAAATCTGTAGAGGATGGGGGAAGGAAGGATTGACATTGAGGGGCCGCATTTGATCAGACGCCCACACACGAAAACAGGACCACACACACACACACACACACACACACACACACACACACACACTGCTCACTCGCAGTGATTTTGTAGAACTGCTTCAGAGGACACACACACACGTACAGCAACACAGAAGCATTAAGCACATTACCTTGGCCTGATTCTGTTGCCAGCTGGAAGGAGAAATTCACCAGAACACACACACACGCACACACACACACACACACACACAGTGACACTGACACAGTGTTAATAAGGCGAGAGTCAGGCAGAGGTCTTGTGCCATATGTGGCCCCCATTCCACCTCTCCCACCTAACACAGAGAGAGGAGACCCTTTGGGATCACCCTCTTACCAGACGCACACACACACACACACACACACACACACACACACACACACACAGGTGAGAGATTTTGCAGCCTGGAGAGATGGAGGATGTTTTGGTACCACAGGATAGACTGTCCCACTGCTATATGGTAATACGCACACGATGGATGTTGTTTTGGTACCACAGGATAGAATGTACCATTGCTATATGGTGACACACTCACACATACACACACTCTCTCTCTCTCACACACACACAGGTGAAAGATTTTACAGCCTGGAGAGATGAATGTTGTTTTGGTATAGATAGAATATAGATAGGCTGTACCACTGCTATATGATAACACACACACACACACACACACACATATTTTACATTTCCTCTTTGTGATCCTGCCTATTCTTCCTTCTTCTTCTTCTTCTTCTTCTTTTTTTTTACAAGCATGTGGAAATTATTTTATAAAGTGCCCTAAAACTGTCAGTGTGTAAGCAGACCGTGATTAGCATGAGTTATAGACAAGATTAATTGGTGCGTGTTGTTGAGGCGATACTAAATCACGCATCGCCGACACGATCGGCCCGGTATGTCTGTCTCCCATTGTCTTCTTTCCCACAGTGTGGTTTCATTCCCGCGTCTCTGCTGTGTTCCCGCAGGTCATCAACACGGGGGTGAAGGTGTGGTCACGGAACAATGACGGAGAGCAGTTTGGCTGCGCCTTTCGCTTGGCTCAGGAGGTAAAAAAAGCACCATCCCTGCCCGAGTAGCCTCCCTTATCAACACACAGGAAGTGGAAAATCCCAGAATGCACTTGGTGGGGTGGGGTAGGTGGGTGGCCATAGGGATGGGCTCAGTTTTCCATGTCAGCATGACTTAATCAGGGGTGTTATTGCCTCTGTGTTGAAATGTGCTGAATATCCTACACATTGCCCTCAAAATTTCCCAGACCAACTAAGCAATAATACAATGTTTTATTGATGTAGTACTTGTTTTAATACTCATTTTATGGTACATGCAAGTTAAAAACAGACATAGACACCGCATAAGATCACAGCATGTGCACTATACATAAGCATTCAATATGTTGCATGCATTTTTAAGTGAGTTTCGAAGCAAGATTTGAATAGGCACAGGTTGGTACAGTCTCGAATGCAGGGCTGAAAGATCTCGGTCATGGTGCCTGAAGTCAAGCGTGGAACAGTAGGCTACATTTAACATTCGCTAGTAGGTAGTCATAATAACTTTGCAACATTTTGATAATTTCAGACATGGAATTATTTCTTACTTTATGCCCAGCGAATGTAGTTGTGGAGCTGTAGAGTAAAGAGTAGCTGTGTCACCCGAGGGTCATTGTTTGGTCCTGAGGGATATGGATGGGGACTAGGCTTGTGCTGTATCCAATTTTTCATGTACGATATTTGACTGACATGATACCCCAGTAGGTCGGTATTTCACACATGTAGGATACACTTTCTGCCAGTAGGTATGGGCAGTTTTAATCACAGTAAATCACACAACTAGCATGGTGTGTGTGGGTGTGTGTGAATGAGAATGAGAGGGAGAGAGTTGAGTGGAGTTTAATGAACGGAACTATAGTTATATTTTAAAATCACACTGGGGGGCAGAAGTCATGGAATCAATTTGTGGCAACGAGTGTTGATTGTCCCCCAGCCCGCCACACGTTGGTCTATGTATGGGAAACACTGCGTTAGTATATAGTATTGCTGCTCAATTAATCGAATTCTAATCGTGATAACGATTTCAGGGCCAAACGATCTCACAACACATAAAATCGAGGGAAACAATGTTTTTGTCCTAATTATTTTCTGTTTGTACTGTACTGTTTGTACTGTACATTAGATGTATACATTAGACATTTCTACTGTTTGTACATTAGACATCAAAGGAGATGTTTACGAAGAAAGGTATTAGGGAAAATCCGAAGGTACAAGAATGTTTTTTCGAAATGTTTTTGAATACATTTTCAATAAATGAAGCATGATACTGAGGAAAACAAAATAATCGTTTGAATAATCGTGATTTAAGTTTTGGCCCAAATAATCGTGATCCTATTTTTTTTCTATAATCAAGCAGCCTTAGTATATAGTATGATGGTGTGGGAGAGTTGTGAGATGGAGGTTTTTTGGAGGATAGAGGTGTTTGTGATCATGGAGGGTTTTGTTGGTGTATAGTAAAATTTCGAGACGGTGGTTAGTATAGTATGATGGGATCGCTGTGTGTGTGTGTGTGTGTGTGTGTTTGTGTGTGTGTAGGTATTGAGATTGAGGTGTTTTGGAAGATAGAGGTGATCGAGGTGGAGGGTTTTGTTGGGGTACAGTATAGTACAGTTTTGAGGCGATGGCTAGTATACTATGATTGTGTGTCATTGTGCGGATCATTGTGTGTGAAGGTTGTGAGATGGAGGTTTTTGGAGGATAGTGGTGATTGTGATCATAGTAGCGTGAGTGAGTGAGTGGGTACTGCGGCGGAGTTGTGGGATGTGTGGGAGTTTATCGACAGCTTATGATGATGAGGCTCCTGTCAGCATTCAGCAACATGTGATGAATGTGTGTGCGTGGATTAACGTTTTTAACAGAAACAGGAGAGTGAATAAGGGTATTCAGTAAAGCTATTTTTTTTTATTTTTTATAATGATTAAGTTCTTTTGGTGAATAGATTGACGTGGTGTTCAAGGATGATGATTCATTCCTCTAACCGCTCTTCGATCAGAGCTGTATCTCCCTGGCCTGTGACTAACTGTCCTTGATCAGTGATTTTAAAAGGGTTGTAGTCCGTCACACATTCAGTTCAGGAGGCTTTTGAGATTAGAAGCAGGCCTAGATGGCCTTGTGGGAGCCAGCGTCGTGTAGCCATGAGTTTTTTAAAGGATGGGTCTGAGGCGTGCTGCGCTGCGCTGCTCTGCGCTGCGCTGCTCTGCGTTTAGGAGTGGGAGTACCAATCCTGCTCCAGCACCCTCACATGACTCAGACCCAGACCCAGAGGAGGGTGGCGGGGGTGGGCAGACTACGCCACTAGTCATGCCAGGATGGGAAAGAAGAGAGAAAAACAACACACAAAGGCACTAGTAGTGAGTCACACTCTTATGGTCCTCATCCCAGTTCTCCAGTGCTAGTGGTTTAGCAGGCTTGTGCTTGGGTGGAGCAATGCCTAGCAATGATTCAGGTATATGAGACACATACGCCACACTTCCCTAAGCAAGCACCAAGCAGAGGCCCTGCAGGGAGATTTCCCTATTTTCCTCTTAAAAACATATAAATATGTCCCATGTGTAAGATCCTATAGTGTATTGTGTGTGAGCGATATATTGTAGTAGGACTTCATATAGTAGAGATACTTTATTTATCCCGAAGGAAATATGTTGCATTGACTATTTATGTGTCTTCGTAATGTTTTTTTTGAGCTGCTGGGTCACTTATTGCACCACAAGAGGACGATGAATGAGGAATATATATTAATATATTTTTCATATCTGAGTAGTATATGCCAGTACCAGGTGTCATTCTTTATGGAGGGTCATTTCTTTTAGTGTGTTTACATTGTGTTCCTTTCATGCTCGCCTCTTCTGGTTTTATTTTTCTGCTCCAAATTTTTGTAACGGGCAGCTCATGGAACCCTGCACATAAGGACCACTAGACTCTGGAGAGTCCTGCAGCTTTTTTTTTTTTTTTTTGACTCCGAGCCTGATTAAAAAACGCTTGCCAAAATAAACACATGTAAATGAAATTGAAATGTGAGTCTTGGGGCGAGGAGCTAAAAATCCCACCCACCACAACCCACCCCACCCCACCTACCCCCACCCCAATTGCCGCAGTCTGCCAGGCCGTTTTTGCTACTCGGCGAAAGGCAAAACGAATGCAAATCCAGCTTGAGATCACCTTACGCGGGCTGTCTCCGTCTTGGCTTGGGCTAGTCTGCTCTGGAGGCGTTGACGAAAGGAGTTTAAGGAAATAAGTTGAACCGCATGGCGTTTTACATAGCGCCAAGGTCGTGCTGTGCCACACCGAAGCGGTGTGGAAAGATGCCGAGGATTAAAGGATAGCATTGCATCCCCCAGAATGAGTGTCTGAGAGTTAAAGGTTTGAGTTGAAGAAAATACGTGTGTGTGCGCGTGTGTGTGTGTGCGCGCGTGTGTGTGTGTGTGTGCGTGCGCGTGTGTGTGTGCGCCCGTGTGTGTGTGCGTGTATGCGTGCGTGTTGTACACCCACATATGCTCAGTATATGTATGTACACACACATACATATATGCATCACCCTAAGAAGGGACTGTAAGGACAATGTTATGAAGTAAGGAAATATGTGGGTAGTATGTAGATTGACTTAAAAGCAAACACACAAACAGAATTGGGAATGGAGGGAATAAACAGAAGCGGAGGTTTTGTATTTCTAATTCATTTCTCTCTGTCATGTCTCCTCCTCTCCCTCCTCCTCCCTCTCTGTCTCTCACTCTGCTTCTCCTGCTCTCCCTTTTTCTACTTCTCTTCCTCCTCTTTCTTGCTCTCCTCCCCCTCCCCAGGGTATCTACACGCTGTTCCCCTACATCCGTGCGCGGCGGATCACCATCTCCGTGGAGGACGTGAAGGTGCTCCTGACGGAGGAGAACCCCTTCCTGAGCAAGCTGAGCAACCACGCCCACGAGCAGGCCAAGAAGCTGGGTCAGTCAGTGGTCCCTCATCAACACCCCAGCCTGCCCAACCTATTAATCTACCTATTTATCTGTAGACACACACACACACACACACACACACCGTCAACACCCTAGCCTGCCCACTCACTGGAGGGGACAGACAGACACACACTCACCTACACACACGCACACACCCAGTCAACACCCTGGCCTGCCCACTCACTGGAGGGGTCGCGCGCACACACACACACACACACACACACACACACACACACACACACACACACACACACACACACACACACACACACACACACACACACACACACACACACACACACACACACACACACACACACACACACACACACACACCGTCAACACCCCAGTTTGCCCTCTCACTGGAGGGATCACACACACACACACCCCATCAACACCTCAAAATATATTCCAGAATGTTATGAAACCCAGCTTCAGACAACACATAAAACACTAAAAACAAAAACCTGCATTGATTCACAGCTGTATTCTTGGGTGTGTTTTTGATGCAGCCTTTTGTAATGAACTGTAATGCAGTCCTTTGTAATGGCGCACCTTTTAAACTTGTCTGCTTGTCTTTTATCTTCTTCTAGAAATGGGAAGCATTGTCCTGAGATACCAGCCAGACCCAAAGTAAGTAACTGTCAGTGTTTTTCTGATTAGTGCTGCCTGTTATAACCTGAAGTAGCAGGTGCTCAGATATGCTGAGATTTAGTTTTGATGTATTGAGGGTCTTGTCAAGGTTGCTTATTTATATTTGAGTGTCTTTGTGTTCCCGTGTTCTTTTCTGTCATCGACTCCTGCTGGAATTGTTTTCAATGTTCCAAGAATGTTATTTGTGTGTGTGTGTGTGTCCGTGTTTCTGTTTTCGTCCTCTTCTGTGTCCTTGTTTATCTACACAGCACATTTATAGCCGTGTAAACACATTTTTATGCGTATATATGTATTATTTACTCTCACACACACACACAAAAACTAGCACAGTGAAAACAAACACGACCGCTATCCTGCTTCTTCATTTTCTGGGTAATTAGTGGCTGACCCGAGTGGAGTTCCCGCTTTTGTGGAGAAATGACACGACATTGTTTGACTCACATGACTTGTGCCAAAGCCCTCGAGTAAACACCTCGCAGTGGCTCTGGGGGCGGGGCTTAATAGCACTGCCGCCACTCCTGCCACGCGCAGGTCATTGGCTGACACAAAGGGAGACATGCAGTGTGGGCTTCATAATGCGTATTATGGTGTTCATATGAGGAG
Organism: Coilia nasus; assembly: GCA_027475355.1. Taxonomy (NCBI): domain Eukaryota; kingdom Metazoa; phylum Chordata; class Actinopteri; order Clupeiformes; family Engraulidae; genus Coilia; species Coilia nasus. Next base: position 22,729,362 of record CM050201.1, on the reverse strand, counting down.
TCCACTGAAGAAAAACAGACATGATTACAAAATGCTTAAACAGAGAAAATGTAATGTAAAAGTTAGATTTTTTTATTTGATTTTGCCATGCTATTTTAATGCTTATATATGAATATGAATGCTATTTTAAAATGCTTTTAGCTTGGGACTATGCTCATTTACTTAAACTATCAATAGGGATAATAGTAACTTGAAAAATGTGATTTTGTGACTGATAACTCAATATGTGATAACTCAGCCTGTGCTCAAATGGAAGTGAGGGTCCATGGCACAGTCTGTTTTTCACACATGCGTAGTCACTTCCTGTTTGGCCTGCGCGGGCACAAAATTTGGCAGCAGCACCGGTCAGCTTGTACAGTCTGCGAAGAGGACAAAAATTAGCATTTTGTGTTCTGAGACCGTGTCCGCAGAAAGTTCCCTTTTCGCTTCGCATATAGGGTTTGTTGGCACAACGTCCGGTGACCCAACTAAAGGGTTTGTGTGTGTGTGTGTGTGTGTGTGTGTGTGCGTGTGTGCCCCAATGACTTCAGAAACGGACAGACACACACTGCCCTTTTTTTGGCCTGAATTAGCATTGGAAGCACAAGTGCATTGAAATGTAAAGTCCCCATGTACAGCTTCATTAGCATTAGCGACTGCACCAAATGAATTACAGCCTCCCAAGGCCAGTTTGACCTCGATGTCTGCGCAGGTTATTTTAGTTTAGGATTTTTATTCCTTTTTTTTCCTCCCTAGGATGCAGTCTTGTTAGAATGCAGTCTTTGGAGTGTCTTAGGCTGGATTGCTTATTAAGAAGCAGAGCTCAGGCATTGTGTAAGATGATGTGACTTTTCAACCAATGTGTGTGATTCTTCGAGAACTGATGATTAGGAAGTTTGTGTGTGTGTGTGTGTGTGTGTGTGTGAAGTCTCGCCTTCCCGCTCCAGAGACTCTCACATACACACGTGGGTGCCGATTCTTACACTTCCAAGAATACACACACGCACAGATGTACATGTGTGTAGTGTACAAACACACACAGGCTGGTGAACACATGGCTTCTTCACACTTTGGACTTGTACTTATATACTGTAAAGACTTACACACACACACACACACACACACACAGGCTTTTTTCCACACGCACACATCCACACACACACACACCCGTAACCATGCCCACAGATATGTGGGCATATGTAGGTGTGTACACACATACACAGAGAGCTGCAATCACACTTCTGTACCACTGCCTACATACCAACCAGTGTACGTGTCTGCACAGACACATACACACACACAAACACACACAGATATAAGGTCAGGCTATATATAAAGCGTGCGAATGTCACTTAGTGGATTGTGGAGGTGTGCTTAGTCATTGTGTGTCTCTGGGGTCAGACCCTCACACCCTTTTTATTTGGGGAGCCTGCTAGTTGGAAGGAGCTGCTCTGACCATTGCCACTGTGGATCATCTCTCTCTCTCTCACCTCATCTCTCTCTCTCTCTCTCTCTCTCTCTCTCTCTCTCTCTCCCTCATCCATTCCCTTTTTCCCTCTCTGAGACTTTCTCTCTCTCTCTCCCTCTCTCTCTCTCTCTCTCTTTCTGTCGTGCTCTGTATTTCTCTGTCTTCCGCTTCCTGTCTTTCTCTCACCTCATCTCTGTGCTATCCCTATCTCTCACTTTCTCTCCTCTCTCTCTCTCTCTCTCCCTCTCTCTTTCTCTCTCCTTCGCCCCCTCTCTGTCTTCTGCTTCCTGTCTTTCTCTCACCTCATCTGTGTCCTCTCCCTATCTCTCTCTCTCTCTCTCTCCCTCTCCCTCTCTCCCTCTCCCTCTCTCTCTCTCTCTCTCTCTCTCTCTCTCTCTCTCTCTCTCTCTCTCTC
>CM050201.1:22705000-22717500 GCA_027475355.1 Coilia nasus | reverse complement strand
AATGGAGTTATTCTGTAAAATCGAAAGCCGTTGACTGTACCCACTTCTAAGCATAGACCAACATTTCAGAGCACCTATTTCAAGTCTCATCCCTCTCACATGTCTTCCCCATCCTGTTTTTCATATCACGTCGGGACCAATGAGTCTGTTCGTACTAATCCGGCGGCAGGGTCATCCCAATCAGAAGCACGTGTGAAGTGAAAGCCTAGAGTGGATCTCTGGTCTTCGTAATGGCATAAAAACAAATGCATGAGTAGTACACATCGCTAGGCTGAGCATGTCATTGGTTGGATGGGAGGGAGGACGACTGTATAATCCAGCGTTGTCAGAGTCATATAATCCCAGATTATTCCACCCCTGAGTAATCTGGTTAGATTGAGGGCTTGAATCATGTTGCGTGACTGTGGTGATTTGTATCATATTACAGCATTACTGTAATGTCTGGGACGTATACCTTTTTTGGAATAGTCACCTCCCACTGTTTGTTCTGCATGTGGTAACACGTGCCACCGGCTGTGCTTGTGTGTTCATAGCGCCGTAGCAAAGCTGAACATCACCACTCCAGTCACCTAGTGCTGTAAAAGCATGTATGCGTATGTGCCTCGGCAGTGGAATTAGCATTCTACCCCAGCAAGAGCCTGACTTTGAATTAAACATGTCCCACCAGAGCTGCTGGAAATAGAACCCTGAGAATCGGGTTGGACTGGATTGGCTGTTGTTTGCTTGTGTGTCCGTACATATGTGGCCAGTGTAGTGGACTGTTATGTGTGTACGGAACACTCAGCCTTTCAGCAGCACTCTATCTATAGGTCTTCTGTTTCAGGCTTACTGCACTCACCATGGATAGAGTGAAGTTAGCTAGCCTCACTTCATTCATTCTGTCTCAGTTTATATGTGCCCCTTCCACACACACACACACACACACACACACACACACACACACACACACACACACACACACACACACACACACACACACACACACACACACACACACACACATGTTTGCATTGCTGCCCTTATGGGGACCTCCCATTGACTCCCATTATAATAGAACTAAAGAATGCCCAGACCAAACCCATCCCTAACCCTAACCTGTCAGTAAAGCAATGTTTTTGCATTTTTAGTTTTTTTTGTCATTAGCAACAAAATAACCAACAAAAACACTGTTAGACTGGCGGAGACCTCAATTTTGTCCCCAAACACCACCTCTTGTCTGAGTTTCCTATCTTACAGGGGACATTTTGTCCCCACATGTATAGCAATGCAAAACACACACACACACACACAAACACCACCACCATCACTTTTACTCCCACCATCTGACAAAGGGGTAAACCATACATCTCAACATTCATGCTGAGCTAGCAACCACACAGCAATCACCTTGACAAGAAATACAGTACAGTACAGTACAGTACAGTACAGCAACAGTAGACTGACTATATGTGTATATGTGCTACAGTCCTCCTGCACCGAACAAAGAGACAGCGACCTAGCGACACAGGCAGAGAGGCAGAGCAAGACACAGACAGTGAGAAAAGAAGGAGGGAGGAGGAGAGGAGAGAAGGAGAGGTGAAGAGAGAAGAGAGAGTGGGAGAACGAGACAGTGAGGGCAAACGCGAGATGGAGAGCGAGAGAGAGCATGTTCATGCTTTGCCATCAGAGCTTTCAAAAAGGGCTCTAAAAATACATTTTTTTCTCTCCCTCGTGTGCTGTACCATAAAATATTTATAGTCGCCCACAATCTGCCGCTCTGGTGTTGATGCAACTGCCGTGCAGTATTCATGAGCCTCTGAGCTGATTGGCTGGGAGAGGGCTGCCAAAATGGAGCAACCTGCCACCCCCCATATCCACCCCTACCCCTACCCCCACCTCCACCTCCACCCGTACCCTCGCCCCCCACCCCAGAAGGGAGCTGTGAACAGGGGGGCTTATGTAATCCTCCCCACACAACCAAGAGCCAGTGGCTTTGGACTCATAGCCCTGAGCACAGTGCAGTACTGTGTCCCTGATGCTCTTAACCTCTTCTGCTTTCTCTCTTTCTCTCTCTCTCTCTCTCTCTGCCTCTCTCTCTCTCTCTCTCTCTCTCTCTCTCTCTCTCTATGTTTTGCTGGTTGTATGGCTGTTTAATTGATGTATGATTGGTAGATGGTCCTCAAATAAGGCGGTTTTAAATCTCTCTCTGTCTCTGTCTCTCTCTCTCTCTCTCTGTCTTTATCTGTCTTTCTCTCTTCCATCTATCTCAGATTCTCTCTCCATTTGTTTGCCATTCACTGCCTTTCTCTCTTCCTTAGTTTTGTTATGCTTCTCCATCCCTCTCACACACACACACACACACACACACACACACACACACACACACACACACACACACTCTCCCTCCACCTGTCTGTTCGTCTCTGCAGTCAGGGTGTCTGCAGCATGTTGGTATATCTAATGTGAAATTCAAACCTCATGCTGCATCTCTGAGAACTAGCGCTACCTCATAGTTCCTTTACCCTTTAGCCACGCCTTTAGCTTCCCATCTTCTGGTGCGCTGGACAAGACACGCTCCACTGATGCCCCCTGCGTTCCTCAAAGGATGTTTCTATTCTCAGACCTTGGACTGTGTGTTCAAGGTCTGGTCTGGTAGTGCAGTGTCAGATTGGTAATTATCAGCCAGTCACGTGTGCACTACAATGTACGGACACTGTGTCGTTACCAAATGTAGGAGGCTTTTGCTAGGATTCACACCATGCCAGTGAAGCAGGATGCAATGTTCTGATGTCTGTTTCTCTGTCACACACATGCCTTATTGGTAATAAACACTTCATTTGCATGAAGTCTAACTGCCTCTGTGCTTTGGTGGAGGTTGTTCCACCACTGTTCCACCCCCCTCCACTTCCCATCAGTGAGCGTGCCAGAATCCTTTCCCCCTTTTCAGATCAAAGCCTCTTTCTTGTCATCTCCTATCACCAGGATTGCCCCATCTTTATTCTTCTCCAGGAGGATTTTCATAACGAGGAGGGGTGCAGGCGTAAATCCTGAGATCTGTTTATACTGGCATTTCGACAAGATTAGGGATATCGCAGGCATTGTTTTTTGGGCTTAATCCAAATGGCTCTCATCCCCGGTAACAGCCTCTCCATTACACATAGTGCTCTCAATGTGTCAGTTGCATTTTATTTTTTCCTTGCATTTATAAAAGTGACACGGTCATTTATTGGTGTGATTTAGTTTGTGTGTGTACATCTGTTTTATTCTCTGTTTTTATCTGTGTGTGGAAAATCATCCTCTTTTGTTTTGTTTTTTTAAATCTATTAAAATATTTTCAGTTATGTACTGTTCAGAAATATTATGCAGGTCATATCTTTTTTTTCCATACAAAAACACTCCACACAGGTTGTGAAATACCACACAGGGTTACATTCAGATAAATAAACTGGCCATTTCAACAAGCACTACACAAGCTCTGGCATTTGATTGTTTTTCAAGTAAGTACATTGGGCAAAACCTATCACAGTAATGGCCCATGTAGGCTACTGTACACAGGGGGGGCATTAAATATTAAACGCTTCTATTTTCCTCTCAGACATTCACATTTAGATGTATGCGAGATCATGCAGTTCGGAGGAAAAAGGATGTTAATTATTTAACATTACATCACATGGAAAGCGCCCACAGCACTGGCCACCTAGTTTGACCATTTGATCTTTGGGCAGATGTTACAATGTAGCAAAGGCCAGTGCAGGTCAGTAACTATAAATATGTACGGGCAGCTGTGGTCTAGTGGTTAGGGAGTTGGTCTTGCACTCGGAAGGTTGCTGGTTCGAATCCCACCCTACCCATGGTTGAGATGTCCTTGAGCAAGGCATCTAACCCCCACACTGCTCCAGGGACTGTAACTGAAACCCTGTAAATATCTGTAAGTCGCTCTGGATAAGAGCGTCAGCTAAGTGTAATGTAATGTATTGTAATGTATTCAGCCACTTCAAAGGTTTGGTGGGTTACACAACATGTCCTTCACATTGCAACCCTCCACACATAGCTTGCTTGGGTAATCTTTCTATCAGCATCAGGCCCCATAGGCCACTGACAGACACACACACAGAGACACAGACACACAGACACACACACAGACACAGACACACACACACAGACACACAGACACACAGACACAGACACACACACACACACACACACACACACACACACACACACACACACACACACACACACACACACTGCAGCATGTATATCTGATGTGTGATTCAAACCTCCTGCTATATCTGGCAGAACTAGTGTTACACCACAGTTCCTTTACACTTTAGCCACATTTCTAGTGTGCTGGACAAGACACGCTGCACTGATGCCCATGAGTTCCTCAAAGGATGTTTGTTCAAGGTCTGGTGGTGCAGTGTCAGATTGGTAATTATCCTTCAGTCCTGTGTGCATTACAATGTATTGACACTGTCATTACCAAATTTAGGAGGCTTTTGCTAGGATTCCATGGACACCTTGCCAGTCAAGCAGGAAGCACAACATGTCCTCCACATTGCTGTACTCCACACATATCTTGCTTGGGTAATCTTGCTATCAGCATCAAGCCCCATAGGCCACAGACAGGCCCTTTCTCTCAGCTCTCCACACACACACACACACACACACACACACACACACACCTTGCCAGTCAAGCAGGAAGCACAACATGTCCTCCACATTGCTGTACTCCACACACATCTTGCTTGGGTAATCTTGCTATCAGCATCAAGCCCCATAGGCCACAGACAGGCCCTTTCTCTCGACTCTCCATATCCCCTCTGATGCCTGTTAAGGCCGCCGGACCATCTCAAAGAAAAGCAATCAGGACCGGCACGGACATCTGAAAGACACCTTATCGTTGTTTCGGTTTTGTTTGGGCTTATCGCCAGCCTCTCCCCTGATGCTGTTGTTGTTTGTTTGTCCGTCTCTGTGTTGTCTCATTCTGTATGTACTGACTGCGGAGTGCCTGTCTGACTGATTGGGTAACCTTCAGAGCAGTCTTTGGAGATAGGAAAAGACAGGGGGAGCGAGGAATGGAGGGATACAGGGTGAGGGAGAGGTAGAGAGAGAGAGAGAAAGAAGGACAGAGAAACAGAGAGCGAAAGAAAGGAAGAAAGAAAGGCAGAAAGAAAGGCAGAAAGGAAGAGAAAGAATGAGAGAGACCTGCCTGTTGTTTACTGTTTGGCATTTACAGGCTGTCTGTGCATGTTACGCTGCTCCTCTCAGAGCTGGTTATCGTGCCAGGCCCTCCGGAGTGGGTGAGCTACTGAGCTACTGTTTGCCATGCAGAGAGGAGACTCTTTGCAGAACCCTTCAAATCAGCCAGGGCCCTCCATCCAGCACAAATGGCCTGCTTGTGTGAGCAGCTGAAATGCCACACAATATCATTTTTCTCTCCATCTGGCTATGGGGAGATTCTCTTTCCCTCCTCAGTAATGTTCACTCTCCTCACAACTAATTACAGACCCAAATATTCGAGTGGATTTGTTCCACATCAGCCTTTTCTTCCTGTTATTGGCAATCACATCGTTTGTCACAAATTACTTCACTTAGTGCTGCAAACCATTCAGGCTGGAACAGCACCATCCTTCACTCCTCTCGAAAACCGTCGTCACCATGAAAACAAGCCTGAGCTCTGGGATCAATTAAAGGCTGCCTCTAGCTATGTCAGCAAGCAGCACCTTTGAAACAGATTTTTAGAGAGTGTGTGTGCAAGTGTTTCTTGTGTGTGTCTGTGTGATTTAAACCTCTCGTGACCTGGTCATAAGAACCTATCACTGAAGTTCACAGATGGCCAGTTGAAAGTTGGGGTGGTGGGGTGGAGTGGGGTGGGGGGGTTGTTGCTTGTCTTGTCAGAGAAGTGTCCTTGTGAAGCGAGTTGGGTGGGAGGCTGCTGACGAGAGCAGACAAGGCACAGCCTGCCGGCCCACCTGCATGCCTGTCCCCGTCCCTGTCCCCGTCTGACACTACCCTACCCCACCACACCCCACCCACGCCTGCCCTCCGCCGGCCAGACGTGTACCCAGGCTCCCCGGAGGCTTCCCACACTCAATCAGAGACATAGCTCCCCTGGATGGGCTAGCCTGGCCAGACCTTACATATTGCACATTTCACTTTTTTTTTCACCTACACCAGCTACCAAGAAGAAATAGCTCGAACTTTCCTTCTTGTTGGAAGCGTATATGTTTACCTGTATGTCTTATGTCTATTTATTGTGGATGTCTGTGTACACTTCATGTCCATGAGTGTAGCTGTGTGTTTGTGTGCGTGTGTGTGTGTGTGTGTGTGTGTGTGTGTGTGTGTGTGTGTGTGTGTGTGTGTGTGTTTGTGTGCGTGCGTGTTTCTAGTTCAAATTGCACATTTGGTGTCTGGTGAAACGCAATTTCAGTCCTCTGTGTAATGCCTGTTACATAGTGAATTGACAATAAAGTACACTTTGACTTTGACTTCCCCTCAGTATAAACATGAGCATTCAGAGATGGCAACCTGGCCCCCCCATATTGTTGGACAGGCATACACACAGACGGACAGGGTCATTGCAATACCTGGTCAATCCCCCCGGAATCCCTAGTGGAACAAAACAGGTTGGAGTTGGTATCACTTTCTGTGTACCCCTGTGTTTGTGTTAGATACTGTTGATGTGTGTAGAATTAAATCAGTAGGTCAACACAGTTATACACACTGTATTCAGCTCTGGAAAAAAAATCCAGAGAGAAAGAGACCACTGCAAATTTTTCTAAAATCAGCACCTCTACATGTATGACAGCCATGCTTTTCCAGTGTCAGTTAAATTTGGAATTTGGGAGAAATGTTGTCAGTAGTTTACAGCATAAAACAAAAATGTTTACTGCACCTTACTCACACATATACTTATAAATAGTTAAATCAGAGAAACTGATAATTTTACAGTGGGCTCTTAATTTTCCCCGAGCTGTATTATTTTCAAGCAGCTTTTCAGTTGTTGTTCTCACTGATCAGTGTCAGGCCCTAGCCCTGCCATATGCCTTCCTATCTCCAGTCTCTCAAGCCATAGAAATGGCATAAGCAATAGAGATAAGAATGTGTGGCAGCTTTATCTAACGGTGATTTGTCTTTCCACTCACTGCCTCGAGCATGTTTTTAACAATCACATCCACCAATGTCTCTGTGTGCGCATGTGTCTGTGTGATATGAGAGCTGCTTGCAGCCACAGTGGTTTGACATCCTGAGGAGATAAAAGACTTTGTGCCAAAGGAATGATGCAAGTTGTACACCTTTATGATAATGATGAACAAAATAATAATAATAATATAGCATCCATCTGAAGTTGTGAATATGTATCCAGTGAAAGGAGCCCTTATCGCACACCCCCACTAGGAATTGCCCAGTTGTGTGGGTACATTATGTATATTTGTCTAAGTAGGCCAAATCTATTTACAAGGGAGTACAGGACGCTCTGATACAGAGAACAGGGAATCTCTGGGAGTTAATGTTCTGCTGATAGGGTGACGTGACAAATAGGCTTCAGTTTCATTGTGCCATCCTATGAAGGGATATCATGACATCGGTGGGAATGTTGGGAGGATTAAAGTTCTTAAGAATGTTGAGGTTAATAGAATATAATGTGGAACTTTAGAATCTTGCATTGTTGCAAAACACATTCTTTTAGGGTGTTCAAAACCCCAAATACGAAAGGTTAAAGCAAAGATCTTAGATCCACCCTCAACACTCTCTGGTTAAAGGTCAAATGTAGAACACCAGTGTATGACCTGAAGACTGTGACAGACATTCCTGAATCTCACAGATCACTCTCTTCACGCTAAGGTGACACTGCTCTCACGATGATCAAACTGAGAGTTGGCCTTGATACGATTATGCATCATGAGAAAAAGACACATCAAACAGGAATGGTGTATCGTTAAGCAACTAGGAACTGATTTGTTAGGGTACAAAAGGAATATCAACCAGCTGGATAGGGTTAATTACTTTCTCTTGAGTGTGCATTAATAGCAATAGACAGTACACTGATTAAAAAATGGTGCATGCCTAAAAGCATGTACACAACAGAAGGTTTAAGAAGAAATGAAAACAAAACGACTTATGTTCAGTAGGATACAATAAGCCTACAACTTTTATTGCACATTCCTGTTTGGTTTTGCTCCGGCTATGACCTGCAGTGTTGTTAGCGTAGCGTGCTGGGCTACGCTCAGTCTTGTAGTTCATTTCCCCACAGCCCATGGAGCCTGAGACAGCTACACACACAACTCCACTTGATTCAGGTACATATCATTCTTAATGAGTTTGTTTTTCTCGTTTATCTTTTTAATCTGTGACAATACCTGCAACATGCTTCAAAAATCTTCAGTTTGGCAAACCACAAATAAATTAAACACAAACATTCATAGAACACAATTTGACATTGCTTGGACATTTAAAAAAAAAATCTGGACATGAGAACTTGAAAAAATAAAGAACCAATAAGAAACAAAAAGACATTCAGTTCTTTTTTGAGATTTTCTCGCTTTTCTAGAAAAAAAAAAAGAAAAAAAAAACATAGCTAGCTAACTATCACAGACAACATGCAGATATAATACAACATAATCATTTCACTTTTTTGTTTTGGACAATAAACTCAGTTAGTTAGTTCATGTAAACTACCAATCTAAACTATATCACAAAATTATGCTCTTAAACTGGCAAACACCCAATTTTTGAGATATTTCGACTTAGTATACTTAGCCACTTTTTCACAGAGCTCTCTTGCTACGTCCATAAGAAAACAGAACCACTTTTTTTCAGTGACTGCCCAAAGAGAGGACGTTGGAGAAGATCAAAAGCATTTTTTTCATTTCGATACCAGTTCTGACATACGTACGCGACCTGTACTGAGCCTTCCAGCTTGTTACATAATTGACCTTACGAAATAGAAGAAGAAGCGGCAAGTGCTGTGATACAAAATGTCATCAAACAAACTTGAGCTAGATGCAGTACAGGAGGGGGATGTTATTTTCGGATGTCGGATGAAGAGGCGGGGTGTAAGACATGACGCACGTTCTGAGAACAGGAATCAACCCCCTTCATTCACACAGCTCTCAAACGGTGTCGTTCTACTTCTCCGCTTTTGGAGGATGGAAACGACAGAAGCTCATTAACACCTTGGCTGGGAAAAAGAATCTTACTGCTAAGACTCCTGTCCTGGGATTTTTTTTTGAGTTTCTACCCCGCTTTTTGTTTTGTGTTTGTCAGCTTTCTGTATCACATTTAATGTCCCTAACATCACCAATGTGTCCCTTTGCTTTGAGGCGTTCTGTTGCGTGCTGCTTTGCATAGAAAGAGACAAGCATGCACTGAGCAAGACATAAAAACCTCCTCACAATCAGTTACAATGTTGTGTGGAAAAAGTCAAACTGTGAGGTTTGCCAAAGGGATTCAGGCTTCCAGTCCCAAACTCTGGTTCGTGTCGACTGCATCTTTGCCTCGTCAGCACAGTTCCCCTTGTCCCTGCCTCCCTCAATTGTCACGTCCTATTCAGTGCATTTTAGTTTCAAGACATTAAAAATAAATACTTGGAATCGATGCAATGCACTTTCAAAGGAGCTGTCAATGTAAAGTAGTCTATAATCTTGGACAGCACAATGCAGCCAGTTGCTAGGCCTTTCGAATTAACATTTTGAAGCAGAAGATGACAAAAATAAATAAATAAAAAGAGCCAAGACAAACACTCCAAGCATCAGCCACAGTCTTAAACCAGTTAACTGGACACTTATTCTACCTTTCAGCTGTTCCTGGAAATCACCCTCAGTGATGACATGTACCCACCAAGCTACCAAAACATCCTCTCTGGTGTGCGTCCAAGCTGCTCTGTGACGTTCATGCTCGGGAACAAGTTGTCCCTACTGTGTCTGTCACTTGTAAATGACGAAGTCTGGCGCTGTTGCTCTCTGACACTTCCCCCGTCACACGCAGTTATGTCTGTCTAAATGCCAGGTCAGATGCCAAAACGGAGCCTGTCGCAACCTGGCACGGCAGACCACACAGACACTGCAACTTTTGGCGATCTCAATGCTTTCGTCTTGTTTGGTCTTCGACAGTGCGTTGTCGACGTGAGATACACGCGCACGGTTTTGTCCAAAAACAACAACAACAACAGTGCCAAACCAACAGCCAAAATGGGGCCTCGATGAGGCCAGTGGCGGAGATATTAATCGAAGCAATATGCTCAGAGACAATAATGGGACAGTCTGAGAGGGGTTCAGATTGGCTGTCGCAAAGAGGCATTACAGCCAAGGCCAGCTCTTCATAACAGCCTGCCATCACGACGCCAGCAGGCCCAGCCGGCGAGAGCCAATCTTTCCCAGGCACTGACAACTCCATCGAAAGAGCCACCGCAACACCATTAAACAACAGTGTCTACCGCCTACCGCATGAGGGACACAAGCGATGATGGTTGGGACCTGAAGGCATCTCCATCAAGCCTGACTAAGAACTCGGTTTGTGATACTTTGCACTGCGCTCCACAGTGTAGACAACACACACACACACACAGACACACAGACACACACACACGCACACATGCACACGCACAATGACAGGCAAACACCCATAAAATCCAACTAAGGCTCTGACATTCGTTGCGGGCCATCTGGTATCTAACCCATCGGAGTTATAGGCTTTTGGTCTCCTCCAAACACACATTAAAAAACTGATATAACGAATAGAGAGCATACAGTAGTTCACTCTGTAGTAGTAGTAGCCATTCTGCTTTTTTTTCTCATTAAAGTACCTCTGCATATGCATGGGATTTTTTTTTCTCCATTAGAAATCAATGACCAGCTACGCAACACAGTGATGTCTAAATTTAGCCACACGCACGCAATAGAGACAGAGAGAGAAAGAGGACAAGAGAAGAGAATACTTTGAAAGAATAAAGGAGAGAGAGAGAGAGAGAGAGATAGAGAGAGAGAGAAAGAGAGACAGAAGAGCACAGCTCCACATTGAGTACAATCGTCATGTTGCATTTAACTGTGAATCACAGCACAGCCAAAGAAGAATGGGGATGAAAAAGGGAGAAAAAGAGAGAGAAAGAAAGAGAAAGAGAGAGGGGGAGAGAGAGAGAAGAAGAAGGGAGGATGAGCCTTACATGTACCATGCTGCACTGCCCGTCTATTATTAAATATTTAACAATGTCATTAGCATGTAAATGGGAGAAAAGTCTGACGTCAGTTGGGAGCTGTGTGTTCGTCAGCTTGTGTGAAGGGGGCCGGGGGAGGAGCCTTATCAGATGTGAGAGATACACTGATGTTAGGACACATTGAGGGGGAGAGGGACATTGGTGCTGGTGTTGGTGGGCAAACTTGAGTGGTATGTGTGTGGGAGGTGGGCAGCCAAAGTAGGTTGACTGACAGGCAACTTATCCATCCAGAGCAGGCCGCCACCCTTGACCCCCCCCCCCCCCCCCCCTTGTCCATGAGAGATGCAGATGGAGACCCTGGAGTGTCTCTGGAGCAAGCAGTCCAAGTGTGGCTTCTGGGTGAACAGTCAGATGCATGAGGACGTGTACGTGTGTGTGTGTGTGTGTGTGTGTGTGTGTGTGTGTTAAGCAATCTACAACACGTGGTGCTGGTACAGTATGATACAGTATGGTAAGGTATTTTGTCAGTAGTTTTTTTTCTCATACTTGTTTTCCATGAAGTATGAAAATGAGAGAAAGGGAGAGAAGACAAGTGATAGAAGTGTTAGAAGAACAAGTAGTAGTAGTAGTAGAAGAAGAGGAAGGAAGGAAGAAGGGATGAAGAAGAAAAAGAAGTAGTAGAAGAAGAAGAAGAAGCAGAAGAAGAAAAAGGGACAGATACAGCCACGTGACAGGTTGGCGTTCAGCCGTCAGACACGGGGGGAGACACCCAGCCGTATTTCTCATGGGTCTTCACCAGGCTCTTAAAGGTGGCTTCCGCCTCCTTGCGGCTAAAGGCCTTCTTGGACTTGCCGGCTTTCCTGCAGATGCGTCCCTGCAGACAGAAAATCGAAGAGATAGAGTGGCAGAGAGAGAGAGAGAGAGAGAGAGAGAGAGAGAGAGAGAGAGAGAGAGAGAGAGAGAGAGAGACAGAGACAAAGAGAGAGGCCCAGACAGAGAGAAATAAAAAGGGAGATAGACAGAGAGAGATAGAGAGAGGGGAAGAAAGAGAGAGAAATAGAGACAGAGAGACAGAAAGGGAAAAGAGAGACAGAAAAAAAAACAGGAGTTAATTTTCATGGCAAAGCAGTGATGTCTGAAGTTTGTCACATTTTACTGATATGTAATGTAAATACACACTTTGAACCATACCATGTGTTACTTTCACCCTGTGCTTACATATATTACATTGTGTTCCACGGCAGAAAAGTTCAGATCGCATTACTGGCATCACTTAGAGTTCCTAAAGCATAAATAAAGCCTACTGTACTTGCCAAGATGGCAAAAATAAGCCTTTACACGTACACTTAATTTATCCGTCAGCTTT
>CM050201.1:22695000-22702500 GCA_027475355.1 Coilia nasus | reverse complement strand
AGAGAGAGAGAGAGAGAGAGCAAGAGAGAGCACAAGAGAGAGAGAGAGGAAAAGAGGGAATGGATGTGTGAGAGAGGAAAAGATGGGCGCGATAGAAATAGCCCGTTAATGCCCGGGGCTCACGGGGAGGCAAGGCCGCGGTGTAATGGCCCGGAAGTAACTCAGTGTGCTCACTCGAGAGGAGAGCTGTGCTGGCGCGCCGCACAAAAGCCTGTGATTTCAGGATTAAAAGGACCAAATGGGGCCTTAATTAACAGATATTGTGTTTATGGTGCCTCACTGAGAAGGTCTTTATGCTTGAGAGGAGAGGAGCCACTAGCTACTTGAGAAGGCCATAACAAGAAGTGGAGGAGAGGGGAGGAGAGAGGGGGTGGGGGGGTGCTGATGTAATGGATGAGGCTGGAGTGGAGTGGCGTTACGCCAGTGCATTTCCAGGGGCTTATTCCACATCCGTATCCAGCACGCAGCCCTGCAGCGCCCAGTGGCACTGGCCCCTGTTCGATGATCGCCAGGGCTATTTCGGGTGTCTGCTGTGTGTGTGTGTGTGTGTGTGTGTGTGTGTGTGTGTGTGTGTGTGTGTGTGTGTGTGTGTGTGTGTGTGTATGTGTGTGTGTATGTGTGTGTGCGTGCGTGCATCACCACACGCGTGTGGAGCAGGCCACAGCCCCATGGCTGCCACGCTCGCCTGAAGGGGCTGATGGGTAAAAATCCTGTGAATGAAAGTTCGGCCAGCGCTCCCGGCGCCCCTTTCCCGGTGCACTGTGGGAAAACAAGGGCAGCACACTCAGCAGCGATTACATAACCGGCATGTGCCAGGGAACATACATAACCGGCATGTGCCAGGGAAGGGATAAACAGCGGCATTCCATGGACCATCTGATCCACAGGCAGCCGGGAGGTTGGCATGCCACCAGAGGTGGAAATTAACTGCACAGAATGTGCACCTTTACCAGTCAGGGACAATTATCATTATGTGTACATATTGTTTTTTATATTGTTTTATAGTCTTACTTGTGTATATTGCTGTAAATTGAACCTATATTTTAAACCCTACCTGGCCATTTTTATCTATTTCAATTCTATTTTTATATTCTGTGTCTTCTATGCATCTGTTGTTGGCTGCTCCAAACGACATCTCACTATGCTTTGTATAGTGACAATAAAGACTTCAACTCTATTCTACTCTCCCTTAACCGACCAGCCACGTTCATATTTTACCAGCATTTGGCTGGTGGCTGGTGCCAATGCCTGGGTGTACAATACCTCCACAAAACAGCAAGAAAAGGCATAGAGGGGGCAGGGTATGCAATGCGTCTAGAGTGTAGCTGGTGTGCCAGAGACAACAAACAAAAGTAAATGCACTCTCGTACTGGGCTGAGGTGGTGGGGGGGGGGTCGTTAAAAATGCAACTTTATCCAAAAAATGCAGAGTGTAAACAATAAACAGTGTGCAGTATCATCTTAATTCTTTTTCATGCCACATCAGCTAAATGCGGTTTCTTTTTCAGACGCAACTCCCCTCTTGTGATCAAGTTATAAAAATGTGTTGTTGTCAAACACAAACAGCCATTGTGATCCAGCAGACATTCTTCATGTTATATTATAGGACTAGGATATTGACAAACTGACATTTTGACTTGGACTTGATATGGTGTACACTTTAGATAGCCTGTGCGAATGCATGGAAATCGAATAACTGCTTCTCACGTGACCAAATGACTACAGCCATAGTAAACAAAACCTATTTGCTACTATTATGACTTAAAGACTACACAGTTCCTATTGGTCTGTTGGAAGTCGAGCAACCTTGCTGTGCCTTTTTTTCTCAAAAGAGGCTAATCTAGTCCAACCGAGCAATTCTCATAGTCAACAAAACCCAGTGGGGCGCTCTGCTGGATATAGCCTGGGGGAGTCAAAGAGCTGCACTGTTTTTCAAGTGGGTAAATTAAGTATCTCAAAAGCTTATGACACTGAGCTATTCATTTATTTATTTATTTCAGCCAAACAACAAAAGAGATCATTATCTGAAGATCTGTAGGCCCCTCTGTGTGTGTGTGTGTGTGTGTGTGTGTGTGTGTGTGTGTGTGTGTGTGTGTGTGTGTGTGTGTGTCTGGTGCAACAAATCAATTTAATTAACACTGTTTCAGCCACTTGAGACCTGTACCTGCATTAGAATCTGCCTGAAATGAAACTTTCTTCAGAACGTATTGCTGCTCGAGTGTTCAAGATAGTCATCAGAACAGAATTGCCCACTAAAACAAGAAGAGATTCATAATTCCCCTAAAGCTGACAGGGTCAATGCTGTCTGCAGCATCTTTTTAAATCTTTTATGTTTGCCTTTTTGAGACAACCTATGATACTTAACCCTGGCTTCAAGGTAAACATCAGACATCCCTGGCAGGTGAGTATTTTCAAAGACAAGCAAGACAATACGAACGCCAACTATCTAAACCACTCTGGCTAGACAACATCCCTTGAAGTAAAATCACAGCACTGTCAAATGCTTCTGACCCACTCTGACTCCTTAAATTAATAAAAGCTAACCACATCAACAACAAAGCTCTGTATCTTATCACTGCGTATGGACATGTTCCTCAAATGGCCTCGTAGTCTGTGTCCTTGACAGTTAAAAAGGACACTGCCTTGAACAGAATGGATCGAGATCTCCTTGACTGATAGAAGAGACATTACTTGGCTGAGGTGCACGTCATCTATTCTAAGAAATCTCATTTGTTGAATTAAACTCACAATGTCATAGTAGGGTCAATTACTGCTTGCACTAATCGATAAAGCTACCAGGCAGTCAACAGTTTCCAGTGAGGGAGATAGGGAGAGGGGGATATTTAACCACTTCAATTACAGATATTAGAGAGGATGGTTTTGATCCCCGAATTATATGAATTATAAGCTACTGGAGGCCATTGTGTATTTCTGTATCCCAAAATCTCCATCCAGGACGTGAGCAAAAATGGAAAAACATATGCGAAAGTTAGTCTTTTAATTTCTCACCTGTCCTTTCACGAGGCTTGCTGCGAATTGCCTCATGACGGCCTCCACCGTGTAGGCGCTGGACCAGCCTCGGGGGGTTAACAACTCCATGCAAATAGCTCCTCCGTCGAGAACGTAGCCGTTTTCCAACCTCGGGGTAAGCACTCGCATGAATGGTGGCGAGAAGGGGAAATTGTCGGGGAAAGTGACATTCAGCAGTATGTACTCAGTGTTCGTCTCCTTCATGTCCTGCCACAGCGCGGAGTCCTTGTCCACCTGGTGCAGCTTCACATTCCATTCAAAGAGGTTATCATCCATCAGCTCCACAGTTATGAAGTTGTCACCCAGTCGTCGGATCTCTTGCAGTTCTTTCATCAATCTCCTCGTCCGGACCTGGGTGCAGTGTTGTCTGTGGGGCGCCAACGGGGGTATCGAACTACTAGACTTGCTACTACTACTTTGCTGTTTCTCTTTCGTGTCCTTGCCCTGTTTGTCCTTTGTACCGGGCGGCTTGTCTTTAACGGAGTGATCAAATTTCTTAGCTTTAATTTCGGGGGTACTAAGGATGTTCGTTTCATTGCTGGTGTTACAGTGCTTCGTGTTATTTTTCTGGTTGCCTTTAGTCCCTTTCAACGAGCCCTGGTGATGCTTCGGGTCCTCTGTGTCGCGGTCGTGCAGACGAATAAGTCCAATTTTACGCAGAAGGGTTGCCATTGTTGTAGATATTCACAATCCCCCCAAAAAAGAGTTCTCCAAACGCGTGCAGCGTCGATGTCGACGAAGGCAGGCGAACCTTGGTTCACTGCAGGCTCGAAAGATGACCACTGAGCGATTGCATGTAGCCTGTCCTCAATGCATCGTTCCAGCGAATTCACACTGAAAACATAAGAGCCATTGCATAATTCATCAGAGAATGGATACAGTTTTTCCATTCAGGTCATACCAACATGTCGGTTTGTGGCGGCCCCGTGTACATCTAGCACAAAATTACCAACCTATCATTCACACGGTTGGTGCAATTTTGACATGTGGAATGTTTATTGACTGCAGCGAAGCTAAGGCTGCAGATGCCACGCCAGTAGTGCTAGCATACGAGGCTTTTAAACAAATGGTTAAACAAACGTCGTATCCCAAACAGATTCCAATCACAGTACGATTACACCATTGTCCTCTTAATATAACACATAAACACTGAACTTACCCTGTAAAATTACGTGACTGCACCTGCTCCGTTTCTCTTTACAAGGGACAGCGACTCTCAAGACGATGTAGGGTTGCAGATGCCTGTTAATCCTGAGTTCCGCTGGGTCTGGTCTATCTAAAACGAAGCCTTTGATGTAACCGCAGCTGCGGCAACACTAGCGCTAATGTTGGTCGGAACGAACCAATCCGCTAGTCTAATCCTCCGGGAAAGCAAGCACACACACATACACACTGGAATAGCTGGTTCGCTCCGAGGACACTGGCTTTCGCTGTACCTGGACGGAATGGATAATCAAGTCCCGCGCACGAGCTGTGAGGGTAGAAGAGGGGCTGGGCTTCCGATGCATCAGCTGTCGTATGGGGATTAGTTAATGACGTTTTTCAACCCCCCTTCTCTATCTTAAATCCCACAGTAGGTTATATTGGGAAGAAACCATGAGCTGTTGCGGCAAAATGAATAATATTCTTACCTATGTTCTGAATGGAATGTTCTGAATATTCTTATCAGTGTTCAATACATATGCTAAATAACCATGATAAGGTTGCTTAAATTTACACTTGTTATTGGCAAATGCCTAAAGATGCCTTTTGGGCTTTATTGCTATTAAATATTTCATAAAATATCTTCTTGTACCATACTGCAGCATTAAAAATGCTTCCTCACACAAACATTAACAGCATAATTATTTTACAGCACTCATCACCCATTTGCGGTACAAACCAGTTGGCTGTTCCCATAGAGACGGCGCCTACGCTTCAGGGATTGGCTAATACACTGCCAGAAATCGATGTTGTGGCATGTGCAGTATGAAGACGCACTAAGAAGCCTTTGTTTATATACATTTTCTTTACATGTACATAATCTCCGACAGTTTAACAATTAATTGAGCTATCATGGCTGAAAAATTTGATAACTTAGAGGAACATCTTGAAAAATTCATCGAAAATATTCGACAGTTGGGGATCATCGTAAGTGACTTTCAACCAAGCAGTCAAACGGGACTGAAT
Organism: Coilia nasus; assembly: GCA_027475355.1. Lineage (NCBI taxonomy): Eukaryota > Metazoa > Chordata > Actinopteri > Clupeiformes > Engraulidae > Coilia > Coilia nasus. The sequence continues at coordinate 22,697,302 of CM050201.1, read as the reverse complement.
CAGAAGCTGTAAGTGGTGGTCTTTTAATCTACTGTAGTTAATTCTAAGTTATTTGCTAAACAAAAGTTGAACCTAAATATCAGTTTTTTTGTTCAGTTGGTACTTGAAAGTATAAGGAAGGCATGCCTCCTACAAGAAAGCACATAATAACCGGTCCAATAAGCTAAGTTAGCTTTGCTATGCTAGCTTTGTAAACTCAGTTAGCCAGATAGCAAGGTAGCGGTGCCGTTTTTGGATTTGTGCAGTGTCACTTTGCCATCCCTAAAATGTTCTCATGTCAGAAATTGGTACTGTGATGAGGTACATGGCTCGATCGTCACCTACATCTTTTTGGTCATTCATTTCAGTTGTATAGTAACCGAGTAGCATTGTTCTACGAGTAGTTAACTAGCCCTATTTAGTGACGTCGACGTTGTCTGTGTGTAAGCAGGCTATGATGAGTTGGGATTGTTAAGGTATTATTATACAGTTACTACGGTTATACATATATTACGGGTACTACAGTTATATATATATAACACACGTTATAAGCCAGACATCCCAACCTGCACTAATTCATTTCAGGGGGGCAACAAACTTAATGAAAAACTGAATAGCCTAATGAGACAGACATGGGATGTCTGTATTAGCAATTTTAAACAACCTCATTCTTCTCAATAGAAACTTCATGATCACTGGATTGCAAGATATTGAGAAATGCCGAACACAGCTCCATGACATCCACGTGCCCTTGGAGGCTTTTGAGTAAGTCACTTCTGGTTAAAAAAAACACTAAAACACAAGTTTTGACTATGACTCAATTATGGAAGGAAGTTGTGTATCTATGAAGGTTTTGTACATTCAGTTAACACTTTCAGAGAAATCTTGGGTAAGCCCAGGACTGTTGGCTGTCATATTCCCTAGATTTGTTGCTACAGGGGCTGTATAAGTTGTTACATACATTCACTGACGTTGATGTTGAACAGGTGCATGTGTACAAGTTGAATGCTGAATGAGCGTATTATTATTATTATTATTATTATTATTATTATTATTATGACAGATATATAGACCAAGGACGGAACCCTCAGCTTTACACAAAGGAGTGCTTGGAAAGAGCACTGGCAAAGAATGAACAGGTCAAAGGGAAGATTGACACGTTGACGGCAAGTTCAGCTTTTTTGGCCTGTTTTTATATTGCAGTAAAATATGTGTAAATCTATCCTAGTTTTCAGATGTATTTGGTCAGGCAGAAACACTGCTAGTATGAAGTTATTTGAGGTTACTCATCATCTCTTGGCTGTATTTTCATGTGTAAGCCTCAGTAGTGAGTCATGTCTAAATTTAGTTTTACTGTTTGTCAACACATGACTAATTCAGGAAGGTTTTGTTTTTTGATTTCCACAGAAATTTAAAAGTTTGCTCATTTCGGAGCTGGGTAAGGTTTTTCCAGAAGAAATGGCTAAATACAAGGCTATCCACGGAGACGATCCACCATCATAATGTACAAGGGCACGCGATTGCCACTGTCAAGCCAAACTGTATAAATGTTTATATGCAAATGAAGCCTTTTTTAAAGACACGAAGCACCATAAAACCTTTCGATTTTTGTAATAATTTTCCAACATTTTCTATTCTGCTGCTCAGTATTCAGGAGAGAGGTGTGAGTTTGTCCTTGCAGTTTGATCTCCAATCAATGCAGAAATAGAGTTTTGCACCACTCCTGTTTTTGGTTTTGCTGTATGTTGATATATGTGGTTTTGTTACTTTTCATTAAAAGCGATGATCAGGTATAATTTAATGTCCCGTCTAATCCTTGCTGTTTACAATAACCATACACTGAACTTATCAAACGAGTAGTTTTTGAATGCTGCGTGATAGACAGTGGGCATCCTAAGGTGTCAAAAGCTAAAATGGCTTTGTTTTCTATCTTGATGTTCCAATTTGCCAAAACATGAACCTTTAAAGAAAAAGATGCTGGAGAATCTACAGTTGTATGATGAGAATAGACCTCAAATATCACGTATGAAAACATCAGTAAAGTTTTGGTAAATAAACTAACATGAAATAGAGAATATTCCGAAAGTTCAGAAGGGTGTCATACTACTCTTTAAATGTTTAATTACAATATATGAATCAAAATGTCACAACATCTATGTATAATGCTAATAAGTGCATTGAAAGTCACTCATTTTGCAAATACACAAACTGGCTGAGTGAGTTATTGAAAGATCAAAGACAAAAAGCAGTACTTTGTTTTGATTAAATGTGTCAGCAAAAAGCCTGAAGGAGTCCAGGGTAAAAGACTGCAAAGTGCTTTGAA
>CM050201.1:22687500-22690000 GCA_027475355.1 Coilia nasus | reverse complement strand
ACTGTAGTGCAAACTGTAATTTTTAATGCTGTTATTACTGCATTATTACTACATAATTGCTTACAGGAAAATGAGTCAGGTCTCTCTCTCTCTCTCTCTCTCTGTCTGTCTGTCTCTCTTTCTCTCTGTCTTGCACTTGCTATAGCTCTTGCTCTGTCACACACACACATGCATATACACATGTACACACACACACACACACACACACACACACACACACACACACACACACACACTCACACACAAGCTGACCCCATGATCCATTAGAGCGGGGATTACACCCTCTCGGCCTGCTCTGTAAACCTGGAGCAGTCGTGGGTCCTGGATTGATGAGAGGGGGGTCAGGGGTAGGAGAGGTAGGGGACAGGACCCCAGTGTAAAGGAGGGAGGTCACATTTGCTACCATGCCCTCCCCCCTCCGCCCTCCCCCCTTGCGCCGGATGGTGGGGAACAGCCATATTGTTTCCGGCCCGTGCTCTATGTGTGTGTGTGTGTGTGTGTGTGTGTGAGTGTTTGTGTGTGTATTGGTGTTTATGCGTGTGTGTGTGTGTGTGTGTGTGTGTGTGTGTGTGTGTGTGTGTGTGTGTGTGTGTGTGGGATGGGCCCCGCCCTGGCAGCAGATGCTGTGTTACACACAGGCCATTTGAACGTAATTAATCACTGTCTGCTCTGGCCGCTGTGCAAAAAAACGATGAGCGAAGCCAGTGCGGTGTGTGTGTGTGTGTGTGTGTGTGTGCGCGCGTGTGTGTGTGTGTGTGTGTGTCAGTGTCCCTCAGGAGCGCAGAGCAAGAGTGCACGTGTGAGCATGTGTGCACGAGGGGGATGTATAGTGGTCTAATTCCAAACAGACCTTTGGGTCGTGGGGCTGCCCCATCTTTATGATGCAAAGCTGAGCTGAGCATGCAAGCGTGAGGATGTGGGGGAAGGAATAGCAGCATTGTGGGCTTTTCCCCAACCCTGACACTCATACAAAGAAAAGTGGAAAAAATAACACAAAAAAGCTCTCTCAGATGGGCCCGGGCTGTCAAAAGAGCTTCAACATTGTCTTCAAAGAGGCATGTGCCTTGTGTTTGTGCAAAAAAATGTAATATGGTTTCATTTCTTGGGCTTAAATAAACCAACGTAAGCCCAAAGTGGCTTCTACTATGCATACATACAAATGTGTATGCCTCTATTTAAATGTTGTAGTGTTGTTTTCAAACACTGTTTATTTCCAAATTTCTGCAAAAATCTGATAGGCATTCAGTCCAGTATGAGTACGATACTGGTCCTGTGTCATCCAGTTGTGTAGTATTACCTAACCATTGACTGTGGACTGTGTCTTGAAGGCAGTTTCCTCTCCTTAAACAGTTTACTGCATGAAACTGCATTCAGGTCATGCAAAATTCATCAGCTCAGAGCTCTTCGGGAATACGAACTACAAAGAAACGAGACAGACAAAAATGTCTCATCATTACCCCCCCCCCACCCCCCCCCCCCCCCCAACGCCCATTTTGTGTTATTGTTCAGAGTCCCTCGCGTGCACTGACTGTCAGCAAACTGCAGGAAATTCATCTGTTTGGATGTTTCCTGTCCAAACAGCTAATTGCCACAGATGACGACCCCAGCCCAGGCTCTACTAATGAGCATTGATTTAGGTTTCTGGCAGAAACTCGTTACGTGGTTTCGCTTATTCTGTGCAGCTGACATTCCCCAGATGACCAGCTATTTGCCTCCAGGATTGCTGCGCGTCATTGTGTAGACACAGGACTTCCTGTGTGCGACAAAGGCAGCGCGGCTGTCGTGCCACAGGGAACCTGGGACATCTCCTTGGATTCGTGTGACAAAGCCAGAGGACTGGAATATCGTATGATGCATGGCAGTCTGTAAAAAAATTACAGTCAATTGCTTTCAAGGTGAGGAAGTGGCATTATCGGCCTAAGGGGTAATACAGAGGTAACTCTGATGTATTGCCCATTTCCCCGTAGAACAAGTGCCGTGGCGTAGAAACAACTGCGTCAGCTGGAATAGGTAGGAAGTTTTCCCTCGGCTGCCAAATGCAAGGTCGACACAATTAGGCAGCTGACACTGGCCATGTCATGTGGTTGTGGTTGTGGAGGTGCGGTGGGGGGGTTGCTTGGCGTGAGAGTGAACATGTGTAATCAAATAACTGCTGGCATTTCAGATTTAGATTCCGATTCATAATTTATTTGTCATTGTACAAGTTCAACAAAATGAAAAGCTCTTGTTTGGTTGAGTGAAAGTATTAAATCACACTGGCTTCAGTAAAAGAGAACATACAACGAGGGCCAGACCCAGCCTAGTAAACCAGCCCCTCATACTTCATTTCATTTTCTACAGAGGGTCTGGCATTGCTCCTTTAAGAAATGATTTCTTTCTGGAGGTGTGGACTCTGCTGAAGTTTAAAACAAGTGGCTGTGCCTTTACCCAATCGCTAACGTCTGGTCGTCACGTATGCAATTAGCCTAACCTATGTGCTACAATTCAAATGTAGCACACA
>CM050201.1:22680000-22685000 GCA_027475355.1 Coilia nasus | reverse complement strand
TGCAGAGACGTTCTGAATTAGAGGGGGAATAGTCTATAGCAACCGGGGGCCTCGGTAGGTTTAATTCTCACCTCTCAACGCAAACACGATGATCGCGTGTGTGACAGCGGCAAACAAACGCCTGCTCGTGTCTGAACAAGTCGGCAGCGGGCCCCTCGTCCCTCATACGAAGAAGGAAAACGTTAATTTAACACATGCTAATTAAAATGCGTCACACTCCTGGGTGGTGATAAACAAACTTTGCCAAAAAAAAAAAAAAACAGATATTCCCGCTAACAAGGTAAATGTTCATACACTCTCAGAAAAGAAGGTACAGAATTGTACTTTTAGGGGTACAAAGCTTGTCACACCGGCAGTACCCTCAAAGGCACATAATTGTACCTTTTAACCATTGTTTTTCAACTAGTTTGTACCTTCTCCAGAGCTGAATAGGTACACATTAGTACCTTAAGGTCCAAATATTAGCCTTTCTTGGTACATTAATACGTATTGTACCTTAAGATACAGATTTGTACCCCTACTGTCCCCATATTTCTGAGAGTGTACCCACAAGGACTATCACAATCTTTGAAGAAAAAACACTTGGAATGTACACTATACCGGAATAACTGTGGATTTAGCACTTGCTTCACCGTTCGTTTATGTAGTCTGTTTTAGTATGTGATTAAGGGCTCGTGAAATGCAGAGAAACATAGACATACAATACAATACAATACAATACAATACAGTACAATACAACACAATACAATACAATACAGTACAACACAACACAATACAATACAATACAATACAATACTGTACAACACAACACAATACAATACAATACAATACAATACAATACAATACAGTACAACACAACACAATACAATACAATACAGTACAACACAACACAATACAATACAATACAGTACAACACAATACAATACAATACAATACAGTACAACACAACACAATACAATACAATACAATACAGTACAACACAACACAATACAATACAATACAGTACAACACAACACAATACAATACAATACAATACAGTACAACACAATACAATACAATACAATACAGTACAACACAACACAATACAATACAATACAGTACAACACAACACAACACAATACAATACAAGTAGTAAAGTCCTAAACCACTTAAATGCTTGGTAAATATTTCACCACCAAAAAAAAAACACTGTGTGAGGACATTCTCATGCATCCATTGTGTTTTTTGTTTTGCTCAGACTGACACAAAATCAAAAGTCACGACAGACACGATTCACTATGGTCAGTCCCATGGGTCAGCACATTTCACACACGAGGTGTTCTAGCCTGTGGGGAAAATACGTCATCGTCGGCGTCACAAGTTTCACCTATGACATTGTCTTTGAACTTTGTCTTCGGTGTGGCCTGGTCACAGCTTGACAAAGAGTGCCAGTGTAGCCCTAATCATCCATTTCTTTCCAGTCCTCGTAAAGTAGGAAGTTACTGTGTCTGAAGGTTAACTTTACACAGGGCAGGGAGGAAGAATAGAGGGGAAGGGACAAAGAGAGAGAGAGAGAGGAAGAGAGAGAGAAAGACAGAGAGAAAGACAGAGAGGGAGTGAGAGAGACAGTGAAAGTGAGAGGGTGGGGGGGGGGGAGAGAAAGAGAGAGAGAAAGAGAAAGACAGAGAGAAAGACAGAGGGAGTGAGAGAGAGAGAGAGAAAGAGAGAGAGAGAGAGAGGTGGACGATTTAAAAGAGAGGTAGGAAAAGATACAGTAGCAGGGAAGGAAAGAGGGCTAAGTCCCGTGAAGATTTACCAGCTTTGCATTTCATTTTTTTCCCCCCAATATGTGAAATCCAATTCCTTCATGGTGACTCTGTTGTGGCAGCTTACTCGCAATGTCAGATGTAACAGGCAGCAAGATGACAGGCTTATCTGCTACTGCTCCGTGGGAAATCATATATTTGTGGGGAGTGGGGCGGGGGGAGACACCCTGCATTTGCCCTCGGCTGGATGGGTCCCGTGGCAGAGAGAGAGAGGAGGACAAGCTCTGGGGCCCTGCATTCACCCTCGCTGTGGCCCAGCCTGGATGGGTCCTGTGGCATAGAGAAAGAGGAGGACCAGCTCTGGGCTCTGGGGCCTCTCTCCAAGTGGAAAGTGGAAATATCAATCATTTGTGTCTGCTACTAATATGATCTCCCTTCCTCCCAATCTCTGTTTCATTCTCTCTTTCTTATTCCTTTTTACCACATGCATTTCTTTCTCTTTCTCTCTCCTCTCTCCTGTCTCTCTTGCTTTGGTTAAGGTTATGGTTGTGGTGTCTGTGCAGATTGTTATTCATCCAGGTCATGATAGTCAAATGAGCTAAGTTGTAAGCAACTGGACATCTTTTTGGAGCTTGAAGATGTTTCACCCTTCATCCAAAAGACTTCTTCAGTTCACGTCTTTAAGGTCCAAAAAGAAGTCCAGTTGCTTACAACTTAGCTTCTTTGACCATTGTGGTTATGGTGTTCATTCAAAGTGCCTTACAGTAGGATTGGAATTGTAGAATAACAATAGAAAAGAGTACCAATTATGGTAAAACAGCCAGTAATAAATGACAATAATTAGAGGAATAACAATAACCGTATGATTATAGTATACAAGGTACTCATATATAATTATATTTATGTAGTATGTCTCAGACAAATGAACTAAATATGCACATGATTTTCCCCCCTGTTCACCTCTCTCTCTCTCTCTCTCTCTCTCTCTCTCTCTCTCTCTCTCTCTCTCTCTCTCTCTCTCTCTCTCTCTGTCTATCTCTCTCTGTCCGTCTCTCAAATTCAAATTTAAAAGTGCTTTAATGGCATTTCAAAGTAGGAACTTTGGTTTTGGGCTTTGGGTATTGGCAAAGCAGTCATATAAGATGTAGATGGAAAACAACTCACACACGCACATGTGAGTTCATGTAATCGTGACAGCAGTGCCAGATAGCATCACATGCACAAAAGTCTCAGTCATTTCCTTCTTGTCATATGAGGGCCACATGTCTTGTCAGCAACAGCATTCTCTCTCTCTCTCTCTCTCTCTCTCTCTCTCTCTCTCTCTCTCTCTCTCTCTCTCTCTCTCTATCTCTATCTCTCTCTCTCTGTCTCCCCCTCCCTATTGTCATTATAGGGACTCAGACACAAGAATAAGAATAAGAAGAGGAGATAGTATTATATATACTGTTATATAACTGTACAGACACACAGCCTTGTGTCCCCTTACATTATTGTCTGTCCTTACAGCTGTTTATTTGTCGCATTTCTTTCCTCTCGTCAACTCTTACTCACTATGCACTATCGCAGATGCCCCGGCAACAAATTGTACCCTATGTCCTGCCATTAAATGGATTTGTATTGAACTCCAACGCAGTATGACCACTAAAAAGATTTTATTTGGATGTGTGTGTGTGTGTGTGTGTGTGTGTGTGTGTGTGTGTGTGTGTGTGTGTGTGTGTGTGTGTGTGTGTGTGTGTGTGTGTGTGTGTGTGAATGAGGGAATAGAGGGTCAAAATGTGTTTACATGGAGTCCAAAACAGATTTAAAGGACTAACTCTGAGCAACAATCGCCTCCAACCACAGTACAGCTCTGTTTAGACACACACACCCACACACACACACACACACACACACACACACACACACACACACACGCACACGCACACACACACACACACAAACACACAGCAGAGACACCTTAAGCTGATTAGTGTGGCAAGCAGAGGTTAGGACAACCCTGATCTAAAAAGGGAAAGCTAGCGTAAGGTACAGATATAGTAAGAAAGAGAGAGAGATTCTGTTGACGGTAAAAGGATTCGGCTAGTGGGTTGACACACACTCGCATGAATGGATGAAGTGGCTGCCAGCGGGCCACTTTGTGGCTTCGCTTTTAGTGACGGAGGATTTGTCTCAGCTTAGCACCTCACAATTGCCCTAAAGAGGTTTTGGTAATAGCCGCGGAAGAAACGACAATCTAAAAGAATTACAGCCACACAATTAAAGTAATGCCAAGCTCCATGGTCACCTCTGTTCCACGGCTTAGCTTCTTCTCTGAGGGATTAGTTTATTAATTCAAACCCTCTTTGTCTTACTGTGGGTTCAGTGACTTGTGTCCTTGAATAAGGTCAGTGTCGGTGGATTGAATGAATCAAAGTCAACAAGGAAATGGCTTTATTATTATTCTATTATTATTCATTATTACGATATTATTTTCTCCATTTATTTATTTATTTGTTTATTTTTCTTTCTTTTTTCTTTCTTTCTTTCTTTCTTTCTTTCTTTCTTTCTTTCTTTCTTTCTTTCTTTCTTTCTTTCTTTCTTTCCCTATTTCTATTCATTTATTTATCTATTTTACTCTTGCTTACTGTGTTTTCCTCTGCATATCTGTAGCTTGATTTGTGTTCTGTATTGTAAGTTGCTTTGGATAATAGCATGTGCTAAGTGTAATGCAATGTAATTTATTTGTATATTTATTACAATCAAGAAATGCAGTCTGGGATTACGCAGAAATGATGTGGTTAGTGTGTGAGTGTGTTGTAGTTGCGTGTTGAATGGTCAGTGTGTGACTTGTCTGAGTTGTGTCAGCGTGTGTGAGATTATACTGTATGTATGATGGCTTCACCTTGCAGGTATCGATCTGTTCAGTCACATTACACACCTCTTGCTCAAATTTTTTCTTGTGTGAATCTGTGAAGATGTGTGTGGGTGTGTTTGTGCAATGCATGTGTGTATCTGTAGATGTGTGTGTGTGTGTGTGTGTGTGTGCTTGAGGTGTCACCACCTCTATTCGGTGAAACGTCAGCATCGCTTTCTTGTTATATCAAACCACAGGGCGGTGGGTTAGTAATTTCTCTCACGTTTACACCTTCTCATCTCACCCCTGTACACCCTAATCTGTCCTCCGCTGTCCCCTTTGCAGTGGTTCAGTGGGGGGAGATAATTGTCTTCTCTGATCCTGGCAAACGCCCACCAACCACAGTCATGTACTCCTCCTCA
>CM050201.1:22665000-22670000 GCA_027475355.1 Coilia nasus | reverse complement strand
GACAGAGAGAGAGAGAGATAGAGAGAGAGAGCGCGGGAGAGAGAGACAAAGAGAAAAGAGAGAGACAGACAGACAGAAAGTGAGAGATAAAGAGAGAGAGAGAGACACACAGAAAGAGAGAGAGAGAAAGAGCTATACTCTGTACTCTTACGCAACTCCTCTTGGCCGCCAGCAGCCTCACCGTCACTGCCTCCATGTGCTGCTGCAGCGCCTGCTGCCTCCACAGAATGACAAGCGGATGCTCTCTCTCTCTCTCTCTCTCTCTCTCTCTCTCTCTCTCTCTCTCTCTCTCTCTCCATGTCTCTCTGTCTTTCTTTCTCTCTCTTGCTATCTCTCTCTGTCTCTGTGTATCTCTCTCTCTCTTTCTTTCTCTCTCTGTCTCGCTCTCTTTCTGTCTCTCTCTCTCTCCCTCTCTCTCTCGCTGCGGGTTTGTGTGTGTGCTTCTGTGTTTGTGGGTATGTACGTGTGCATTTCTGTTTATTTATTATTCATCCCTCTGTCTCTCGTTCTCTTTCTATCCCTCTCTCTGCCTATCCACTACTCCCTCTTACTCTGTCTATCTGTCACACAGTGTCTCTCTTCTTCTCACTCTGTCTCTGTCTATCCATTATTCTATCTCTCTCTTTCTGTCTATGTGCCACTCTCTGTTTCTCTCTCTCTCTGTTTCTCTTTCTCTTGCTTTCTTTTTCTGTCAATCTGTCTCTCTCTCTCTCTCTCTCTCTCTCTCTCTCTCTCTCTCTCTTTCTCTCTATCTCTGTCACTCTCTTCTTTTGCCTTTCATCCTGTCTGTCCTGTACTCTGTCTTTTTATTGTCATTTCTGATGCTCCCATTCTCTTTATTTAATGTGTCTTACAGTGACAAAGCACCTTCTCATCTCTCTTAGCCCCCGTCCTCTTATCTTCCTCTCTCTCTCTCTCTCTTTCTTTCTCTCTCTCACTCTCTCCTACCCCTCTTTCATCTCTCTTAGTCCCCCTGTCCTCTTATCTTCCTCTCTCTCTTTCTTTCTTTCTCTCCCTCACTCTCTCCTACCCCTCTTTCATCTCTCTTAGTCCCCCTGTCCTCTTATCTTCCTCTCTCTCTCTCTCTTTCTTTCTCTCCCTCACTCTCTCCTACCCCTCTTTCGTCTCTCTTAGTCCCCCTGTCCTCTTATCTTCCTCTCTCTCTCTCTCTTTCTTTCTCTCCCTCACTCTCTCCTACCCCTCTTTCGTCTCTCTTAGTCCCCCTGTCCTCTTATCTTCCTCTCTCTCTCTCTCTTTCTTTCTCTCCCTCACTCTCTCCTACCCCTCTTTCGTCTCTCTTAGTCCCCCTGTCCTCTTATCTTCCTCTCTCTCTCTCTCTTTCTTTCTCTCCCTCACTCTCTCCTACCCCTCTTTCGTCTCTCTTAGTCCCCCTGTCCTCTTATCTTCCTCTCTCTCTCTCTTTCTTTCTCTCCCTCACTCTCTCCTACCCCTCTTTCATCTCTCTTAGTCCCCCTGTCCTCCTATCTTCCTCTCTCTCTCTTTCTTTCTTTCTCTCCCTCACTCTCTCCTACCCCTCTTTCTGTTTGTCCTTTGCTTGTTTTGCCATTAATAAAGTTCCTTCTCTTTTCATTTCATGTCTGTCTTCCCACAAGGTAAAGCATGCTCAGCTGCTGTACTTATTCAACCTCTTATCTACCTGGCTCTCATTCTCTCTGTCTCTTCCTCTCTCTCGTTCCATCTCTTTCTCTTTCGTTCTCTCCCTCCCTCTCCCTCTTCTTTCTGTCTCTTCCTGACTTTCCCAACAGTGTTTGATTTAGTCGGCGCCGGATAGGTTCCCATCCACGTGGTGCTTGGTGGGACGTAGCAGCCCTTACATAACCGCTATCCTGCACCCTCGCGAAAAACTCCACCATGCTAGTTCCATATTTAGATAGGGAGCCAGAGAGCGAAGGAGAAAAAAAGAGAGGTGAGAGAAAGAATGATATATATATAGAGAGACAGACAGACAGACAGAGGGGATGAGAGAGAGAGAGATGGAGAGATAGAGAGAGAAATAGAGAAAGGGTGTGAGAAATAGAAGGAGAGAAGGGGGGGTGGGAGGTGGTGGGGGTGGGCTGACATGGTTTCCAAAAAAAAAAAAACAAGCACCATCAACCCCCACGGAGTATTTTTGGTCTGTTCTGGTTTTTATTTCCAGCCACTGACTGTCTGCCTGTTTATTTTCCGAATGACACCTCCCACTCATCCTTCCGAATCTCTCTTTAGCCACACCACCTCCCCCCCCCCCCACCACCAGCACCATCGTCACCATCACACTGCATCCACCCCCCTCCACCCCACTGCATCTACCCCCACCACCCACCACCCCCCTCCACCCCGTGTCACCCCCACCCCCCACTGCATCCAACCCCCCTCCACCCCACTGCATCTACCCCCACCACCCACCACCCCCTCCACCCCGTGTCACCCCCACCACCCCCACCCCCCACTGCATCCAACCCCCCTCCACCCCACTGCATCTACACCCACCACCCACCACCCCCTCCACCCCGTGTCACCCCCACCACCCCCACCCCCCACTGCATCCAACCCCCCTCCACCCCACTGCATCTACACCCACCACCCACCACCCCCTCCACCCCGTCTCACCCCCCCTTCCCCCCCGCTCCTCCGGGATTCAGCTGCGCTTCTGGAGGGCTGCCACCATGGAGACGGAGGGGGCTGAGCACAGACGTTTTCACAGCTGAGCTGACTCAGAGGGAGACTGTCGCATCTCAAACTTACCTGCCCCCCAAGCCTCTGTCAGAGGGAGACTATCGCATCCAAACCCCAACCCCACCTGCCTCCACCAGCCTCTCTCAGAGGTTGTCTATCGCACCGAAACCCCAACCCCAACCAGACCTGCCCCCCCGCCACCAGCCTCTCTCAGAGGTTGTCTATCGCACCGAAACCCCAACCCCAACCAGACCTGCCCCCCCGCCACCAGCCTCTCTCAGAGGGTGTCTGTCGCATCCAAACCCCAACCCCACCTGCCCCCTTCCAGCCTCTCGCAGAGGGTGTCTGTCGCATCCAAACCCCAACCCCACCTGCCCCCTTCCAGCCTCTCGCAGAGGGTGTCGTTCACATCGAAACCCCAAACTTACCTGCCCCCGCCTGGCCACACCTGCCCCAAACCCCAACCCCACCTGCCCCCCCCCCCCCCCCCCCACCAGCTTCCCTCAGAGGGTGTCTATTGCACCGAAACCTCAACCCCACCTGCCCCACCCCAGCCAACACCTGCCCCAAACCTGCCTCCTGCCTCCAGCCCCCATCTGCCCCCACCCAGCCTTCCTCAGAGGGAGACTGTCGCATCGAAACCCCCCCTGCCCGCCTCCCTCAGAGGGTGACTGTCACATTGAAACCCCACCCGCCCCCCCCCCCCCGCCTCCCTCAGAGGGTGTCTGTCGCATCGACACCCCAAACTTACCTGCCCCCGCCTGCCCACACCTGCCCCAAACCCCACCCCACCTACCCCCCTTCCCTTGCCAGCTTCCCTCAGAGAGTGTCTGTCGCACCAAAACCCCAACCCCATTTGCCCCCACCTTCCTACACCTGCCCCAAACCTGCCCCCCTCCCCTGCCACCCTGCCACAGAGGGTGACTGTCGCACCTAAACCCCAACCCTATTCGCACCCACCTTCCTACACCTGCCCCAAACCTGCTCCCCAATGTGTGGTGACTGTCACATTAAAACCCCAACCTTACCTGCCACCACCCCCCTCTCTCCCAAACCTCCCTCCTGAGCTGCAGTGGACATTGACAGAGCCATTTACTAAAGGTGTCCTTACACGCCCTCATGAGTGTTGCCAAGTAGTAAATGTGTGTGAGTGCCTGTGTGTGTGTGTGTCTGTGTATGTATATCTGTGTGGGATTATGTGTGTATATGTATGTGTGTATGTGCGTAGGTATGTGTGTATGTATATATGTATGTGTGTGTGCATGTGTGTGTTGGGTGGGGTATGTATGTATATGTGGGTATATGTCTGTGTGTGTATGTGTGTGTGTGTGTGCGTGCATACATGCATATGTGCATGTGTGTGTGTGTGTGTGTGTGGGTGTTGTGTGTGTGTGTGTGTGTGTGTGTCTGTGTGTGTGTGTATGTTCTATGCTTTGTGCAGGGCATGTGGCGTTGCAATGTGATTGGATGAAAGGCAGAAACAAAAGGCACATATGCATTTTAAATCAGGCCGTGTGCCTCAGTGACTTTGATGGGGAGGCTTCTTTCAAAGGAACTGTGGCCAAAAAAAGACAAAACGCCCCCCTACATATGGTGCCCAATATGAGTCATCCTCACTGTCTGACTAGTGATGTGCGTGTGCGTGTGTGTGTGTGTGTGTTTCCGTTTCCGTGTATGTGTATTTCATTGTGTAAGTCTGCATGTGTGTGGAGGTGTGGGTGTTGTGTGCGCGTGGCATGCACATGCGAGTCTGTGTGTTGGTCTTTGTGGTGTGTGTTTTTGTGTGTGTGTGTGTGTGTGTATTGGTGTTTATGCATGCATGCATGTGGGTGTGGGTGTGTGTTGGTGTTTATGCATGTGTGTGTGTGTGTGTGTGTGTGTGTGTGTGTGTGTGTGTGTGTGTGTGTGTGTATGTGTGTGTGTGTGTGTGTGTGTGTGCATATTGTCTGCAGCAGGAGGAAAGCTTGTCCTTTGTGTGTGTGACGGGTGCATGTGTCATCAGCCTTTCATTTGCCCCCACTGCTTCCACAAAGGCAGGCAGGCAGGCAGGCAAGCAGGCAGGCAGGCAGGCAGGCAGGCAGCCCCTGGAGCCCCTCCCTCTCCCTCTACTGGCCTCCTCCACCCCCCCCCCCCCCCCCATCCATCCCCCCCCCCCCTCCCCCCCATCCCTCTCCTTCTGCCCCCCCTTTCATAACCCCCCAAGCCCCTCCCCCTGCCCACCCCCAGGCCCCTCGGGGCCCATAATGAATGTAAATGACATTCAAAACTCCGGTGGCGAGAGGATCATTTTAAAGCCACTAGCCTCTGCTGCGCCCACACCCAGG
>CM050201.1:22645000-22660000 GCA_027475355.1 Coilia nasus | reverse complement strand
AGAATGTGTGTGTGTGTGTGTGTGTGTGTGTGTCTGTGTGTGTGTCTGTGTATCTATGTGTGTGTGTCAAAGCCTTTCAAATTCAGAACTGAATAGAGTTTCCCCTTGAAATTGGCCATGTCTCCTGACATAACATACATGTACATTTAAAAAAATATATTAAACACCAAAATACCGGGGTATTACAGTATTACAGTCAGGACAATACCACGGTATGAAAAATTGGATACAACCCAGTGTACTGCTGTGAGGATCTTTTTATTTCATTTTGTCTATGTTCTCTTTATATATATACAACAGTACTGATTGGTAACAATATTGCTGTTAACCTTTATTTCTGCATGGTTTGATAACACAATATTTTTTGTCAGGTCAATAAAGCCCTTTAAATTGAATTGAACTGAAATTGAGAGAGAAAGAGAGAGAGAGGCGTAGAGTAGAGGAGAAATAGAGAGATAGAAAGTGTGAAAGTACTTCCCTTACTGTAGAGGCTGCATGGCTCATGTGCTATATTTAGCTCTACTTTTTAGCGAAGAAAAAAGCCTTAAAATTAATCAGGAGACAGATGGTATCTGATAATGGCCACTTACATGCTAATATGCACATTAAAGTGCTGCGTATCTCAACACGCACGTTGCTGCCATTAATATGACAGAGAAAGCGGGGACATTGCCTTGATAAACTGGAGCATTATTTCAGTGTAATAGTTTTTGATTATTTCTCATCGCCAGAGTTTCTCATCCCGGAACCAGTGGATCATGCCAAACTAATGCCACTCACTGCAATAATCTCTAATTAATTCTTTGGCAGAAAAGAGAATGAAATAATGATATTTTCCATGTTGGTTAGAAGCGAGACAAAGATGGCTGTCTGCAGGCTTCTTCAGAGGAGAAAGGGACATTTGGAGTACCCTTTGTGTGGAAATACATGGTTTGGTTATTTCCTTACAGCTTTAAAGTCATAGGTCGTGATCCCTGACCTTTTATTTTATGTATGATGTGAAAGAGCAGTCAATGTGTAACAGAGATACTTGCACTGCGTTACTTCCTCGAATTCAATCTTCTCTATTCCTCTGTGAGGTTAGATTAAGAAAGCGCTCTCTCTCTCTCTCTCTCTCTCTCTCTCTCTCTCTCTCTGCCTCTCACTCTCTTTCTCTGCCTGGTTCTGTTTCTTTTCTTCCATTAGCAGTGCCTTTCTCTCTGACTCTCTGTTTCTGTTTTCTCAGCCATGCCAGGTAAGTAATTTGAATATAGAAATTGTCAATATTTATCTCTCCATCTCTGCCTCTCTTCACAGTCTATGCACACGTCCAGAACCCTAGTGATCCACACAATATAACAAAGCAGCCTTGCCACATACACACACACAGACACACACACGCGCACACACACACACACGTGCGGGCACACACACACACAAACTCACGCACACACACACACAAACCCCAAAACCCCAATTCAGACTCCATCTCTTGTTGATAGCAGGGTAAGTAGATGAGTTTCTCTCCCCTCGGCCCTCAGTGTGACAATTATCGGTAATGCAGCTTGACAGGAGAAGAGGTGACGTCAGTCAGAGAGAAACCCACTCACTGCGCGGAGACTCTGCCGAGGTTTTTGTCATGGCAACTGTGAAATTTCCCAGAAATCCATCTGTCATGTTTTCGAGGAGGCACTCTCAGGTGGCTACCGTGAGGGGCTTCAAGTGTGTTTCAAAGATGGGAGCAGCAGATGCAAGCGTGAGAACATGGCTTTATATGTCTGGGTGTGTACATGCGTGTGTGTGTGTGTGTGTGTGTGTGTGTGTGTGTGTGTGTGTGTGTGTGTGTGCATGTGTATGTCTGCTTTGTGCCTGTGTGTGTGTGTATGTGTATGTGTGTGTGTGTGCCTGTGTGTGTGTGTGTGTTTATGTGTGTGTGTGTGTGTGTGTGTGTGTGTGTGTGTGTGTGTGTGTGTGTGTGTGTGTGTGTGTGTGTGTGTGTGTGTGTGTGTGTGTGCATTTCTGTATAGCTTCAATGGATGCCACATCATCTCTGCCACATGATGTTGCATGTATCTAGAGGGATAAGTACATAATGTCTCCGTGTGTGTGTCTGTGTTTATTTTGGTGTGTGTGTGTGTGTGTGTGTGTGTGTGTGTGTGTGTGTGTGTGTGTGTGTGTGTTTACTAGGGTGTGTGTGTTTGGGTGGGTGTGTTCCCATGTCAGTGGGTGCATCCTGTTAGCCAAATATAGCAGCGGAATCGATGGGCAGACAGCAACGCTTCACGCTTCCCCTGCAGACGAGCGAGGGGAAAAATCAAAGGGTCACGCTGGGTTTCCAAGAGCAGAGAAGACAACAGGGGAGCTACCCAGAACAGGGCACCTCTGGGGAAAGAAAGAAAGAAAGAAAGAAAGAAAGAAAGAAAGAAAGAAAGAAAGAAAGAAAGAAAGAGGGGGGGTAAGAATGAGAGGAGAGAGAAAGAGAGAGAATTATTAAGAGACAGCAAGAGAGATGGGGGGAGAAAGAGAGAGAAAGGAGAGAGGTAGAGAAGAGAAAGAAAGAGAGAGAGAAAGAAAGAGGGCGGAGAGGGTAATGAAGAGAGGACAGAGAGAGAATTAGGGAGAGAGAGAGCAAGAGAATGGGGAGAAGGAGAGAGAAAGGAGAGAGGTAGAGACAGAGAGAGAGGGGGAGAGAGAAAGAAAGAAAGAGAGAATGACTCTCAAGAGATTCTGTTTTACCCCATTGAACCTCTTGTCAACCTGTAGCACAGAAACATGGAAAATGTCAAGTTTTAAAGAAAAGAACAAAGAGCGACAGAATAAAACAGTGAATTAGCATAGTATTTCCATTACAGTGCTGACTTAGATCAGAGCACAGAGGTTTTTTTTTTGGTTGTCCTTTGTGTCAAAGCCTCATAGCTGCTGTTTGCTAAAACGATCCCATGGGCATGTGTGTGTAGTTTGTGTGTATGTGTGTGTACATACGGGTATGTGTGTGTGTATGTGTGTGTGTGTGTATGCGTGTGTGCGACCTCTGTGTCATGTCGATTGCCTCAGTGCTCAGTGCAGTCTGATGTTCGGTGTCACAGCGCACAACGGAACAAAAGGCAAACAGAACCAGGACCGGCAGTGGGCCGGGACAGCACGGGCCGACGCACCCACCCACCCACCGTACTGTACCATACGCTGTTCGTTTTGCAGTGCGGGATGAGTCAACATCAGCCCGTGTGTGATGCAAGATGTGCCGGCTGCGGCTGATGAAAGGCGAGAGCGAATCTGCTCTGACACCTCGCCCTATCTGCACTCGTCCACAGAGGGACACTCAGTCTGGATTTATTACTTTTCACTGCGCCAAGTTTTTTATGTACTTCCATTGCGTTTAATTATTTATTGTTTTTACTTAGTTTGTTGAACGGGCTGGAAAATTTCAGTGAATGTCAAGAAGCACTGACTTCATATCGGGAGAAAACACAAATACACACACACACACACACACACAACACATACACACACACACACACACACAACACATACACCATGAGAAATTTGTAACAAGCTATCACATTAATTTCTGCAAGGATGAAGGAACAATTAACAGTGTTGATACCACATGCCAACCCATGGAGGTACTGTATTAGCAAGACAGCTTGTAACAACAAAAAAGGCTCTTTATAAAGGAGTGTCACATTGCTAACACAGTGATACAGATATGAATGTGTGTGTAGGTGTAGGAACCTTACCTCAAAAGGAACCCAATCAATATGTCTGCATGATGAAACCGAAGCTCGTTTTTTATGGGCGCATTGATTCTTTTCAGCATAGTGGTAATTCACCTTTACAGTGTACATTCACATCAGGCTTCTCCTCAGTGTGTCTGCATTGTCTTTGTTGGCCTCAGTGTCAGAGCTGAACCACCATACTCATGCCCAAGGCACAGTGGATGCAACAGCCAACAGACTACGTAAGGGATAATGTCATTTTCATGGAATAAGCACTGACAGAGTGATGCAGGTCGTGATCACTGTCAAGGGGCTTATTCCACGAGAATGACTGTCTCGCCGAACGTTATTATTTGCCAAAAAAAAAAAAAAAACTATAACAGAGAGTTAGAAACGTCTAACTTTATTTTTTAAGATTTTAATATCTTTCAATATTTATTTTAAATATTATGTTGCCGCTTCAGGGCCTCTGCTGCTAAAAATAGTTCATTGAGCAAACAGAATGTATAAGTGTTGCCTAGCAACATGTCCAGCTGCTCAATAGCTCATTGCAGCTTATTGTTGATATTTTGTTCTGATAAGTGAACGGAGTACTTGAGGAGTGACATGAAAGAGATGCAAATCCCATTGGCATTGACAGTGGTCATTACACTTTTTCAGCTATCATTATACAAACATATTTAACATCCGAATGTTGGAGTGGGCCATTCAAAGTCAGTGGGACATCCGTCAGCATTCTAAAGAACCATATAATAAAGCACTATAGTGCTCTGAGATGTGCGCTTTTTAAATTTGCTGTCAATAGCTTTTTATTGACTCTACAATAAGCAGCCAAAGCTGCGTTTCACAGCAACCCACAATACCATGTCTGTCACGTGTAGGAGAACAAATAGCCTGTGTATGTATGTGTGTGTGTGTGTGTGTGTGTGTGTGTGTGTGTGTGTGCGCGTGTGTGTGTATGTGTGTGTTTACTGTATTTGCATCTGGCTGCACAGGTGCTTATTCTGCAGAGCTGTGGCTAATGAGCCATGCTATGGAATTGTGTGTGTGTGTGTGTATGTGTGTGTGTGTGTAAGAGGGAGTGTGGGCACTTGAGCGGATGCATTTGTACACACGCTCCCCTGCCCTTCCCATGTGAGAGAGCGGGAGAATCGAGTCTCCTGCATCTGGTACCATAGTCCATACAGAGAGAGAGAGAGAGAGAGAGAGAGAGAGAGAGAGAGAGAGAGAGAGAGAGAGAGAGAGAGAGAGAGAGAGAGAGAGAGAGAGAGAGAGAGAGATGGGTCTACCAAACAGTGAAAGAGAGCGAGAGAAACAGACACAGTAGTCTACCAGAGACTGAGTGAAATATACATCATGCAGGAAAAGACAGAGAAAGAGAGACAGACAGACAGACAGACAAACAGACAGAGAAAGGAGACATAGAGGGAGGGAGAGACAAAGATGGTGAAAGACAGATAGATGACAAATAAATGCAGGTGAGCATGCTTTATCTGTGGAAAGACAGACATGAAATGAAAAGAGAAGGAGGGAGTGAGAGAGAGAGAGAAAGAGAGAAAGAGAGAGGAAAAGAGAAGGAGGGAGGGAGAGAGAGAAACCATAAATGTGCACAACACAAAGCACATGGAGAAGCTAAAGAACACAGACAGAAGCATACTTACACACACTCCATACTCACACACCACCACCAGTAGGCTACAGTACACACACACATGTATGCATGTCACACACACATCAGCAAACACATCACCATGGCAGCATCCCTAATCACCGCTGACAGCCCTCAAATTACACCATGCTGCTGTGAATTTTTAACAGTGTTTCCCTGGAAATCGATGACCCCCACTGTTGGGTCTGTCCTGATGGCAAGGAAGACAGAAACCCGAAAAAGAGAAGGGCTGGGTTGGGGGAAGGGGTGCTGAAAGGCGGAACTGAAAAACAGGTCTGAAAATGACACGTCGTGTCACTTGAAACATAACAGGACCATTAGCTCTATGGCCTTGAAATTAGTGTTAATCACAGACATTCAATAACCCCACTGTCGACATGTCAGAAAAGGGGAATTTGATTAACAGAAGGACTTTAGTAGATTAGAGCCCAATGAAATGAATCTGTCAGTGCATAAATACATTACAATAACAGCATTCCTGTGGACCTCGGTAGGTGGTCCTTCTCCTCCGCTGGGAGAGTGAGGTGCCAACAGCAGCGACATCACCGGCAAAGAGTGTTGAGGAAATATAGAATCTAAGATCTTTGTCACCGGTCTGACAGCGAGCTCTTAACTGACATACATTTGTACTGTACACTGACCATCTGTAAAAAGTGCCCATTAAATTCATGTCAGAGACAGTGAAGGTTCTTAGTAATGAAAAATACAGTCTTTTAAAATGACAGTAATTAAAATGTCAAAAAGACTGTTATTACCTGTACAAAAAGAACTGCATGACTATATTTTTTTAAAGAAATCAGATTTCTGTCAGTAAGAGAGGACAGGTTTTGTAAGAAATAATGGCCTTTCTTAAGTCTCCGGCCTCATTTTCACCGACCTGAGCGTGTACAGCATATGTGTGTATGTGTGACAGGATACGCTCAGATCACGCGTGCGGTGGAAATGGTCTAATCTGTTTAACGTGCATTCTAAATGAATATGGACAAGAAACGGGCACTTGCTGTCTACGCGCTGTATACGGAGAGTGCTTGGTGGAAATGAGCCCTCAGGCACAAAGGTTGTTCTGTTTGGTTGTTCAGCGCAGTGTGTGTCTGGACTGTAAACAAGCCGAGGGGTCTACTCTGCTCTGTCACTCAATCGAGCCCTTGTGTGCTGTTCTCACACACACACACACACACACACACACACGCCCCCCGCTACAGCAACCAGAGGCCATTCTAGAGTTTGTTGAGTCACTAAGCAAAAAAAAAAGACAACTGTTGTTGAAAAGTATCGCCACCACTGTAGTTTAAAATTTGTCAGGCCTCCAAGGCTTTCTAGTGGTCTAAGGCAGTTGCCTGTGTTGTCTGTTGGCAAGCTACACACCTCTGATAGCGACCTCAATGTTTTCTGTGTTTTCAGAGTTCATGATTTATTACACCACCAACAGTCTCAGCTACACTCTGAATAGTGGTTGTCTGATCGCTGGTGTGCAGAACCTCCCTTGGTGAAAAACAGACACGCCTGCAAGGAAGAGGAGGAGGAGGACTCTGTAGGGACAGATGAGATAGAAGAACAGACAGATAGATAGACGCAAGGGGAGACGTACTGGCGCTAGCACAGTGCGGCCGGTGTTACCAGAATCCGAGATATCAGGATCCACGTTCTCGCTCTTGCCCCGGGAGCTTCGGACGGGCCGCGGAGTCGAGTGGAATGATTTATGACGGCTGCATTATTAAACCCGACCAGACTTAATGTTTTATGGCCAAAGAAGGGGAAAATTGGCCCACAGTTCATCTGTGAGTCGGGTTGAAAGTTCCACCCTTTATAAATGCGACTGTCTGCTTGCCCCCCCCAATCTACAGATGTGACCCACAACACACATCAGCAATGAGCTAAATAATGCAAGAGGACCTCCTAATTATGATGATGGTGATGGTGATGGTGATGATGGTGATGGTGATGATGATGTGTTGCAGCCCCATGCTTTATTCCTTCTGTGCAGACTGCTTCTGTGTGTATCCAGATTGATCGATAAGTCCAACGTCACAGGCTTTTCAGACGGCCTCGCTGGTTCCGGCGAGTCAAGTTAATTCGATCATTTCTCACGTTGCACTCTTGAGAGTCTTTTGACACTACTGAATTCTTCAGGCTTGTCATCGCAGACCTATTGGCAGGGCTGCTGTCAGCATTTTGTCAGGAAGTCACCATCACTTTATCAGATACTGAGACATCTTTGGTGGATTTATTAGACATAAAAATGGCAACTTAGCTATATGTTTCTCTCACAACCATACCATCTCCATCTCTCTCTGTCTTTCACACACTTATACACACTCTCTCTCTCTCTCTCTCTTACTCCCCTCTTCTCGCTCTTTCTTTCTGTTGAAATTGTCTGTGTGTTTATGTTTAAAGATGCTATATGTAGGATAGGAGCCAAAAATGGTACTGCAGTCAAAATCAAAATACTATAACGCATCGCCCCCCCCCCCTTCAGATGCAAGTGGCCAATCACAAAATGAAGACATGAACAGAATTTGTGTGCCATAAATTTTAAAATGCATTTTAAAATGTGAATATTTCGGCTGTACTATTGCTGGCAGCGAAGTCAGTATTTCAAATTCAAACTAACACATTTTCTTGATCTCTGGCGACATATCAGGACCCTTTTATGATTAGTTGCTGTAACTCTTTTGTACATAGTGCCTTTAAACATATGTATTTATGTTATGTTTAAGTATGTATTTATATGGCTTCCACATGCACACATGTGGAAGCCATGTGTCACATACATGTGCTTGTTGTGATAGTGTACATGTTTTCAGTCACCTTGCACACGTCACCATCCATTCACATTCTCTCTCATCCTCCACCCCTCTTTGTAATTTGCTATTATTTTTGCTTTTATTTTTGTTACTTTTACTTGTTTTTGTGTTTGTGTTTACCCATATGTGTCTATTTCTGACTTCCACACAGCTCAGTCACGTGTGTCTGTTTTGTGGTTGTGGTTGGGATTGTGCTTGCGTGGGGCAACCTGCCCCATGTCATCACCCCCTCTGTGCTATTTATAGCAGTGTGCAATTTTTACTCATGCCCTGTCTATAAATGTATATGTATAAAAATATGCATCACACTTAACCCTCCCCCTCCACCACCTCTCCAACACACACACACACACACACACACACACACATACACACACACACACACACACACACACATATGCACTCAGGCAAGCATGCACACTCAAACATACACAGAAACACAAACACACACACACACGCACGCGCACTCTCTCACTCTCTCTCTCTCTCTCTCTCTCACACACACACACACACACACACACACACACACACACACACACAAACACCACCCCTTTCCCATCGTCACTTAAGTACGTCACATTGGCCCACACGGGTGACTTCAACCGAGGTAGCCTCAGGCTCTGGATTGACCTCTCTCTGTGTCCCTGCCCTCCCCTCTCCTCTCCTCTTATTTGCTGTGGCCCGCTGAGATTGGGTGCTGACGTCAGTGTGGACATCAATACATACCGGGGCAGCTGTTCTGCTGGGCTCACCATTATTTGGTGACATGCACTTTCGAGCTTTGCCAGTGGTTGAGGGGTGGTGGCTAAGCTTCAGATGTGATTCATAATAATAACAATAACAGCATTAACAACAACAACAATAATAACAATACTTGACATTATCCTCAGCTATGTTTTTATTACATATATCACAAGAAATATTTGTTTATTGTAATTGTGTCTAAATTACATTATTCTTGGGGTCCCAAGGTCAGTTAGTAGTCCATGTGTGTTGAATATGTAGGATGAGGGTACATAGCACCATGTCCTTAGTCACAGATCCTAATGGACTGTGGATAAGATCAGATCTGGCATTAGACTTAGCCCCTGAAATGGCTAGGATCAGGTGAACTCCTCTCACATTGTTAAACTTAAAAAAACAAAACGCACTTTCTTTCTCTTTTGATGGTCATCATGATCATCATGATGGCCTAGTGCTAAAATGCATACGATTGTGCACATGGTCCAATAAATCACTATTCCAAAAAGAAAAAGAGAGAGTGGTTAACAATTGATTTGCTTTTTGTCTCGCACCCAAACAAACATCTTTATCTTAGCAGTAGAGCGCGCCTGTTGTTCTTAACTCCTGTCATATAGCCATCAGGGCCACATCAGTACCATATCAGGGCCACATCAGTACCATATCAGGGCCACATCAGTACCATATCAGTACCATATCAGGGCCATATCAGGGCCATATCAGGGCCATATCAGGGCCATATCAGTTCCATATCAGTACCACATCAGTACCATATCAGGGCCATATCAGTACCATATCAGGGCCACATCAGTACCATAGCAGGGCCACATCAGTACCATATCAGGGCCACATCAGTACCATATCAGTACCATATCAGGGACAAATTAGTACCATATCAGGGCCACATCAGTACCATATCAAGGCCATATCAGGGCCAAATTAGTACCATATCAGAGCCATATTAGGGCCACATTAGTACCATATCAGGGCCACATTAGTACCATATCAGGGCCACATCAGTACCATATCAGGGCCAGGTTAAGGCCAGATCAGTGCCATGTACAGGCCAGGTCCATGCCAGGTTGCTGTGTGGAGGCAAGAAGAACATCAGTGTAAAGTCGTGATGAAGGGGCATATGCTGTAACCAATTTTCTTTGGCTTTGGAAATCCCTTTGAAAAGCCCTCCATTTTTATTTGATAAAATTATAATTTCAGACTGTCTGATAAAACTATTGAAAGTAAAAGAAAGATTTCAAGGCTGAGGCCATTAAGTATTGAAACAGTGTCATTACACCCCCTCAGAAATGTTTGTTTACCTTGAGGTGAGCCAGGAGGCAATGTTGTGTGTGTCTTTGAGTTGACACTGGCCATTGAAAATACTCACACAGATTTGCTGTGCCATGGTCAGAATGATTATGTTTGTGTCTGACAGAAAACCCAACCACCCCCGCAGCCAACCTGCCTTAACAAATCCATCCAAACTCCCACCCTAGTTCCCGTCCTCTCTGTGGTTTAACAGGTGTGTGTGTATGTGTGTGTGTGTGTGTGAGAGAGAGAGAGAGAGAGAGAGAGAGAGAGAGAGAGACAGTTTGGGAGAGAAAGACAGTCTGACAGTCTGTGTATGTGTGTGTGTGTTTGTATGTGTGTGTGTTTATTTATGTGTGTGTGCGTAAGTGCTTTTTGTGTTCCAGTACGATGCCATCTCGGCCCTTGTTGCTTATTTTGGTGCTGGCGGGCTTTCGCTGTCAACAGCTTGATGCCGACTCCTCGCCCAGTCGAGCTGGCGCCATAGCAACAAGGTGGCTTCTGGCGAGAAGGTGGGGGTGGTGGAGTAGGGGCGGAGGAGTAGGGTGGCGGCAGGGCTGGGCTGGGCTGGGCTGGGCTGGGCTGGAGAGCGAGGTGTGTACGAGAGGAGAGAGATAGAGAGAGAGAGAGAGCGGCTCTCGGTTTTGTGAAATTTGATAGATTAAAGCAATTTCGGCTGAAAAGACACATCCTTCAGCGAGACAACGGGAACTGTCCGGGGTGACAGCGGCAGATATTTGTCAATAAAAAGCATTGCATTTGCAATGAGGTGCAAGCAAAAAAAATGAAAGAAAACACGAAAAGAAATAGAAGAAATATCTTGACAATATTAAAATGTTCGCTTGTATGTTGTGTATTGTGAGTGTTTATGCATTAGTGTGTGTCAGGCACACACAGATTAATGGAGAGAAGCTTTGTTATGTGAAAGATGAAAAAAAAGGGGGGGGGGGGGGGTTAAAATAGCTAGACATCTAGGTGGAGGGATATGTGTGTGTGTGTGTGTGTGTGTGTGTGTGTGTGTGTGTGTGTGTGTGTGTGTGTGTGTGTGTGTGTGTGTGTCTAAATTGGTGTGTATGTGTTTGACAACAAATGTGTTGTATTTGTGTAAATGTGTCTGAATATGTGTGTTTGTATGTGTGTGTATGTGTATGTGTGTGTGTGTGTGTGTGTGTGTGTGTGTGTGTGTGTGTGTGTGTGTGTGTGTGTGTGTAGGACAAGGGAGGTGTAATTTTAGTCATCCCTGACCTTTTTGGATGCCGCTGATTACGTGGAAAGTGGGTCAGGTCTGAATGGCGGAGCCGGCAAGGAGCAGGTGGACGGCGGTTGGGAGAGATTTTCGCTGCATAATGGCGCTAATTCGCCCTCTAGTCGTGCACCGCCTCTCGTCTCTCGCCTCTCAACCTCTCGGGCTCTCGGCACTAAAGAGGGTCTCTAGTGCGTTTGCTCGTCCTCTCAACCACTCACGAAATGCCTCACTCTTGTGTCTCCTCGTCCTTCGCTCTCCGGGTCACAGGTAAACAGACATGCAGAGAGAGAGAAGCTCTCTTCCCCCATATGTGGCTGTGAACGCCTTATGCAAGCAGTTCGCTCGCCTCTTCTCCCCACTCTCGTTCTCTGAACTGCATAATTTTTATCTCGAATATCACTGGCCTTCATGCATTGTTATTACGCGATTAGGCAACATGTATCATATTTACATAATTATGTCATTTTGAATATCATTAGATGTACTCTTATTACGCCATTATGTAACATGCATCTCATATTTTTATGATGATGTCATTTTGAATATCACTTGATGCACTGTTATTACGCCATGAGGTAACGTGTATCACATTTATGTGGTTATGTCATTTATTGTTACATTATTCACATGCGATTATGAAATATTTATTAACATTCATAAATGATGTGCATGTAAACTAACCCTAGTCCTGACGCAAATGCATGTATTATTGGGCTGTTGCTCATCGTTAGATGATGGTGTTAATTACGGTATCACACGGGTACCGTTAAGACAATAGAAGAATAAAGAGTACTGTTAAGAAGCATACTGTAAGTTGTGTTTTCTTCCTTGTAGTGTCTTGCTGCCGCAGTTTATGTGGTTTGTTGCAGATGATGGCTGGTGCTTTAGATTCTTTTCACAGATCATTGGCCTCCTACATATAGCGTCTTCAGAGTGCGTAGGAGTGTTAATCAAGACTTAATCATGCTCATCTCTATACATTCCAGTGTCCTTTTAATGGCCCTCACACACACACACGCGCGCGCACACACACACACACACACACACACACACACACACACACACACACACACACACACACACACACTCTAACCTTTTCATCCACTCTTTACTCTATGCCTTTTCTTTCTCTCTCTTGTTCTTTCCGACTCCTTTGCCCTTTGAAGCTTTTGCTCTCTCCACCTTTTCCTCTCTGGGCTCCTATCTCTTTCTCTCACTCCATGTCTCATTTCCCCCAGTAGCTCTCTCCTCCACGCCCTCTGTCTTTCTTTCTCTCTTTTAGCGTCCTCTCTCTCTCTCTCTCTCTCTCTCTGTCTCTCTCCACCTTTTCCTCTCTGTGTCTCATTTCCCCCAGTAGCTCTGTCCTCCATGCCCTCTCTTTCTTTCTCTCTCTCTTTTAGCTTCCTCTCTCTCTCTCTTTCTCTCTCTCTCTCTCTCTCTCACTCTCTCTCTCTCTTCACCTTTTCCTCTCTGTGTCTCATTTCCCCCAGTAGCTCTCTCCTCCATGCCCTTTCTCTTTCTTTCTCTCTGTTGTAGCTTCCTCTCTCTCTCTCTCTCTCTCTCTGTCTCTCTCTCTCTCTCTCTCTTTTTCTCTCATGCCTATTCTCTCCTTTCTACCCCACCCCTCTGTGTCGCCCCTTTGCCCCCGCCATGCCCCCTCTCTTTCTTTCTCTCTTTTAGCTTCCTTTCTCTCTCTCTCTCTCCCTTTTCTCTCTCTTTCTCTCTCTCTCTCTCTCTCTCCCTTTTTCTCTTATGCCCGTTCTCTCCTTTCTATCCCACCCCTCTCTCCCTCCCCCTTTTCTCCCGATGCCCTCTCTCTCTCCCTCTCTCTCTCTCTCTCCCTCTCTCCCTCTCTCGCTCTCTCTGTGTCCCTTTTTCTCTTATGCCCTCTCTCTCCTTTCTATCCCCCTCTCTCTCCCTCCCCTTTTCCCCCCGATGCCCTCTCTCTCTCTCTCTCTCTCTCTCTCTCTCTCTCTTTCTCTCTCTCGCTCTCTTTCTCTCTCTCTCTCTCTCTCTCTCTCTCTCTCTCTCTCTCTCTCTCTCTATTTCCTCCTGTTTTCTCCCCTGCTCAGTCTCTCCTTTGTACCTCACCCCCACCCCTCCCCCAGCCCCAGGTTCATCAGTATTCCACAGGAGCGTGGCGGCTGCCTCCTAATTGCTGTTTTTAACTGACGCTGCCCTGCGGTTACTGACAGCAGCTCACCCCTGCGAAAGAACAGGAGCTCACCTTCCTGCCCGACCACCCACCCTTCCACCCCTCCTCCACCTCCTCCACTTCTCTACCCTTCCATCTCCTCTACCCCTCCACCTCTCCACCTCTCCACCTCTCTACCCTTCCATCTCCTCTACCTCTCCACCTCTGTACCCCTCCATCTCTACCTCCTCACCTCTGTACCCCTCCATCTCTAACCTCGCCACCTCTCTATCCCTCCACCATCCCAACATCTCCTGCTGAGACTCGTCCAACCCCACCCTCCACCCTCACCCTCCACCCCTCTATCCCCACCCTCCACCCCTCTATCCCTCCATCCCCTCCACCTCTCCACCCCTCTACCCCTCCACCATCCCCACCTCTCCTGCTGAGACTTGTTCATCCCCACCCTCCGCCCTCACCCTCCACCTCCACCCCACCCTCCATCCCCACCCTCCACCCCTCTATCCCTCCATCCCCTCCACCTCTCCACCCTTCTACCCCTCCACCATCCCCACCCTCTCCTGCTGAGACTCGTCCAGCCCCACCCTCCATCCCCACCCCCTGTCCCCACCCTCCACCCCCACCACAGGGATCTGGGAGGGAAGTGCTTAGTGGCCTATTTAATGTCTCCAGCGGAGAGTCAAAGGGCTGTTAGCCATCCAGGGGGAGGTGTAGGTGCAGAGGGGAGGGTGGAGAGGGGAGGGTGGAGTGGAGGGATGAAGGTTTGAGGGCTGCTGCTGAGTGCGAGTGGGGGATGACGAGGTGGCGGTGGGGGTGGGGGGCTGGGTGTCGTGTGCAGGGGGAGGGGGGTAGGGAGTGGATTGTTGGGGGTGGCTATATATATCTCTACTCTACTCTACTATATGTTAAATGTATTCCTCCCAGACCACCGCACACACACCCTCCCCACCCCACCCCCACACCTCCCTCTCTCATCCAGTCGTCCTTGCACTTCAGAGCTCCACTACCGCTGCTACCGCTACTGCTACTGCTTCTGCTGCTGGGTGCTGTCGTTGGATTAATTGTGATGGGGCCGCCTCGGTGGCCGGCACCAGGCTTAGATCTGTGTCTGCCCGAGCGGAGCGGAGCAGAGCACGCAGAGTGCTGATGTGACAATACCAAGCCGACTGTACAGTAAGAGCGCGTTCTGGAATAAATATAGCCGGACGGGGAAAAAAAAGGAAACTTATTTGCTGACACGCTGTGCTCCTGTTAAAGAAAAGTCAGGAGACGTGTTATTTATTCTGAATAACTTACCCCTTTGTACACTTACTGTAGTTAGAACATGGTAGATGCAAATGAAACGATACATTTAACATAAAAACCTTACTGAGCAAATAATTAAG
>CM050201.1:22640000-22642500 GCA_027475355.1 Coilia nasus | reverse complement strand
TGCACTCAACTCTGAAAAGAGAGAGAGAGAGAGAGAGAGAGAGAGAGAGAGAGAGAGAGAGGAGAGAGAGAGAGAGAGAGAGAGAGAGAGAGAGAGAGAGAAAGGGAGAGAGAGAAGCACAGAAAGAGTAAGGGGGAAAGAAAAATAAAGAAAAAAGAAAGATTGCAGAAGAAGAGAAAGGAGGAGGTGAAATAAATTGGGAGGAATAGAGAAGAAGAAACCGAGACAGATAAAGACATTGATATATATTAAAGATACTGAGGGGAGAGAGATGGGGTAGAGAGATGGGGTAGAGATGGGGGAGAGGGATGGGGTAGAGAGATGGGGGAGAGATGGGGTAGAGATGGGGTAGAGAGATGGGGTAGAGAGATGGGGTAGAGATGGGGTAGAGATGGGGTAGAGAGATGGGTAGAGAGATGGGGGAGAGATGGGGTAGAGATGGGGTAGAGAGATGGGGATAGAGAGATGGGGTAGAGATGGGGTAGAGATGGGGTAGAGATGGGGTAGAGATGGGGTAGAGATGGGGTAGAGAGATGGGGTAGAGATGGGGTAGAGATGGGGTAGAGATGGGGTAGAGATGGGGTAGAGAGATGGGGTAGAGATGGGTAGAGAGATGGGGTAGAGATGGGGTAGAGATGGGGTAGAGATGGGGTATAGATGGGGTAGAGGGATGGGGTAGAGATGGGGTAGAGAGATGGGGTAGAGATGGGGTAGAGATGGGGTAGAGAGATGGGGTAGAGATGAGGAGAGAGATGGGGTAGAGATGGGGTAGAG
The DNA here is from genome assembly GCA_027475355.1 of Coilia nasus. Lineage (NCBI taxonomy): Eukaryota > Metazoa > Chordata > Actinopteri > Clupeiformes > Engraulidae > Coilia > Coilia nasus. The sequence goes on along the minus strand of CM050201.1, from coordinate 22,641,726 downwards.
ATGGGGTAGAGGGATGGGGTAGAGATGGGGTAGAGAGATGGGGTAGAGATGGGGTAGAGATGGTGTAGAGATGGGGTAGAGATGGGGTAGAGATGAGGGAGAGGAGATGGGGTAGAGATGGGTAGAGATGGGGTAGAGATGGGGTAGAGATGAGGGAGAGAGATGGGGGAGAGGGATGGGGTAGAGAGATGGGGTAGAGATGGGGTAGAGAGATGGGGTAGAGATGGGGTAGAGATGGGGTAGAGATGGGGTAGAGATGGGGTAGAGATGGGGTAGAGATGAGGGAGAGAGATGGGGGAGAGGGATGGGGTTAGAGAGATGGGGAGAGAGATGGGGTAGAGATGGGGTAGAGATGGGGTAGAGATGGGGTAGAGATGGGGTATAGATGGGGTAGAGGGATGGGGTAGAGATGGGGTAGAGAGATGGGGTAGAGATGGGGTAGAGAGATGGGGTAGAGATGGGGTAGAGAGATCTGGGGTAGAGATGGGGTAGAGATGGGGTAGAGATGGGGTAGAGATGGGGTAGAGATGGGGTAGAGAGATGGGGTAGAGATGGGTAGAGAGATGGGGTAGAGATGGGGTAGAGATGGGTAGAGATGGGGTAGAGATGGGGTTGAGAGATGGGGTAGAGATGGGGTAGAGAGATGGGGTAGAGATGGGGTAGAGATGGGGTAGAGATGGGGTAGAAGATGAGGGAGAGAGATGGGGTAGAGAGATGGGCTAGAGATGGGGTAGAGATGGGTAGAGATGGGGGAGAGGGATGGGGTAGAGAGATGGGGTAGAGAGATGGGGTAGAGATGGGGTAGAGATGGGGGTAGAGATGAGGGAGAGAGATGGGGGAGAGGGATGGGTAGAGATGGGGTAGAGATGGGGTAGAGATGGGGTAGAGATGGGGTAGGGATGGGGTAGAGATGAGGGAGAGGGATGGGGGAGAGGGATGGGGTAGAGATGGGGTAGAGATGGGGTAGAGATGGGGTAGAGATGGGGTAGGGATGGGGTAGAGATGAGGGAGAGGGATGGGGTAGAGATGGGGTAGAGATGGGGTAGAGATGGGGTAGAGATGGGGTAGAGAGATGGGGTAGGGATGGGGTAGAGATGAGGAGAGGGATGGGGTAGAGATGGGGTAGAGATGGGGTAGAGAGATGGGGTAGAGATGGGGTAGAGAGATGGGGTAGAGATGGGGTAGAGAGATGGGGTAGAGATGGGGTAGAGAGATGGGGGTAGAGATGGGGTAGTGATGGGTAGAGATGGGGTAGAGAGATGGGGGAGAGGGATGGGGTAGAGATGGGGTAGAGATGGGGTAGAGATGGGGTAGAGATGGGGTAGAGAGATGGGGTAGAGGGATGGGGGAGAGGGATGGGGGAGAGGGATGGGGTAGAGATGGGGTAGAGATGGGGGAGAGGGATGGGGTAGAGATGGGGTAGAGATGGGGTAGAGATGGGGTAGAGATGGGGTAGAGATGAGGGAGAGAGATGGGGGAGAGGGATGGGGTAGAGAGATGGGGTAGAGATGGGGTAGAGATGGGGTAGAGATGAGGGAGAGAGATGGGGTAGAGATGAGGGAGAGAGATGGGGTAGAGAGATGGGGTAGAGGGATGGGGTAGAGAGATGGGGGAGAGGGATGGGGTAGAGATGGGGTAGAGATGGGGTAGAGATGGGCGTAGAGATGGGGTAGAGAGATGGGGTAGAGATGGGGTAGAGATGGGGTAGAGATGGGTAGAGAGATGG
>CM050201.1:22630000-22635000 GCA_027475355.1 Coilia nasus | reverse complement strand
GGTGATGGTGGGGTGGCAAATGAATGGCATTTTGGTAATGATGGCGGTGGTGGCCATGGTGATGGTGGTGGTGGGGTGGCTCCAGGGATGGCAAGAGGGATGGGCATCTTAGTAATGGTGGTGGTGGGGTTGATGGTGGTGGTGGTGGTGATGGTAGTGGAGGTGATGGTGGGGTGGGGTGGCTCTAGAGATGGCAAAAGGGATGGGCATTTTGGTAATGGTGGTGGCGGAGGTGATGGTAACGGTGGGGTGGTGGCTGTCGTGGTAGTTTGTTTGTGCCAGGGTGCCATCTGTGAGCCTGACATGCTGTCCTACGATGGCTGACCACTCGAAAAGCCTCCAGCAGACACAAGTGGGTCTGGGAGGAAGTGGGGTGGCGGCAAGGCGAGGTGGGGTAGGGTGGAGTTAGGGGTGGGGGGGGGGGTGGGGCTGTGGGGTGTGTGGAACAGGGCCCATCCCACCGTCCCCACTGTCAGATCAAAGCTCGGGGATTAACGGAGATGCAGGCATCCTGACACAGCGAGAGATGCCTGTAATCCAAGACAAGCAGAGGCCTGGCAAGGCACTTGGGCCATTTTAGCACATTGTAGAGACACGGCACAGAAAGACCCTCTCACAGAAAGAGAACAACAGATTTCCAACAATAAAGTAACAAAATAAATAAATAAATAAACAAAACGAAACAAGAATGTGTCAGCATTGTAAATAAGTACTCTTCAACTGAACCAGGATTATAGAGCCTGATATATTGCTCTTTGCTTGAAATCCAAAGAGAGAGAGAGAGAAAGTGTGTGTGTGTGTGTGTTTGTGTGTGTGTGTATGTGTGAGAGAGAGAGAGACAGAGAGAGAGAAAGACAGCAGAAAGCAGAGGTGGGAAGATGGAGGTGGAGACAAGATGTGACAGCTCAGATGCTCGCTTTGATAAAAACAACATACATTATTAAGGACAGGTGAGCTGTGGTGAATCAGGGGCGAAGACTTTGATTCGAGCCGAGAGACAGGAGTAATGGGCCTCACCATGCCAACCTCAACAAAACACAGACATGGATAAACAAACTTAACCAGACTAAGACAGTGAGAGAGTGAGAGAGAGAAGACAGAGAGAAAAAAAGAGAGAGACAGAGAGGGAGAGAGAGGAAAAGGGAAAGAGAGGGGAGAAAAGAGAGAGGGGGAGAAAGAGAGAGAGAGAAAGAGGGAGGGGGGTTGGAGAAACTACAGATGCACATGGACAAGCTAAGAGACTGACAGAGAGAATGAAGGGCTAAGAAATAAACTTGTGGGTCTGAGAATGATATCTAACCAGACTAAGGCAGGAGAGAGAGAGAGAGAGAGAGAGAGATAGAGAGAGAGAGAGAGAGAGACAGACAGACAGACAGACAGACAGACAGAGAGAGAGACAGAGAGAGAGAGAGAGAAAGAGGGATAGAGAGAGAGAGAGAGAGACAGAGAGACGTTTGACGTTTAAAATCCCTTTATTGAACCATCACAAGGTCCAAGCATCCACTACATAAGCCCACAACCCCTCCCGCACCCCAACCCACCCCCATTAAAAAAGAAAAGAAAAGAAAAATTACCAATGAAAAACCAGAAGAGAGAGAGAAAGAGGGAGGGGGGTTGGAGAAACTACAGATGCACATGGACAAGCTAAGAGACTGACAGAGAGAATGAAGGGCTAAGAAATAAACTTGTGGGTCTGAGAACGATATCTAACCAGACTAAGGCAGGAGAGAGACAGAGAGAGAGAGAGAGAGAGAGAGAGAGAGAGAGAGAGAGAGAGAGAGAGACTTAACTGCATTGAGAAAGACACAGACAGACACAGAAGGAAAGAAACTGATAGAGAGACAGAAGCAGATAAATAAACCTTCTGGTCTCAGCACATCTTACCAGAAGAGACAGCCTCCCCTTAGTCTTTTCCTCTGGTGGAAGAGAACGCAGGGATGGCAATGTATGGAGACAACTCACCAGATCAAAATATTGGCACCTTGAACCAAATTATGTGGGGATGTCTCTCATCTGCCATATGCTTGCTCTCCCCCACCAGCCCAGCGCTGAAGAGCTCTCAGGATGGAGAAACAAAGCCCCCTGATTTCTCCTCCTCACGTTGACAATAATATAGAAATAAAAGATAATTACGACAATGCATCTGATTGGCTGTTCAATCAGTCAATTTGAACTAGCTCCGCCCACCTCCTTACATAAACACACACACACGTGCATCTGCACACACACACACACACGTGCATCTGCACACACACACATACACACACACGCGCACACACACACACACACACACACACACACACACACACACACACACATACACACACACACGCACACACACACGCACACACACACACACACATACAAACACATTCTGGAGCTCTTCCAGCCAAATCCACAACTGCACACACACACACACACACACACACACACACACACACACACACACACACACACACACACACACACACACACACATACTTCTCCTTTAACTGGGAGTGTGTTGCTGATCCCTAACGTGCATCCTCTTCAAAAGGTAGTCAGAACGAGAGACCACTTGAGACATCAAAGTCTGAAGGGCCGTCTCCTTCCTCCCTTACACTCTCCCTCCCTCTCTCCGTCCCTCTCTCCATCCCTCCCTCCATCTCTTCCTCTCCTCAATCACTCCTGCAGTAAACAGATAGAGACACTTGTCATTTATTGCTGTAACTGACGCCATTTTCCTTTTCATATTTACTCACCTTTGTTTTGACTCCTGACTTAACTGCATTGCGGAGTGTAGGCTATTGCACTAACAGAGGTACTTCATTAACAGCCAAAGCATTACGCTGCCTTGCAGTGCAGTACGGTGCATCTGTCCGTCTCCAAACACAACCGGGGTAATTTGTTCGTGATGAGAAGTCATTGAGATGTGATTGGCTGGGAGTGGAGGAGTGGATTGTGTTTGTCATCTATCAAGTGCACAAATGAGGCATCTCCCTAAACCTGAGTCACTTGCTTATAGATACATAGTCATCTATATAAATACTCTGAAGAATCTGAAGATCTGAAGAATCACACATTGACAAGTGTTTTGTTTCCTAATACCTAATCTCCATAAATCAGTCAAAATAATGTATTTGTGTGTATGTGTGTTTATGTGTGTGTCTGTGTGTGTGTGTATGTGTGTGTGTCGGTGTGTGCGTGTGTCTCAGTGTGTGTGTGTGTGTGTGTATCTCAGTGTGTGTGTGTGTTTGCATATCTCCATAAATCAGTCAAAATAATGTATTTGTGTGTATGTGTGTTTATGTGTGTGTCTGTGTGTGTGTGTGTGTGTGTGTGTGTGTGTGTGTGTGTGTGTGTGTGTGTGCATATCTGTGCATATCTCCATAAATCAGTCAAAATAATGTATTTGTGAGTACAGTATGTGTGTCTCAGTGTGTGTATGTGTGTGTGTCGGTGTGTGTGTGTGTGTCTCAGTGTGTGTGTGTGTGTGTGTATCTCAGTGTGTGTGTGTGTTTGCATATCTCCATAAATCAGTCAAAATAATGTATTACCCCGATTTGATTTGAACCCATTTGTCACTCTATTTATTTGATTCAGACACCCACTATTTTCATAAATTGTATAATGATAGCTTTTTAAAAATAAAGTTTCTGCCTAATGCCTCTGTTTTGAAGCCAAAGTAAATGTTGGCTACTGTTCTGTGTGTGTGTGTGTGTGTGTGTGTGTGTGTGTGTGTGTGTGTGTGTGCATCTCTCTCTTGGTACGTGTGTGTGTGTGTTTATGTGTGTGTGTCTGTGTGTCTCAGTGTATCTGTGTGTGTGTGTGCCTCAGTGTGTGTGTCTCAGTGTGTGTGCGTGTGTGTGTGCGTGTGCATGTGTGTATCTGTATGTCTGTGTGTCTCAGTGTATCTGTGTGAGTGTGTGTGTGTGTGTGTGTGTGTGCGTGTGTGTGTGTGTGTGTGTGTGTGGGTGTATGTGTGTGTAAGTGCACACAGGGGTGCCAGCAACCCATGCCCACGCCCGCGCCCATGTGCCTGAGTGGAGAGTGCCAGTCTCCCGTGGGCACTAGGCTGGGCAGGGCTGAGTGGAGAGTGCCAGTCTCCCGTGGGCACTAGGCTGGGCAGGGCTGAGTGGAGAGTGCCGATCTCCCGTGGGCACTAGGCTGGGCAGGGCTGGGCAGGGCTGCCACGGGGGCTCCTCACGCCAGCTGGCACTGGTGGCCAACGCCAATCTTAAATCTGCTCCGAGTCTTAATGTCCGATAAGAGGGGCCAAAAGGCTTATCCGTCATACTCTGACACGCGATACTACCCGCTACCCACACAGCACGTGTGCCAGTGACGATGTTCACAAGCTTTTCCAGCTTACAGTGACTAACGTCAGGACTGACGAAGACTTTTTGTTCATGTCTTTGTGTGTGTATTTGTGTGTGTGTGCGTGCATGTGTGTGGTTGTGTGTGTGCATGTGGGTGTTTTTGTGTTTGTGTGTGTGTGTGTGTGTCTGTGTGTGTGCATGTGTGTGTGTATGTGTGTGCATGCATGTGTATGTGTGCCTGCTTGCGTGCATGCATATGTAAGAGACAGACAAAGAAAATTAAGAAAGAGAACAGGGGAGGAGAGAGTGGAAGGAGGCGTAGAGAGGGGGCATGATGTAGCTGCCAGAAACGGGCAGCTTTTTTGGCGTGTGTGAGGCTTACTCACGACCACTCACACAACACAGGCAAACACTCACACAACACAGGCGACCACTCACACAACACAGGCGACCACTCACACAACACAGGCGACCACTCACAATACACAACACACAACACATAGCGTGTCACTAAACACCCACGTGAGGAAGGGTGGGGGCGAGACGGAGAAATAGAAAAGAGAGAACGAGGGAGGTGAAATGGACTGCGGAATAAAGGAGACAAAGGGGCCTGAGCTCGTGACGCCACTTGACAGTAGTTTCTAGGTTGTCGCTCTCACATCCTTTTTTTAACATTTCTTTTTCTGTGTGACATTTACAAAG
>CM050201.1:22617500-22620000 GCA_027475355.1 Coilia nasus | reverse complement strand
TGTGTGTGTGTGTGTGTGTGTGTGAGTGTGTGTGTGTGTGTGCTCTCCTGTGTGTAACATCCATGCATCTGCATGGTTTAGTGATGAATTGATTACTTGTCAGGTACGAAGAGATGGATTACCAGCACCCCTTCACTCCCACAGCCACACACACACACACACACACACACACACACACACACACACACACACACACACACACACACACACACACACACACACACACCCTTTCCTGCATCCTTCATCCAGCCTCCTCCTCCTCCTTCTCATTTTTATCCCCTCATCCATTTCTCCTCCCCTTCTCCCCACAATCTCCTCCCTCTTTCATTCCTCCGTCTCTCACCTGTCTTCTCTCTCCCTCTCACTCTCTCCCCCTCTCTCTCTCCCTCTCTCTCATTTCTCTTTCCCTCTATTTCTCCCTCTCTCTCTCCTCCCCACCCTCTCTCTCTCCCTCCCTCCTCTCTTCCTCTTTTGGGGGTGTGCTCTGCGGATGGCCAGCCATGTGTATTAGCTCTGGACTCAGGACCTGTAAAGGATAGAGGCTTATTTTAGTGCATTTGTTTGCCACCTGTCTTCTCTCTCTCTCTGGACCTGTAAAGGATAGAGAAGGATAGGGGCTTATTTTAGTGCATTTGTTTGCCACCTGTCTTATCTCTCTCTCTCTCTCTCTCTCTCTCTCTCTCTCTCTCTCTCTCTCTCTCTCTCTCTCTCTCTCTCTCTCTCTCTCTCTCTTCTCTCTCGCTTCCTCGCTCGGCTGCATGCTCTGTGGATGGCTATTTGCTCTGGACTCAGGACCTGTAAAGGATAGAGAAGGATAGGGGCTTATTTTAGTGCATTTGTTTGCCCAGTGTGTAATTACCTGCCTGTGAACGGCGGAGGCTGAAAGAATGCTCAAAGCAAACAGATGGCCTGTGACCTTCTCCGTTCTCCATCCTTCTCCTGTGTGTGTGAGTGTGTGTGTGTGTGTGTGTGTGTGTGTGTGTGTGTGTGTGTGTGTGTGTATGAGAGAGAGAGAGAGAGAGAGAGAGAGAGACAGAGATAGAGAGAGAGAGATAGAGACATATAGACAGACAGACAGACAGACAGACAGACAGACAGACAGAGATACAGATGTGTGTGTGTGTGTGTGCGTGTGTGTGTGTGTGTGTACTTGTTTTTCTATCCCGGTGGGGACTTGAGCATGACTGCACACCAACACGGTCGGGACTCCATGAGCGGTGGGAACCTGAATCTTAGTCCCCAGAGGCACAACCATTGCACATGATAGAAAACGCCATTTTAACATGTCTGGTGGGGTTCCCCTGAAAATGCCCCTAGGTCCCGACGGGGTACATTTCACCGGACAAAAGTGTGTGTGTGTGTGTGGAGTGTGTTTCAGAGTGCGCCCCCATGTGGTCAGTACTGGGACAAGTGTGTGTGAGCTGTGTGTTGACCAGACACATCAGGTCCCCACCACACTTACCACGCCCCCATAAACAAAAGACACCTCCCACAAACAATAAACCATGTGGGGGTTTCCTGTATTCAGAAAATGTTTATAGCATTGTGTGTTTACCTGACATGTAAGGTCCCCACCGTGACTATCTCCCCATCCCCCAATCCACCCACTAATAAAACCATCTTACCATCTGAAGGCGTGATGTATAAAGAAGATTCCAGCACTGTGTGCTAACTCCTGACCTGACATATCAGGTCCCCACCCCAACCACACATCTTCCAAAGAACTGTTTGAGATGTGTGTTTTCACCTGACATGTCCCCACCACAACCACCTATAAACCACTAACAACAGATAACCTACAGTCCTGCTGAATTTGAAAAAGGTTTCAAGTAGCGTATTCTATGTGCACGCGACATGTAAGGTCCCCATCGCATTTATCCCTCACCCACTGGTAAAGTGTACAGGTTGATGACGGGAATGGTGAGATGTGTGTTTTCACCTGACATATCAGGTCCCCACCCCAACCACACATCTGCCAAGGAACTGTTTGAGATGTGTGTTTTCACCTGACATATTAGGTCCCCACCACAACCACCCATCCCCCACTGACAACAGACCACCTAATAGCTTGATAAATCTAGAATAGATTTCATGTAGCGTACTGTGTGCGCACTTTACATATAGGGTCCCCACCCCATCTACCTCTCCCCCATTGATAAAGTGTACAGGAAACAATTCTTACATTTAGTAGTTTGCAGTTGTTTCTCGTCGCTGCCATGATGAAAGTCCAAACAAGTTGATTGTACTACCTCTCCTCCCATTGTTCCAGCTGGTTTATAAAGGATAAACTATGCTAAATCCCCAAAATGTGCCTAGCAGTTACACACAAGCTAGTCATTCAGCAATGTTCCCGACAGGTAATGCTACATGCTAATCGCAACAAAAATCAGTACACTTACATCAACTAAATACTTGGCTGTAACTTCACTATCTGCACAAATATTCCAAAATATATACTTAATATGACTTAAACTGATACAAAGGTAAACTTACATTGCTC
>CM050201.1:22572500-22610000 GCA_027475355.1 Coilia nasus | reverse complement strand
GTAAAGGATGTATGTAGTGTACATTTGTGAGTTAGCATTGAACAGAGGTGTGTGTGTTTATTTCTGTGTAGGCGGTGTGTGTCTGAGTGTGTGTTTGTGTGTGAATACAGGCTGTGTGTATGTGAAGTGCTGTGTAGGTGTGTGTTTGTGTAAGAGTGTGTGTAAGAGTGATGTGAGCTGAAACTAGGTGCTATGCTATCTAGATTAAATCTTGATCAAGGGAGATTAAGTGGCTGTGTCTCTCTCTGTGGATGCTCTTCTGTTAGCACAAAGAGGCTGGGGCGGGTGTGTCTTCTCAAACTCTCTCTTTCTCTCTCTCTCTCTCTCCTTCTACTTCTCTCTCTCTTTGTCTTTCTCTCCATTCTCACTTTCTTTCTCTATATATGTTCTCTCTCTCTCTGTCTCTCTCTCTCTGTTCTCTTACTCTCTTTTTCTGTGTGTGTGTGTGTGTGCTTGTACATGTGTTAGGGTCAGATGTTCCTCTTGTTCCCTCTCTTTCTCCTCTGTCCATCCCCCCTTTCCCCCCATTCCTCTGCAGTTCACGCACTCACCCGTTTTACACTCATTCACTGTCCTCATTGCCCCCTTCTTTTGCTATCAGTTCTGTCTCTCATCTCTTCCCTTCTCCCTGTTCTCTCTGTGTGTAAGTGTGTAGGCTGTGTGTGTGTGACTGTGTGTGTTTGTGTGTGTGTGTGTATGTATGTGTGTGCACTTTAATACAACAGGGAGTTATCTATGATTTGACTCCTTGTCAGAACAGTATGTCTGTTTTTGGAGGTGGATGTGCGACTGTGTGTGTACGTGTGTGTGTGTGTGTGTGTATGACTTTGTGTTTGTGTGTGACTGTGTGTGTTTGCTTGTGTTTATGTGTGTGTGTGTGTGTGTGTGTGTGTGTGTGTGTGTAAATGGCTGTTTCTGTGTAACATCTGACCCCTCCTGTCTCTCTCTCTGCCCGGTCCCCGTGCCTGCTGTCGTGCATGTTTCTGTGTGTGTGTGTGTGTGTGTGTGTGTGTGTTTAAGTGGGTGTCTCTCTCTCTGCCTGGTCCTCGTGCCTGCTGTTGTGTGGCAAGGACATGGAGGTCAGTGCGGAGGACGCACGATGTGGACATGCTGACAGAGAGACGGCCCACTGGGATAAGTGCTCCTGACAGGAGGACAAACAGACAGATACACACACACACACACACAGACGCTCGCACACACACACGGACATACACACAAACATGCACGCCCGCACACAGACATACACACAAAGACGGACGCAGACAGACAGACACACACACACACCCACACACACCCACACACACAGAAAAATAGACACACACAGAAAGAAAGAGACACACAGACATACATATACACACATGCACAGACTTTCACACTCACACACACATAGGGAGCGAGACAGAGTGAGAGAGAGAAAGACAAAAAGACAGAGAGATAGACATGGACACACTGATACACACACATACACACACGCATACTCACACACACACGCACGCACACGCACACACACGCACATACACAAACTCACTCAATTTCCCCACTGCAGAGGCAGGATCAATGTCCCTGGAAAGTCACGAAAACATTAGTAGTCTTTTGTGTTGTTTTGTCCTTTCCTCCACGGGCAGTTTGATCTGTGGAGAATACTGCTATTAAACACTTTCCTTCTGTGGAAAATACTGCTATTAAACACTTTCCTTCTGTGGAAAATACTGCTATTAAACACTTTCCTTCTGTGGAAAATACTGCTATTAAACACTTTCCTTCTGTGGAGAATACTGCTATTAAACACTTTCCTCCTCATTCTCTTCTGTTGTTTTTCATACATTTGGTGTGTATTACTGTACTTGTGCAGATAAAAGGAAAAATAAAATCCTTCATGGTGTTTCTTTTAGTTTTTCGCTGCACTAACTTTAGGTCATTTGCATATTATTGGGTGCTCAGTCAGACACCACTGACGTCTTCGAGGTAATTCAGAATACCATGGAGACTTTTTGTGTTTATCTGCTATTATTTACTTTTGGTGTGTGTGTGTGTGTGTGTGTGTGTGTGTGTGTGTGTGTGTGTGTGTGTGTTTGTGTATGTGTGTGTGTGTGTGTGTTAGTTTGTGCTTGTGTGCATATGTGTGTGTGAGTTTTGTGTGCGTACGTATTAGGTTGTTTGTGTGTGTGTGTGTGTGTGTGTGTGTATGTGTGATCCATTTCCATTCATTAACAGACTACAAGGAAATGAGGTTCCAGGCAGCTCCTCATGTTTTTGTCCTTCGTCAGCTTTCCCTCACACCCCAACCAATCGCCCAGCTCCATTCTGTCAAGTGCAGGCTGTTTGTCGGTGATGGTGGTAGTGGTAGTGGTGGTGGTAGTGTGTGTGTGTGTGTGTGTGTGTTTGTGTGTGTGAGTTTGTGTGTGCATGCGTATTAGGTTGTGTGAGTGTGTGTGTGTGTGTGTGTGTGTGTGTGTGTGTGTGTGTGTGTGTGTATGATCCATTTCCATTCAATAACAAATGTTTTTCGGTGATGCTGGTGGTGTGTGTGTGTGTATTTCTGTGTGTGTGTGTGTGTGTAAGTGAGAGAGAGACAGAGAGGTGGGGGGTGGGGATTATAGTAGTCAGGTATGTGCATATTAGCGCCAGAGAACTGAGACTGAAATGCAAGCCGTGCAAAACCGTCAAGCTGGTTGAAGGGTGGTGGGATGGTGGGGTGGTGGAGTGGTGGGCGTGTTGTCCCAGCATCAGTGGCCTCGTTTCCGTCATTCCCTCGTTCATCACGCATATCCAATCACTCCTCGCCGTTATTCCACACGGGACCGCGTGATTAATTGCGCAATTCAGAACCGATCAGGACACGCGCACATTACTGCCAACACATTCGTGTGTGCTGAATTGACTAACCATTGTGGGCCTTATTTAATTGGAAGATGGATTGTAAAATTCATGCGTGGTGCCGTTCCACACGCGTAACTGTCAGCATTTACCAGCGTCGGCATTGAAGTGAACAACGACGTAATTTAATAATAAACGTGAATAATGAACTTGTTCAATGAGAAGCACACGCATAACTGTGCACAAGTGTATCTATTGGATATTTGATGTGTCTTATTTGAGGACTGGGGACATGGATACCATTGTGTGAATACATTGAGCTAAACACACTGTGTCTCTTCAGTGTTAAATTAAACAGGAATCATTATTAGAATCACAATGCCAGTTTTACAACTGTAACCCCAGATAGGAAGTATTTTAACTAGTTCTGCATCCAAACTATGACCACACATCAATTTGTGCTTGCAGGCAGGCATGCATACACTAATGCATACATTCATGAATCATGATTCCTGCATAAACATTCTTCTGCTCCATCCATCCAACCACCCCTTCTTCTATCCATTATTCCGACTAACCATCCATCCTCCTGTCAATCCATCCATTCAACCATCCATCCATCCATCCATCCATCCATCCATCCATCCATCCATTCTTCCATTCATTCTTTCATCTATCCATCCATCCACCCTCTTTTCTGCTATGCACCCTCTTTAATAATTAATTGGCTGTCATCTGCAGGGCATCCAATCAAAAGCCTGCTCTAACAAGCACTCCATCCTCTCTCTGTGGCAGTTCTGGCTACCCCAGAGGACAGTGTTGTCTTCCCTGGTTTGGTCTAACATGACCTACAACACAACCACAAGTTCAAATCAAAGGAAGTAGACTGCTAGCACAGTAATGGGATGTGGGTAAGGATGTGTGCCTGTGTGTGTGTGTGTGTGTGTGTGTGTGTGTGTGTGTGTGTGTGTGTGTGTGTGTGTGTGTGTGTGTGTGTATGTGTTTGTGTCCTGTGGTGTAAAAGAATAATAGGTGTACCTGACAGCTTATGAAGCATGTCTGAGTGCGTGTCCATTCTTTCTAATCTCTGTGCAACGCTCCGCATGCCCAGACTGCCAACAGAAGAGTCGTGGGAGACTTTCTGACATTCGTTTGGCTTAAGGCATGGCTTCTATCTGCCTCCTGTGATGAGGGTTGCACATGTAGTTCATGGCTGTCTGTCTGTGTGTGTAAGAGAGTTCACTCTATGTGTGTGTGTGTGTGTGTTGTGGGGGGGTTGTCTCTGTGTGTCTGTGTTTCTTTTTGTATGTGTGCATTCGTGTCCGTGTGTGTGTGTGTGTGAGTGTTTGTGGATACACTTCACTTGTCTGTGTTTGTGTGTATGTGTGTGTTTTAATGCCCACATGTCTGTCTGTGGACACCCTTGTTTTGTTGGCCACCGCAGTCCCTTGACTTTCATTTGACCTTCCGTTTGGCTCAAACTAGACACCATTTTGTGTCATGGCTTGAGTGACAGAGGGCAAATTGAGAACTTGGCTGGCCCTCGCCACCCCCAAACACCCCTGTCCTTCCCCCTTCCACCCCCCCCCAAAGCTGTTAAACAAGCTCTCTGGAGCCGGGCCTAATCTTTGGGGTATTACCAGTCAGCCAGCCACTCAGCGCTGCATCCTCTGCTATAGCTGTCACTCCTAAAAAGAAAAAAGAAGAAAAAAGAAAAGAAAAAAAAAAAAAAACCCTCACGTGCTGGTAATTAATAAGCACGGAGCAAGTTCATCAAAGACACACAGACAATGGCAGCTCAGGCGCAGATTCGATTGGATAGCACGAGCCACTGCACCCTCTTTGTCTGCGCGAAAGACAGGAGAGAAAAATGCAATAATCCCTTTCAAAGCTCAAGGAAAGAGAAAAGGGTAGAGGAGGAGGTAGTCGTGGTGATGATGGTGTATGTGTGTGTATGTGTGTGTAGGGGGGTGTCTTTCGTTGAAAGCAGGGAGTCGCAATTTCCGTTCTTTGTGCTATCAGAGACATCAGTCTCCTTGGCTGAGGGGATTTTAGGGGGGTAACCTGAGCACTGTCTCCCTCTAGTGAGAGACAAAAGCCTAGGGAGGACACTTCTGAGCGTGTCTAAGGAGGTTTCCAACACAAACAACCTCTTGGTAACCACATACAGCAAAGCACAGACAATAGCACAGTAGCCTGACATAGGAATGTACTGAGCTCTTTTTGTGCGTGATGTGATGCACCACTATTATCACTGGGGGGAAGAGGGCAGCCTCACAGTGGTTTGACGTAGCAAATTTAGCGACAAAACTAGGAAGGGGCAGTATCATCCTCACACAGGCTTGACATAGTAAAGATAGCGACAGTATTACTTAAAATATGCCATCTCCTGCTGTCAGTCCTGTGATGCACCACCATATTGATTGGGGGTGGGGTGGGGTGGGGGTGGGTGGCGTCAAGGTGAACATCATGACCTGGGTTTAAACAAACAAAACAGATGGTGGGTTCCGCTTTGTAGTCACCCGTTTCGCATGAGGCCCTCCCTCTCTCTGCAATCTCCTCAGGCGATGTGTGTTCTCCTCTGCCGTGATGCCGTGTAGAACTTCATTTAAGGATCGATTCCCTCTCTCTCTACCACGCAATCCTGGCACCTCCCTCTTACTCTTAATGACCTTCCTGAGAACAAACAAGGCCTAATGAACCATTGCAGGCATCCATCTTGGCTACATGCTGCAATGGCTGTGATGTTAGCCACAATCAGCTACTGTTAGACTGTTGTGTTAGCCACAATTATAGCTACCGTTACACTGGTATGTTAGCCACAATTAGCTACTGTTAGACTGTTGTGTTAGCCACAATCTTCAACTGTTAGACTGTTATGTTAGCCACAATTAGCTACCATTAGACTGTTATGTTAGCCACTATTAGTTACTGTTACACAATTGTCTTAGCCACCACTAGCTACCCTTAGACTTACAGGCTGTGTGTTAAGTGGTGCAACGTATGCTCTGTAACATAGATGGATGGTGGTATTCCTCTGGAAATGGCCACCGTGGAGTTAGTCTACTCAGCCCAGTCTTTTCTACCCCAGTGAATACTGTGATCTAGCACCTTCCCCCTGGTCTGTTTTTTAAACCAAGGAACCAGGGCAGAACTGGAATTAGAACTTTTACCTCATGGGTGCCATAGAAGAACAGAACAGTCAAGATGAGCAAGTTGTCCTCTAGTTCCTGGCTCAGGTCACGAGCATGTGAATGTGTGTGTGTGTGTGTGTGTGTGTGAGAGAGAGAGAGAGAGAGAGAGAGAGAGACAGAGAGACAGAGAGACAGAGAGAGTAAGAGAGAGGAGGAAGGAAGACAAAGAAAGAAAGAAAGAAAGAAAGAAAGAAAGAAAGAAAGAACATGCAGCATAATAAATGTCTCTCCTTCTGTCTCTTTCTTTTCTTTCTCTGGAAGAAAGAGTGTCCTTTCCAGCCTTTAACCAACACCCTGCTAAAAATGCAGCCAGGCATTTGCGAGTCCTGCCCAGAATACTGGAACACTGCATGCCTATTTATCCCCCCCCACTCCCCACTTCTCTCCTCCATCTATGCAGGCTCTCCTCTGCTCTGTCTTAGTAGTCACAGAATGATTCTGTGTGAGCTAATCACCTCCATCTAACTGCTGCTTACTGTTCCCTTGGCAACTGGCCCTTGGCATACACTGGACAAGTCTGTCGGATTTTAAAAGCTCCCTGCAAAATGCATGTTTGGGTTGTCGCTGTTCTCTCTCTCTCCCCCCCCCCTTTATGGGGGTCAAGTTAAATGTCTGTTGCACTAATCTGCTTTAGTGGCGCAAGTAAATGGCAGCGGAATGAAGAGTGCTCAGTATCCGTCGTAAAAGGAAGTGAATGAGACGGAGAGCCCTGTGTCCTCTTTAGTATTCTGGTGGGCTACAGCCGGGCTGGACAAGCTTCATCCATTTGGAAAAAAAGGAAGGTCCACAATGGAGGAGTGAAATGTGCTCCTTTTCTTTAGTTACATCCCTTTGGAAGTGGTGGAAGCACTTTCATTCCAAGTTGGTGTACGCTAGAAGGGGGGGGGGGGGGGGGGGGGTCCAAATCATGATTGTGCAAAGATGAATAGATGACATAGGAAAAGGCTATTTTCAGAGTCCTCTGTGTGGTGGTATAGAGTGTTAGCGCCATCTGCTGGTGATATGTGTTGGTTGCAGATCAGGGTGTAGTGGTTTGCAGTCATGGCTTTTATTGAGGATGCTACACATGGTTTACTAGGTCATTTTATTAATGTAGTTTATGAAGTGGATATATATTTATGAGCCTGATCATGCATTCAGACTGTAAATGCTTGCCATTTGTGTGTATGTGTGCAAGCGAGCGTGTGTGTGTGTGCGTGTGTGAGCGTGTGTGAGAGAGATTATGTGTGTGTGTGTGTAGTTTCATACTTTTTTGTGTCTTGTAAATAAGAGAAATGAAATGAAGTGCACTGACCAGCTATGCAGGATTTTAATGCTCTTTAGTCTGAAGTCTGGACCACGAGACAGTGCAAGTGCTGTGGAAGACGTTGTGTCTTGTTGTGGTGCCAAAGACATCCATCATTTCTCCTTAGTGATTTTTGACTCACTGCCTTACCATCACAATACATGAGAGAGAGACAGAGAAAGACAAAATGCTGGTCCTGGTGCTGGTCCATAACGTAATTCTTACAAGATCAACTCATGGGGAATTCCGGAAGAATGTCATGGATTATTCCAAGGGCAGGAACTTGGCATAAGTAAGACTGACAGCCAGTTGAGTCGAATTAATCAGTTGGTAAAGCCTAGAAATCTAGAAGTATCTTAGCAGTAGTAAATTAAATTCCTATCCTGAGTGGTACACCTGGATACTGACCCTTTGAAGCTCATTTGTTATTCTGCCAAATCTGGTCAGACAAATCACATCAGTCTATCCTTGTAAAGCAGTGATCCTCAACCTTTGTTGTACACCGGACCGGTTTCATGATAGAATATTTTCTGGACTGGCAAGTGAAGTAGGCTACAGTGTATTATTACTTATGTATACGTGTACATTCTATTAAAGGTGTACTTGCATCGTGTTTTTATTAATTTTGCGGTGGTTTCTAGTATTAATGAATGCCTTGTGAGCCGGTTTTGGTGAAAAAAAAATGCTTTAGTGCTTCTGTTTCTGGCTGTTCTAATTTGGTGGATGAGATGGAGCAGGGAGAATGACAGGTTCTCGGCTATGCTAGTCACAGGCTACAAATATTCAAAGCTCATTTGGTCATAGCACACTAAATAGAAGATTTAAATGTTCTAAACAAACACACATACTTACCTATACTTTGCTAAGTGAATGTGTGCTGCAACGAGACTTCTTCAACTGTGGCATGGCTTTTTCTAATTAACAAACTTACGTCACTTTGTTGGTCTTTTTCTTATTCACTTGTTTTTCCATCTACTTTCTTTCATTGATTAATGAAGGCAATCGGGGAAGAAGATTTGTGTGAGATTTTCGCGTGCAGCATGCATATGCAACTCGGGGTGACCTATCGTATTTGAAAAGGGCAAGTACTAAACGGTTTCTCATGGAAGTACTCCTTTAAAAAAAGTCAGTAATTCTCAAATTTCTACAACTGAAACCCAGGATTTTGGGGGCCGTGCTGTTCAACAGCACAGTCGAGAGAGAGAGAAGTTGGGGGAATAATACAAGCGTGGCATCATCCACTCTCCAGTCCAGTGGTCTCCTCGTAAGTGTGTGCAGCACACTGTAGCCTGGCAGCACTGTGAGAATGTTCTCCAATCGCTCCAATGCCTTTAACACAGTCCAGCCTCTAATGCTGAGACAGAGGCCCCAATAGATGCAGGAAGAAACCTCTACATCCTGTATTACTGACTACCTGACAGGCAGGCAGAGGCTGCTATTTATTTCTTTTTTATTGGGATAGTTCTCCCTAAGAGACTTTACAGGTGGCTTGTTAAAATTCAGTTTCATTTTGTTTACTGTTTATTGAAATGTTTAGTGGTGAGGGTCATTTGGATTATACGCATGGTTAAAAAGGTGCCTCAAGTAAGGGGTAACAGCTGCAGAGGTGTGCATTTCCACGGAATTAATCACCGCTGGCGGAGCTGAATAACTTTCCGACGCAAAGCGGATCTGAGCCAGTCGGAGCTGGGCTCCCTCTATACAGTATTTATAGTAATACAATAGAGTGCGATATTGACCACTGTGAGTAAAGGAGGACTCCCCCGTCCTTACAAAACCAATTTAACCACTGGGCTGAAAGCACGTGCATCTGTCTGAGCAGGTGGACAGCAGCACAGGAGCAGCCTAAATAATAATAATAATAATAATAATAATAATAATAATAATAATAATAATCTTTACTTGTATAGCACAATTCATACATGCAAGATGCAGCTCAAAGTGCTTTACAGTTTGGCAAGGTCACCACAAGACAACATTTCTTGCAGTCCAGTGGCGTCGGAGCGGATGAATACAGTAACAAAATGATATAGTGACGCAATAATGTAATGTGATAGTGACGCAATGCCCTGTTAATGCAGGCTCTTGCGTGACGCATTAATGTAATGTCATAGTGACGCAATGCCCTGTTAATGCAGGCTCTTGCATGACGCATTAATGTAATGTCATAGTGACACAATGCCCCGTTTTTGCGGGATCTTGCGTGACGCATTAATGTAATGTCATAGTGACGCAATGCCCTGTTAATGCAGGCTCTTGCGTGACGCATTAATGTAGTCATAGTGACGCAATGCCCCGTTTATGCGGGCTCTTGCATGAACACGGGTAAACAGCAGGGCACTGTAGGCTACTCTCATCTTTCCTCTTTACGCTGTATGCCTCCGGCTGCCAGTGTGTGTCTCAGAGAGAGGCCTGTCATCTGCAGACATTCTCAGGTAACCCTGCAGATGTAGCACATGTGTTTCAGGAGTGGAGAGGGCAAGGAACTGGTAGACCATTTAGTGATCTGATGTGGAAATAACCACATCCTCTAATATATGGCCAAGACATTGGGGATGGTGGTGTCTTGATGAAGCTTTGGTCAAAATTTTTGGTCAAAATAATATTGTCTCTAAGTTTTAGTCCTACTTACACCAATTATGAAAAGCTTAGAATAGCTGTTCAACTGTGTACTCCACAACACAATAAAAGTGACTTCAATGGTTTTCCACACTTTTTCAAACAGAGGTTTCTGATATATTTCACACTGCCAAAACTAAACACAGTTTCTACCTTATTGTCTCTTTACTGTAATGTGTCCTGCAAGTTGCATACTTTTTTCACCAGCCTGTTGTTGCAAGTACAATCATCTTTGCATCTTTGAGTGTCTAGTGGAGTTATACTTTTATACTTTTGTGTATATTGTTATTGCATTTTAAATTGTATACTGCTTTATTATATCTAGGTTGTGCTCTTTTCTTCGTTGTGTTGTGATTGCCTCTGTGTCCCCCTGTGCTGGTACTACACAGCCATCCATCCATCCATCCATCCATCCACCCATCCATCCATCCATCCATCCATCCATCCATCCATCCATCCATCCATCCATCCATCCATCCATCCATCCATCCATCCATCCATCCATCCATCCATCCATCCACGAAGATGAACAAGCTGAAGGCTCTGGCTCCATGCTGATGACTGCTCCTGAGCCCTTAGAACTGGTAGTCAGGAAGGAGGATATGCCCAAACTGGACAATCATTCACATTCACTGCACAGCATTTCCAGCCAGAGGCCTATTTGGCTCAGATAAAACAAAGACTGCTACAGGAAGTCATTGCTGCCGACTGCAATTACAATAGCCAACAACTCCCCTCTGTGGTGTGGGATGACACTTGGCAATGCAGAGTGCACACAATGCAGATTTTACATTTGCATTGATATATCACAGCTATATAAGTCTATTTCTTTCTGTTCAAGAAGTACAGTAGTTCATAGCTGTATGTGTGTATATGTATTCAGAATTCAGTGTTGTAACTGCATGTCTGTTTTGTGAAGTGCACTTTAAAAATTGATAATTATATACATTTTAAAAGCCATCACTCACTAAATCAATCAGTCAATCAGCCCGCCTGTCTATCTGACTGTCTGTCCATCTGTCTGTACTAGAAGACAAAGCTTCACAAGAATCTGTGAAATCAAGTAGTTTCACTTGTGGAAAAACTTGATGGGAAATCAAATGCATGGTGCCTTCAACAATGCTGTTTGAAGAGTTTTACTTGACATCAAAGTCTGACAGACACACAAACAGACAGACAAATGCAAACTTCTCTCTTCAAAAAACAGGCAGCCAGACCAGTGTGTCTGGACAAGCATTTCCATCCCCAGTACATCAATTCATCCAGTCAGCAAGTCAGTCTGGCAGCCAGCTAGCTTTGTGTGCACCCTAGAGACTGTGATGCGCAAAAGTTCGTTTGATCATGACTCTAACCCTCCTTTTTCATTTGAGTAGTCATTCATATCGAAACACATATCCGCAGCCTAGAACTACCTCAGGGCGGAAGAGGGAATGAGAGAGAGAGAGAGAGAGAGAGAGAGAGAGAGAGAGAGAGAGAGAGAGAGAGAGAGAGAGAGAGAGAGAGAGAGAGAGAGAGAGAGAGAGAAAGAGAGAGAGAGAGAGAGAGAGAGAAAGAGAGGGAGAAAGACAGAGAGATAGAAGAAAGAGAGAAAAAGAGAGGGGGAGAGAAAAAGAGAGTAAGAGAGAGAGAGAGAAAATTGAAATTTTGATGAGAGCTTTTTCTCTGAAAGTGGTATTGAAGGCTTGCTGTGTCCAACCGTGGAATGGACCTTTGAAAGTACAGTTCAGGGATTTTGCTCTCCCTATCTGTCATGTACCTAAGGGCTTCACCCAAAATGAGAAAGAAATATGTTCATGATTAATAGGAACTCTGTTTTCTCTCTCTCTCTCTCTCTCTCTCTCTCTCTCTCTCTCTCTCTCTCTCCATCTCTCTCTCTCTACCTCTATCTCTCTCTATCTCTCTCTTTTCATTAATTGCCTGTGCACTTTGGTATCAATGTTTTGTTTAAACAAAAAGGTCCACTGGTATTTGTGTCAGCCTGCTTCTATGATCCCTGTATGATTCATGTTGGGGAACTGATTAAAAGGCTCAGATTAAATAATGACATAGGGAGCTATCCATCACATGTGACTCATTTAAAGTGAAGAAAGTCAAAGTGATTTCCATTTGTCATATAGCAAACAATAAAATTCAGTCTTTGCATTTTACCCCGTCACATGTGTGAGCAGAGGGGGCAGCCTGACAGATCCCCCCCAGGGAGCAGTGTGTGGGGACGGTACCATGCTCAGGGCACCTCAGTCACAGGGGAGGATGGAGGAGAGCTCTGGTCATTTACTTCACCCACCCACCTGTCGGTGTGGGGAATCAAACCTATGACCCTTTGGCCACAAGTCCAAGGCCTTAACCGCTAGCCCGTGACTGCCCCATTAAATACTGCAGTGTCCCGTCAGGTGAGCCACCTGTAGTCTACTTAATAATTCATACACAGCAATAACTCAGGTAATTTTGTAATTATGAACACATTGTCCCTCATTAATCAAATGAACGTAGAAACCAGTGCAAATTTTAGACATCAATTTATGACAGGGCTTATGTGAGATTTGCAATTCATGTGTATCACTCCAATCATAAACAAGATGTAGCCCAATAAACAGACTCTGAAGCACTGAAGTGTTCTGCTTTGCTGTCAAGGAGTTTAATGCTGTGCGTCTGATGTAGATGAGGCTGGCAATCATGCCTGTGCAGAGCAGAGCAGGTAGGTGGTATGGATCCAACAAAATGACCTCACCCTTGGAATGTACAACACAAAGGTGCATAATACAGTTCTGGAAAAAAATTAAGAGACCACTGCAAACTGTCCTAAAATCAGCATCTCTACATGTATGATGGCCATTCCTTTCCACTGTCACTTGAATTTGGAATTTGGGAGAAATGTTGTCAGGCGTTTACAGAATGAAAGAAAAATTTGCTCACACATATACCTATAAATAGTTAAATCAGAGAAATATTTAAGACATAATTTTAGAGAGATATTTTTACAGTGGTCTCTTTATTTTTTCCAGAGTTGTATGTGCAAAAAAAAAGACTTTTTTCTAGCCTCGAGATAGCCAGAGGGATGCTGCAGCTCTAGCTGCTCCAACTCGTTTTGACCGGCAGTATCAACGAAAGGCGGGAAACGGGGGAAATATGAAACATCTGACTTTATTTCCCAGACAAGCCAAAATGTTTGCTGATATAGGCCTACAATGTCATAGCTATCATTACAAAATCACACAGCAACCTTTGCAAATGTGCATGAAAATGTAGACAGCATTGTATTTTTGTTGTATTTGTTGTACTTTTGAAAAATAAACAATTTCTATACATAATTTCTATACATAGTCTATTCAATGAATGGTCATTTGACTCTGCTATTTAGACATGAGATACGTGTCTGACAAAATTCCAGCACCATGGCCAGCAACACGCCAGCTACAATGATGCAATGGTAGTCAGCAATGCTTGTCAGCGCTGCAATGCAATGTTTGTCAGTTGTGCTTATCTCCAGGTCGAGAGGAATTCCTTACTGCAGCTTCTTGGGGGAAAACAAAGTTATTTGCAGTAGCACATCATCTTACTCTCTCTGATATCCAAAATAACAGTGTTTAGGCCACTGATGCTATTTACTTAAATTATTATTATTATTATTATTTTAATTGGATAAAACTGTTTGCCAGAAACAAAAAAAACATAAACATATTACACTTATAATGTATATTACACTTGTAATGAACCTGATTGTATTATTCTTATTTCTTTATTTTCTCGCTATTATTTTTTTCTTTCTTTTTTTATTTCCAAACTAGCACTGAATGAGCTGCAGATCAGACAGTAGGCTACAAGCATATTCTAATGAAAACTTTAACTATGCTATCTAATGACCTCTGTATCAGCCAATAGGAATCCTCACAGCCTCAGCTGAGCATCAACAATGGCTGAGAATTCTACTGTAGCTGAACATTCTAGTTTGAGAGTTCTACTCTGAGCATTCTAGTTTGAAAGTAAACACATTGTCACTTTGACTTTGACTGAGCAAGAGGCAGCATTGGAAAGCGTATTCTCCCAGCAATTACCAGATTTTTTGAAAAATTTACACTCCTGAATTTTCTATTTTCAGTTTTTAGGCTGTAGTTTTGTCATTTTGTGTTGTAATAACAATCTGCTGAGCCACAAACTGATTTGGTGAAGGTCACCAGAGTTAGACTGCCTTAGGACTCCTGAAAATGGAGTCTGGCTGTGTTGGTTGTGTGGCTGTGTTTGGCAATGTCCTGAGGGCAGCCTTTGCCAGCCTCAGGAAGAGGATTCAACAGCGAGGAGTGAGGCAGAGATGCCTCAATTACCGCATCTGTAAGATGCAGGCCATCAAAAAGCTCAGTAGGAAGAGGGGCAGAGGACTGAACGCCAGCATGGATGTGGTGAAGATGGGAGCCAGGAGCACCAAAAAGAAGGAGAGGAGAGCTCAGGTTGAGGCCTCTGGGTGGAAGCAGAGCAGGGAAGACCCTGGGGAGACTAAGAGGGAGCTCCAGGAGAAGATCAAGACCATTCTTCTGGACTTCCAGGAGAGACGTAAGGCCCAGAGGGTCAGGCAGAGAGCCTTGAGACCACATGATAACAGCAGCAAAGGGGAACTTAAAACATTCACTGAGGACCTCAAGACTGCTGAAGTCCCACAGGGGCCGACTGAGGGACTGGCGGACACACACCGCGGTCATGGTGGGAACGACAAGACCAATGTCCCAAGTAAGAACATCAGGAACACACTGTAGAGATAAGTAGCATAATTCAGTGGTGAATGAAAAGATGGCTAACAATATTTTTGTTACCCTTTCTGTAGCCTGCTGTCCCCTTAGGGGCAAAAAGGTGCACTATGGGAAGTGGCAGGACATGGTCCTGGAGGGCATGCCAGTGGCCCAGGCCAACATGGAGAAGTGTAAGTAAATCTGGAGGAAAATAGAAATAGAATACCACACAGAAAACAGCTAGGTCATATAGTCATGTAGAAATATAATGTTATCAGTAGAATATAGTTTAACCAACACATTATGTAGGGTGTGATCTGTGATTGATTATGTATGCTTTTCATTGTTTTTGTAGCCATCGTTTCTGTCGCCTGCTGCCCTCTTAGGGGCAAAAAGGTGCACTATGGGAAGTGGCAGGACATGGTCCTGGAGGGCATGCCAGTGGCCCAGGCCAACATGGACAAGCGTAAGTGAATATGGGAAAAAAATTGTAATAGAATATCATGCGGAACACAGCTAGGTAATAATGTCAGTGAAGTAATATATTATCACGATGATATAATTAACACATGATGTAAGATGTGATCTGTGATTGATTATGTGTTTGTTTCATTGTGTTTTGTAGGCCCTGTACCAGTCATGGTAGTCTGCTGTTCTCTTAGGGGCAAAAAGGTGCACTATGGGAAGTGGCAGGACATGGTCCTGGAGGGCATGCCAGTGGCCCAGGCCAACATGGACAAGCGTAAGTTAATATAGGTGAAAATTGTAATAGAATAGCATGCGGAACACAGCTAGGTGATAATGTCAGTGCAAATATATAATATTATCAATAGAATATAGTATAATCAACACATTATGTAAGATATGACCTGTGATTGATTATGTGTTTGTTTTATTGTGTTTTGTAGGCAGCGTACTGGTCATGGCAGCTGTTTCTGTCACCTGCTGTCCCCTTAGGGGCAAAAAGGTGCACTATGGGAAGTGGCAGGACATGGTCCTG
This sequence comes from Coilia nasus, assembly GCA_027475355.1. Classification (NCBI taxonomy): domain Eukaryota; kingdom Metazoa; phylum Chordata; class Actinopteri; order Clupeiformes; family Engraulidae; genus Coilia; species Coilia nasus. The sequence continues at coordinate 22,594,364 of CM050201.1, read as the reverse complement.
GAGGGCATGCCAGCGGCCCAGGCCAACATGGACAAGCGTAAGTTAATCTGGGAATAAAAATAGCAATAGAATAGCATGCAGAACAGAGCTAGGTCATATGATCAATACAATAATATAATATTCTAAATAGAATATAGGCTGGTATAATGAACACATGATTTAAGATGTGATCTATGACTGATTATTTGTTTGTTTCGTTGTTTTTTTGTAGGCGGCGTACCAGTTGGAGCCATTTCTGTCGCCTGCTGTCCCCTTAGGGGCAAAAAGGTGCATTATGAGAAGTGGCAGGACATGGTCCTGGAGGGCATGCCAGTGGCCCAGGCCAACATGGACAAGCGTAAGTTAATCTGGGGGGAAAGAAACGACACAATATCAGTAATACAATATAGTATGATCAACACTGCATAAATCAGCTCCAATGCTTTAAAATGTGATCTGTTTTTCATCATATGTTTGTTTGACCTTTTTTGTAGACTGTGTGGCGGTGACTGAAATGAGGACATATCGCTGGAGTCAGAGGCCTCTCAGAGAGTCACTGCGCAGAATGGAAAAGGGTAAGTGAACTTGTTCAAAGTAGAAAAACCACAATCTGATAATACGTTGAGTGGGCCTAGTCTGTGAAAACAGAATAGAAAACAGTCCTAAATATGTGAACAATTCACACTTCTGAATTTTCTATTTTCAGCTTTTAGGTTGTAGTTTTGTAGTTTTGTGTTGTAATAACAATCTGCTGAGGCACAAACAGATTTGGTAAAGATCACCAGAGTTAGAGTGTCTTAGGACTCCTAAAAATGGAGTCTGGCTGTGTTGGTTGTTTTGGAAATGTCCTGAGGGCTCAGGGCAGCCTTTGCCAGCCTCAGGAAGAGGATTCAACCCTTTAAGATGGGATCTGTGATTGATTATATGTTTGTTTCACCCCTCTTTGTAGACTGTGTGCCGTTGACAGAAATGCGGACATACCGCTGGAGTCAGAGGCCTCTGAAAGAGTCACTGCGCAGCATGGAAAAGGGTAAGTGAACTCGCTAAAAGTGCTAAAACTACAATCCAATGAAATACAATATTATCAGTACAATATACTATGATCAACACCACATAAGTCAGCCTGAGCACTTTAAGATGTGATCTGTGACTGATTATATGTTTGTTTCAACCTTTTTGTAGGCTGTGTGCCGGTGACTGAAACGAGGACATATCGCTGGAGTCAGAAGCCTCTGAAAGAGTCACTGCACAGAATGGAAAAGGGTATGTGAACTTGGTAAAAGTGGTAACACTACAATCTGCTAATATGAGTAGGCCTAGGAGGCCTTGTCTGTGAAAACATAATAGCAAGCAGTCTTAAATAAGCAATCATTACCATATTTTTTGAACAATTCACACTTCTTTTTGTAGGCTGTGTGCCAGTGATGGGACAAAGGACATATCGCTGGAGTCAGAAGCCTCTGAGAGACTCACTGCACAGCATGGAAAAGGGTATATAAACTTGCTAAAAGTAGAAAAACTACAATCTGCTAGTATGTTGAGTAGGCCTAGTCTGTAAAAACAGAATAGCAAGCAATCTAAAATACATACCCTTTTCTCTCAATTGGTGACTGAGCTGTAAGTTACATGAGTGGTTATTTTACAGCATACGACAATAAAGTAACTTTAGTGAATGCAACTGAAAGCTATAAATAATGATGGACATTTTGTGTATTTCATAGACAATGGCTCCAACACTCCAACTCTCCCTGGACTGGAAAATGGCCGCAAAACAGGTCAAGGGGACAATGCTCAGCTTCAGCCAGTCATGGGAACAAGGACGTATCGTTGGAGTCAGAAGCGCCTTAACCTAAGATCAGTGGAAATGGCCCAGGATGTGATCCAGTTCAACCAACTGCATTCTGGAGACAACTGGAACATCTTTGATCTCAGTGAGTTAAACACAAGTGTTAGAAGTCCACATGTAGTGGTTGAAGTTGTCTTACTTAGGTTAAACAAAGACCTATTAGGAATCCCAGCATTGTCTCAACCTATCTAGGGCTCAGAACTTTGCTAAAACTTAACACTACTGACACTAAGTAGCGGCCTTTCTGGTGTCTTGAAAATGTTCCAGGGCATCCGGCCACTGTCAGAGTGAATGAGTGGGCAGAGAGGAAGAACTCTGATTTCACCCCCTATAAAGAAATCAACACCTTCCGTGCCTACTTAAATATGGGTAAGTCAAAAATACAACCTGAGAGTATTCAATCCAAAGTATGGCATGTATGTGATGTTTCTGTGATTGTTGTTTTCTAAGTTTGGTTATTTAGTGAACCGAGTGAGTTAATGCATTAACTATTTTACACTTGTACACAGGATACGGGGCATGAGATGCACATCTGGCCCAGCACATGACACCTGCTGTTACCCATTAGGCAACAGGAGCCTACGCCCACATCCACTGAAAACTTTCAAATGTTTTTATTTTTATTATATTATTAAAAATGGGGGCAGAGGTGGGGGTGGGAGTGGTGCTTGACATGGATACCAACTAGAATTCATTGGGTGGTGGTGGTGTTGGGGGGGTGGGGGGGGGGGGGGGGTATTATTGGCTTGTTGGGTAATTTTGATTATTGGGTAGGTGGGTAAATACATATATTGTCATTAGTATTATTACTGCATTTTTATTAAAGTATTTTACCCAGTAAAAAATAATGCTGCATTGCACTCTTTTTGTCTTTCCAGTATGTACAGTATGTTCCTGAATGTGTGCTAACGACTGTGACAAACAATATTATCATATTCTACATACGTAAATTATTAGTGTAAGTTTAAAGTTTGGTGCCATGTGACACTGAGACCTTATTTGTTATTCACTTTTATTTACTAGAATTGAGGCAAATTACTTTATGCATGCTTTCACCCCTTCACCCGGTGGTGAGGTGCCCACTAGGTTTTATAAATGGAATTACAAGTGACATGAGTGCCCCCTATTGGTCAACTGGTGCTATACAGGTCTTGTCTTCGTAAGGCACCATAATTTTACCACTAGAGATTGGAATTGGGTCCCATTGTTTTCTGGTTTAGGTTTTCAGCTCTGTAGAATGTGGATCATCTTTCATATATTTTTTTGTTTAACTATGCCTCAAATGACTGCAGACAGACGAGTTCAGCACCCAGACTCTTCTACAGCAAAGCCTGCTCTTGTAACTGCAGTATGTGGTTTTGCATTGCTCTGCTGAAATACACAAGGCCCTTCCTGAAATAAACATTCTCTGAAGGGGAAATATATGTTGCTCTAAAATGTAACTATATATATTATACCTTTTAGCATTCATAGTGGCTTTTAAAACATGCACGCTGACCACACCCTATGCAATTTAAGGCCTGCTCCTCCACACTCAGGGAGAAGCAGGGAGCAGCTGACATAACATGATTGTTTTGACACCGTGTTTAAACTTCATTACAATAAACTCACTCACTACGTTTGTTGTCGATCCAAGTTGTCTCCCTATTTCCTTGTTGTAACATCAAGCTAATAGAGAAAGAGGGAGAGAGAGAGGAGAGAGAGAGAGAGAGAGAGAGAGAGCGAGAGAGAGAGAGAGAGGAGAGAGAGAGAGAGAGAGAGAGAGAGCACAAGGGTAATTAATTAGTCAAAACTGTTATTTTGGGACAGTGCTAAAGTTGGTATTGCACAGTAACACATAACAAGAATTTGAATTTGAATAAGAGAGAGAGAGGAGAGAGAGATGAGAGAGAGAGAGGAGAGAGAGAGAGAGAGGAGAGAGAGAGAGAGAGAGAGAGAGAGAGACTGAGCAGCACAACTGTGTGTCTGTGTTTGGCTAGGCGATGCTCCATGTCATCTCACCTGGGCATGCTGGGCAATACTGGCAGTTTTAGATGGTGGTCTGTGGCTACGGGCTGCCATATTCAAAATTCCTGATGGAATTTTTTGGACTGCCTTTGGCTGTAAGTGTGCCTAATTTCACACAATTTTGTTCACACCCAGCTAACATGCCCAACTCTTCAAGTATGCTTCTCTTGCTCCCTCTTCCTCTCTCTGTGTCTTGTCTCACAGCGCCCTCTGTTGGCGTCATGGCGACACCCACATTTCTTGACGTTACACTTTTGATCCTGTAGGTGGCAGCATTGTAGCAGATCTCTCAGGTTGCCGTTTTGTGCCGCAACGCGACGGTTTTCAATTACTGTGTTCGTTTCAGGTATCAATTTCAGCACGATTAAGGAGCCCGTAAGCATGTCCCTGAGGGACTGCCATTACCACAAAGTCAGCAAACATGACTATACAGTAAAACTCAGCTGCAGTAACACAATTGAGGCTTTCTAAGGGAAGATGGCGTCCAGGGTCGAAAGGCTAGATTTTATGGTTTTGAACATCACTATGTATAGGTGGGTGGTGATGGATATTAATATAATTGCGTGTGTGTGTGGTGTGTGTGTGTGTGTGTGTGTGTGTGTGTGTGTGTGTGTGTGTGTGTGTGTGTGTGTTGGGGAGGGGATGTTTGTGTGGATCCATAAAGAGTGGTATGCATGTGTGTGTGTGTGTGTGTGTGTGTGTGTGTGTGTGTGCTGTGTGTGTGTGTGTGTGTGTGTGTGTGTGTCTGTGACTGTTAGGGAGGGGCATTTGTGTTCTCCCAAGTGTGTGTGTGTGTGTGTGTGTGTGTGTGTGCATGTGTATATGTGTGTGTGTGTGTGTGTGTGTGTGTGTGTGTGTGTGTGTGTGTGTGTGTGTGTGTGTGTGTGTGTGTGTGTGTGTCTGTGACTGTTGGGGAGGCACATTTGTGTGGTCCCAAGTGTGTGTGTGTGTGCATGTGTATATGTGTGTGTGTGTGTGTTTGTGTGTGTGTGTGTGTGTGTGTGTGTGTGTCTGTGACTGTTGGGGAGGGGCATTTGTGTGGTCCCAAGTGTGTGTGTGTGTGTGTGTGTGTGTGTGTGTGTGTGTGTGTGTGTGTGCATGTGTATATGTGTGTGTGTGTGTGTGTGTGTTGTGTGTGTGTGTGTGCTGGGGAGGGGGGGCGCATTTGTGTGGCCTCCCTAGTGTGTTTGTGTGTGGGTGTGGGGCAACAGAATTCTGACTGTAAGCCCCCTATGGGGGTGGTGCGCTCAGTTGGAGAGTATTAGCATATTGGATTACAGGCCATGGTCATAATTTGCTTGCGATGATCAGCAGTTAATAGAAAAATAACGCGGTTAGTGGGGGTGGGATGAAAAAGGCCTGGCTTTCACCTCAAGGACAAGGGCCGTAAAGGAATGTGGAGTTAAAGGTTTATATCAGGTAGAGTTGGGGTCAGAAAAGGGACAGCCAATGACTTATAATAAAACATCACTATGTATAGGTGTGTGTGTGTGTGTGTGTGTGTGTGTGTGTGTGTGTGTGTCTGTGTTTGTGGGTGTGTGTGTGTGTGTGTGTGTGTGATTGTATGACACTTTGTGTGTGCATGTGTGCCTTTCAGGCTTTCATGTCAGTGTTGTTAGATGTTTGCAGATGTGTGGTAGTAAGCCTTTGAGTTTGTGTGTCTGGGAGAGACTGAGAGAGAGGCTGAGTGTGTGCGCGCGTGTGTGTGCGTGAGGGTGTGTGTGTGTGTGTTTGTGTGTGTGTGTGTGTGTGTGTGTGTGTGTGACAGAGAGAAAGAGAGTCTGAGAGAGAGAGAGAGAGTGTGTGTGTGTGTGAGACAGAGAGAGAGAGAGAGAGAGAGAGAGAGAGAGAGAGAGAGAGAGAGAGAGAAAGAGAGTCTGTGAGAGGGTGTGTGTGTGTGTGTTTGTGTGTGTGTGTGTGACAGAGAGAGAGAAAGAAAGAGAGTCTTGAGAGAGAGAGAGAGAGTGTGAGTGTGTGTGTGTGTGTGTGTTTGTACGTGTGTGTGTGCATGCGTGTGTGTGTGAGTGTATTTGTGTGTGTGTGTGTGACAGAGAGAGAGAGAAAGAGAGTCTGAGAGAGAGAGAGAGAGAGTGTGAGTGTGTGTGTGTGTGTGTTTGTACATGTGTGTGCATGCGTGCGTGTGTGAGTGTATTTGTGTGTGTGTGTGTGTGACAGAGAGAGAGAGAAAGAGAGTCTGACAGAGAGTCAGTGAGAGGGTGTGTGTGTGTGCGGTTTTGGAGATAGTGGGGGTGTTATTGTGCGCCTCCTGGCCTCAGGGGGATGTCGGGGTCTAGATCAGGAGGAGGGCTGGCGTGATACGGCAGCACTAATTGACATTATCGCCGGATTAGCGAGTTAATGGCCTCTTTCTCCGACAGGAATGGCAAACACCCTCGCCCTTTCCTGGCCAAAAACTAAAAAAAAAAACAACAAAAAAAACAGCACGCTGCCGCATCCTGCAACCGGATCTATTTGTAGTCCGATTTTCAGAGTTCCCCCTCAGTGCCTAAGACAGCATTCACCCTTCAACCGGCGCCATCCACATACATAAATAAATGCAATTGACCTACATAGACACGCCACTGCAATCTGTAATGCATCCAGATAATCATTGCTGCATGAGAGGACAAAAACAGAAGACGAAGACTCACTTGCAAAATGAAGAATGGTCCCACACATTTAAAGGGGGTGGGGGGGTTATTTTTTTTAGGGTGACCACATACACACACACACACACACACACACACACACATATCCCCATGTCCCATGTAATGACGCCGAGTCCTTGTGTGTGTGTGTGTGTGTGTGTGTGTGTGTTGTGTGGAAGTGTGTGTGACGAGTTCCTCTCATCCTTCTCAGGGCCGGCACAGAGGGCTAGTGCATCCTAATGACCCCTGCGCACCACGCTCTCCACTGGCTGGACGAGGCCCGCGTCTTTAGACATAAAAGGCCCCTTTTCTGTGTGTGTGTGTGTGTGTGTGTGTGTGTGTGTGTGTGTGTGTTTGTGTGTGTGTGTGTGTGTGCGGCCAGGGCCCGGCTTGAAGGAGAGAGTTTGAGAGCCCAGCGTGGCTCGCCTAGCAACCAGGGCTCATTCCAGCAGAGGGGTTTTGGTGGCCCCCTCTCTCTCTCTCCCTCTCTCTGTCTCCCTCTCTTTCTCTCGCTCTCTCTCTCTCAATCTCTCTCCCTACCTCCCTCTCTGTCTCTCTCTCTCTCGCTCCATCTCTCATTCTCTCTCTACCGTTAACACTCTCTCTGCCCGCTCTCTCCCCCCTCTCTCTATCCCTCCCTTTCTCTCTCTCCCCCTCTTCCCCAATCTCTCTATCCCTCCCCTTCTCTCTCTCTCTCTCTTCCCCCTTGCCCTCACCCCCCACTGACCCGGGCTCTTGCTCTGTTCGTTTGTAATTGATTAGGTTAATATAAACCCTGCGTGGAAAAGAGGTGGAGACAGAGAGAGAGAGAGAGAGAGAGAGAGGGAGGGAGAGAGGGAGAGAGAGAGAGAGAGAGAGAGAGAGGGAGAGAGAGAGACAGAGAGAGAGGGAGGAAGAGAGAGAGAGAGAGGGAGGGAGAGAAGGAGAGAGAGAGGGAGGGAGGGAGGGAGAGAGACAGAGACAGAGAGAGAGGAAGAGAGAGAGAGAGAGAGAGAGAGAGAGAGAGAGAGAGAGAAGGAGAGAGAGCGAGAGAGAGTTGGTGTGTGAGACAGAGGAGGAGTCTCGTAGGAGTCTCTGCTGATGACACAAACACATGTATGTGGCTGGATACACAAGCCTGCCGTCTCTATTAAACACACTCACACACATGTACACACGCATACGTACCTTCTGTCTCACACACACGCAAACACACATACATGCATGCATGCACAAGCACATTCACACACACACAGGTCTTTGCACAGGCCACAGAGACATTACTTATGCTGTCTCTTGTTTACATTCACTTTGACATGACAGAGACGTATGCCATCCTCTCCTAAAGTCCACAGACATGGTCAACAAAATCTTTGTTTTAACGCAACTCATTTTACAATTCTAGTGTATTGGTGTGAGAGTGTGTGTGTATGTGTGTGTGTGTGTGTTTGTTTGTGTGTGTGCATGCGTGTGTGTGTTTGTGTGTGTGTGCGTATGCATGTGTGTGTGGGTGTGTGTGTGTATGCATGCATGCATGTGTGTGTATGCATGCATGTGTGTCTGTGTACGTGTATGTGTGTGTGTGTGTATGTGTGTGTGTGTGTGTGTGTGTGTGTCTGTATGTGTGTGTGTGTGTGCACGCGTCTGCATTTGTATCTTAGTACATGTGTGCTTTGGAGGAGGGGTAGGTAGTGTAAACGATAAATCTTTAAATAGTGATATCCTCGCTGTAGCAGTATATTTTGGGAATATATGTCTTTCTTGCTCTCTGTACATGTGTGTGCATGTGTGTGTCCACATGTGTGTGTGTGTGTTTGTGTGTGAGTATGTGTGTCTACATGTGTGTGTGTGTGTGTGTATGTGGTGTGTGTGTGTGTGTGTGTGAGTATGCGTGGGGTAGTGTGGGCTTTATGTGGGTGTGAGCAAGAGAGATAACCGTCGGTAAATCTATCTCCTCTATGAAGTACCTCACAGTGGGGGGATTAGCCTATCACCATAATATTTGACACTGCCCATGTGGATCCCGCTTGGATTTCCACCTGCCCCATTTCTCTGGCTGTCCCACTGAAAATTCTTTGTAACTGTATCGCATATCTATTTTAACTGGATTATTTTTTTCTCCCGAAACCGCATGAGAATTTATGTTACTTACTAAACGATATGTGTAGATTTTACTTTATGTATTTATTTATTTATTTATTTGAAAAAACAGCCAGCCAGAAGACAGTTACCGACCATTCTGTATTTTAGTATGCTGCTCAGTGTTAAATGTTTTGCATGCCCTGGTTTATGATGCTCAGATTCAACACATTTTTGGTCAGCTACATATCTGTCTTATTTACTCATTCATTTATGCATACGCCCTCCCTCTGCAACACACACAGACACACACACACACACACACACACACACACACACACACACACACACACACACACAGAACACAACATAGCACAGCACAACACACACCTCCATCAGTTCGTCCTTCACACCTTGCTGGTTTCACTTATTCATTTCCCGAATTTCCCCAAACTTGGCCTTTCAAACGGGCTGCCATTTAATGTCTTATCGAGGCGGGCCCACAAAGGCCAAGGCAGGCCTACTGCCACTACATTAGCATGGGACAGATACGCCTTAACATGGCCAGTGCTCGGCTCGGGATTATGCCTTTGATTGACACCTTACCTGACCAGGTGGAATGACAGATAGCACCGCTGTGACTGTCGTGTCCTTGGAAAAAGGGAGAGAGAAAGAGAGAGAAAAAAACATTTAAAAGCTAAAGACGAAGGATGGAATAGCCTAAGCGACAGTGTATTGCTTTGCAAATTGATGTCCATCTTCCGGCATACTGGAAACTGTTGATGTAAAATCCATTGCTCCCCAAAGCACGATCAAAGGCTTCATCTGCCTTTACTCGCATCTGGGCTGATCACGTCTGAAAAATAAACAACTAAATCCAGTTGTTGATTGGGTTTCAGCACATATTTATAATTCTGTCATTTCCAATGTCATCACAAACAATATTTCCAAAGAACAAATCTCTGAAACGTACATTTCTGCCTCCAAACCGCAATTGCCTAATGGATTATTGACCTTTTTCACTTGGAAGCTTTAACAAAACACTACTGCGTTTCTGCTGACTCGTGGTGTCCCACAACTCTCTCAGAAAACTTGCTTTAATGATCAGCGATCATGCATTTAATTAGCGCGCCAATAAATCTACATCTTTGTCACGCAGAAAGAATGTGTTAGGCTGTTGCCGTGCACTCGGGCGACCCCAAAACAGATGTGAGTCTGTCGCTACACTTATATCATTCGCGAAGCAAAAAAATATTCACACCACCGCCCACCTCCTGGCCGGGATTGTCTTACTGCCGAGAACACGAAGTGTAAACACATCTTCAAACAATTACGAATTAGTCACCTTTATTTAGATTATCTTCACGTAAACACACAGATATATTTTGGGGGTCTTGAAACACTGTCTGACAGCGGGATTGTTGATTTAACTGCTCAATAAGGACCGTTGAAATTCAGAGAGGGCAGAAGAGTAGCGTGCGGTTAAATTTGGAGACTTTGACATGATATGTTAGTTTACTGCTCTCCCCTGTGTGGACTGTGAACCCCCACCCACCCCCCCCCACACACACACACACACACACACACACAGACAGATATCCAGACGAGTTCTTCTCAACACCTTATCCAAATCTTGTCTTGCACTGGCATGATCTCACTTAAGCCTCCCCTACCGGGCAGGCAGCGCTGGCTGGCTCGCAAGGCACCAGCTGTTTGACCAACAGCTGATCTGTATTTCATTCTGACACCCTTACAACTATAAATACTGCTATTTATTTTATCGCTGATTTTTTGAAAGCTACTTTTATTATGCGGTGGAATTCTACATGGCATCAGATTGAAATCCTTAACAGTAAAACCAGTGCGGGTCATACTCATGTCATAGTTTGTTCAGCAATAAAACAAATTAATAAATTAATTAAAAAGGCTATTGACACTAAAAAGGCTATTAACTAGTATTTCTGTAGGCTATATATAAAAAATATACCCAGCATATGCAGCTACCCTGCACATTCACACAAGTTGTATAGCGAAGCAAGCCATCCTCTGCTGCACTGTAGGTTATGCTTCCAATTTCCACACCGCAAGGTCTCGCTGTACGGGGTTCAACTTGGTTGCAGTGCCATCTAAATTGGCGCTATATTTCTTTCCCTCGTCATTAGTCTTTACTATCGTGAATTTTAATATAATCTACAGATTAGAAAATCAAACTCCCAAAGAGGACAACATTAGGTCGTTCATGTACTGGCCCCAGTGTAGGATGGAGCCTGTATCTGTGAACAGCTATTTTTTAACAGATAGAGGTCGCTGTAGTCTCAAACTACTGGAATTCACCGAGCGTTTCTAAGGCATGGGAACCTCAATTAGACGCACTACAAATAAACTACAATAGTAGAATTGTTTTTCAGAAACAGTAGTGAACAAGTTCTGCAGCAATCGGCATGAAAAAGGATGGCCACAAATTTGCATAAACTCCACTCAAACCTCAATTTGCTTGGCTGCTTTAAAAATCAAGTTAATGATTCGTTTTTACTATGGTGTGTGCTCAAATAAAATGGAAGTAAAAACAACATCACGAAAATATCAGAGAAACGACCCAATACCTCGTTTTCTTTATTACACAAAATATAATCTTTGCACAAATTTTCCAGTATTTTTTTTTACAAATAGTTCTCCCATAAAGTAATAATGAAAAAACTTAGGCTACAAGATAATCGCGAAAGCAAACATGAATTGAAATCATGTGATATGTTATGGAGTCTGTATATTTTCTAGGACACTGTTATATGACATATATGCTAACTTGATCTTGATTTCTTTTTAAATAATTTATTTTCTCCTCTTGATGTTCAGGAAACGGTCTTTAGAATCCGCTGTGTTGCTTCATGATGAGACCTGATGAAGACAGAAAAAAAGAAAAAAGAAATAAAAATTAATTTCAGCCTTAAACTCCATTTCCATCTTACTTCTCAAAATACAAATTTCCTAGGCTATATTTGTAAAATTGAAACCTGAATTTTGTAGGCTTTTACAAATAATATAAATTTAAAACCTTTCAACACATAACTCATGAGTGAAGATAGTACCTTTCATGCATTTGTTGGAATGGTGATCTCAGCACTGGTGTCCGTGGCTCGATCCTCTGGGCGTTTTCTTGATCTATAAAGTAACAATAAATATGTACAGTTATAAATTAGCACTGAACTGATGCACCAACAGGGAGCCCAAATAATTATTTTAGGTTTTCACGGTGGCGACAGAAGTCTATTTTTGCTTCAAAAAATACAGAATTAAATTTATTTTGCATACCATGACGTTGAGGGCTGAATCCGTCAGAAGAATTCTCGCTGTCTCCTTCTGGGCCTGAGTGGCCAGCCGGAGATGGTGACCTCTTGATGTGCGTCGCAGGACTGTGGCTGAAGTTGTGGCCACCTTGGTTGACACCTAGAAGTGACCTGACGTTCATTAGGGAGTTGGCGCTAAGAAATGCGGCACTTGCCGCCCAATTATGCAGCTTCCCAATCTGGCAAGTGTATATTCCGTGGGTTGGGATGAATGCTGGGTGGTGAGACGGCAGAGAGGAGGTGCGCAGGCCTACGGGGGACGTGAGCGCAGCGACCTTCTGAGAGTTGTCAGGACTAGTAGCCGTTTCCGCCAAAGACCATATTTTTGGCTTAGTGTTTGATGGACGTTGGCACCCAGGGGCCTCGGGGGAAAGTGCGGGAACGTTTTTGACAACTTGTGCTTCTTTATTGTTAGCAACTGAGTCATTCACACCCTTGATTTCAGGAATAGATAAAGTCCGTTTTGGTTCCATATTTTCAACATTCATATGTTCGCCAGCGCTTGGCCTTTCCAGGGACACTTGTTCCAGCTTTCTCTGCTCCTCGTTACTTTCGTCTGTTTTGACGACGTCGATGCTTTCCAAATCAATCTCTTCGTCGTCCTCATTCTTGTCGTGATCATCCTCGTTGTCACTGTCAAATATCCTGCCATCACGGTCCTCTGCGCTGCGTCCCCATGTCACCTTGTTTTCCTTTTTGAGCCGTCTGCGCGCGTTGGCGAACCATGTTGACACTTGAGTGAGGGTCATCTTGGTAATGATGGCCAGCATGATCTTCTCGCCCTTGGTGGGATAGGGGTTTTTCTTGTGCTCCTGCAGCCAGGCTTTCAGCGTGCTGGTAGTCTCCCGGGTAGCACTCTTCGCACGGGCCGGGTCGCCATACTGATACTGGCCGTATGGGTAGAAGCCAGGAGCTGGATGCACGAAGCCCGAGGGATGTGCGCCTGGAGAGTCCTTCAGTTCATATTGTGAACCCTACAGCCATAAAGGAAACAGAGCGCAACATTTAGGCCCGACATCCTTGAGACACCAGAGTGAGATTGTAAATTCCCACGAAAGACTCAGATAAAACAACAGATATGGCCAAAGTTTCAGTTGTGCATTAAAAAGTTTAAATAGCAAATTACGTTATGCATTTTTAAAAATATTCTTAATGTTCTCCTTTGAGTTTTGTTCAGATATGTTCTTGAGAGGCATCGTGGACATTCACATTGTAGTGCTTTCATATCAAGAAATACATGTCATAATACAGTTAAAATCTCTATTGCTAATTGTTTATTTTCCATGAGATTTAATTGAATACCACAAATGTGTTATTAAAAGCAAAGGTGCAATTAGGCCATTTAGCAGTGTTTTGCCTCATAGACAGCAGTTACATAATTACCTCGGACAAGGGGCACCAACAGACGTCTTGGGCATTTAAAATAAAAAAAATCCTAAGTACATTCACAACAAAGGAACTACTTCACAACAATATTTGTAATGTACTCAACGTTTCTATAATTAATAGGGTGTAGTTTTAAGATAATCCACCAGCTTTGCTCTACCAGGCCAATATACACATTGGCATTTGCAAGATCTTTAATATATTAGGTTCATTATTAACAACTTTAGATCTTTCCCGGCTTAAGTGCTATGCTGCCCGGGGTATTGAGCACGTAAAAATGACAGCTTTTGCAAGTTATTTTTTCTTACCATTTGGGACAGTAGGGCCAGTTCGGCGCTGTTGTAAGGGAGAAATGCGCTGTAGTTCTGCGCAGTCCACGGGCTAGCGTACATGCCCAACATTGGTGTGACTGCCGGGGCTGCTGCGGATGGATTTCCACCGCTCTCCGAACTCCCTTCTCGAGTCGATGCGGGCAAAACCCCTGTCCTCTCTCCTCCATAACCCTCTGGGGAGGCGCTCAAAAACTGGGGATAGCCCAGCTGCGGAAAAGACATGTCCAATTTCAGTCAAGCCACTCGGAAGAAAAGGGGAAAAACTCCAGGAAGATTAGTAAGATGTCAAAATCACTGCTGACTTCTCCGTTCGCTGGTGTCCCAAGGATACACTCCAAGCGGCAGTTCAGCGCCAAGTGATGTGACTACCCTCAGGACTTCTCACAATTTGAAGTTGACGGTTTGATTGGCATGCTACTTAAGCGCGAGGCCCCTCCTTTATCGAGAGCATACGATTAGTGCATTGGTCGGGGCTGTCTCTCTCTCCGTGTGTGTGCGTGTGTGTATGTGTGTGTGTGTGTGTGTTAAGGGAAGGATAAGGAGGGAGGAGTGAGAGGTGATTATAAGCTATTTAAGTGTTTATTTTCGGGGGTAAAAGTTTGGTTGTGGGTAAGTGACAAACGACAGAGGCTATATTTCCACGGCAATATTTTTATTTATTAGCTCAATGTAAGTCACGCTTCTTAAATTGTTTTTTATTCTAAACATTGTATTAATGATAAGTCCAACGTGTCTGTAAAACACCAGATATATCTACTCCAAAATATTTTCTATGTAAGCGTAACTGGGAATTATTTGGTAGTCTGTTGTTTAGGATAAGACTCTCTCACACAAACCACTGATGAATATAGTTTGATGAATAAAGTTGATTACCTGACATTTTTAACCTAAGCCTGAGAATTAATTTACGCCATTTGAAGATATTAAATTATAGTTAATGTGTAGAATGCTTATGGCAGCTTTTGCGCAAAAGGGGGAAAAGGGGAGATATGGGGAAACAATTTCGGGCTGGTATGTAAATGGCTGACAGCAGTGCAGAGTATTGTGTCATCATTGTCACACACACACACACACACACACACACACACACACACACTTCGTTAAGAAAAAAGAGGGACTCAATAACATCCAACAGGGAAACAGACGATCCCATTTATGGTAATTTGCCCATTAGCATCATACAGGTTGTCCCGTGATAAGGCGACAGGTTAATGAAATGCCTCTTTCTGTCGAGCCATTTGATCCCTCTGAGAGGTTGTGATAAGCAGCCAACCAGAGAAACCTGCAATTAAAATCACAGCCTATCTCTCCGTCCCAGTATATTCTCTCTCCCGTCCTCTCATCTCAAGCTGGTAATGAGGGCTAACACCCCTGTCTTTGCTAATCCTCCCCCTGGGTACTCCACGCTATCAGATGTTAGCTTTGTAATTATTTATCCAAAAAAGTCATAATTTCATGCTTGAGTAGCAAATGAGTTTGGCGGGGTGGTTAGTTAATTCTCTCCATGTCCTGCGATGCGTAGAGAGGGATTTAATGATTTAATTACTGCGGTTAGCCCTCATTTTGGCAAAGGCGATTTGAGAAAAAAAAAGTTCCCCTCCCGCACAGAATTTTAATAATGCTTTATATAGGGTACAGAATGCTGCTCTCTCTCCTCCTCTCTCTCTCTCTGAGTGTGCGTGTGTGTAGGCTGTCTGCCCACAGAAGAGCAAGCAGCCAATTTGCGTGGCATTAAAAACCAACATTGCACAGCAATGGCAGAGCCGAGGAAGCCCATCTGGCTAAACCCCAACATGAAATGATATGTTAAAAAGAGTCATTCTTCTGCCCGGCATATCCTGTCCGTCAACCACGCTCGGTGTGTTTGTCAGTCACAGTTTTAGAGACACCTCTGTGAGTGGGACTGACACTTGAAAACCGTTCGACGTTTCCCTGCTGATGGGATAATTTAGTCCTCTCCCCCGCCATCTTTTTGTAGACATGATTTCCATAGAGTCTCTGTGGAAATATGTACTGTTAATAAATTCCTCCGACTTATCTCGTCTGGAAGAGGGGGGAAACGGGCTTTGGAAATAGCTTTGAGCGACGCCGATTCAACTTAATATCCAAGAGAGCGTCCACTTGTGTATTCAGGAGAGCGGCAGCTATGTGTCTGTGCGCGTGTGAGAGAGAACGTGGGCCTTTCAACGGCTTCCTGGCAAGACTACCAAGTCCACACTGTGTCCTCACACAACTCTCTGCCATCCAACGGACCTGAGACTCCCTGCCTTTGCTCCGCCACTATCTAATAGGATCATCTTCCAGAGGAGGGAGTAAAACGGTTTAAACAGCCATCTAGCAACAAATGCAGGCTATTGCTTTTAACACATAACAGTCACTTCTTCCTATAAGAGATAATGCTGATATTTTCCCCAAGGACTGGGATATCTGACTCCAGTTAATCTGGACTGCAGCAAAGGTAAATCTCTTGTTCATGGTGGTTGAGTGAGAGAATAATTTAGCACTGCTTTAATTTAAAAATCAGTGATGTGTGGTAAAATTGTTATATTATATATATAAAATCTGTACATTTGTCCATGCACATACTACTGGTGTCCAGGAATACCTTTGCAGGTAAATGATAAACATCTTATTGAAATTTGTGTAAATTACCAACAAAATGTGTCACAGTATTTTGAGCTTCAGCTCTGTCTCATACATGTGTTTTTTGACACCTTCCTGTAAAAAAAAAAAAAAAAAAACATTTATCTGGCTAGTTGCACTGAGGTTAAATCCGTGTCCCCTTTCTCCCTCAGACATCTGTGTATTAGCAGCCCATATTGTTGCAGGGCTGTCACAAGTGTATTTAACAATCACCACTGTTCACTTTCCAGCAAGCCAGAAGGTGTTAGGTGGCACTTCTCAGTCTCTCTCTCTCTCTCTCTCTCTCTCTCTCTCTCTCTCTCTCGCTCCATATGTGTGCAGGAGCATGTGTCTGTGTGTAAGTGTGTGTGTGTGTGTGTGTGTGTGTGAGCAGGCTGCCGAGAGGAGCGCGGGGGTCTGTATCTGTAATTGTGGGTTGCGGGTCACATCCCCTCGCAGCATGGTTTTAATAACACGGCCCCGGCCCTCGGAGAGTCACCTCTCACTCCGTCCCCATCTGCCTGGCTGTCTGAAGTGACAGCACAGGGGACCGGCGGGGCTCATTTTGCAGTCCATTAGCCGAGGGCAGGACTCCAATTCCCATGAGTCCCTGGCGTTACCCCCCTCCCCTCTCTCTCTCTTTTTTTCCACACACGCCCCCACCCCCAACCCACCTCCCCCCTTTGCCCCCACACACCACCACCAACACCACCCCACCCAACCCAACCCCAACCCACTTCTCACCCCTTTGCACCCCCCTGCTTTACCCCTACCACCACACCACCCACCCCTCTCTGGAGGCCCTCACACAGTGAGGCTCTTCATCTCTCCCGGCCCCCTCGCACTGGCTGACCTTTGTGACACTGTTGGCCAAACATTGCCTCCTCCTATAATGAGCTATTGAATGTGATGAATTAATGACTCCTTGTGTCAGTGTGGGTGAGTGTGTGTGTGTGTCTGAGTGTGTGCAAGTGCAAGCGTGTGTATATTGTGCACATGTATATGTAAGTGTGTGTTTGCGGTGTGTGTGTGTGTGTGTGTGTGTGTGTGTGTGTGTGTGTGTGTGTGTGTGTGCATGTACATATGCATTTCACACAGCTTGCAGAGTTTTTCTATTCAGAGACAGAGAGGGAAACAGAGAGAGAGAGAGTGAGAGAGAGAGAGAGAGAGAGAGAGAGAGAGAGAGAGAGAGAGAGAGAGTAAACACCTTATGAAAATAGCTGTTTATTTATTTCCATTTCTGCTGCTGTTTTGGCGTATCACTGGAATCTCATCACTGTCCTGACTGCACCTATCTGGCATCTGCCATCCCCTGGGCCCAGAAAGTATCCTGGTAGAGAGGGGATAGATTACCTCTCTCTCTCACCTTTCCTATCTCTCCAGCTCACTCCCTTTCTTTTCCTCTCCCCTTTCTCTCTGTCTCTTACCATCTCTCTTTCTATCTGTCTCTCTCTCACCTTTCCTATTCCTCCAGCTCACTCCCTTCCGATTTCTCCCCCCTTTTTCTCTCTCTGACCATCTCTCTCTCTCTCTCTCTCTCTCTCTGTGAGTGTGTGTGCGTGTTGGCTTGGACGGCATGTTGTGTGTGCCTCATTAGCTGACTGCTGGGGTGGGAGGAATACTATCTGCCAACACCTCCCTCCCACTGGGATGCACTCCAAAATACAACCCAGTCGGTACTTTAACGTGGTCATGTGACCGGCCCTCTGGGTAATGATTGGCCCACGTCATTGTTAGCTTTTTCAGTTTGTCTATTAGCATTGCATTTTCACACTCCCTCATGAAAAGACCAGTAACAAACATTGATTCACACACACACACCACACACACGCACACACACACACACACTCTAAAACATACACAAATATACCCGCATCAAGTATGCTGGTGTACTAAAGCAAAGTACTTTTTCTTAAGAGCAAAAAATGGTACTGTAGGTAGTCAGAGAAATAAAAACAAATTAGACTCAAGACCCACACAAATCTCTCTACAGGTGGGCCCAGCAAAGTTGTCATAAAGGATGCTACTTTTATCATGTTTAGAGATACAAGGATATTTATTTGTCACATACATAGACATACTGCGTAGAGTAGGACATGCAGTGAAACTACTGCTTGATAATGATATAGATAAAGATATGATATAGATGTTATTTAGCTCGTAGTGCATTTTGTGTTTTCCTCCACGTAGAGGAGACAACATTGGAGACTTAAACAGTATAGCTAGTGTTAGGTGAGAAACGTTGGCTAACCGGTTTCCCTTTTCCGCTGTTAAAACATTAAACACACAGGTCAAGTGTTTAAACTGTGGTTCATTACCATTACAATTTCACATTGTTTCGCCGGTCTTAGAACGGAGCTGTGTGTGTGCCAGCAGGTCTTCCAGATTGGGATTCCATCTTAGAGCTGTAATTACTCAGAATTGGTTAAAGTTATACGTGAGGTTTTTTTTAAGACACACGCTAAACAAGCCCTCCTCCGTATGAGATGGAACAGGTGGCAGGCCGACCTGCTGATCTCCTATCTCCCATTGGGTCACAGTCGAGAGTGTGCTGGTGCCCGCCATCTCTCTGTGGTACGCCAGCTGTACAGTGGCCGATAGGAAGAGATAACAGGGGGTCACCAGAACCGCAGAGAAGGTGAGCGGTCGTCGACTTCCTTCCCTGGATGCCATTGCCAGCTCTAGGTGTCTCACCAGAGCCAGGGCGATCATAAAAGACCACCTTCACCCTAACCATCACCTGCTCAACATGCTGCCCTCAGGAGGAAAACAAACATGCTAAAGAACAGCTTCTTGCCATAGGCAGTCAGAACTTTAAATCCACTGAACAGTGATACTGCTTTTCCAATACAGTAGTCATGTTGTCACTTCACTATGGCTGCTGACTAATGTTGACCAATGCCAAATTAGTTTTTTTCACCTCACTGCTGCTGTTGATTATGTTCAATATGGGTTTGCCCTGCTACCTCTCACTGTGCAATACCTACCAAAAAATACCTACCTCGTAGTGCAATATTGTCATTCACAGCCTATGTACATAGCTCATTTACCTTTTACTATTTATTATTTATTATGCCCTTGTATATATACTCCTTCCTTTCCTTTGATTCTACAATGATTCCTTGCTTGACACTTTTACCGTGCATCTTTGTGGTCTTGCTATCTAATTTTGTTGTGCAGGCAACTGTTTATTAACAATAAAGGTCTTGAAGTTGAAATCAAATTTTTACCCAACTGCTTTAATCTACATTTTTCTGTCTCTTTTTATTCTGATTTGCAGTACTACAGTCAGCTGCTCTTCTTATCAGTGTGAAATTCTCTGATCTTTCTGATAAGTGAGCCGTCTTGAAAAGACTCAGATTCCATCTAATCTCATTTGTCTCGGGATGTCTATTTCACAAGTTGTCAGTTGCTCCTCTCCTGTGTAAATGTACACTTCCCTTAATTAAGAAAAGACGCCACTTGAGGACTTTGAATTCACAACAAATCGTCTGATAGTTTGCCAGTGTGGTCTAGACGCTGTGAGGAATATGGAGCATTATAATGCTATTAGCACTACTCTGTCCTCAAAAGCTTTACATTATTACCTTGGCTGTTAGCTAAGTGCTAGTTGATTTCAATGACAATAAACTCACAGGGGTGCAAGGTGTTGTTACACTCACTTGAGTTTTCTTTTTCTTTTCAGGAAATGGATGAACCAGAGCTAGAGCTAACTTTGGAGATCATTTTGGACCTTGGGTCAACCTCACAAATTTACAGTGTAATGGTGTTTTTACCTGTGACTGTTATACAGCCAGACTGTTAAACACATGCTGGCCGTCTCCCGTGCTTGTTCAAGCCAGCAGTAATGACCTGCAGTCGTGAAGCAATTGACAGATAACCAACGGTGACCTCTTGGAGGTTATGTGTGTGTGTGTGTGTGTGGTGTGGCTGTTAAAAGACTGGTGTTAATGAGGGTGGCATTTAATTAGTCCATCACGGCTTAGTTTCCACCACTTTTGTTCAGGAGGAGAGAAGAGGACAGAAAGGCAGGAGATGAAAGGGATCCTAAGGATGAGGATTAAGATAAGTGGAGATCTTTGATATGAAGCAGATGGATTAGCTCTTTCGTGTGGCTTTGAAATGAAAAAGAATGCTTAATACAAGACCTTTTGGAATGTACAGTCAGTGTACTGAGCGCAAATTGCCGGTGATGCTGGTGGCGACAGGAGGGGGCATTATCACAAACAGAGCCCATTTGGTATCACATATGTGATGGCTCAGTAGGTTTGTGTAGGCTCGAGAGCTTTTCAGGCTTTCTAACCCAGAAGGCAAATACTCCGAATACAAAAACAAAAAAGCAGTCCTCCCAGCCAGTAACGGATGGGCAAGAGTTTACGTGTAATCATCTGTTTTTCCAAAAGACTCGAAAGGCGTCACTAAGAGGTGAGATCTTCAGATAATGCGAACTCTTTTTCCAGAGGTCAGTTTCTTTTCTAATTGATCCAGCAACAGTAATGGCCCCTTCTTATTCGACCTGGTTATCTCTGTCACGTATTTCCATTTTATCTGGAGTTAATTCGTAATGTGATTGGTGATCCAGCCCCTGTGCTTCCCCAGGGAGTTGGTGAATTAAAACAGGTGTTTGACATGATTGCTGACCAAATACACAAATTCCACCACCCACCTCAAATACAAGACAATGAAAAGCTCTTCAGTGGGGTTCCCTCTAAAAAGAAAAAAGGAAAAAAAAAGCTGTGGATTTCATTATGCTTCGCAGATTATTTACCCCTTTGTTTTGCTACTAGCCACTCTAATGCTCATCAGAAATAGTTAGCGATTAGCATGACTTTCAAGCTCCTCCTGATTGCAGTGCTGTGCTGTTTTGGGCCCTGCCCGGTCCTTTGTTGTGCTCAGTGATTTTGGTGGGGGGTCCCTTTGGGTTAACACAATGAATTGAGATTGGGGAGGGGGGGGGGTGGGGTGGCGGGGTGGCGGTGTGGGGGAGAGAAGGTCGAGGCACAGTTCAAAAGAAGCCCTCAAGGAAACCCACAAGCCCAACGCGGGTCTAAGAAACTCAATATCCTTAAGCACTTCGACCTTAAGTCAGTCTCTGATTGCCTCAAGTGGATTGATTGGCGAGTTAGCACGTTTTTAGCCAGACAATGAACTGAATCCCCCACTCCGTGTCTATTTAGGTGCACAGTTTTCAATGACACAGCGGCTGTGCCATATATAGCTTGCCCTAAATACAATATATACATCTCAAGGGTTAAAATCTCCATGCAGAGTGAGCATGGGCTGGTAGAACACTGCAACATTTTAGGTCATTTAAAAAGGAAGGAACTACCACACACTGCTTGACTTTACTAAGGATTTATTCTGAGTGTATATATAAGTATATATAATATATATTTGTTTTGTTTGGGGGGATGGGTGGTCTTTTTGTGTCGTATCTGTCTCAACTGTCTTCACAAGCTTTCATCGGGGCCCTTGGTGCTTTGTCCACCTCATCCCTTCTCATCTCCTCACAGAAAGTACAGAGATCAAGTCTTCTCAACCTCAGGGATCACGGCGCTCTCCCAGAGGACTAAGCTCTCCATATGGGGAGGGATAAAGAGGGTATCCCTTACAGAGGTTGCCTTCCGCCACCAACCCACCCC
>CM050201.1:22557500-22565000 GCA_027475355.1 Coilia nasus | reverse complement strand
ATCCACCTGATCCCAATCAAAATTGTGTGTCTCCTTGTGTGTGTGTGAGAGAGACACAGAAAAAGAGAGGCAGAGAGAGAGAGAAAGAGAGTGAGAGAGAGAGAGAGAGAGAGAGAGAGAGAGAGAGAGAGAGAGAGGGGAGGTGGGAGAGGGAGAGAGAGAGGAAGGGAGAGGGAAAGGGAAAGAGAGGGACATACCTCTAGCCCTTTCCTCCTTATGTACAACTTTAGGATGCCCAACCTCCTTATTACAGTGTATCCCAATCATAACGGTGTGTGTGTGTGTGTGTGTGAGAAAGAGAGGCACAGCATGAGAGAGAGAGAGAGAGAGAGCGAGCGAGAGAGAGAGAGAGAGAGAGCGAGAGTGTTTACTCATTCATGTTCTAGGTGGATTCTAGGATGCTTAAGTAAATGGGTGAAGCAGTACAAATTAGTAGAACATTACCAGTAAGTAAGTTATGAAATAGATAAATACAATACATTTTATATAATAAAAAGTATAAAAGTATTCGAAGCACTGTACATATAATTTTATGTATTATTATTTATTTATAATTACTAATTTATTCTCACAGTTCGGCTGCACCCATGGTGGTTCTCAGTACCTCAGTAAATCAGTAACTGGTATCCATGTAGTACAATAATGATACTCTTTAAGCTCAGTCCAGCATGTCTGCTGTATCTTTAATACTATATATGTGTTCACCTGTGTCAGTCCGATTTCAGCTATGCCACAAAATGCGTTTTCCCCATCATCCTCTATAAGTCACGTACGGGGGGGGGAAAGGGGGAGCCTGTTGAAAAGCATAATGTGTTCGCATCAATCAAGGCTTGTTCCCACCGCAGGCATGGTGAGACCATCACTGTAGGAAACGACAGCTCCAGATATGCAGAGCATCTCAGCTGATAGATCATTCAGGAGGGCTAGACGTGAAAGCCGTGGTTTCCCCATCTTTCTCGAGCCAGAATGTCAGATGAATCATCCCTTAAGAAATGACTCAGAATCAGAATCAGATTTATTGGCCAAGTATCCGTACATACACAAGAAGTTTGGCTCCAGCAGATGTTGACTCTCTCGTTTACATTTCAACATTTAGACATTCAGTAGATAAAAGTAGTGTAGAAGATTTACTGTATAACAGTGACAGAGAGCCTTTTGTGGATCCAAACCAGCAAACCAGTTGCTGCAACATGACTAGGACATAGGAATGAATAGATCCACCCACATGTTGATTAAAAAGGTTAAGAGAGAATGGACATTTAGTAGCGCTATTGTCAGTCGTTTAGATCTATTGTTCTTCGGCTAATAAAACGTTCAGCGTGAGCAGCTTTCGGAGATTATCCATCCACTTCAAGAAACTGTTCTCGGTGACAAATGCAAACCCCGGGGTCTGTCTGCGAGTCAATATGCTTTCAATTTGCCCCCCAACCCCCACCCCCACCCCAATATCAAAGCCGGCCACATTTCATTCTGCCCAGTGCTGTTTTTGTTAGGATACACCGACATTAAAGAGAGGTCAAAGGTGAGTGCCTCTGGAGGTCAGGAGGTCAGAGAGAAGGACTAAGAGTCCGAGGTCGCGAGAGTACAGTAGGAGGGTCTGGACTCTGTTTTGCCAACCTCGTCGTTCCCTCTTTTTTTTTTGAAAGAGGACCTTGAAAAGCCCATTCAGTGAGACTGACACGGTCAACATAAACTATGAGAACACACACACACACCTCAAAGTACCCCCTTCACACACACACACACACACACACACACACACACACACACTCACAAAAAAAACTTGTCCCTCTTTCAGGGTGTTGCTACGAGACGAGTTGGCGAGCTCGGACGTATCCGACACCCCTGAAGCCCCCGTCCTCCTCCTCCATGCCCCCCCCCCTGCCCCCCGCCCCCCCTGGCCCCCCACCACCCCCTCCCGACCTGGATCAGCCTCGTTTGCATTGTTGCTCCGAGTGTAAGTGGTAATCATTAGACACCATTAAACAGCAGGGACATTTAACAGCTCATTGGGACTCTGAAAGCAAAGCACCCATTCATCCAAAAAAAAAAGCCTTCCAAACCAATTCTGAAGGGGTGGTGGTGGTGGGAAGGTGGGAAGGTGGGAGGCGGAGGGGGGGGGGGGGGGTAAAAGAAAGCCCCTGTGTGCTGCTGTGGAGGTAGGGAGAAAAGAATGGGGAGAAAAAGAGCAAGTGAAGAAGAAGAAGAAGAAGGAGGAGGAGGAGGAGGAGGAGGAGGGGTAAAAAAAAAAGAGGTGTGGAGAGCGTAGGGGAAAAACAACAGCGCGTCGTTGGGGCAAAGAAAGGAAGGACCCTCCTCTCATTGTCCACGCTGCCTTTTGTATGGCAGGACAGAGAAGGGAAGAGAAGGGAAGGAGTTCTCTTTTTTAAATGATATAGGGTGAGAAAAGGGAAAAAGGGAAAGGGGGGAGGGAGGGAGTGGACGAAGAAAGAGAAAAGGGGGGGGGGGGGTGGTAAAAAAAAGAAAGAGAGAGAGAGAGAAAACGCGGTCAATGTTGGGCTGTAAATCCTGCGAATCCTTAACTTCATTACATGGCAATTACTGTCTGTAATTGGCCGGACAAAAGCTTTGGCGATGTTGCAGGGGCTGGGACCTAACACTGCAGAGAGAAGCCACGTAAGGGTCAGGGGGGTTTTACATTGCAGGCCGCTTGAATAGGGACTGGGTGGATTCACGACCAGACAATAGCCATGCCATTTTTTTTCCTCTCTTTTCTCTCTCTCTCTCTGTCTCTGTCCTGCTCTTCTGTAGCTGTTAAAATTTAGGCTTTATGGAAATGGGAAGTCACCAATCTGTAGGTGTGTCAGCCACCACGGTGCTTATGGGCCTGTGTGTTTCCAGTGATGGATGGATTAACGGCCATTCGTTGAAGCCAACTCGGCCTCAGCTCTTTTCCTTTTACAGACTGTGAAAGGAGGTTTTGGAGTCGGCTCATCGCGCTTGATCGGACAAGACGTAAAGAGATTTACAGTATCCCAGGCCAGCGGTGCCGTTGTCCAAACCACTTACAATGTAGCACGTTAATACTGCTGACATTTGTCTGTTTTTGTTTGTGTATGTGTGTGTGTGTGTGTGTATGTGTGTTTGTGTGTGTGTATGTAAGTGTGTGTGTGTAAGTGTGTGTTTAATAGTGTGTGAGTATTTGTAATGTACATTCTATTAATATTATACACACTTTATCCTGTTTGTGTGTGTGTGTGTGTGTGTGTGTGTCTGTAACTGTTTAAGAGTGTGTGAGTATTTGTATGACACATTCTATTAATATTACACACACTTCATCCGGATTTTGAATTCGGTGTGACAGGAAATCAATGTGCTGTCATTAAATGAAAGCTGTTTGTGTAACATGTTTTGAGACAGTGGCAGTCGCAGTACGGAGGAGACACACGATGCTGCAAGGAAGGGGGTGACGTTTGCTCTTCTTCCCAAAATCGACTGGGTCTCAGGTCTCTCGTCGTGCATTTGGTGTATCAGAGTTACCTCCAAACCCGCCGTATAATCCTGTGGCTGGCCAGGGGATCATCAGATTTAAGCAGCTCGCGATTAATATTGCATGAGTCATAGCAGAAGCCAGAGAGAGAGAGAGACAGACAGACAGAGAGAGAGAGAGTGAGTGAGTGTGTGTGCCGTGCACCAAGTGCCAGCAGTTGCCACAATCCAAGAGGAGAATGAACTGGAAGCTTATGCTATTCTGAGAAAAGGTGCACCATTTTACTTAAATGCATGCCAGTAGACAAATTCGATATGGGGCCACTTTATTTGACGGAGGTGGGAGAGTTTTAGCTGCAGGCTCTGGCTTGCAGGCTCGGGACTAAAGGCGTAATAATATTGTGATTGATTGAGACCTTCCTCTTCTCAAGTTCAACCCAACATAATAATCATTTTTGGGGGGGGGAAGTTGTAGGCAAACCTGCTGTGTTGATTGTGGTTGTGGTGTGTGTGTGTGTCTGTGTCTGTGTGTGCGTGCATGTGTGTGTGTGTGTGTGTGTGAGTGTGTGGGGGTGTGGTGGTGGTGGTAGTGGAGGGTGGAGGGGGGGTTAGGGTCAACAGGGCTTGGCTGCCATCATCACTAACTTATTAGGCCCCTCGGCCTATGGGGACAAAGACAAACACATCACACACAAGGGCGGCATTGAGATCGAGGGAGGGGTCGTGGAGGGCGGTGCGTTTGGGGGGGCGGGTGATATGGGGTCGGCCGGTAGCTGCATCGCTAGCCTCTGCAGATAGATATGAATGGGTCTGGATCTCGCTCGGGTCAAGTAGTCACTCCAGCCTGCCGCGTTTGTGGAATGGGGGGAGGGGGGGGGGGGGGGCAGTTTCTGCGTGCGTCCCCCCTCCTCCTGCCCCCCCCCTCGCTCATGCATGACAATGGAGCCCGGCCCTGTCTATTATTCATGGTAAATATTGAACGGGAGCCACCAGGGATGACTGAATAAACCAGCCCCCCCGGGGGGATGGAGCGCCGCTAGACTAAACTGCAGCCTCTCGCTTATCAATTACGTTTCAAACGGATCCAGCATTCTCTCTCTCTCTCTTCCTCTCTCTGTCTCTCTGTCTCTCTCTCGCTCTCTCTCTGTCCCTCACTCCCTCTCTCTCCCCCCGTCTCTCTCGCTCATTCCCTGTAAATATCCAACAGGAGGGAGACACAAACAGACACACATATTCTACCCCAGCTCTCTCTCTCTCACACACATAAACACAAACACACACACACACACACACACACACACACACAAACAAACACACACACACACACACACACACACACACACACACACACACACACATTCTACCCCAGCTTGCTCTCTCTCACACATAAACATACACAAACACACATATTCTGCTCCAGCCCCCTCTCTTCCACATGCAAAACACACACACACACACACACACACACACACACACAGCTCTGGTTCTCTCGCTCGCCTTGTGGTATAGGTGGGCACCAATTTCCTTGTGTAATTATAATCCTCGCGCTAACCACATTGGAAAGGCACAGTCTTTACTTACAGCTCTAAATTAATTAATGTCTCCACTCCACAGTATAAACACACAAAGCAGGAGATGCATGCATAAATAAGGCCGCTAATTAACAGGGAATAATGTTAATGAGGGGCTGCCATTTTTAGTCGATGCAGGGAGGGGGCTATTTGCATATCATTCACCACGGCAACAGTGGGGAGAAAGACCCCCATCCCCTCCCCCTTCCATGTTTAAAGAACTGCTGAAATGTAACCATATTCCACCTCACCTCTTTCTCTCTCTCACACACACACAGACACACACACACACAAATTCTGTTCCTAGATCTGCCTCTCTCTTTCTCACACACACATATTGTAACCCAGCTCTCTCTTTCTTTCTCACACACACATTCTCCCTATAGTTCTCTCTCTCTATGACACACACACACACACATGTATACACGCATGCACCCACGCACGCACGTGCGCACAGACACATACACACATGCACATGTGTACACACACACACACACACACACCTTGGGCTGAATGAAGCACACATACACGCATGCACACACACACACACACACTGTAGCCCTAGCTCTCTGTCTTGTGGAGAGTTCCTTCAGAGATACAGAGTGCTGATGCTCGCCTGTCCATCTGTTTGTCTGGTAAACTTCTGGCTGCCATCTTGGTTGCCTGTGTGTCGTCTTCCTTTTTATTTTTGTGTGTGTATGAGTGTGTGTGTGCACGCGTGTATGTCTGCTTCATTCAGCCCAAGGTATCCACAAGACCAACACTGGCATGGGGTAAAAAAAGTGGTTGGCTTTACAAGCCACAAGTTTGAAGGTTGCCCAGAAACGCTCGCAGTGACAATTTGTACTTTCCCCAACTAAATTTTACACACATGTGGTGACGCATAACAGCAAAAAAAGCAGCATCTCTTCGAGCGCTCGTACGCTGCCGCGCAGTGATCACCCCGGCTCATCCGAACAGCTGGTCTACAGCTCAGACAAATATGGCCTGGCGACTAAGCAGGGATATCTTCACTCTCGACACAAGCCCGACAGGCGAGTGATGGATTAGGAGGCTCTGCTCGGCCGTACACACAACACAAACATCGCGCTTGGGCGCTGAGCGCTCTAGCAGGAGCTTTTTGGAGCAGCGGAAGAGAACAGATGTGGATTACATCGCAGACTAAATGATCCATAACTGGGATCATTAGAGGGAAAGAGGCACTAGGAAGAATGAAGAAGAAGAAAAAACAACTAAACCTACAGGAAGATTAACAGCAGATCCTGTAATCTGGGCCGTGGCTCACCTGTACAGGGGGGCTGTGTGTGTGACTGACTGCTGTCAGGGAGGTGTGTGTGTATGTATGTGTGTGTGTGTGTGGTGGGGGGGTTTGTTGTGCCACACAAGAGGGTCGCCACACAAGTCAACATGAGAGGCACTTAAACCCAGTAAGGACCCTCGATGCCCACTTGCATTAGCATGACGCCTTTAACTGCGCATGAAGCGTTCCGATGCAAAACCATTTTTAGTTTTTAAAATAAGTAATAAGTAGTATATATAAGTAATCTTTATCAAACTGCAATTTTAGTTTTATTTTCAAGTTAAAAAACAAAGCAAACAAAACAATCCAATTGGAGGTAGACTGGTAATAAAGTTTATCAAAATGATAGAAATAAATGTTTGTAAATTCAGCACAAATGGACTTAGAAGGTTTTGCATACCGAACTCTTCATATATAGGTCTCTCTACACAAAAAGAAAACTGGAAGTCAATAGTGGGTGGTGATACTCCTGTCAAGTGGACACCAAACTATGTACATGAAATGATCGTTTGACTGGCAGATGACTTTTTATTAGAAAAGTTGTAATTCACATATGTAAACACATATTAAAAAAAAAACATACAGTATGACATTCTATATTCAGATGATGAGACAAAGAAACATGGTAACAGTTACAGTAACTAAAGAAGTGTGCACAACACTTTCAGTGCTACAACCAAGTACTTAAAGGAGAACTTCGGTGTAAAATGAAAATTGGCAAGTTAAAACATCAATCCTTAGTCCAAAGCTGGACTGAAGGTCTCAATATTGATCGGAGTGTGGAGTTTCTTCGAGCTGTTTTAATGGTTTAAAAATAGCGTAGTCGTCATGCTTCGTCTGAGGGCACCTACCACTTCCATTGTTAGCCTTCTGGGACAAACGCTAAAAAATAGTTAAACTCTGAATGCAACAGGCTAAATCAATTTTGCTCCTCAGTACACATACCAACTCGGTATGATGTTTTAACGTGCCAATTTTCATTTCACACCGAAGTTCTCCTTTAATAGTAAAGTACAATGCACTTTTTATTTTACTATATGTTGTTTTTAAGGCCAGGGTTGGGTTTTTGGCTGAAAATGCGATGATAATTGCTCACTTGAGAAGTTCAGAATGACTTATAACTTGCTGTGTGTACACTAAGGACTTTGTGGTACACCAGAGTGTATATAACTCTCACAC
>CM050201.1:22540000-22555000 GCA_027475355.1 Coilia nasus | reverse complement strand
CTTTGTGTTTGAAGTCCAAGCTGTCATTGTTCAGCTTTTGCCAAATTATTTCCATTACGGACGCTCTGTTGGGTTGAAATCTCCAGTGGTGATTCAAGTGTTTCAGTGTTTTAAAACACTAAGTTCAAAACAGTAATTTCACAACTTAAAAGACAGCATATAATTCCAAAAGTAAATCTATTTTAAATAGGTGCGAACATTTTTAAGTTAAGCATGACCAAAAAATGGTAAAACGATATAATGACTCTTCATAATGACGACTCCTCTTTGCTTCTTTCTCATCTTCTCCTTAAAGAGGTCTGATCCAACCCCATCAAAATATTTCAACAGTTTCCACTCTCCCTCAATCAAATGCTGTTGGAGGTCCAAGCAGCATCCCTGTACAGTACAGTAAGGTACAGACACCCCCCCCCCCCCCCCCCCCCACACACACACACCATCCCCACCCCCTTAACCAAATGATAGGAACCCTCCCCGTTCCCAACCCCCTTATAATCTCAGCTCCCTGGCATAATGACAGTAATCAGTGTGCCCTGTTCCATGTCTCTCCATTTGGGCTCCCCTAAATTACAGTCGCGCTGTCAGTGCCACCGAAAGCTCTGCTGGATGTGGATGTGCTGTGTGGTGCTGTACCGCTCAATGAGAAAAAAAGTTTTAAAAAAAAAGACACAAAAGAAAGGTACCGGCGTGTGTCAGAACGTCGGTGACGGTGGTGGAGGAGGCGACATTGATGACTCTTAAAGTAGCAGCGCGCGAGGTGGTAATTGCTGCATGTGGACAGCAAGGAGGTAGAAGGAAGAAGGAGAGAAAGAGAGAGAGAGAGAGAGAGAGAAAGAGACAGAGACAGGGACAGAGAGAGAGAGGGTTTGTCAGGGAGAAGAAAGCCGTGTGGCGTATCAGAGGCGAGGTGAGTGTGACAACCAGGAAGGAAGGAAGAGAGGAAGTGGAGGGAAGCCTTCCCTCTGTGTCGGGGCAGCTCTGTGGTAGATGTGGGAGCCTTCTGACAAGACTAATTAAGGCTACTCAGGGCCAAGCGCTGACTGCTGAATGAAGGAGTGTGTGTGTCTGTGTGTGTGTGTGAGAGAGACAAAGGCAGAAACAGAAATGAAGGCAGATTCTGCATGTGAGTGTGTGTGTGTGTGTGTGTGTGTGTGTCTCCAGAAATTGAGAGAGACAGAGAGAGAGAGAGAGAGAGAGAGAAAAAGAGAGAGAGAGAGACAGTGTGTGTGTGTGTGTGTGTATGTTTGTGTGTGTGTGTGTCTCCAGAAATTGAGAGACAGAGAGAGAGAGAGAAAGAGAGAGAAAGAGTGTGTGTGTGCGCACACCCACCTGCAAATGGGGCGGTGGGGGCTGCTGAGGTGGCCTGTCAGACATTAAGAGAGTGGAATTTTAGTTGGCGTGTGCAAAAATTGCCCCAAACATTTCTGACTAGCTCGGCATTACTGCAGTCTCCACCCAGAGCTCTGCTGCTAATTCTTGCTGTCATCTCGGTCTCTTTGAGGGCATCAGCTGGTGGCTGTCTCGCCCAAGTCACACACACACACACACACACACACACACACACACACACACACAATTAATGTCAGCCTGTCACTTAATCCGCATTAGCTCTCCGTTAAGTTGCCATACAGAGCACCATTATTTCATACCACTGCTTTTATTTTCCAGGAATAATTGCACACTCAAACATCCTTCCTGGGAAAAAAAAACTCAGGGGTATCTCCCATACGCCTCTCATTTACTGTCTGCAACAACAACAGCTCAAGCTCGCGTATAATTAGATCAACACAAATATATATGCCACTGGAGCCAGCTTCTAGAGCAGCTGTCTACCATATATGTTATGCAAGGCTAAATTGTATTTATTTCTCTAAAGGATGGTTCTATGTACATCTTATGTAATTGAACTCCTTACCTTGATGTCAACGCGTGTGATGTACCGATGTTGCCCACAGACAGGAGACACAGATGACCACACTTCTCTGGAAAAAAAATAAATAAAAATTTAGAATGGTCTTCCATCTGTCTCCACCATGCTTGCATGCTTCAGTATGACACAGACATTTTATGCAGCAGTTTCTCAGTAAATCATGGAGAGACAAATTAGACACATTTGCAATGTATTATTTCAGCATCCTTCATATTTTGTACACATTCTGCACAAATGTTTCCCATCTTTGTTTTATTGTGCACATAAATGAGGGCTCATCACTGAAACTGTAACTGACTGGATTTAAATCATATTTTGAACCATCCTATTGCAGACTTATTCTGTGCAAGGGAAAAAATATATCTCTGTACATTTTATTCGACAATATAATTTATGTTCATGTGTACGTTTTCAAATTGTGTATCAATTTAAGGAAGACATTTCAAAAAAGATTTTTTTGTTACCATCACCTTAACTTAGTAAAGTTTATATTACCAGTTTTAATCCCCCATTATATGTTTTTTAAGAAATGCTTGCTTGTGAGACAGACAGCGAAGGGAGGAAAGAAAGAGATGCAGTTCATTGTGACAGTTTCACCTTCAGGTATTTGTCGACTCTGAAGTCAAGTCGAAGCTCTCGGCCCTGGCAAATCCATTCAGGCTGTTTGTTCTTCAGAGGGGACTGATTTCTCTGATACTCCAGAGGACTCAATCTATTGCCTGCCCTTGGGCTGGTTTGTAATGCCTTACTGATCATCTCTTGAATGCATTATACATTACTGGGAGTCTCTCTGCCTCTCTCTCTCTCTCTCTCTGTCTCTCTCTCTCTCTAACTCGCTTACTCCCTCCCTCCATCATTTTTGCCTCTCTTTTTTTCAGGCGGTCCCTTTTTCCTCCTGCTGTCTAACCCTTGGGCTGCTCCGGATGTATGAGTAATATGTTTAAAACATCTATTTAGGAGAGAAAATGTCCCTCCCGTATCATCTATTTATCAGTGTGGGCTCTTCTGAGGGGGCAGATTCCTTAGGAGGCCCTACGAGAAAACTTTGCGTGTGTGTGTGTGTATCTGTTGTGTGTGTGTGTGTGTGTGTGTGTGTGAGAGAGAGAGAGAGAGAGAGAGAGAGAGAGAGAGAGAGAGAAAAGATTGAAAGTATGTACATATTTGATAGGTTAAGTCTGTGTGTGTGTGTGTGTGTGTGTGTGTGTGTGTGTGTGTGTGTGTGTGTGTGTGTGTGTGTGTGTGTGTGTTTGCTTACTTAAGAGGTCCCATCTCATTTCCTTCATATTAGCATTTAGCATTTTGACTGCACCAGCATAACAAGGAGATGGACTAAAAGAATGATGGTCAGAGATACAAAATCAGATTGAGCACAAGACGTCTTTCCTTATCTTTCTTTTTTTCTCTCTCTCCACACACACAAACACACACACACACACACACACACACACACACACACGTACACACACACAAACACACACAGCCACCCAAAGAAATCCTGAGGTTTTATTTACATGTAAATTATACTATGAGCTTCTCATTAGTCGGCTATTGGAGACAAACACATTTACCCACTGCTTCGCACATTTACCAGCATTTCCTCACTCAAGGACACCAAATGAATGGAGTATTTCAGACCTGCTGTTCAATATTAAAATATTAATGAAATGTGTTTGGTAATTGAAGAACTCTCTTATCTTTTCGTGTGCCTTCCGCTTTCTCTCTCTCTCTCTCTCTTTCTGCTCTGCTCTGTTTGGCAGCTGAAGGAGATTCACTCACTCCAGACATGCAGATGGACAGAGAGAGAGAGAGAGAGAGAGAGAGAGAGAGGGAGAGAGACTCTCCTTACGAATGCCGCTGGATCATGAATGAATAAGACTGGATGAATTATTATGGCATTTTTATATCAGTTCAGTCCTCTTCTGTCCCTCATAGTCCTACTAAGCTCCTTTTGGGGAATTAAAAATGTATGTAGACCTGAAGTAGCCTGGAAGACTGTGTAGATTAGAATGTGTAAAATTCTTGCTAATTGGCATTTGGACAGGTAGGCCTCTGTAGGTGCAAATTCGTGACATTAATAAACATTAATTCTATTACAAAGCCGTTTTTGTGGGAAGACATTGCCTAAGCTACTTGATCAAATAGCCTGAGCGCATTGTGGTTCTTTTGTTAAAACTAACAATGGTGGCTATGTTAGACCATTTAAGACTTGTCATGATGATGTACCTGCTATTTTAAACAGCAAACCCACCTCTTTAAAAATCAAAACACTCGCTGAATCAGGCAGGCCAGGTCTTTTCTCTCTCTCTCTCGCTCTCTCTCTCTCTCTCTCTCTGTCTCTCCTTCTCTACAGAGACATATGCCTTTGTTGTTCTTTTGAGTAACAGAAAGGAGGCAGAAAAAGGAGAAATATTTATAAGACTGGGACGGCTACGTGGGTGTGTGCGAGTATTCCTATGCCCCCACACTCCCACTCAACGGAGTGTTTGTGTCTGTTTGGGTGAGAGAGGAAGAGGGATGTGTGCATGTGTGTGTGTGTGTGTTTCTGAACGTACAGTGTCCCCAAAGATCGTGGTGGAGACAGGGTGATTAGAGGAAATAAAAACAGCGGCACTAGGCTCTCATTAGCATACTGATTTCCCTCCACTCTCTGATGTGGCTAAGGGAAGGGGCTAGCTCCCCTGGCTCCTTAGGCACTTGAAGCTAGTTAATAATCATTACAGCTCCGAGAGAGGCAGAGAGAACGGGAGCGAAAGACACATAGAGGGAGAGGCTGTCTCTCACCTGGGCACGGCCAAATTAACCTCCTCCTCTCCTCCCCGCCGCTTGGCATCCATGAGGGACCCATTAGAGAGCGCTTTGAAACGGGGAAGAGTGTTATCGCTTGTCGCTCCGCCTGGCTCTGTCCATCAGGAGGCACGGAGGAGGCGGAGAGGCGTATCTTTTTTCTTCGCCTCTCTCTTCTTTTGCTCCACAGCCTGGGCCTGTGCCCTGAGCAGACGGCCGTTTCTCTCCCTTTCTCCGGCTTTATACTTCAGGCTCCAGTTATCTCCTCCAATGCCTCTGTATTTGTCGCTGCTGCGTAATTTCTCCAGTTAATTCTTTCTCATGTTATTGCTAATGCTTCGCTTTCTACCTCCCTTACCTATCTCGTTTTCTTTACACACACACACCATTTTCTCCCACGCCTTGTTTCTTTCCTTCTGCTTATCCATTTATCCATCTCTCTCTCCCACTATCTCTATCTCTCCATCTCCCCCCCTCTCTTTGGAGATGCTAATGGGCTATCCTGGGAGATTAGATAAAACACAACAGAAATCATCTCATTAGCAGACACAGATGCTAAGGAGTGTGGTGTCGCATAACAACACTGGAAAAAGCGCCTGCTGCCCGGCCTCTCCTCTCCCCAGTGCGCCCTGTGACGTCTGGTCAATTCACAATTCTTTTCAGCACCATCGGTTCGCAGGAAACTCACCCATATGTCCGTTATTATGCCTGGGGACCGGCATTTATGTTTTGTAGCTCCACAACAAATGGTGGTTACCTGTTTATTATTCTAAATGAAAATACAGAGTAACCGATGTAATTCAAAATATGATATTAAATAGTCTACAGTCCCATATCTGTCTAACAGCAAACGTGAGGCTGTG
The DNA here is from genome assembly GCA_027475355.1 of Coilia nasus. Lineage (NCBI taxonomy): Eukaryota > Metazoa > Chordata > Actinopteri > Clupeiformes > Engraulidae > Coilia > Coilia nasus. Next base: position 22,549,423 of record CM050201.1, on the reverse strand, counting down.
AGGCTTTCAATTCAACATTCGCTCAGCTGCAACACGTGGGAGGGATTTGTCACTCTGGAAGATAAGTGTTGACGATTCTAAATACCTCAGAGAAGCCACAGGGACTGCGTTGCAACATTTCACATTAGCAGCAATTATGAAAGGTCACACAGAGGACCATATCATTGCAAGCTGTTCATAATTACCATAGCAACGACCCTGCCCGTTACCGTGTGACCTTCGGAGCATCGGGGGCCAGCTTTAATTAGCTGCAGCATCGGTTTAAAGCTCTGTGACAAACTAACTGTGACCAGATGAGCGAACACATGTGCCTGGTGCAGTTCATTCACAGTGCAGCCATTAACGCACAAATGGTGAAGATGTTTTCACAATTACTCCCCAAAATCTGTCTCTCATCTGTCTCCACTTGACTTTTATTTATGTGGTGCTGTCTGTATGTGTGTGCACATGTGCCTGCTTGACAAAGAGAGAGAGAGTGTGTGTGTGTGTGTGTGTCAGTTTCTCTGTGCATGCATGGATGCATGAGTATCCGTAATGGGTGTGTATGTGTACACATCTGTGCATCATATGCATTTGCTTCTGAATGTGTGTGTGTGTGTGTGTGTGTGTGTGCATACCTGGTCTGTGTGTGGTGGTCTGGATTCTGCTTCCTTGAAAAGGCCACACCTCAAACCTCTTGAGTGTGAGGTGTTCTGGATAAAGCCATAAGTCCACCCCCAAACCAAGACCCCCCACCCCACCCCAACCCCCTCTCCCTCTCCACCCTCCAGTCTCTAATGGGCTTTTCCTGCGTGCATAACCAATCACATTCAAATGAAGCACACAGACCTTAAACATGCACGGTGGGTAGGGTAGGGTTGGAGGGGGGGGGGGCTGTGCCTTTCGGAAAAAGAAGAAGAAGAAGAAGAAAAAAAAGAAACCTCATGGCATCCTCTCCCCTCTGCCTCCTTCTGCATCTCATTCAATCCACCTCTCTCCTCTCTCCTCTCTCCTCTCTCCTCTCCTCTCCTCCTTACCATCTTCCTCCCATTACCATCCCTCTCTTCTATCAGTTTGCCTCCATCTGTTTATGCTCGCATTCACCACTCTTTCACTCCGCTCTATTATCTCTTCATTTGGGTGATAAATCAGAGGGAGAAAAAATACATTTGCCGCTCGCCTGGCTGTTAAATGATCTCCTTGTGCACCGCTGTGCCTGGTGTCAAGAATAGTAACATCGGTGTGTTTAAGTATCACAATTCCATCAGGTGCTTATTAAAGGAACTAAAAGCCAATGAGGGTTTGTTGAAGCATCGTTTGAGTCATATGAAAACAAATAGGTGTTGTCTTAAGTGCATGGGTGCTAAAACCTCAGGAGTAATGTGTAAGGTGTTAAGTGAATTAACATTTTTGTAGGTGTTGTTTTTGTGAATTTTCTACGTGTTTTCTAATAAAAGTAGCATTTGTTTGTGCTTTATAAAGTTCATTTGTATTTCATTTATATATTTTTTTTAATATATAAAAAAATATACAAAACAAATTAGCTTACAGTACATACCCTCTCTCTCTCTCTCTCTCTCTCTCTCTCTCTATATATATATATATATATATATATGTCTTCTATATCTCTCTGTCTCACACACACAAACACACAGACACACACACACACACACACACACACACACACACACACACACACACACACACACAGCAGTATGTAGCAATGCTTCCTGAACAGAGTGGAGTGGTGGAGTGGGGCTTCTTTGCATTCCCTCTGATTCCACTATCATCACACTGGAGGGCATGAGCCGCTGTGATTGAAAAGCAGAAGATTCCCTCCCCGCCTGCCTGCTTTGCCTTCCTCTCCTGCTACCATTTAAACCACTCTTCCCTTTTCTGCATCTCTCTCTCTTCCTCTCTCTCTCTCTCTCTCTCTCTCTCACTCTCTCTCTCTCTCTCTCTCTCTCTCTCTCTCTCTCTCTCTCTCTCTCCACTCTCTCTCTCTCTGTCTCATTCCTATAGCTTGGCCAAAGGGGCCAGAGATTAGCCTAACCAGATTAGAGAGTACTAATGCAATATTCCCTGCCATTCTCTCCACACTACCGACTTCCCCCTGCACCCCCCCCCCCCCACACCTCACCCCCCGCCCCTCCTACCCCCACACCCCCCGTTACCCACCCACCCACCTACACCCGTGCCCCCCTTTCTCTCCCTGCCCCCCTGCAAAATCCACTCACATGAAAATAATACACATCTGTGCGTCAGTCGCTGGAGATCGCCCTCTCCACAGGGAGCTCCTCGCGAGCCCCCCGTGGTACCTGCACGGGCCGACATTAGTGTCACCCCCGACTCAGGAAATGAAATATCATAGCCCGACAGAAGTGGCGAAATTCTATATCGTAACCTTTAAGGGCCTTGCGTAGTCATGGCGATTAACTGATGGGCATATTTTGACATGATAATATCCAGGGCTGCTCTGGCCTGTCTGGGCTCCTGCAGGGTCGTGAAGGAGATGGACATGGCCTGTATGTGTGTGTGTGTCTATAATGTGTGTGTGTGTGCGTGTGTGTGTGTGTGTGTGTGTGCGTTTGTGTGTGTGTGTGCGTGTGTGTGCATGTGTATGCGTATGCATGTGTGTGTGTGTGTGTGTGTGTGTGTGTGTGTGTGTGTGTGTGTGTGTGTGTGTGTGTGTGTGTTGGGGGGTAATCTATTCCATTCCTTTGTGGGGTTTATGCTGGGGGTGGACAGAGCCAACGTAGGGATGTGTGTGTGTGTGTGTGTGTGTGTGTGTGTGTGTGTGGGGAGAGGAGGACTGCTTTACAGTGGGGCTGGGTCAAAGCATCATTTGAAACACAAAGGCAGATAAAGAGGGCAGAGACTGCAGTGGCTTTCTGTCTTACTTGCTCTGTTTTCTGTGAAATTTAGTTGGGCTCCCTCCTGACAGTCCATGGATTAGGCTGTTGATGTGCACTTGTGTGCCTCTTAGTGTGTGTGTCTGTGTGTGTGTGTGTGTGTGTGTGTGTGTGTGTGTGTGTGTGTGTGTGTGTGTGTGTGTGTGTGTGTGTGTGTGTGTGTGAATGTGTGTTTGTGTGTTGGTGTGAGACTGCATAAATATGTTTGCCAAGGTTGAAGAGGTAAGTAAGTCGATATAGACGTCCAGGGTGGTGGAAGAGTCTCTTAGTCTCCTAGACACACACACACACACACACACGCACACACGCACACACACACACCTGTATGCCTAACCGCTGTGTGATCCTATCAATTATGGATAAGGAACAGATGAAAGATTTATGCCGGGATGAGAAGTTGTGGTCTGTCAACCATGTCTGCTCTGGGAAATATTAGACGATAACAGCCTTGCTGGCAGAAAGGCTTAGACGAAGGGCAAACACTGCTAACGTCTATCTGGTTTATATCCAAGTTAGATCAAATGTGCAATTAGGTATACAGTTTAAGAATATATTACTGCTATGTTTGTTGAACCTCATTCACCGGGAATGCTTTATATTTGTGTTTACAGACCACATAGTCATGAAAAACATCCACTACTCAAGAGTACAGAGCTGCCTCCATGTATTTCACAATGTTAAATGTAACCAAAACCTCTCCAACAATGTCTGTATATAGATTTTTGGACACCTTTGAACCATGAACACCACAATTTAAAAATAAAAACATATTTCTATATACCTGTGCTTGCCATATATTTATAGTTTTGAAAAAGATGAATGAATCTGAAGTGAGCAGAGTTGGAATGTTAACACCTGGAACGTCCCTCTGAGTTGGGTCATGAGTTTCTGCTTTTACACACGTGTAACTGTACAGTTCGTGGTGAATGTCACTGATTTGTAACTGAATTCAGCAACGTGTGAGATAAGGGTCATGGGCTGTAGCCGCGGCGACCGGCAGAAAGGGGGGAGGGGATTACACGCACATTGTCCAATACCACGAGAGAATAATCCGACCTTACGCGCCCATATCTCACAGTATCGGCCAGTGTCTCCACCACATCCTGTGAACAAAATGTGCTTTTGATTTGTCCTCCCCGCTTTTTTTTTTTTTTGAAGACCAACTGACACTCTCCTCTCGGAGATCCTGGCTTCAAGTGTGGCCTCTTCCACACAGTCTCATCTGGTAGCCAGTCACCAAGTAAACATCTGGCGTTTCTTTTTTTTTTTGTTTTCTTTTCGTTTTTTTGAGTCCCATTGATCTGTTCCTCACATCTAGCTCCTTTTCACAAGACGAGTTCTCCCTTTTATCTTCCCCGGGATTCATCATTCCCCGACATTATAGTTTAGTTTAGTCCTCGGTTAAGATAAATAATGAAAAGTTTGCTGAGGGAAAGTCAGACTTTGGAAATGGTGGTCGAAAATGGCTGTGAAGCACACACACACACACATACACACACACACACACACACACACACACACACACACACACACACACACACACACACACACACACACACACACACACACACACACTGTAGGAACCAGTGCCTGTGTGTGTGACTATATTGAGATTTTTTTTTTGTTTCTTCCTCTCTTGGGCCTCCTGTCAATCAGTTCAGCTCAGTTCAGTTCCTGTTGCCTTTTTTTATACAGGTGTAAATGATGGGCAGGTTGTTTGCATGTGTATGCATGTGTGTGTGTGTGTGTGTGTGTGTGTGTGTGTGTGTGTATGCATGCGTGTGTGTGTGTTTTTTTTCTTTTATTTCAGCCCCTTTCCAGCACTTTTTTTATGTGCCCCTATTTTCCGTGTCGGTGTTGGGGTGGGTTAGGGGTGGAGAGGAGCAGGAGGGTGGGGTGAAATGAACTTGTCTCTGTCTCACACTGTGGTCAATTGGCTTTCACACAAGCCAAAATAGGCTTTCCCTCCCTCACTCCGAGGCTGAAGTCAAAGACGTTTCGCCGAGCGAGAGGCTCTGAAGTCTTCATGCATCAGATTCTAAACCTGTTTATTTTTCCAGGCGGAGAGGCTCGCTTTCATCTACCTATTTGCACTCGTTTGTGCTAAAGCGCTTCCTCTGAGAGGACTGTGTGTGCGTGGGGGGGGGGGGGATTTTTTTTTCTTTATTTCTTTTTTCCCCCTTTACTTTTTTTTCTTTTTTTCCCACCACCACCACCACCTCGATGAATATTTTTCATTTTTGAGCACACAAGTGGGGGTGAAAAAAAGACAAAGTTGAAATACAATCAAAGGTGAATGCTCCTAAAGCCCTTCAGGCTAAAGCCCCTCTCGCCATCCAGGCTCAGGGGCTGAGGGGGGCTGAGGGGAGGTGGGGGAAGAAATCAGGCAAGAGGGTGATTCTGCTGAAATGTCACCTTCCAAGTTTCTCTGTCCCTTGATAGTGTTTTTCAAAGCAGAAAGAAGAAAAAAAATGATGGGAAAAGAGGATCATTAATTCGCATCCTAATAAGGCTGACTGGAGGAAAAAAACATTGGGACATTTTTGTGTGTGTGTGTGTGTGTCTGTATGTATGTGTGTTTGTGTTTGTCTGTATGTGTTTGTGTGTGTCATGTGTTTGTGTGTGTGTGTGTGTATGTGTTTGGGTTTGTGTGTGTTTGGGTTTGTGTGTATGTATTTGTGTCTATGTGTGTGTGTGTGTGTGTGTGTGTGTGTGTGTGTGTGTGTGTGTGTGTGTGTGTGTGTTTGTGTGGAACCCTTTGCAAGATTGACCAAATTAAAGCGGATCTTAGGAAGGCATTTGGCTCAGTCCCCCCACACGGCAGGTAACTCGCCGGCCCAGAACAAACATCCCGACAAGGACCGTTTGTCTGTACCCATTTCAGTACACTTCTTTCGGGGGTGGGGCCTCTCTTTTTTTGGGGGGGGGGAGACTAAAAAATGATTAAATGAAAATACAGCCCTAATCCCAGCCAATCTCGCAGGCTCGAGGCACCCACGCGTTTCTGTCAGACACTTGTAACTTAATTCTGTTTTGTTTCTGATTGCCAGCTTAGCCGGTGGGGTGTCTGGATGAGGTTAAACTAACATGACGTCTCACTGGAAAACAGGCGCGAGGTGTGATCCTCCGAACCCGATCCACCGGCACATGAAGCTTTAATTAAGTGGGAACAATGCTGCACTTGCAAACGGGATTGGGTTTGGGTTCTCGCCCCGCTCTTAAGGACACGGTTTTGAATCGCATCCTCCGACGCAAGGTCAGCGCAGTGTCATCTTCAAGAAATGAAAGGCATTCGAAATAAAAGTGATTGCATGGACTCACATGCACACACACACATGCAATTGCACACCATCACCACACCACAATCATTACATTCAAACACATAAACAAAACAACTAAGACATACTAGCAGGGGATGGAAAAAGGCATTTTTAATACGTGTTGCTGAATATTTTAACAGCAGCCAACCTTTTTCCGAACTTTCATTACAAATTGATTTTTGTGTGTCAACCAGCCAGAGATCACTTCAAAGCCAGCCTTTTTGAATTCTACAGTAGCCCTGCGAGTACATTTAGAAAAAGAAAAAAAAAAAGACTGGCGCCTAATAACTGAAATGTCTTTTTGATTGGCCAATGAATGGAAGTTGCATGAAGTGGTGATTGGGTTTGTGTGGTGGGCAAAAGGAGTTTCCCTGGGAGAGGCGAACAGAGATCTAAAGGAGCTTTTATAGACAAGACTCACGCGGTGGAGCAACGCAAATGCTATTGCTCAATTATTCACACGGCTTAAATGGCAAACGCCGCTGGATGCATGACACTGTGTGTCTGTAGGTGTCTCTCCTCTCTCTCTCTCTCTACCTCAGTTACACACACACACACACACACACACACACACACACACACACACACACACACACACACACACACACACACACACACACACACACACACACAAACACACAGTATTAATGTGTCTATTGCTGTATAGAGAGATAGAGGGAGATTGAAGTGAAGGAGGAATGCATGCGTGTGTGTGTGTGTGTGTGTGTGTGTGTGTGTAGGAGAGGAGGAAAAAGAGAGAGCAATAGAGAGGATTTCAGTGTGACAGACTACTTAGTTTTACCTTAGGGCCATGAATATCAATGTCACAGTGATATTTATTTATGACCAGAAACAGAGGCTGAAATTATGGCCAGATGCAATAAGTATATTCACCAGTACCTGGGGGTAATCGAGGGTACGGTTTCACTGCCGTTGATGTATGAGTATATCATGAATGGTTTATACAGTTTATTTACCATTCATTAAAGCTTAACTTACTAAAAAAGGCAATAATATATTTGTTACACACAATGTGGTGCTGGAATGATAATTGACTCAATCATTATAAATTCAAATGTGACAAATGTTTTGCCATCAGTGTTTAAAATTAATTAACAATTAAGAGTGTGGTGTTTTAAAAGGTTACGGCTTAATTAAAACCCGAAATATGTCATACGGTGTTAGTGACAGAATATAGCAATAAAATGTTGGCCCTTTGCCATGGCAAAACTCGGAACATAAGGATTACATCCTTCGGAATCTGAATGTGATATAAATGTTTAAAAAATTCTGATCTTGCCACAATGTTTTTTTCTACTGTTTTGTGAATGTAAATGTGACTGATAGAGCCTTCCCATTAAATTGCATTTAAAGGTGTTTGGCTAAGGACTCTTATTTGACTGGAATAGACTGGGCTTGTGACTCAATGCTGCCCTCTATCAGGAGATGAGGGAAATGTCTCCTCATGCTGACATCTTCCATTATTTTGCATCGCCTGAAATCACAAACACACACACACACCATTACATTAAGTCTTCTGGCACAAACATGGCTCTTCAAAGCACAGTAACACAGACAGGTACACACACAACATGCAGACATATGGATAGAGAAAACCCAAATATAAACATGAATTAATCCACATTTTCAGAGCATGAAGCTAAATTAATGCGAATAGTTATTTGCACAGGGTAATGAGATTCCCTGTTTGTTAGCCATTTCCAAATTTATAAACACTCACAAATAATACAGTAAAACTGTAATACAGTAAAAATCTTTTGCTAAAGATAAAAAAAATAATAATATTGTTTTCAGGCAGGTAGTTTCACTAGAGATTAATCTGAGTGTGTTTTTAAAACACAAACACATATACATAACACAAGTCCACACATGCAGAAGCAAAGAGGGAAAGGTGGAGAGAGAGAGAGAGAGAGAGAGAGAGAGAGAGAGAGAGAGAGAGAGAGAGAGAGAGAGAGAGAGAGAGAGCAGCAGCAGCAGCACAGCGCAAGGGTAATTAATTAGTCAAAACTGTTATTTTGGGAGAGCGCCAAAGTTGGCATGGCGCAGTAACACCTGCTCATAGTTTTTGGATAATCATTTACCATCATCATTTACATGAAATATGATCCTCTGCCAAGACCCATCACCCTCGCATCTATCAAACACATGACAAAGACCTTCAAACCCTCACTCTCTCTCTCTCTCTCTCTCTCTCTTGCTCACTCTCTCGTACACACACACACACACACACACACAGGAACATATACATGTGAACACACACACACACACAGGAACGTATACATGTGAACATACACGTGAACACACACACACACACACACTAGACACACACACATACACACACACACACCCCTGCCTGCTGCACACTTTTAATGGGACTCATTTATTCTGAGGACAGGGTTCACTTCAGCTTCCCTGTTCCCTGTTTGTTTCTGTCAGCCTGAAAAACAATTCTATTGCCAGGAGTGTAATTATACAGTTAGTCTCTCACATGGAGATGGCTGTTTATCTGCGCACACAGACACAGGAAGTGGGGAGAGAGCGAGCGAGCCAATGGGGAACAGTGTTTCACAGTTTTACCACACGATGGAAGCCTGGTGCCGATTATAGAGCGAGCGGCGTATAACACATCACCTTTTTGAATACCGCCACCGAAAATGGAGGCTGGAAGGTGAAAGGTGATCGTGGAATGACGAAAGAGCATTTGACACAATTCTTATCAATTACTGTACATTTGTTTGAAAATTTTCTAAATCTGTTTTAATAAAAAAAAAAAATCAAAAACAAGACAGGAGCATATTAGATGTTATTGGTACTAGACATATTAGAAAATACCACCCAAATGATACACACTGATAGTATTTATGCACAGAAATTTCTGTTGCTGTTGTTGTGTATGTAAGTTTGTTTTTATTAAAATGTCACTGAATAGCACTGTAAAGGGATACATTTCAGCTTAAAATAAAAATATCATAATACCAGTGGTTTCTTTGGTTCTGGTGATTTTGAACACTAATTTCAATATAGTTTGTAATCGTATCAAAACTACTTCAAATGCAAAAAAAACCTGGAGAAGTGACAGAAAGTGGAGGTAATTATGTTACAGTAATATCTCTGCATTGTGTGGGGTTTTTGGGGCACGTGTTGGCAATGATGGATGGTTCAATAGCTAATTAATTCGGCCCTGAGCGCCT
>CM050201.1:22520000-22530000 GCA_027475355.1 Coilia nasus | reverse complement strand
TTTGTTAAAATAGGTGTAATAGTGGGTGTTATGTCTAAAGGAAAGTGAGAAAGTGTGACTATTTTAGGATGTACAGTATGTGTCTGTGTGTGCATTCACTTTATGCATCCATCATCTATCCATGTGTGTGTGTGTGTGTTGGTGTGTCTACCAGTGCATGATGTCCATTAAAACACCATCTCTTGACCTTCGACCCAGCAGCAGCATCCTCTTCGACCCCCCACTCCTTCTCCCAGTAACCTCCAGACCCTCCCAACGCCCTCCTGTCCTCCTCCCCTCCTCCTCTCCTCCTCCTCCTTTTCCTTCTCCTCTTCCTCCTTGTCCCTCCACTCTAAGGACCTGTGATGTTTACTGCTGCCTGGCTGGAGCTGTCATTTCCCATTTCCCTCCCCTCCACAGCACATCACAGCCCAGCGCAGCCCAGCCCAGCACAGCACAGCACAGCGCAGCACAGCACAGCGCGGCACAGCACAGCACAGCACAACACAGCACAGCACAGCACAGCACAGCACAGCACAGCACAGCACAGCACAGCACAGCACAGCACAGCACAGCACAACACAGCACAGCACAGCACAGCACAGCACAGCACAGCACGGCATAGCACAGCGCGGCACAGCACAGCGCGGCACAGCACAGCACAACACAGCACAGGCACAGCACGGCACGGCACGGCGCGGCGCGGCACAGCACAGCATAGCACAACACAGCACAGCACAGCACAACACAGCACAGCACAGCACAGCACAGCACAGCACAGCACAGCACAGCACGGCACAGCACAGCACAGCACAGGACACTTGGCTTTCAGGAGCCATTCCTGCTCCAGACACTTAAACTGCACTTATCACTTCCAGCCCTCTCCTCCAGCAGGCAGCCACATTAACTCCACGAGGCTGGAAAGGTTGTGCCTGGTCACTGGCAAGCAAGAGGCGTAAGAGACATCCCGGGTCCAGAAAGTAAAAGTCCTGCCACATATTTGTTCCAGCCAATTCACTCAACCAGCTGATCCTAGGTAGATGAGATAATTAGTGAAGTCACCTGTGTTGGGAGAACAGGCAGAAGGAATACATGGCGGGACTCTTACTTTTTCAAGCCAGTTTGTCCGCCTCTGTTGGCAAGACCCTTCTGAGAACGGCGAGCTTAGAGCTCCCTGGCAGGCTGTGCTTAAGGTAGTTTGGACTTCATGAAAGAAGTGTTATTAATAAATGGGGATAGTCCATGGGGAAAACGGGCATAGTCACATAATCACATTTTTCAAGTTACTCAAGTTACCTATCAGTAGTTGCACTGAAATCCCAGCTTTTTGAATGTAATCCTGTGAATAAACAAGTATAGCCCCAAACGTCAAGCATTTTAAAATATAATTTACTGATAAAATCAATGAAATTGATCAAAAATCAAACTTAAAAATGACATTTTCTCAGTTTCTGCATTTTGTGACCATGCCCGTTTTTTCCATGGACTAAAAGAAAGTATTTTTAAACAATTCTTTACAAATGATAAAGAAACAGACTTTACTGTAAAGTCTTATTATTTTACAGATAAATGATTTTAATCTGAGACTTTAATTTAATGGGCTTCTATTGCTTTGCATGTCATTACTAATAATCATGCAGTCATCCAATCATATATGCGTATCATCCTTATATGTATCCTAATTCAGTTTTAGGAAAGCAATTTACCCTGTTTTTTATCCTTAAGTGTTCAGCTCCACCAAAATCAGATGTTCAAACTCATGAGGGTAGTTGTTAAAAAATATCAAAGTAGTTAAAATACTTCTAACAACAATCTGCTGTGTTTCTGTCTTACCCACTATGGACCATGCACAGTGATGACTTGAGTTAAAGTTCCTGACTTGTAAGGACACAAAATGTCCAGAAGGTGGCGCCTGACTCCAAAGAGTGCTCTGCCCAGTAGTGCTGCCTCCTGCCAGAGGCCCCCACCTCAGCTGCACCTCACACTGTTGCTGTAGCTGTAGCTGCAGAGCAGTGCAGAGCAGAGCAAGGGTGGAAGTAGAATTCAAACAGCAACAACAACCCCCCTTTCACACATTTGTATCTCATTTGTATCGCCCCGTCATTCACAAGGGATGCCAAGCCCCGTCCAGCCAACGACAGGCGTGTTACTTTAAGGTCTTTCGCTGTGATCTCAAGTGACTTAAAGAAAGTGAAGGCGCCGCCGCAATTAAATCCCTGCCCGACAGCAATGTATGGGTGGCGAAGACTCTTTGGGATAATCACAGCATCGTCTCTTGGCGTGGCTTGAAGCAGCATCTCATCCTTGCCAACGTCTGCTTCAGTGAGTGAGAGAGCCCTGAAGAAAGAGATAAGGAAAGAGGGCTGGAGAGGGAGAAAGAGGAGGAATAAAGACACAGTGTAAGAGAGAAAGAGGGATAGATGAAGGGAGATAAAGTAAAGTGAATAGAAGAGAAACAGCTAGAGAGAGAGAGAGACAGAGAGAGAGAGACAGAGAAAGAGAGAGAGAGAGAGAGAGAGCAGAGAGAGAGAGAGAGAGAGAGGCAGAGAGAGGGAGAGAGAGAGACAGAAAGAGAGAGGGAGAGAGAGAGAGACAGAAAGAGAGAGAGAGAGAGAGAGAGAGACAGAGACAGAGAAAGGGATGGATGGAGGGAGATAAAGTAGTGGATAGAAGAGAAGAGCTAGAGAGAAAGAATGAGAGAGAAAGAGAAACAGAGAGAGAGAGAGAGAGAGAGAGATGGATGGAGGGAAAAAAATGGATAGAAGAGAAGAGCTAGATAGAGATAGAGAGGAGAGAGGGAGAGGAGAGAGAAAGAGGAAGAGAGAGAGAGAGACTTTATATAGTGGATTAAAGGAGGCTAAAGCGTTTTAGAGGCAGCATTGGTCCCGGCGGAGGGCGCTGGATGAGGGTGAATAATGCATGCTGCTGGGGGAGTAATGAACTGGAAGCAATGAGGAGGAATTACGCCTGCTCACTGCGGGACCAGGAATACATACTTTAAAGACCTCTCCCACTCTCCCTCTCAATATCTCTCTCTTTCTCTCTCTCTCTCTTCTCTCTCTCTCCACTCTCTCCTCTCTCTCTCTCTCGTCTCTTCTCCCACTCTCCCTCTCAATATCTCTCTCTCTCTCTCTCTCTCTCTCTCTCTGCTCTCTCTCCTCTCTCTCTCTCTCTCTCTTTCTCCACTCTCCCTCTCAATATATCTCTCTTTCTCCCACTCTCTCTCTCAATATATATCTCCCTTTCTCTCCCCCTCTCTCTCTCTCTCTCTCTCTCTCTCACTCTCTTCTCTCTCTCTCTCTCTCTCTCTCTCGCTCTCTCTCTTTCTCCCACTCTCCCTCTCAATATATATCTCTCTTTCTCTCTCTCTCTCTCTCTCTCTCTCTCTCTTTCTCCCACTCTCTCTCTCAATATATATCTCCCTTTCTCTCCCCCTCTCTCTCCCTCTCTCTCTCTCTTTCTCCCTCCTACTCTCTCTACTCACTGCGGACCAGGATATACATACTTTAAGACCTCTCCCACTCTCCCTCTCAATATATATATATCTCTCTTCCCCCCCCCCCTCTCTCTCCCCCCCCCTCTCTCTCTTTCTCCCACTCTCCCTCTCAATATATATCTCTCTTTCTCTCTCTCTCTCTCTTTCTCCCACTCTCTCTCTCAACATCTCTCTCTCTCTTTCTTTCTTCCACTCTCTCTCTCAATATCTCTCTCTCTCTCTCTCTCTCTCTCTCTTTCTCCCACTCTCTCTCTCAATATCTCTCTCTCAATATCTCTCTCTCTTTCTCCCACTCTCTCTCCATATATATCTCTTTCTCTCTCTCTCTCTCTCTCTCTCTTTTTCTCCCACTCTCTCTCTCAATATATATCTCTATCTTTCTCTCTCTCTTTCTCTCTGCCACTCTCTCCCTTTTCTCTCCCTTTTTCTCATCTCTCTCTCTCTTTCTAGTTCCTTCTATTGCTTCCGGTCTCTCTCACTGCATCTCTGCACCTCTCCCTTCCCTCCTCTCTCCCTCTCTTTATATGCACATCCACCTCTTTCTCTCTCTCTCTCCTCTCTCTGGCTTGAAAAACAAGCCAAGCACACTCACTCACACACACACACACACACACAACACACACACACACACCACAGACAGACACACACACTCACACACACACGCACATGCACACACACACACACACACACACACACACACACACACACACACACACACACACACACACACACACACACACACACACACAAAGTAGCCCCATACTGTATACACGAGCAGCCCTCTACACGCAGCATATGCACCTTCTAACCATAATATGACCACAACCTAATACGCACAGCAATGCAATGGATGCGGATATGCAGCTTCATAACTGTGATATGACCACAGCCTAACACGGCCAGTCATGCAATGCATTGCAGCTATGCACCTTCTAACTGTGATATGACCATCAGCCTAACACGCCCAGTCATGCAATGCATGCAGCAGCATATCTGTTTACAAATGCCCTGCAGCAAAACAATATCCAGAACTGATCACCTCGTAGGGCTACACAAAAAATACATGCATATGTCATGTCCCACAACAGCATAGCATAGCATAAACACAGCATCTCACAGTCCTTCAGTGATATTACTGTAAAGGTTGTGGAGTAGAACTGCATTCTCTACATTTGGGGAATTTTACAGGATAAGTATGACCTGAGTATGCATAGGAGGGAAGTGTCTACCAATGTGATATTCTTTAAACTATTTGGATTCCTCAAATACTAGTTCGGTGAATGTTAATTGTTCATAACAGATGAACTTCACATGGGGTGGAAATGAATATAGTTGTATATGAATTAAGTTTTGTTTTCTAATAAAGGCATTGTTTTTACCAGTGTGTTTCTGTAATGTGAATTAAGCCAGAGACTTCATCATTCAGTCCTCCCACGTTGCCAATAGTATTACAGGACAATACCATTCAAACACAGTTCTGCTGTCATATGAGCCAGTCGCATTGCTCCTATGTGCGATATGGGGCACAGGTAAACAACATCACTATGATAGACGTTAGGTTCAATGTTTTTGTACACCTTGGAGCAGGTTGTATTTCCGTCTACAATAACTGAAATGCTTAAGATTGACAGGGGAGTTCAGTCATGAAATTGAAAATCTAAGTCCGATTGATTGCTCACGTGTAATTCAGCTCAGTCAGAGACTCTGGGCTCAGTTACAGGAAAAAAATAGCCTTGGGTACAATGTCAGTGCTGTTTGTTTAATTAACTGGCAGTGTTCTAAGTAAAGCTTGCAGTTTTGTTTATGCTGATTTCCTCAAACAGTACAAACATGGTGTATTTTTAATTAGTTAATGAGCATAATTTTACCCAATCCAATGAAATAGTAATGAAATTTAATGCATCGTCTCAGGTAATGCATTTCACAAATTATGATGTTAAGATATGACATTACAGGACTAGCTAGAAAAAGCATTCAGATCAACATTACACCCATTAAGTCTGAATATAATATAACTCGTGGTTTCAAGTGTTGCTTGCTTTATCACTGTAAGTTAAAGCAATGGTTGAATGTGAGGTAACTTCACTGTCTCCCATGAACATGTGATTCAGGTGAAATGATGAAAACGTTACATAATACAAATTGCTTTCAGCAGCTGGCAAATTTCTTCTCCACAGAACCCTCGTTAATAATGCCCAATTTGCTATTTTACTATTCATTTGAATCGCATTCGCCATGACTTTTCTTTTCCGTATCATATTCCTTTTAAGAAAGCTTAAATGACCATCTGTGTGCTGAAGCGCCCATGCATACTCAATTGCCCCAAATATATTCTCTCTCTCTCTCCCGCTCGCCACACTTCTGAGAAAAGCTTACTTTTTTCCCTCAAGTGTTTCTCCTCAAATAACCCCATAGCTCTCACTGCATGCTCTACAACCTATTTTACTTCAGAAATTAGCATTGAATGTAGTCAATACGGTGCCATCTTTTTTCAAGCCTGGCCCAGCCTTAGACTTTCCTGCTTTGTGTATGTGTGTGTCAGTGTGTGTGCATGCTTTTCTGTGTGTGTGTGTGTGTGTGTGTGTGTGTGTGTTACACTGTGTGTGTGTGTGTGTGTGTGTGTGCGTGTGTGTGTGTGTGCGCATGCTTGTGTGTGTGTGTTACACTGTGTGTGTGTGTGTGTGTGTGTGTTTGTGTGTGTGTGTGTGTGTGTGCATGTGTGTGTGCATGCTCGTGTGTGTGTGTTACACTGTGTCTTGCTACTGTGGGTTTTGTGCTTTGGTAAGACAAGCTTCCTGACTGTGCACAGGGCTACTCCGCTCCTGAGAGTATCTCTCATACTGCCTGTGTTTCAAACCTTCCCTCTCTCATACTGCCTGTGTTTCAAACCGTCCCTCTCTCCTGTGACCATCTCTCATACTGACTGTGTTTCAAACCTTCCCTCTCTCCTGTGAGCATCTCTCATACTGCCTGTGTTTCAAACCTTCCCTCTCTCCTGTGAGCATCTCTCATACTGCCTGTGTTTCAAACCTTCCCTCTCTCCTGTGAGCATCTCTCATACTGCCTGTGTTTCAAACCTTCCCTCTCTCCTGTGAGCATCTCTCATACTGACTGTGTTTCAAACCTTCCCTCTCTCCTGTGACCATCTCTCATACTGACCGTGTTTCAAACCTTCCCTCTCTCCTTCGAGCATCTCTCATACTGCTTGTGTTTGAGACCTTCCCTCTCTCTCTCTCTCTGCTGCGCTCCTGTGAGCATTTCTTCTACTGACTGTGTTTCAGACCCTCCCTCCAGCTCTCCTGGTGCCTTTCTCAGAAAAAGGGTTCTTATGTAAAAGGGAGGGAGGGAGAGGAGGGAGCAAAGGTGTCAGAGATCACTTGACACCAGTCCCCCTGGTGCAACCCCCCCTCTCTCTCACACACACACTCTCTCTCTCTTTCTCTCTCTCTGTCTCTCTCTCTCTCTCTCTCTCTCACACACACACACACACACACACACACACACACACACACACACACACACACACACACACATACACACATTCTCTCTCTCCCAACCCCAGCTCTACCCCAATGGAGGTAAAGTGTGTGAGTGGAGCTCTGAGTCCCCAATCTATGCCACCCCATCTCCATCTCCAGCCACCCACCCCTCCCACTCCCACCCACCCTCACTCACTCCGTACCCACCACCCACCCACCCACCCACTCCAAGCCCTCTCCTCGGCTGCTCCGCTTCTTCCACCTCACCCCCCTCATCCCCCCTCATCCCCCCTCATCCCCTCATCCCCCCTCATCCCCTCATCCATTTTCTGCCTGGGTGAGCGACTCGTCTGCCTGAGAGCATTCCATTCGGCCCCCCCAGGCCCAGCGGAGCAGCCTGGGCCAGAACGCTACAAGAAAGGGAGGGCAACAAGCGAGAGAGAGAGAGAGAGAGAGAGAGAGAGAGAGCGAGAGAGCGAGAGAGAGAGAGAGAGAGAGAGAGAGAGAGAGAGAGAGAGAGAGAGAGAGATCGAAAACATTTTCTTTGTGAGCCTGCATGCCTGTGTGTGTGTGTTTTGTGTAGTGTATGTGTTGTGTGTGTGTTGTGTATGTGTGTGTGTGTGTGTGTGAGAGAGAGAGAGAGAGAGAGAGAGAGAGAGAGAGAGAGAGAGAGAGAGAGAGAGAGAGAGAGAGAGAGAGAGAGTGAGTGAGAAATACAGCGAAAGATAGAGAGAGAGGAAGGAGAGAGAGAAAGACACAGAGAGAGACAGAGATAGAGAGAGAAAGGAAAGAGACAGAGCGCAAGACAGAGAGAGAAAGGAAAGAGAAAGAGAGAGAGAGAGAGCGCAAGACAGAGAGAGAAAGGAAAGAGAAAGAGAGAGAGAGAGAGCGCGCAAGACAGAGAGAGAGAGAGAGAGAGAGAAAGCGAGGGAGACAGAGACAGTGCCCCAGACAGGGACAAGGAAGCAGGGAAATAGAGACTTGGCGAAAAGACGAACAAACATGATTTTTTTTTTCAGGTGAGAGAATTGGGTTGGTATAAGAGGAAGGGACAAATAAGGAAGAAGGATAAGATAAACACACTAAGATAGATAGATAGATAGATAGATAGATAGATAGATAGATAGATAGATAGATAGATAGATAGATAGATAGATAGATAGATAGATAGATAGATAGATAGATAGATAGACAGACAGACAGACAGACAGACAGACAGACAGACAGACAGACAGACAGACAACAGACAGACAGACAGACAGACAGACAGACAGACAGACAGACAGACAGACAGACAGATAGATAGATAGATAGATAGATAGATAGATAGATAGATAGATAGATAGATAGATAGATAGGTTGGGTAGATGTCTCTCTCTCTCTCTCTCTCTCTCTCTCTCTCTCTCTCTCTCTCTCTCTCTCTCTCTCTCTCTCTCTCTCTCTCTCTCTCTCTCTCTCTCTCTCTCTCTCTCTCTCTCTCTCTCTCTCTCTCTCTCTCTCTCTCTCTCTCTCTCTCTCTCCCTCTCTCTCTCTCTCTCTCTCTCTCTCTCTCTCTCTCTCTCTCTCTCTTTCTCCCACTCTCCCTCTCAATATATCTCTCTCTCTCTCTCTCTTTCTCCCACTCTCCCTCTCAATATATATCTCTCTCTCTCTCTCTCTCTCTCTCTCTCTCTCTCTCTCTCTCTCTCTCTCTTTCTCCCACTCTCCCTCTCAATATATATCTCTCTCTCTCTCTCTCTCTCTCTCTCTCTCTCTTTCTCCCACTCTCCCTCTCAATATATCTCTATCTTCTCTCTCTCTTTCTCTCTGCCACTCTCTCCCTTTTCTCTCCTTTTTCTCAGTCTCTCTCTCTCTTTCTAGTTCCTTCTATTGCTTCCGGTCTCTCTCACTGCATCTCTGCACCTCTCCCTTCCCTCCCTCTCTCCCTCTCTTTATATGCACATCCACCTCTCTCTCTCTCTCTCTCTCTCTCTCTCTGGCTTGAAAACAACAAGCACACACACACACACACACACACACACACACACACACACACACACACACACACACACACACACACACACACACACACACACAGACAGACAGACAGACACACACACACACACACACACACACACACACACACACACACACACACACACACACACCACACACACACACACACACACACACACACACACACACAGACACACACACACACACACACACAAAGTAGCCCCTTACTGATATACACGAGCAGCCCTCTACACGCAGCATATGCACCTTCTAACCATAATATGACCACAGCCTAATACGCACAGCAATGCAATGGATGCGGATATGCAGCTTCTAACTGTGATATGACCACAGCCTAACACGGCCAGTCATGCAATGCATGCAGCTATGCACCTTCTAACTGTGATATGACCACAGCCTAACACGCCCAGTCATGCAATGCATTGCAGCAGCATATCTGTTTACAAATGCCCTGCAGCAAAACAATATCCAGAACTGATCACCTCGTAGGGGCTACACAAAAATACATGCATATGTCATGTCCCACACAGCATAGCATAGCATAAACACAGCATCTCACAGTCCTTCAGTGATATTCTGTAAAGGTTGTGGAGTAGAACTGCATTTCTACATTGGGGAATTTTACAGGATAAGTATGACTGAGTATGCATAGGAGGGAAGTGTCTACCAATGTGATATTCTTTAAACTATTTGGATTCCTCAAATACTAGTTCGGTGAATGTTAATTGCTCATAACAGATGAACTTCACATGGGGTGGAAATTAATTATAGTTGTATATGAATTAAGTTTTGTTTTACTAATAAAGCATTGTTTTTACAGTGTGTTCTGTAATGTGAATTAAGCCAGAGACTTCATCATTCAGTCCTCCCACGTTGCAATAGTATTACAGGACAATACCATTCAAACACAGTTCTGCTGTCATATGAGCCAGTACGCATTGCTCCTATGTGCGATATGGGGCACAGGTAAACATAATAACAACGTTAGGTTCAATGTTTTTGTACACCTTGGAGCAGGTTGTATTTCGTC
>CM050201.1:22487500-22517500 GCA_027475355.1 Coilia nasus | reverse complement strand
GCCTGCATGCCTGTGTGGTGTGTTGTTTGTGTGTATGTGTTTGTGTGTGTGTGTGTATGTGGTGTGTGTGTGTGTTGTGAGAGAGAGAGAGAGAGAGAGAGAGAGAGAGAAGAGAGAGAGAGAGAGAGAGAGAGTGAGTGAGAAATACAGCGAGAGATAGAGAGAGAGGAAGGAGAGAGAGAAAGACACAGAGAGAGACAGAGATAGAGAGAGAAAGGAAAGAGACAGAGCGCAAGACAGAGAGAGAAAGGAAAGAGAAAGAGAGAGAGAGAGAGCGCAAGACAGAGAGAGAAAGGAAAGAGAAAGAGAGAGAGAGAGAACGCAAGACAGAGAGAGAGAGAGAGAGAGAAAGCGAGGGAGACAGAGACAGTGCCCCAGACAGGGACAAGGAAGCAGGGAAATGGAGACGTTGGCGAAAAGACGAACAAACATGATTTTTTTTTCAGGTGAGAGAATTGGGTTGGTATAAGAGGAAGGGACAAATAAGGAAGAAGGATAAGATAAACACACTAAGATAGATAGATAGATAGATAGATAGATAGATAGATAGATAGATAGATAGATAGATAGATAGATAGATAGATAGATAGATAGATAGATAGATAGATAGATAGATAGATAGATAGATAGATAGATAGGTTGGGTAGATAGGTTAAGGAAGAAATACCTACCTGTTCCCTCTGTTTACACTCACTTTCACTTTCATCGTGCAGGTACAGGTGTATGTGTCTGTGCGTGTGTGTGTGTGTGTGTGTGTGTGTGTGTGTGTGTGTACGTGTGCTTATGTGTGTGGGAAACGGGGGGTGGGAGGGTGCATCCAACCGCCAGGGACAACCCCAGCCCCAAAAACCTCCCCAGGGGAACTCTTTGATAGTGCCCCCCCCCCCCCAACCACCACCGCCACCACCTCCACCCACCCACCCACCCACCTTCAGCTGAATGACATTTAATTTGCTTGGTGAAAAGAGTGCTCATATATTGAACAAGCCCCCAGTTGGCGCCTGTGGCGACTATCGAAGGGAAATGAAGCTTTCAATCCAGGGGTGGCTCTTCATGAGCGCAACAAAAAAAAAGTGTCACTCAACGTTGCGGGCAATTTGTTTCGGCCTGTAACAATGGATGATTGTATTCTCGTCGTTGACGCTCATCTTCCAGCTATAGCCTTGGATGGCTTCCTTCCAGATCGAAAACATTTTTTTGTGAGCCCGCATGTCTATGTGTTTGTGTGTGTGTGTGTGTGTGTGTGTGTGTGTGTGTGTGTGTGTGTGTGTTTGTGTTTGTGTGTCTGTGTGTGTGTGTGCGCGTACCACGTCACAGTTTTGCAAATGCAATTTGACTGGAACTGCAGACATCCTGCCACACACAGAGTAGCTGCCAATCTCCGACTCCCTCACGCTGGCCATCTCCAGCCTCTGGGAGTTCCACCTGGATGCACCCTTCCGCCATTTTAATCAGAGAGGCATACGATCTGACCTGGGCTCCTCCTCCCTCCTCTCTTCCTCTTCATCTTCCTCTTCTTCTGACTCTGGTGAGCCATCCGTCTCTCCCCTGTGGCCTCCAAAGCCCTACAATCTACCTGCAAGTGCAAAAGTCGCACACAATGGTACCTACGAGTGTACAGATCTGGAAAACATTAAAAGACATTAAGAATCTCTGATTTAACTATTAACAGGTATATGTGTGAGTAAAGTGACTTTTTTGTTTTATTCTGTAAACTACTGACAACATTTCTCCCAAATTCCAAATTCAACTGACACTAGAAAGGAATGGCTGTCATACAGTACATAGAGATGCTGATTTTAGGGAAATTTGCAGTGGTCTCTCAATTTTTTTCCAGAGCTGTATGTGTATACCTGGCAAAAGGATGTGTGCAACTCTGGTGACTGTTCCCAGGAACAGTCCCAGGACTGCTCCCAGCAAATACCAACTCTACAAACACCAGAAGTAGAAACCACAAAGACTTCTAGAACAGCTTACTGCTATTCTTCTTTCTACCAAATGGAAAAGCCTCTCCACTCTGGACAAATGTCTGTGTATGTCTGTATTTTTTTTTTTTACCCCTGGACAAGAACAGAATGCATTAATGTCATTATTTTTACCCTCGCTCACCTGAATATTCAATAGCATACTTATATATTTATAGAGAAAGAGCCTGTTTGACTATGATTATCTTTCTGATCTAGACTAGCCCCCTCATTTTCTGCCCACCCCCACCCCCCAACTCCTCTCTGTGCATCAATCATTCATCCATAATGCACCTCCAGAACACAAATGCGCCTTATTTTCCTGTTTTGGAATCCTCGGCCCGGCCATAAAGGCGCCCAGCAACCCGCCAAAGCATCCGGCGTAATGAGAGGGGCCGTGTTAATCTCGCCGCACTCGACACCCGTCCTGGCAGGGTCTCGGGAACCCAATCACAATTTCCTTCAATCACACGGCCACGAAAACAAGCGGCCCAATTTAAATATCTTCCACCTGAAAGTCAGGGAAACTCAATTCAATTTTAATGGCGTGGCCCGTGTGTGTGTGTGTGTGTGTGTGTTTTGCAATGCTTGGGCCGTTTTTGCATAAAAAGATATGGGGGTCAGAAAAGCGAAGTTGTACTGCCTTTGACAGATGAGCCAGCGACATGCTTTTCCCTCACATTTGAGATACATTTAGTGCACCCCACACTAGAGAATGGGGGCAGGACCTTTCCCAAAGCTACTGAACTGTTAAGCACTGGTAGAAGCTCCTCTTAATTCAGAGATGGGAATGGGGACATGCCATAACAGGCACATAAAGCCAGGATCACAGGATTGGGTAGCACTGTATAACAACTACTTCATAATAAGCATGGATTTTGCATTTCTTAACTTTTACTTAATACTTTGTTCATCATTTGCTAACCATTAGTTTTTCACAAGTTCTCATTGTTAAATCATTTGTAAAAATATCTACAAATGTTAAAGCAGACAGACAGGATGATAGACAGACAGGCAGAAAGGCAGCAGGCTGAGAGATAGATAGCAGACAGCATAAAGACAAACAGTCAGATATACAGACAGATAACCAACTGACATCCAGACAACGTCAATGTGTCAATATATGTGTCGTTTATAAATGATTTACTGAGAAATAGTGTAAAAGCAATGGTTACCAAATGATGAATTACATTACATTACATTACACTTAGCAGACGCTTTTATCCAAAGCGACTTACAAAAGGAGGACATAATAGCTAACAGATGTGTAGAGAACATCGAAGGTACCTATGTAAAGAGATGGTTAGTAGAAATTAGTTTTGTTAGGAAGGAAAGCAGTCTCAGAAGAGAAGGGTCTTCACAAGCTTTTTGAAGGTCGAGAGGGAGACCCTTCTCTTGATGAACAAACTGTCCTCTCTGATGAACAAACTGTTAAATAAGAGTTAACTTATCAGCAAAATAAATGCTTTTTAGGAATCTTCTGAATCTTCACACACCTTCATATCTTATCACAGGAAATATGAGGAGAAATGATGAAAAGGGCAAGTGGAAAAAGATGGACAGGAGAGGAGTACACACAAACAGAATGTGAGAGAGAGACAGAGAGAGAGAGAGAGAGAGAGAGAGAGAGAGAGAGAGAGAGAGAGAGAGAGAGAGAGAGAGAGAGAGAGATAGGTGGGGGGGGGGGGGGGGGTAACAAAGGAGAGGAAGAGAAAGACGGGGGGAAAGAGAGACTTAATAAATAACAACTCTTGACCAGTTTTTTCAGTTATACCAACAACCAAAACAAAAACTGAACTTTTAAAGCTCCATCAACCTCTACTGACACCATCCCAAAATACCATACATGATTTTAAAGCACTATAAACTATTTATTGTTTTATAAACTGTATACCATTAAATATCACTTTACCAAAGAAATATGCAGTGAGAGGAGTTTGTATGTTTGAGTGTATGTAGGTTCATGGGTGCTGTCTTGCAGCTGACTTTAAATGTACATGAAGAAATTACTATAGATATACTATAGAAAAACTATCAGCAGTTACTGAGAAAGCAGTTTGCAATAGCAGTTTGCTTAGTTGCTCACTTTTCTTGCTGTCTCAGGTCACTCTGTGCTAAACTAATAGTCTCAGCATACATCACGTCTGGCTCTTATTTATATGATGTCATGTTTTTACTGTATGTTTATAGTGTATGTTCTGCCTTTGTGTGTTTTTCATGTTTTTCTGACGTTATGTTTGTATTGTATGTTGTGCCTTTGTGTGCTACTCCGTTGGTGCAACTTGCCTTATCTCCAAGACAATTTCTGCCTGGAGAAGGAGACTAATAAAGTAACTTAACCTAACCTCCGAAGAAGGCTTGCTGTGGGAGATCCTCTGGATTTTAACAAGTCTGCAAACTGCACCACAGAACTACTACTACTACCACAACTACACCAAGTGTGGCACACCAGCAATGCGTCAGAGCAGAAGGAGAACACAAGTCAACTCCAGCCCCCCCCCTACACCCCCCCCCCCCCCCCCAACCCCCCTGCTGTGGGAAGTCCTCTGGATTTGAACAAGTCTGAGAACTACACCACACACCTACTACTACTACCACAACTACACCAAGTGTGGCACACCAGCGACGCGTCAAAGCAGAAGAAGAACACAAGTCAGTCCCAGCAAAGCCCCCCTTACCCCCCAAAGAACAAGCTCGGGTTCAGTCATTCGGTCTCGATAGAACAGGTGTCACATGGATTGTACTGGTAGAACCCATGGACAAACAAGAGTGCAAACATGGTGTCTGAGCCCTCATGGTCTTCGGTGTAGTGCATAGTGGATGTCTATCGCTGTTTCAGTCTCTAATGAGGACACTGGTGAAGCCCACTGGACCTGGCGAGCTAAGTGTTCGGTAAATGTACAGGAAACTTCTTCATCCATTATGCATATTAAGTGAACAGCAACACGCTAAACCTCTTAGCCACAGCTGAGGGAGAGAGTGGATGGGGGTTAGCGTTGAAGCTCCACATCTACAATGTCAGTTGGCCTCTTAAGTGTCTTTATCTAGGTGAGTGAGCTCTCAGCTAGTTGTAAGTGAGAATGGATTGATTTATGGAAGAGAGCCTGTGACAAAGTATAGATTTAAAAGCCTTTGGGGAGGCCTCCACATCAGAAGCTATCAGTCTTTATTTAAAACAACTACGTGTTTTTTTCAAAGACCTGGTCAGTGCAATAACTGAGTCATTCAAATAAAGGAACTCATGGGATGACACACAAAGCCACTAAATCTCTCTCTCTCTCTCTCTCTCTCTCTCTCTCACTCTCTCTCTCTCTCCCTCTCTCCCTATTGTTTTTCTTTTGCATTTAAGCCATGTGCTTTATTATTGCAGTCATTTAAGAAAGTTAGATGGCTAATGCAGAAGAGTTACTCATTTTTCTCTGTCTCTCTTTACCCTCTGCTAGCTGCCATTACATGGGCATGGTAAATAGAATACAAAGGACATGATGGAAGTCATAATCATTTCGAGCATGGTGGTATAGTGCACAGACAAGCACCCCCACCTCCCCCCAACAAACCCAACTATATGAGTGACCCTATACATCTTTTTCTTTCTTTAGTGGTGGTGCCTTATTTTAAAACTTCAGCAAAGTGCCACTGCCATGGCATCCATCAAAAGTTACATTTCCCAGCTGCATACATAATGATGACAACTACACACACCTCTGTCACAGAGAAACAGAGTGAGCTTTTTCATAGAGCCTGCCTATTCACAGAGATCTGTGAAGCAAGGACTAATTCTGACAATTCTGCCTTTAAAATTATATTTGTATGTAGTTCATACCAAAGTGAACATCTGCCGCACTTGAGTGGCTAAACACTTCATAAATCATGTTTAGAACACAACCTTTGATGGTACTTTTACAAAATATACTAAAAATGTACTCTGCAATTGCAAGACGAAGATAATAATTCTACTGTTTTACAACAAGAATTAAAAGATGTGCATGACCGTCTTCTAACACGCTGCAGCCGAATGGTCCACTGATTTTTTTCACCTCACCTTTTCTTTTTCTGCCAACCCCCCACATTACCAGCCTCATAATGTTATTTAATCGTGGACAAGTGTTTTAAACTACAGAGAAAAGCAATTATGCTAATCGCTCCTTGCTGCTCATCAATCATCCACAACAGCGCTGTCGATGTTCTGAAGTGAGATCCGCCAGTCGTTTCTTGCGGGCAGGTGTTCCAGAGAGGGAGAGCGGAACACACCCTCATTAATTTCAGCTAGACCTGGGGGCTGCTCACTTGTCTGAGTCTGGAGGTCTCCCCGAGCAAGTATACGTCCTTCAGTTAAGGATATTAAGAGTCATATTTTGCGCGCTGAAAAATGATCACAATCACCTGGATACTAATCTAGCGTTTTTGGTTTTCTTTTGAATAGCATTTGCGAATAACACATCTAGGAATCGCTGATTGGCGTTTAAAGACAACAACTGGTTCAATAAATTTCACTTGTGACATATGAAGTTCTTCCAGACTTTTGTCGGGTGAGTGTTGAAGAGAAGCCTGGAGCTTTAAAGGAGACGTCGTGACGTCACGGGGATGGATGTTTAAAACAACGTGCATCTGGGCTATCGTTTTGTTATGGGTTTTTTTCTACTGTACAGCATGTTTATTCAAGCCAGCTGTGGTTGCAAAGTGGATAGGAGTTAACTGCTTAAATGCGATAGGTAATAGGTTTATTAAGTGCCTGTTGTCGATTTTTTTCTGAGCGCATAGAGCAATTGAGGTGGATCAGCGGGCTTTTGCGCACAGCTTGAGGCTTAGTGTATGAGCTACATTAAAGGACTACTCTTTTACTAATGAACGCATGACAGCCAGCAGGACTTTGGCGTGGGACTGAGCCATCACCTCCGTCTTGGACCATGTCCTATTCGCAGTTTGGCTACTCATACACAACTGCACCGCAGGTAAGTGCTTTTATTCTACAGAAAAGTGGCAAGCTGTTATCTGTTCCCGCTTATCTGTCATTGCTGTTCTTGGTTAAATAAAAGTAGCCTATTATTAATAATCACTGACAACCTAACCGACACAGACATGTACTCCCACTGCACTTAGCCTACTATGAACTCTTTTGAGTTGTCTGGGCTTGATTATTTTCTTCCATTGTAAGTCCCTCTGGATACGAGTGCCTGTGATGTGCAATACAAACTTTTCTGCTGGGACTTTACATGTGTTGCATTGTATTTACAGCAATTATTTGAAACATATCAGTTAAACTGTATATATCAGCTCTCATTTCAACTCTGTTTGCTCTTTCTGTAGCTGCTGATGGCCACAAATACTCTCAGCACCTATTGTGAGGCCAACAGCAGGTCCCTGATGGAGCCCAGTCTAGCGACTTCGCCGCAGAGCTCGCTGTACTGTCCCGTGTACGAGAGCAGGCTTCTGGCCTCGGCTCGACATGACTTAAACCCAGCAACAGCCATTGGGGTGTACGGCAGCCCTTACACCAAAACCCAGACTTACGGGACCTACGCCTCTTATGGAAGCGACGCAACTTCTCTATACTCACTGGTAATACTTAAGGGGCAATTTCTGCGTATAATCTAATAATGATGGCATGCAAATTTAAACTGAGTTAAAGATACATTTTTATAGTGTTTCTCATGCATTTCCTCATACATTTCTCACGTTTCATGATTGCCTAATATTCAGTCATATCTATCTATCTATCTATCTATCTATCTATCTATCTATCTATCTATCTATCTATCTATCTATCTATCTATCTATCTATCTATCTATCTATCTATCTATCTATCTATCTATCTATCTATCTACCCCTGATTTAATAAAATTACAGTTCTATATATTTTCCAATTATTAATTTAAAAGTCACTTCATCACTTCATAAACACTTCATTGCAGCATGCAATGTACAACAGCAAACGGAATGATACTCTGTGGTCTTCGTAATTTGAACCAAATCAAAATTGATCAAATGAATTTTATTGCAGGGGAAATTGGAAAGAAAGGAATCGGCAACAACTGCACATTCAGGAGTGGCGCAAAGTGCATATTATCCATACGACCACACATTCGCTCAGTATCAGTAAGACAACTTTTCGTGCGTCACACTAAAGTGTCTGCATTTTGTTTAATTGTGTGTTACTCGGATAAAGGTTTTAACAAGTCTTCAAACACTGTCTGTCCAGATATGGCTCTGTTGATGTGGCCACAAGGAGGAAGAATGCTACCCGGGAGACTACCAGCACGCTGAAAGCCTGGCTGCAGGAGCACAAGAAAAACCCCTATCCCACCAAGGGCGAGAAGATCATGCTGGCCATCATTACCAGAATGACCCTCACGCAGGTGTCCACTTGGTTCGCCAACGCCCGCAGGAGACTCAAGAAGGAGAACAAGATGACCTGGTCACCACGGACGAAGAATTCCGACGACAAAGGCTGTGATGACGACAGTGACGACGCAGAGGAGCCGCAGCCAGAGAAAATCCAATCCGAGAAGGAAATGAATGGTTTGTGTTCTGACATCGATATCGGATCAACAGGTGTTCCTACTGAAGCCCATGGCGAATATGAAAGTTATCCGTTTGAGTTTAACTCTCATATCTCAGTCGTATAGCAATGTTTACCTGTAGCCTAATTTGTAGGTAGTGTCTCTAAACTTACCATGTAGTTTAAAACCAGTCAATGTTTTGGGCCTATTGCTAAAACACGTTATGTTCTTTATTTTCAGAAAATCGGATCGGGGTGGACACCGACCTTGCACAAAGTGATTTAGAAGATTTTGATCTCACCGAGTCAGATGGCTCCGAATGTGAGGCTAAGCGTCAGTTTCACGTGATCTCCCACTCACAGGGACGTTCAAATGATCGTATTGAAGAGGCGCCAGCAAGTGTGTCCCTGGCAGAATCCTTCGGAGGAAATGAGGGCTTTCATAAAGACTGTGCCAGATCACTCGCTCCGGACAACGAAACAGCAAAGCTATTCTATCCACACGACGAGGCAAGATCAGGACCCAAACCTAAAATCTGGTCCCTGGCACAGACGGCCATTTCTTTAAATCAAACAGAGTATTCATCTTGTATGCACAGATGCCAGCAGACCAACCCACCCTCTCCAGCCGTCGCCCCTGTCCTGGGTGTGGCGGACAGGCCACAGGACTCCCCTGTCGCCACCCTCAGGAATTGGGTCGATGGTGTCTTTCACGATCCTTTATTTCGACAGAGCACTCTGAATCAGACTTCATCAGACTCTGTCTTGTGGAGCGGGACAGGCCTACCCCAGGACAGTTCACTTGGAAATGTTACAGCTACACAGCTAACTTAAAAATGTATTTTTTGTTGTTTTTCTTTTTTTATGAAGACACATCATTGTGTTGCCTGTTACATACACAGATTATAGGATCACCAAGTGTGAATGGCATTTGCTGAAAAATGATTGTTGTTCATTCGACTGTTGTTTTGGAAAGATGCAGTGACGTTTGCCAAAAAAAAAAATGGCAAAAAAAGACATTTTTTAAATAAATTGTGCTTTCTTTGCTTTGCAGGACACGTTCCCACTTTTTGACTGGAGGCATGTGGACACAACACCCGAAATGTAAAACGTGCATTGTTTCCCAGCCATGTCTATGATAGTACAGCACTATTGTTTTTAACAATACGTCTTGCAGATCACTGAAATAAAAGGTCGCTGAGAAGAAAAACTTAAGAGTGTGATATTTTGAAAATTCCGAGTCGCTGTCCGTGGTACTGAAACATACAAACCCCACTTACGCCTTTCCAGCGACCTCTCTCTCTCTCTCTCTGCGTGTCTTTCACTCTCTCTGAGGTGACTGATTGCGTAAAGGCGTGCGTGCAAGGAGGCCACAGACCCGAGAGAGAGAGAGAGAGAGAGAGAGAGAGAGAGAGAGAGAGAGAGAGATGCCAGCTCTGCTCGTGTGTTTATTGGAATATTGGAGGAGGTTGCGATCAGTCAACCATAATAAATGTAAATACACATAGGAGAGTGCTGCTAAATTGTTAAATCAACGGCACTTTTACACAGACCCCAAATGAAACTGTACTCAGTCAAGCGTTGCTTTTCATTAAGTGATTCTGATTGTGTCAACAAGGGAGCTGCACCGTGGAGATCGACTGCACTCACCCCGAGTCTTGAGCGAGCCCCATAAGTTCCATTAATAGGGCAGAGCTAAAGGATATGGCCTGCCGAGGATCTACAAACCCCTAATAGGTTTATCGACTGTAGCAATTCCCTGCAGATCATTTTCACCCCAAGAGACGGGGGAAACGTCCAGTAGAAGTAATCTATTTTGACGTAACACATTCACAGGGACGAGCAACGGCTTCAGAAACGTTTAGGAAAAACCTGGCTGTATACTGGATATGCTAGAAGCCCTAAGGCAACCCTGAAGATACAGAATTTTGCCTATTGTTTTTCACACCTTTAGACCAAGAAAATACTGTTCTGCTGGTTGTTACTTTACTGGGTATAATTTATGGTTTTACAAAATGATGCAATACATATTTTGCACAATTTAAACCTATTTTGCAACATTTAAACTATTGGAGTTCTAACTCCCAATAAAATGTAAAGACACAATAAATTATGTTTTATACTGTAGCCAGTGTAAATCATCCGTGAGCCTTTCGCAGCTATTTGACCTCGGTAGCGTTTTGATAATGACTCTTGACTATACATAAAATATAGCCTATACATTTTTTTTTTAAAAATCTTTTTGTTACTTGGTTTACTTTCTAGACCTTAATTATTTACCCAGACTTCTCGGAACTGAAAGCGTTTGCAACGAAAACGACTGTCTGAGGAAATAGGCGCATGGGATAGAGGTAGACAGCATCTTTCCTTTCGTTTATTCCTATTTATATATTTATTTATTTTTAAAGTTTGAGGCTTAGGATGTTAAAGTATTTATTGCAACAGAGCAGGCATCTGCCACTGCTTTGTATGGAATTAACTATTTTAAGCTGAATAATTCAAAACGAATTCAGCCGAGAATTCCATTCTTTTCCTGCTTCATGAATAAGTTACATTTAAGATAATAAATAATGACATTCAGCTTTTTCTGCGGTAAACTTCTACTTTCTTCTACACAATGAGGTGAGAAGTGAGTCATGCACGATTTGGGTAAACGGTGCAAATTTTACAGTTGCGCCAAATGTTATTTTTGTAGTGAAGTGTTGTAGCCTGTTTGTGCTTTTCAGTAAACTAATGATAGGCAACCAGAGTTTGCTCATATTTCCACATATTTGCACATATCTCTGACAAATATTTTGCTTTAGAAAAGAGGAAAATAAAAAAAAAACATGTTTTAACACTAAGTAAAATTGTAGATAGAATTCACAATGAGCTCAAACCTTTGCTTAAAGACAAGAAGATACATGCACACCATCACAGCGTATTTTACAATAAAATGAGGGCCCACCGCATCACTTATTTCCCTTGACTATCATACAGAACATGCACAGCTCGGAGGTCTTGTCTGTGAGCGCGAACACGATATTTACAGCGTTGCTAACATGCCTAGCTGTTCCGCCAGCCATGTAATGCCATTATGTCCAGTTTGTTAGTCCAGGATAACTTAAATCTGTTTCGCACAAAAAGACGTCGTCTGACACAGAAAGTAACAACGTCGTGGTGCTGAAAGCATGGCCCACTGTGGCAGGGTTTGCCTAGTGATCCTAGAGGTCTTGGGTAATTTGACTCACAGTGATTGCACTTGTCTGGCAACTATGCATCATTTTAAAGCTTTACAAAAGTATATAAACTTTCGTGTTGCCAAATAGGTGACATTGTATTTAGAACAGATTGTTTAAAATTGTTCCTTGAGGTGTGTTAAGGTCAAGGTTAACTGTCTGTATAATGGCTGCAGACAGTAGGCTATGGAGAGGAACTGGTGGCATGCAGCGCGTTTTTACTGAAATGGGATGAGAACAAGACCTAACGCTTATTTAAAAACGGCACCTTGCTCTCTCCCCCTAATGAGTCCAGGCTGTTAGACGCATTAAAATAACCCTTTGTTCATACATCCGGACTATAGCATTTTTTACGTTATGATTAGATGTAGCCTACATAAAGAGTAAGACGTTTTTTTCAGTGTTCAGTGGTTCATTTTGTTTAAAAGGCTTAGTTTATAATGCATTTAGTTAAATAAGGCCATAAAATGTATATAGGCTAGGTCACCTCTTTAACCCAAACCTGTGCTGTCCTGTAAGACCTCTCACCAAACACTGACGAGGTCAGAGATTTTATTTTAAAGTGACATTTTTTTCCGAACAGACGTTTGGACAACGGTATTTTGGTCAGTCTTTCTCAAGCAAAAGCTTTCACGTGCACGCGCCCGCTGGCTGTAACACACACACACACACACTCTCTCTCTATCTCTCGCTCTCTCTCTCTCTCTCTCTCTCTCTCACACACACACACACACGTCTTTTCCGTCTTCATCTAATTGCGGAAACTCTCGGACCCACCTGTCACGAAGTGTGTCTGTTTCCACAGGAACTGCGGGCCAGCTGCCTGAGCAGAGAGACATGACATGGTCCCTAGGTAAAGGTCAGAACTGGTACATGGGACTTAGAAGAGGGCAGCGCGAACACATCACGGCCTCAAGTTGCGCAGTGTGACAGGTCAGTTGGGTAATTAGAGATAAGAACATGTCATTGCGTGCATGCGTGGGCGTGAGTGTCAGCATGCGAAGGAAAAAAAGTGTCATTGTATGTGTTTATTGTGGGTGCCGCTCTGAGTGAATATGTCGCTTTGCTGCAACCGAACAAGTCGCAAACCGGTGTGGAAGCTCGACGGAAAGTTTTCATAGAAGTTGAAAACTTTGGTGTAATTGAAAAACCAACCATCCCTACAGTAGAGGGCCTTGTATTTCTCTTTCTCTCTCTCTCTCGCTTCCTGTCTCGACTGCAAGCCTTTGTAGCTCGCTTGGGTTTAAACTGTCTGCTAAATTCATGATCATATTCTGCCCTACAAAGGCAAAATGCAGTAAGTGGCTGAACCTTAAAAATGAGAAAAATGCCTTTAAAGCTGTCACCAATCCCAGTCAAACATTTTGTTGGTATAATAGTGGTGATGCTTTAATGTACTTTCTTAATAGGAAGAAGTAAGAGATTTGGTCAGAAGACAAAGACTTGTTATGAAGTCAATGTCCAGTCTAAAATCAGTTTTGACCAAATATCTAGTTACTGCCTTTTGGCTTTATAGGGGGGTATAGGTCTGTAATAAAAAAACTACATCTGCAAAACCACCTGATAAAATAGATGTGAAATCAACCACAGAACTCTACCCAGGTCTATGTTTTCATGCCAATAAATAATAGAAAAGCCTTGCTTTTTATGCCGCAGAATTCATATGCTCAGTTTCACTCCCAAGATTTTGCTTCGAGCAATGTTTGAGCTACCCAACCGCCTGCAAGGCACTTCTCTTTTCACGGATGGCGGCGAAGGGGGTCGACCAGCACCGCTACTTCGAACAATTGAAGCAGCCTCTCTCCACCACAGCACTGGACAGAACATACAGTATATGAGGGTTAATGAGAGTCAGGCTGTCTTCCCCTTTCTGTCACCGCTCCCAATTATAACGGCATGGCTGCGCTTCCCTCAACCTGAAACCCGTCAGCCAGAAAACCCGGTTCCACTGCACGCACCACCAGAGACTGCCTGTAGGCTGCACACGGGCCAATTTGGCACGGTCAAGCCAACAGAGAATTCTCCTGATGAAATATATATAAATGATCTTCCTCCAACATGTATTGTTCCACTCTCATGGTCCTTATCAGACTAAATCCCCATTGGTGTTATTCCACATTTAGCGGGGAGGACACTAGACAAGACTGCTGTTTGGCGATGCGGATTATAATTCAGATGCGCTTTTTTGTGTAGTTTACATGGCTGTCAGTCCCATATTCCAGGAAGGGCCAGAGCTCGGTCATGGATAGATAATCTCATAGCATCATGATTTGTTTTACATAAATCTATTGCAGAACTGCTTTGATTGTTAGTCACCCGCCACTCACACAGTGGACCACTACCAGGATGCCAAATGGTCTCTTTTTGGATCTGTCACTCTGGGTTATGCTGTTTGTTTTTTGTACCATGAGCTGAAAAAATGAATGTGATGAAGCATCACGTTGACATCTTGGGCAAGGGCTATAGCAACTGACATCAGGTGTATTGATTGGGTCTGCAGGCCTAAACACAAAGATTCACTTTAAATTCATTCTTGATTAAGAAAATTCTAGACGTGTTCTAGAACACTCCATTGGTAAGTAAAATAACATCACACTGAACTCTACTGCTTTCTATTCCAAGATGGAGCATTTTAAAGTGAAATAGACCTACTGTTAGAGATTAAAAAAACAAGTACACAGGCTGTTATAAAACATTCTTTTCAAGTGCCATAACACTGCAAAAAAGTATGCAATTGCAATTACGCAATCTGTTAATTGAGAGTATTTATGATCAACTCATTTAATTTAGTTAATGTCCATTGGGCAAAGCACACTTTAGACGTATTATTTATTTAAACTTACATACTAATTTGAAAAGGCAGGTGGCCATTTGCTGAATAAGGGCATGATGTCCAGCCGCCACAGCCCGACCCATTCAAGAGAGTTGCCTAATTTTATTGGTAAACACTGACCTCTACTTGTGAAGATGTTGCATTGCAAAACTGGCACAGCAACCTTCTTCATTTCAGAGCTCCAGCTTTTAGAGTAAATCGTTTAAAATGTTTGCAATCATGAAAACAGTATCTGAAAAATAATAGTTATAATAATAAAACATTAAAAAATCATCATCATAAGCAAACAATATTCCTTTTTCAATGGGAAACCTGCCTATACATTTTGACAACATAAATCCAGAAATAATCAGACATCATCTGATACCGTAATCTGACCATTAGAAATGGAGTCATAGAGTAGGTGGTACAGGAGGTAGCAAACTAAGCTTTTTACTTTATTTGACTTTATTGTTTACGACAAAGAATCTCAAAGACAGGTATAATGCATCTGTTTAATTTAAACAGACTAATAACTTATTACTCCGAGTCAGAACGCTACAGAGGAATGAACAGTACTTCAGTGATGGTGAGGATCTTGCTTGAACTGGAGTCCACAGTAGCCGCAGGTGCCGACTTTTGTAGTTTTATCCTGTGGACAAGGGCATAAAATAAATAAACAGTGTTAGTGTCCTGCCTCAACCCCACACTCTTTGAACCTTTAAGGCACGCAAGCAGGAGGTTCCATCTGTAAAAAGGGCTGCACAGAACAAACTTAAGCAAATTAAGCCAACATGCTACATAGATCTTTTCACATTAATTTAACATGCCATGTACAGGAGGGCTGCACGATATTGGGAAAATATGCAATATGTGGTAATATTGCTGAATGTTGCGATGACTATATGCTTTGCGATAAATAAAGATTTAAAATTTTAAATATGACCGTATCCAGTGCGCAACCTATGGGGGTGGATATCAAGGGCAGTAGGTCTCCATTTGATTTCCCAAATATCTTCATATGTAGAGCGTGAAACATCTTACAGTAATGTCCCATTTATTGCAGTGAAACCATGTTTTGCGATATGTATATTACGATATTGTACATTGTGATTTCACAATATTTTTGATATATTGTGCAGCCCTAATGTACAGTATGTTAGAACAGAATTCCTTTGTCACTATACACATGTACATTGTGTATACTTTACAAATGTACAATGAGATTGAAACCAACTCCTTCTGCACTGCACACATGTATGAAGAATATGTACAACATAGAATAAATGAATAGTAGTGCAACACAAGATAAAGTATAAAAAGGCGTAGGGTGCACAGTTCTGAGGCAAGTGATAAATGAGATTTAATATACAAGGTGATACTGCACATTAGTTACAGAGTTATTGCACATGAATTAATACCGCACAGTAATGACTGACCCCATGCTATGTGTAGTGGATACTGGACAGAGAGAGTAATGATATTTCACAGTATACAGGTATTGCATAGTATTCCAGTACTGTTCCATGAAATATTGCATAGTAGGTGGATATTCGTAACAGGCATGGCAGTTAAGTTAAACCCATGTTTAAAGTTACATGCAGCACCTTGCCTTCATTGGAAATGGGACGGAAATTCGTGAGCAATTTTAGCATTTATTTGTCAGTGGCTGGTAAAAGTTTACATTTTGCAAAGTTAATTTCCACCCCTGGCAGCCACGCACACACACACACACACACACACACACATAATCCAACCATAATGTGAAAACAATCTGTGCATAATGTGGCTCAGTGTTCTGAGAGATCTGAGTCATGATCTTTTCAGGTATATAATTACCAGATTGATGTAGACTTTAGGGTGCCCCAATGCACCACCGCCACCATCACAGGAAACCACCCTGGCTCCAACATCTGTCACAGGCTCTTCTGCCACCAAGTTGATGGCAAAGTTCTTGTTCACCTAAACAGGATGATAGACAAAAAAAAAAACACTTTGAAATCATACCAGACAACAAATAACAGACTGTGAGCAAATGAGCTTGAGTCCCAAACATGAAGAGAAAAAACACTTGCCTCCTTGTTTTTGCCAACAAACCTGACTCTTCGAATGTCGTTTTCGTCATATACCTGAAACATGACAACATTCAGATGACAGGTAAGCATCCACAATAGTTATAACCAAATCTAGTGAACAACACATTAAAAGCCCACTCTACCGTCACCTGTCACTGCTTACTCTCTGCAGTCTGATTTGGAAAGTCTTAGCAATCAACGAACCACCACTTAGCATTCAACGGACGCTTACTAATGTTGACTGAGCGTTTTCCCAGTAGATGCGAAATCACCATGTACAACTATTGCACAGTTAATTGAACAGTTAGTGTTAAGGAGGTGAAAAGTAAAGGACTGCCGGTGTACAGTTAGCATATTGTAGCTAACTAGCCGACCAGCTAGTTGGACAGTGATTTGGCCTTGTCGTGGGTCATACAAGTGCTGTTATTAAGATAGTTTATAAAAAATTACCTGTCCTGTGTGAATAATCTCCTCTCCGTATTTCGTAACTTCCACGCCATAGTTCTTTGCGGGTACAGCAGACAATCTTAACGGAGAAAGTAGAATCTTTGCATTTTTACTGAAGGACAGACATCTGATGGCAACAGACGCCATGTTTTCAGTTTACTACCCAAAATGCTCTGCACGCATGACTGTGACCGTGTTAGAAAAATAAATCTTATCAAAACAAATAATATCTATTCATGAATTTATGAATTTTACTGAATTTATTTACTGAATTTTAAATGATTTTTATGCATGCCCGTTTTGTTAAATAAACACCCTTCTTTTTATACTACAGTCGCACAAGGACCTTGAAGAAATATCTCGTGACGTCATACAGGAACAGGATGTATGATGACCCGATGCATGCTTGTCTTTCACCTCTGAAGAAAACATTTCAGTATTTATACTATATTAGCCTACAATAAGGCTTCATTTGTAAACAGTGCTTTACACAGGTAAGTATTACAGATCATCTTAGATTCACTTTATTCTTCTTGTCGTCTTTCAGTGTCTGTTTTTGGCAAACCCAGTCGAGCTAAAAGCTAGCTGATGGCACTTGCAGCTGTCATGGACAAATGCGGGCAAATTAAGCCAGCAATTCTAACTTTTGGCTAATTGCACTAATTGTGTCTAGAGCTGCATTTATATTATTAGGACGAAGAAGAATAGGTCAGAATGAGTATGCAGTCTCTACTACAACCTCTTGTTTAGTTTAAAGCCAATCCCCATGTCTACTTTAGCATGCTAACTAGTGAAGGGAGTGCACAACGAATACAGCACAGCTAACTCGACTGCTAGCCTTGTTTAAAGCCAGCTGGAGAAGTAATCTAGGTCTGTTTTGTATGTGAAACTTGACTTTATGCAGAAGGGGATGTCTTGCGTGACTAATGAAATGACAATTGAGAGGGGTGTATTTGTGTACTAGGGGGAAAACATATACCCTCACAAACATACCCTAAACAAGATAAAAAAAAATGCATAATGTGGCAATAACATAAGTCATAGAATATCTATGGTAGTCGTATGGTAGTATGGTATATCATGGTAGTTGCTATGGATAAGAGCGTAAAAGTGTAATATAATAGTTAAACGTTGTGTAACCACCGTCTTACTGTAATGTAATGTTATCTCTCTCTGTGGTGCCTTCTGCAGGTGGCAGCACCATGGCAGGCCTGTTCGTGCCCCGGTTGGTTGCCTCTGTTGGCCAGCAGCTGACACAGATGGCCAGGTGTGCTGCTCTCCAACGCCCTGCCTCCTCTGGTCTGCGTCGGCTCTTCACCACCGTGGCGTCCATGACGATACAAGCCAGGAGGATGGTGACCCCTGGAGTAGGTGTGTGCTCCCAGATCCGGGCACCGTTGCTTGGACAGTGTCAGCAGCTCGCATGCACACAGCCAGCGGCGGGAATGAAAACAAAAACTGCCCTGAAAAAACGGTGCAAAGACTGCTTCTTCGTTAGGCGCAGGGGACGGCTGTATGTGTACTGCAAAGCCCACCCAAGGCACAAGCAACGGCAAGGATAAACAGAGGAAGACGTTATGGGAATTGCCTACAATGCTGCTGTGTGCTATTCTGTCTGTGGCTTTCTCTATCTAAACTGTTTCATCTTGTTTTGTAAATAAATTGCAAATGTGCAAATTGCTCAGTTTGGATATTTTGATACTGACAGGCTTGTAAGGTGTGACGCGTACAGTACTATCGCAATTAAAATGTAGGATCAGTTGTGGAGTCAGTAAAATGTAGGGTTAATGCAGTCAACCCCAGGCACATTAGACATAACACTATTAAAATTTGCAGAAAGCTTCGATTTAGATGGCTTGTTTCAGTATGTAATACAGTAAAGCTAGTGATCATCCCTAGAGACTTTGATGGGGTTTTGTCTGTTTTTCTGTCTAGACACATAACACAAGCAATTCTTTTTATTAAACAAATTGGCTTCATGCTTATATTTGAAAGCTTATATTGCTGTGAGCATTTTTCTACACACTGGCATGAGTCAATTTCAAACCCCTTAATATGGCAGAGCATCTTAACATTTGGGCTTATGGCATAGCTGTTCTGATAAAGATAACTCCTGTTCATTAGGCCAGCCTTGTTGAAAGGCTGTTTGCATGGTTGGCATTGCACTGCTTGAAATAGGCATAGGTACTGTATTTTTCCCAGAAAGAAGACGAAGGTAGGTCGCATTGGCTATATGCTGCCACCTGGTGGTGACAGTTGAATATAAATTGCAGGCCTAGCTCACAACAAAACCGTCCAAGACAAATCTACTGAAACGACTGTCAAACAGATTCTCTTTCTTGCTCTAAAGTAATCTGTCATCTATTTATTTCAGATATAAAAGTAAGCGTCAACCCTGAATGTGTCACAAAAGCAAAAGGGCAAAAATTGACTTCATAGTGTTATTCAGTTACGTTAACTCCGGTTTGTGACAAGTGCTTCTACTAAATTATGGAGAAATTGAGTCTGACAGGGGACTACAGATGTAAATCAGCATATAGCTAACTCTGGTGCAATGCATCAAATGTCAACATTTATGTTTAAAATTGTTCCATAGTCCCTAATAAATTAAGTAAAATGTGTAAGACCAGATCAGTGGGAGTGGGTGATGGAAGCATGTTATTGAACCCAATTTTCCTTGCGTATTTGCGTTATTGAACCCTATTATTCACTTTGCAAATGTGGCTGAGATAATTTAATGCACACTTACATCATATGAAATCAAGCAAAATACTGAAATGTAGGCCTATTTGTCTGAGTTTTTTCCCCCAATCAATTTAAACTAAATAGAACAAGTACAACTATTCCCTCATTCATGTCCAGTTCATTTTGTACATCTTGAATTTACAAGTTATGGTTTTAGCATTTAATCTTCCAAAGCAGAAATGGTTGGCATACTGTGTAATACTACAGGTCGAAAAAGACAAAACAAGGTTACCATGGCAACCACAAGACATTGCAATGTGGCTGACATTAGTCTTATTTTCGTAAGAATATTTAGGATCAGCACCAAGAACCTGGCTCCTGTTTGCAACATGGGGAAAGAAACACTGAGACCCCTGGGTGTTGTCCATACCTGAGACTGGCTACTCAAGGTGGACCTGGGGAGCTCAAGTTTCCTGACACTGTGACCAAGGTCAGATGTCATTATGTGTGAATCACTGAGGCAGGTGGCCCTGCTGAAACTGAAGGTGCCCTGGGAAGACTGCATAATAGAGGCCTTCGAGGAAGGAGGTCAAATACCACGAGGTTGCGAGGTAACAGATATTGTAAGACTATTTACTGAGGTCGGCTGGATTCAGCAGCCATTAACCTCCTTGTGATTGTATAAAAGTACTCCAGTTAATGAACAGAATGTGTATTAAAACTTTAATAAATACAGTACTAGAAGACCTATACAGTGGGCCCCTAGTCATCAGGCCCAAGCTTGTGTTTCCTTTTCTCAAGCATGAAACAAAGGTTCTCTTTGTCATGCCAGGGGTTCTGTCGAAATAGGCTATTTGTCAAGTTGGGCTGCCGCACAAGCACAGAAAAAGTTAGGCTTAAGGTTGGAATTAGGGTTAGGGTTAGGGTTAGAAGTAGAGTTAGTCAGATACTAGCTTTCTATCGAATTCAGCTAGGGTAGCTCATCTCTGGTTTTCAATCAACCCAAAAGGTCGCATGTCACTCCTCTCTTCATCAACCTGCATTGGCTCCCAGTGGCTGCCAGAATTCAACACAAAGCTTTGACTCTAGCCTACAAAGTCACTTCTGATCTGCCCCCACCTATCTCAACGGCATACTGAATGCTTACATCCCGTCCAGAATGCTGCGATCCTCCAATACGAACCACCTGGCCGTACCCTCTCCCAAGACAAAGCGAGGTCACTCACTCCAAACTTTTCTCGGTTGTGGAACAACCTACCAGTCCCTACAAGAGCAGCAACTTCCCTCTCGACCTTCAAAAAGCATGTGAAGACCCTCCTTTTTCGAGACTGCTTAACAGAACCAAATTCTACTAACCATCTCTTTACATAGGTACCTTTGATGTTCTCTACACATCTGTTTGCTATTATGTCCTCCTTTTGTAAGTCGCTTTGGATAAAAGCGTCTGCTAAGTGTAATGTAATGTAATGTAATGTAATGTAAAAATCTCGATGAAGCAGCTCCATGACAGAACGCCGGTCAGTGTGCAGTACTACAATCAGGACACCAGAGGGCACTGTCTGCTGTAAAATAAATTTACGTTTGTCATAGGGTAAGTATTTATGATGTTTAGGCCTATTTGGATGATAGGGCCTACAACTCATCTTATGGACAAGACAGCTTACACATTTCAAGTTAAGGTCAATATGTTTTGAATATGAAGAAATCACTTAGGTGGCACTCTGCTCTCTGTGCATTCTCTGCAAGTCTGGGTTTTACCAAACAGGGGCAAGACGTGAACACACCTTTTAAAACCCTATGCCAACTGTGAATTTAAAATGTTTTAGAGTAAACTGAAAAATAGCCTCCTATCATAATAGTTCCAGTTATAGCAATGTTCTTATCAGTTTAAGTAGTTCCCAGAAGCATACACATCAGGTCACAGTTTGGACATGAACAACCCAATCTCTGTCTGTTCTGGATCTCAGATTAGAGCTTTGGTATCATCAGTCCATCTGTGCAGAGAAAACACACACAAACACACACACACACACACACACACACACACACACACACACACACACACACACACACACACACACACTTTGTCAGCGTTATGACTTGATGATTTTTGCTGACTTCAACACCGACTTCAACACTTCAACACCGGCTTGATACACATGCGTTACCTTTTTGACTGAATGGCAGTCACTTCTTCATCCTATATGCTTGAGGTGTCTTTTCTCACTGACATGACATGCCAAATGTGGTCTGCTTGATCTTTCTACAAGTGTTTTTGTTTGTAAGGTGATAAGTAGGGGTAACTGTTAAACTGTAGAGGATAAAAATTGAATTTGGAAATAAGGATTACAATTTTGGTACATAACTTTGTTTTGACAGAAGAAAGATTTGTATTGAAGTATTTTTACTGGCTTGATGACAAGCTGTAAAGAAATCACTTGCATTCAGGTGTCACTATTCATTGACATAAGCATTTACTTTTGAGACATGGGCCTGTATGGAGCTGTCTTTGCGTATTATTTAAAGAAACGTAATGTTATTATGGGCCAACAATGCAGACCATTATCATAAAAAAGGGCCATGAAAATCTCTCAACCATGTTGTATGTTCCCTAATGTCATGCCTTCTAATGTCTACAGAGAGCCTACGGTTTCTTTTGCATCAGTTATCCTTTCAATGACAAAATAAGTTAAAGACCTATAACAATATGATTGCATTGATGCATTGCGTTTGTGTTTGATGTGAACAAATTGCCCTGAGGGAAATGTGCATATGTCCATTACACTGAAGCGACAGCCAATAGAAGGAAAATATAGAAGAGGCCCACTCACTCAGTCTGTGTGCTGTAATGGTCCAGGTAACCGAGACTTACTTCTTGGAAGAGCACTGTTGCCATGGTAGCACCGGGAAAAAAAACGCAAAAGACAGATCTATTTCAGTTGCCTTCCTCAAATTCAATATTTTCTATTTCTGGAATGTGAAGTTCATGCCATTGTTCAAACACACACACACACACACACACACACACACACACACACACACACACACACACACACACACACACACACACACACACACACACACACACATACACTCTCTCTCTCTTGCACAAAGACACACACTCACACACACACACGCACTTACACACACACTCAAACATACACACACGTACACAAACAGACACACACACACATACACACACACACACAAAAATATGACTGCTGTGCATTGACGGCGATGTTTGCCCACTGTGGTCTAACAGACAATCAAGCTGGGGTTATTGTTTTTGCATTACATTTGCATTATCTATGCAAATAATGGTTTACCTGTCTCTTTTAGCCTTTCATTAAATTCAGTTGTGAATCTCACTGCAGGTGCAGCAATCTACTGCTATTGCAGATAAGGTTAAACTGGCAACAGCAGCAGGACACTATCCACCACTGGTACTAGTGTACAGCTCATGGACATGGCACACAAAATAACACAGTATTATGATACTTCAATGTAATTACAATTTAGAGAACTTTAGTTTTACATTAGGAACTTCAGGCATGGAGAAGCAGCACACACACACACACACACACACACACACACACACAGAAACACACACACACACACACACACACACACACACACACACACACACACACACACACACACACACATACACACACACACACAGAAACACACACACAGAAACACACACTCACACACACACACACACATACACACACACACACACACACACACAGAAACACACGCACGCACACACACACACACACACACACACACACACACACACACACACACACACACACACACACATAGTCCTCTGTGGGCCCCTGTGAAGCTCTGGGCCCCCTGAATCATCCTTATCTACCCCCCCACCCTTTAGTGGTGCCCCTGCATGTGGGGGTCAACTATTCAAAAGGTTTAAGGATGCTGGAACTAAACTTGATAGGGCTCTATTAGTCTCAAAAGGGAGAGACATAAAAATGTATTTAGTCTCTAAATGTTTCCAGTGCATCTCAGACCAACTGTCACTCCAATGATACAGTCTGGAAATATTCTTCGTCTGTTCTAGATAGGAATGAGGACCAAGGAATCCACATCATTCTATGCTGATTTCAGTGCAGCTTTGGCAACTGCCCACACTGACTTGTTTTGTCAATAAACCATGACATTTTCAATATCTGTCTTGTTTAAACAAAACTTCTTCAAAGTATTTCTCCCCCCTGCCCACATGGCAGTTAATGTGGCCTGCACAGTAAGAAGTGACTAATCACAAGGCCGTTTTTTTATTTTTGTTATGGAAATTCAAGATGAAAATAGTCACTGTTCTTGTATAATGGCTATGAATCCAACAAATATTTGTTGATGAACGGTAAATGGACAGCATTTATATAGCACTTTCTCATACTGAGCAGACTACTCGAGCTCATTACAACTAAATATATGACAAATAAGCATCCTTGTATCCTTGTACAACTAAATGCCTTACATTTACCCATTCACTAATACATCGATGGCAAAAGGTTGCCATGCAAGCAGAGGCGTAGCTTGTCAAACGACAACGCAGGCAACCTTAAACCACAGTAGTGCCAATGCAGGTTTAATAGAGACTAGGATTGTATTGCTTGGGGCCTCAAAAGACTCTAGAATCACCCTTGCTTGCAAAGGTGCTTAGCAGCTCATCAGGGCAAGTATCAGAATTGCATGCATGGTATGTATATCACAGTACGTATTTCATGCGTGTATGTATGGTGTCCGGGTTCGGCCAGGAATAGAACCCAGGGCTCCCGTGCAGCAGGCTGTTGCTGAACCACTAGACCACAGGTGACTCAGGTTGACTCAAAAATGCAGAGGTGTCTAGTGTCTATGTCTAGTATGTGTTCTATGTATGCATGGTATGTATGTATTTTATGTATGTATGTGTGGTATGTTTTGTATGCATGTATGTATGGTATATATTGCATGTATGTATGTACGTATGTATGGTATGTATTGCATGTATGTATATATGGTATGTATGATATCTACCTATCTACCTATCTATCTATCTATCTATCTATCTATCTATCTATCTATCTATCTATCTATCTATCTATCTATCTATCTATCTATCTATCTATCTATCTATCTATCTATGAAGTGTAGTGTCATGCTCAAGAATTACTTCAAGGTCAATGTTGAGGACACAGAAGGGAGCTAGAATGGAACAAACAACCCTGTAATTGCTGGTCCACTCCTTTACCTCACAATTTCTGTAAATCACTACGGCCAGGTTTGCATTGATGATGTGGGATATTTATTTTTAATT
Source organism: Coilia nasus (assembly GCA_027475355.1). Classification (NCBI taxonomy): domain Eukaryota; kingdom Metazoa; phylum Chordata; class Actinopteri; order Clupeiformes; family Engraulidae; genus Coilia; species Coilia nasus. The sequence continues at coordinate 22,492,479 of CM050201.1, read as the reverse complement.
TATGCTTAATTAATCTGTAACATTGACACGTATGCCTTCTATCGTTAAGTCAAATGAACTAATTTACACTTTTCACATTTCTTTCACAAGACTCTTGTTGAATCACTGGCATTACTTGACTGACAGCTGTAGATAAAGAGTTAAGATGTGGAACCAACATCTGTGTCAGTTTATTTAGATATTTATTGATCATGATCTGAAAGTTTGCATTTCAGGCAGATGATGCAAGGCAACGTGCAGTTAGGTTATTTTAATTAAGTGAAAATAAAGTTAAACAGAATCAAAACAATCCAAATCTTTTTTTTGCATCTGCATTAACCCATATGTACTCCTTCATTCTGAGTTAGATTAACACACACTGTTATTTGTCTGCATATACATGTTATGTCTTGCAAACTGCAACAATAATCATTAGTAAGAATGATCCGAAGGAGGAAAATACTCCCTGCTCAGTCCATATAAGTTATGATGAACAGCATCTTGAGTTTAGAAGAAATAACCTTTTGTGTATTTGTAAGCCACTGGCCTTTCGCAACCTTGAAAAAGAGAGTTGATAGCACTGCCACAAAGTGGAAAGGGTCTACAACATGCATGCAAAGCAGTTTTCATGAACCTGCAAGGGCAAAGAGCTGCCACAAACACTGGCTGAGCTACAGTGCCTGTTGATTTACTGCTGTTTCCCCTCTACACAGGGCAACCCACGGAACCCAGCGAGGTACACACCTCCTTCTCTGGGCGTGATGTCAGCGTGGAGATTCATCACGCATGCGTGTTACAACCGTGGAGTTTTCAGGAGGCTTTTTGTTTGTGAGCAGATGAGCGCCAGACCTGGCAGTGTAGGTAGACGCTCAAGTCCGCGTTTTACCTGTAAAGCTTTCGTGGGCATCAACTTTTCCGACAACTGGTAAGGAGGATTCAGAACCTGCAAAACCTAGTTCAACAGCACAGACAACCTACGTTGTAGATTTTCCCGGAGAAAAATATATCCATTAGGTTATGCCCAGGATTTCAGAATGAGATTTCCGAAAAGAAGACGACACGCTGCAGTAGAAGAGGATGCGCCAGAGATGTCTGCACAGTTTCGAAATCCCTTCGTCCACGAGTTGAAATTTACGTTCCTGCAAAAAATCAAGGTTAGTTCCTAAATGTTCTGTTTTTAAATGTGCTGAACACGCACATACTCTGCTGCGCTCTCCTAGTTGAGTTCGTAGGCAAATCAACTGTGCAATCGTACAGAGACTGGAAAACTGGTTGAAATACTAGCCCTTCGGGGATTTTTCTGTGATGATGTTGATAATAATCAGTGGGTTCGTTGTAAGGAATTAAGTAGAAATGTTGAAGGTAAACCCCACTTGAGTTAGGACGGAGTTTTTTTCTATCATTCGCACTACGCAAGAGGCATTCCTGCCACTGGAAAAGGTTGGTTGCCTAAAGGTGACGGGGTAGCTAAAACGGGTCCCTTGTTTAGCAGCAACATGTGAAGGCCGTTCTTCGGGTGCGGATGGTTTCAGTGCTCTGTCCATTTGCTGTCATAGAATTCCGAGGATGTGACGGAGCGTCCTCACCTCGCAGTTCCCTGTGTTTACTCGAGTAACCCACTCCGCCGAGTGAAGCCAGTCCTTGACTACATTGTGAATACATTTGAACGTTACACCTCACCATGTAGGATTTAAGCGCAACCTACTTCCGACTGCATGGAGGTGTGATTAAATTATTCAGTGTTGTTTCAGTGTTTGCCCATAATCAGCTGGTACATCGTGTTCATAACAGTTGCATAAATGGGTTGGATTTTTTGGTATAGCCTACACATGTTTTTGTTCTCTCGATGGTTTCTGTCAGACAACACAGAGCTGTCTTTCCTTAACATCCATGTAGACTCTGTGCTTCCTTCCTGACTCCGTAGGACCCTTTAAGAGGAAAGGATGGGGTCTGGATCCTCTGATATAAGACCCCCTTGCCTGATGCAAAGCCCCCTACTCACACTTCCTTCCACAGGATGTAGCCAGCTCTACCAAAGGCAGCAGTTGACTGCTGGCATTGGAATATACAGCCAAGTCAGCGGCATGCTGTTTTCCTGCCAGCTTGGTTAACTAATGACTTCCATTGCGTAACAACAGGCACAGAAACACACCTGGGTCTTCGAGTGACCTGACTGTACTGCATAGGGAATAGTGCCCGCGGTGTAGTCCAGTTTCGGCAGTGCTGTTCTTTCTCTGCCTGGCAGGTTTGTGTGTTTGTTTGGTTGTTGTTTTTTTGGTCTGTTATGACAGGCTCATGTGGGCTCTTACGCAGGTGCGTAGAATTTAAGAATGTAGTTTATGGGGGCATTTTATGTTTTACTGTAGCGTCGTGGGATTTTCCTCATGAAATGCATTGGTAAATGTGGAAACATTTTCAGTTGTGCACAAATGTATTTAAACGTATTCCACAACTTGCATGAAATATAGGTTTGATTTGCTGTTAGTTTTCAGTTCATGGATATTTTACAGAACGACTGTCTGTTGTTTAGTCGTGCTTTAAATAAAGGTAGGCAGTTAAAATATTTTCTCTTCGTTAGAGGACTTGTTTTCTGGCAGGCGTGCAGACAGGAAGACTGTGGCATGCGTCACATAAGGCTCACGACAGAGAGAGAGAGAGAGAGAGAGAGAGAGAGAGACAGACAGACAGACAGACAGACAGACAGACAGACAGACAGACAGACAGACAGACAGACAGACAGACAGACAGACAGACAGACAGACAGAGAAAGGGAGAAAGGGAGAGAGAGAGAGAGAGAGAGAGAGAGAGAGATCCTAGAAACAATCAGGAACACCCAGGAATTTCCTGTGGCTACTCTACATTATTTAAAAGCTTTGCGTAGCTCTCCTTAATGTATTAATAAGTGTAGAGGAACAGTCATCTGTCTGTGCTGTATGTGTGTCAGTGTGTACAGGTAGGCCTGATGTGCTGTTGGATGTATGTAACCCATGGTGCTTCACCAAGAGATTGACCCTTACATGGAAACAAGCGCTTTTAACTTCCATGTGGAACAGTCCAATCAATAACCGAGCGATGCTGTTTGGTTCCCCCTCATTGAGGCTACAGCTGTGTGCTGTGTGGGTCAGAGACGATAGGAGGGAAGGAGAGACCGACTCCATTTGTCAATCCATTGAAGTGCTGCTGCCTGTGGCCTCTACATGCTCCATCCTTGTCGGCCACCCTTTCACCTACTAGGCCTAACACCAGGGCTGTACAGCAATATGTTGAAAATATCACAGTATTGCTAACACATTAAGTAACACACGTGCATACTGCAAAAATATGGCTTAGCTGCAGTAAATGTTGCATGTCTCTGAATTATGCTTTCATGCGCCACATATCAAAATATTGGTAAATTAAATAGAGTTTTACTGCCCTTGATGTCCTCCCCTATGCTGCTCCACAAAGCCAAAAGGCAGTAACTACATATTTTGTCAAACTGAGTTTAGACTTAAAATTGACTTTGTAACACCCGCTTTGTCTTGTGAGTAAATCTCTTGCTTCTCGCTATTAAGAAAAGGCATGAAAGCATCACCACTATTATACATACAGCATGTTTGACCAGGCAGTATGACAACGTTGAAGGTATTTTTCTCAGTTTCGGTGTTCACTTAGTCACTGCACTTTGTCTTTGTAGGACAGTATAGCGTCTAGGGTTTTGCAGTAAATTCAAAGCTGAAAGACGTTAAAACCGTATAATTAAGTATTTGTTTAGTTCCCGCAAGTCATATAATCATTGCAGCATTCAGCAATGTTATCACATGTTGCACATTTTTCTAATACCTACCTACTGCCTGCCTACTAAACACTATGTGGTTGTCGATGCTGCCTGTGCTTTTTTCACACGGTCCGGGCGTAATTCCCTTTCCAGGTGTGTGCACCACACCTACAACTTGAGGAACAGCGCGGAGAACAAAGCGCCATCTCTTTATGCATGCCTGGATCCTATTACAGTGTGTGTGTGTGTGTGTGTGTGTGCATGTAAGCGAATGTGTGTGTGTGTGTGGTGTGTTTTTCCATTCAGTGTTTTTTTTTTTTTTTTTTTTTTACTTCTGTGTCTTAGTGCAAAGTAGAACTATGCAGAGTTCGTTTGCTTTCTAAAGAGAATTTGAGAATCCGGCAAAGATTCTAGCACAAGTCTTACACAGTCACCGACCTTCTCTAAAAATGCATGAGCTGCACTAGATCTGTAGTGTTACATTTCCAAAACAGTGTAAATACGTTGGGAGTCACTGACTGGTATGTCAGTAAAGCATCTGTCAGAAACTTTCAGCAGGTTGTGTGTTTGCAACTAAAAGGTCAGTAGTCAGGTTTCTTGAGTTCTTTTGTAGCTTTTTTCTGTCTTTCTGTGGCTTGTCCTTCCTGTATGGAAGGGCAGGAGGTTTTGTAACACGTCGCTCTTGGTAGGTCAGTCTGTCATTCTGTCAGTTCGTCGGTCGGTCTATCGGTCAGACAGACAGACAGACAGACAGACAGACAGACAGGCAGGCAGGAAGGCAGGAAGGCAGGAAGGAAGTCACTCCGCGGATCTGATAATTAAATCCATTCTTTTGCTCAAATTTCTGGAGCGAGGGAGGGAGGAAGGCAGGGGGGAGATTGAAGTGGCCTGCTGAAACTTATGCAGTGGTCGGATTTCACGCCACTAGCCACACACAACCCCAACCTGTCATGGAAAAATGGAGAGCAGGAAGAGAGAAGGCTATAAAAAATGCCTGGAATGCCTGATTTCAGTTAATGATGTCATAACATATTTCTGGAGCTCTCTCTTTATTGAGTGTCCATTCACTCACAATTCATATACTTCTCTATCAAAATATGTATTATTTGTAATGTTTATGTGATACTGCACTGTATTTATCAGTGGTAGAAGTGTGTCTTCTCTCCTCTCTGTGTCTGGTTCTCCTTTCTCTCTCAGTGTGGTATGAAAGCCTTGTTATCTGGGCTGTGGTGGGGAAAGGGGT
>CM050201.1:22467500-22482500 GCA_027475355.1 Coilia nasus | reverse complement strand
TGGACATGGGTGGGTGTGTGACCCCCACCCACCGCCACCCACCTCCACCCTACCTTACCCTACCCTACCCCCCCAAGGGGCTCATGGGACGTGTCAGCCCGTGTCAGAGTGAAGGTGTTGGGGGCAGGGATGGAGGCTTCATGGCGTCCTCTCAGTGATGGATGGCTTTAACTCAGCGCAGGTTGTTAGGATCGTAAAACATCATGTCCCTGGCGGTAACGGATGTCTGCATATGTCTGCCCTAATCTCCACTCATCATCACAGTGTCTCTATATCTCCTCGCTCTGCCACTATTTCTCATACGCACACACACACACACACACACACACACACACACACACATGCTGTGTTATCAGTACACCTCCAGTGATGGGTAGAAACATGACAGTCATCTCCAGATGGACACGGCCTCTATTGAGGTGGAAATCGAGAGTGTTTCTTTTCCAGTGGTTTTTGCATTTCAGTCGTTGAAGCCATCCAGCCTCAGCCCACGTAAAACATGTTGGTGTGTAGATCTGTCCAAGTCTCCAAAACGCAAGAATTAATTAGATGTCAGGCTTGAAATAATGATTAGCAATGATGAGCTGATATTTCAGCAAGTTGGAGGAAAAAAGAGTATCTGTATACAACACACACCACACACACACACGCACACACACACGTTGCTTTGTGTATACTGTTTCAGTTCTGCTTATTCTATTCAAGTCCGTTTTATTTCGGCCATTCAAATGGAAATTGCAGTGCTCATGCCTGCCATCATGCACATAAAAACACATTAAGTATACAGACAAGAATAAAACGGCATCATTATGATTCCTACAATGGAAACCGTTAAAAGAAATTTACGTTGAAAGTGTTCACAATGCTGTCTAACAGCCTATGGGCTATGAAAGAGTGACTTTACACTGGCTGTATATTTCATTACCCTACCAGTCAAACTAATATGAAAGAGATGGACAGAGAGTCTTCCATTAGTTTTTGTTATTCTACTATGACTATGTGGTCTTGATGAGGATGTCTTCTCTCTCTCTCTCCTCTTCCTCTCTCTGGCCCCACCCCCCTACACACACACACACACACACACACACACACACACACACACACACACACACACACACACACACACACTGCCTTCCCTCCCCCCTAGGCCTCTGGTGTCTCCGGGGAGTTATGGCCCCTGGTCCCAGATCAGTTTAATCTTGCTGCCGGTGGAACGCAGGTGTTGACAGCTGCTGCAAATAAATAAATAAACACTAAACAGCCTTCTTTACGAGGCCCGCGCCCCCCCTCCTGTCCTTCCCTCCCCCCTTTCTGTCCCCCCTCTCTCCACCCCCTCTCTCCACCCCCTCTCCACCTCCCAGGCCCCTAATTGACGTGTGCGTGTGTGCGTGCGTGCGTGCGTGCGTGCGTGCGTGCGTGCGTGCGTGCGTGCGTGCGTGTGTCTGTGTGTCTGGGTTGATGGGTGTGGGTGGTAGCGTGTTTGCATGGGTTTCAAGCCCCCATCTAACCTTAATAGACCCTGCATGGTGTGATTGCCAGCCACACACACACACACACACACACACACTTACGTCCATCCCCTGTGTAGTCACCACACTTCAGACACACACACACACACACACACACACACACACACACACACACACACACACAGACGCACTCACGCCCATCCCTTGTGTAGTCACCACACTTCAGGGGAGGAATATATTACCAGGATGGGTAATCTGCTGGCCATTACAGGCTAACACCAGCCAGCCACTTATATCTACGCTATATAGTGGCTATGTATTTCAGCTTATTTATATTCACAGACAAGACAATAAGACAATAAGTCACAAGACAAGACAGATAAAAATGAGCTTGGGCCATCATTAGTGTATGCAGTGACTTTTTTTTAATTTTATTGTCGCTGTTGATGCTTGTCCTTTTGTAGTGTACTTTTCTTTTTTATTTTTTATATTTTTTATTAATATTTTTTCAATATTAATTTTTTATTTATTTTGGTATTATTTATATACACTTTTCACAGCACTTTGAACAGTCGCAAGCTGTGTTTAAACATTATTTATGAATAAATTTTGTTCAGTAAATAAACTGTCCCTGTTACAGTGTATCTACATTTAAGGCTGCTCGATTATGGAAAAAATCTGAATCACGATTATTTGGGCCGAAACTGAAATCACGATTATTCAAACGATTATTTTGTTTTCCTCAGTAACATGCTTCATTTATTGAAAATGTATTCAAAAACATTTAAAAAAAACATTCTTGATTTTCCCTAATACCTTTCTTCGTAAACATTAGTAAATCTCCTTTGATGTCTAATGTACAAACAGTAGAAATGTCTAATGTATACATCTAATGTACAGTACAAACAGTAGGAAATAGTTAGGACAAAAACATTGTTGCCCTTGATTTTATTTGTTTTGAGATCGTTTGGGCCTGAAATCGTTATCACGATTAGAATTTGATTAATTGAGCAGCCCTACTATAGGGTTTTAGTAAGGGTTAGTAAGGGTTAGGATTGGGGAAAGTGTTAGGTATGTGCAGTGGAAGTACATTATATTACATTGTTAAAAGAACCGTAAAATAAAGTGTTGCTAATTTTACATAGGTTCTTCCTACCTCCAGTGACTGACGGTAGTGTGGAAGCAGGTCAGTCACCTGAACACACACACACACACACACACGTCAGTCACCTGAACACACTTATCACACACACACACACACACACACGACTCCCATAAACTCACACACATTCACTCAAACACATTCACTCACACACACACACACACACACACTGTAAGAAGAGGCTGCACGTCACTATCCTGGAGGCCGAACTGTCTGTGTTCTAAAGAAGTGCTCTTCTGCTCCTTGGCGGTTCTCCGTAGGATGAGGGGGCAATATTTCGCAGAATTCGGGAACCGAGCTCTCGGCCTTGTTAAATATTCAGCAGGCGTTTGTGGTGAAGTGTCCACTCCTTTTGTTCTTCCCCGAGCTGCCTTCGAAGCGTGTTCAGTAACATCCACGGCCAGGATCTAACACCACAAGTGCCATCAGACTGTGACGTGATCACCCCCCCCCCCTTACACACACACACACACACACCACACACACACACACACACAGTGTTTTTGGATCGGCCCAAGTTTAATTAGAATGGCAGTGTTTACCCGAGCTGATCGAGAGCAAACTGTTCATCAAACCTGAATTATTTACTCGCCTCCTGCACATCAGGAGATGTTTGCACAGGCTGTGAAGCTCGTAACGAGAGAGATTAATGAAGGTCCGGATGAATTAATTCTGCTCATTCTTCTCTCCTGATGGCTGACGTAGGCAGCTAGTCCCTCTGTCTTGTTTTTCAGTGTGGTTGGTCCAAATTAGGAGACATCTTCATGGAAGAACATGATTTCAAATAAAAATGTTATGTCTCTGTCTTAAGGTTTTTTTTTTTCCTAAAGGAACTTTTCACTTTTTTGAGAATTAGGTTCATTTTCCAACTCCCTTAGAGTTAAGCAGATGAGTTTTACAAGAAAACGAGAAAATAGTTTCTCAGTCTAAGGCACTCCTTAAAATATCTTTATGTAAGACGACATGTCCTAAAATAGACTAGTTAAAAAAGCCCCCACGTAGGCAACATGAGGCCTTCTTCAGGGTATTTTTGATATAAAAATAGTTGAGTTTTACTGTTTTTAGATCTATTCAGCTCCTCTCCCAATCTGGCAGTGGGATCTCAGAATCTGGTACTAGCACTTAAGTTTTTAGCTTAGCATACATCATTAAATGGGATCCAGTTAGCATGCTACTAGCTGAAGTGCTACTGCCAGGACCTGGAGATTGGCTGAATGCATTCTAGATTTCAAGATGCCTTTATTTCTGTTCTATTTTTATTTCTGTTCTGTTCCTATTTTATTTCACCCTTACTGTTCCCTTAACAGCGATGAAAAAACAGGTGAGCTCTCAATGGAACATAAAAATATACACAAGAGGCAGGAGTTACGTGTTACATCCCAAATTCTGAACTACCTAGACACAAACTCAGCAAAGAATTAGATGAAAATGCACTACTTTTATGGCAAAACGCCTTGGACATTTTATTGAAGTTTTTTAGGTGTCAGTAGCATTAGCAAGGTCCTATGTTATATTGCTGAATGTAAAAAAGTTAGAAGTCTCTATCAGCATCTTTTTAAATGATGTAGCACAAGTTTTCAGGACAGTCAGTTTATAATCTGTGTTATAGGAGTGCTCCAACAAGGTATGGAGCTGTGGAATTGTGCCGTCATCCTGTATGCCATTCAACCTTGTGGTTGTGGACACATGCACGCACGCACGCACGCACGCACGCACGCACGCACGCACGCACGCACGCACGCACGCACGCACGCACGCACGCACGCGTCAGTCACATAAGCCCCTTCCCACACACACACACACACACACACGCACACACTGACACTGAAGTGCTCCTTGACCTCGGTCTGAACTGTGGCCGTTCATCCATTCTGTCACCCATAGGTCAGTGTCAAAGGTCGAACGTCTCGTATCCATCGAGGGATATTATTTATGTATCGATACGTGATCTACCTCCATCCCCCATCCCCTGTCCCCTTTCCCAGCCCCTCTCTTGCTCAGCCTGTGGGGTCATGGCGTGTCCATAGGCACTGTAAAGTTACAGCATGTGACGTGGGACCTACAGGCTCCCACCATTTGCAGACACTGATCAGCGGCCATACGCATCTAATCGCATCAAGGTTGGACATTGATTGCATTTGTAAAGATCCTTTAAATGCAATTTCTCAGCCATGTTGTTGTTTGTATGGTTTCGCGAAGAGGAGAAAGAGACACGGTTGTGTTCTGCGGTTGACTTTCACGTGTGTGTCGGTTTGTGTTTTGGTTGAGTTTGGCTGTTTTTGCTCCAGTCGTGACTAAATGACCTGCGGTACTTACTTTGCCTGTTTACCATCCTTTCTGTGCCCTAGTACACGGGGGGAAAAAGTTATTAATGCCAGACGCCCTGGCATTTTTTCTGTGTGTGTGTGTTTGTGTTTGTGTGTGTGTGTGTGGTGGGGTAGTGTTGAGGAAGACGGGTTTGCGTGCATACACTTGTGTGTGTGTGTGTGTGTGTGTGTGTGTGTGCACGTGAGCGTGTGTGTATGTATGTGCTTTACCCAAGAGATAAAATCCAATTTACATATCACACGGGCACTGAAACTTCCCATCAGCCCCGTGGTGATTCTGATCTGGTGTCTGGTGTGGCTGGTGGTCTTCACCTGTCCAAGTGCATCGCCATTGGCCAGTGCAATCTAAATGCTAATCCAGTTAGCGCCCAGCCATCCCAGCCACTCTGTTCTGCGCTTATTGCTTTGTGTGTCGCTCCTCTCTTCATCTTTGTGTTTTGGAAAGATGCCGTGTTGTCTTGAATGCGCCACTCCCCTGCGGGACGAGTGAGCTGTAGATGGAAGAATTGTTCAGCATGCCATACCTGCCCCCATCCCCTCTTTCCATCTTTCTGTTTCCAGTCTAGTTATCTTTGCTCTGTCACTCTCTCTATCCACTCTACCATCTCTGTTGGGTTTTTTTTTTTGTTCATAATTCTCTCTTTATCTTACTCTCATACTTTCTCTTACTCTCTCCTCCTCCAGCACCAATAATGCATTATTCTCCTTCTCTTGCTGCTTTGACCTCTCTCTCTCTCTCTCTCTCTCTCTCTCTCTCTCTCTCTCTCTCTCTCTCTCTCTCTCTCTCTCTCTCTCTCTCTCTCTCTCTCTCTCTCTCACTCTCGTTCTCTCTCTCTACCTTTTTTTTTCTCTTTTCACACACACACACACACACACACCCGCACACACGCATGCACACACACACACACAAGCATATACACACACACACACACCCGCACACACGCGCGCGCACACACACAAGCACACACACACACAAACACACACACACTTTAGACGCCCACCTGTATAACCCTTCTGCAAAAGTTTATAGTTATTGTTTTTTTTATTTGTGGGGGTGTTAGTTTGGGGTTAATTGTTCCTTATGGTGGGAGCACTAAATCCCACTAGAGGAATGCTGACTGCTGTAAAAAGACACAAATTTGAGGCCATTTTGCATTTTCTATTTTAAACAGGAATAGTGTGGAGTGACTTCTTGAACCACAAATCTGTAAGAGTTTTATGTATACAGTGTACACCCAAAAGCAGTTTTTAAACAAGGCATAATTTACATAACTTACAGGAAACTTTTTCCTCCACCTGTGTATTTTATCACTGTGACCATCTGACACACACACACACACACACACACACACACACACACACACACACACACACACACACACACGCACACACACAGTCTCATCTGTAGGGCTGCTCGGTTATGAAAAAAATGATTAGAATTTTTGATAATGCTAAACTTTTTAACTCATTTTTAAATTCACATTTCCCCACATTTCTTTCCATTTCCCCCCATATGGTGTGTGTATGTGTAAACCAAAAAGGAGTACAGAGCAGAAGCTTTATAGTCCTTGCAAAACAGATTGTGGCAAAAAAATAGTTTGATACTTGATGTAATTTTTTGAGATTGTTAGGAGTAATCATTTGAATGTTTTTGAAAACTTCACTAGTTGCATGGCCCTACTGACTCCCTCTGTTTCCTCTTTCAATCCCCCCCCCAATATGGTGTGTTAGCCTGGTAAACCAGCTCCTCGTACTTCATTTCATTTTGTAGAGGGTCTGGCCTTGCTGCATTGAGAAACAATTTCTTCCTGGAGGTGTGGACTCCGCTAAAGTTTAGAGCAAGTGGCTCTGCCTTCACCCAATCGCTATGGTCTTGTCGTAACGTATGCAATTAGCCTACCCTACCCTATGCACTACAATTCAAATGTAGCACACAAAATTAACATCATCGCTCAAGAACACTCCCTCTGTTCGCTGATTGGCTCGGATTCGCTTGGTCCGAATACATGACTGTTAACCGCAGCAAGGCCAGACCCTCTTTACAAAATGAAATGAAGTACAAGGAGCTGGCTCACCAGGCTAATGGTGTTTGTATGTGATTAACATTTGACCAATTGCACAGCCTTACTCACCCCATTTGTGTCCCCTGCCTTCTGTCTCCTGCAGATCGCCCTGATGACGGTCACTCTGCTGCCCTTCCGCCTGTTTCTGGCCGCCTTCTGGATGCTGCTGGCCTGGCCCTTCGCCTTCGTGGCTACCGTGGGGCGCGCCGACAACACCGTGGAGCCGCTCACCTGGTGGAGGTGGTGAGTATCGGCCTCGGAGGCACTGCCTCTAGTAGCGTTCACCAATAGTAGTATCCACCTTAATGGGACTGCCTCCAGTAGGGTGGTTAATCTGTGGGAGTATTGGCCTCAGAGGCACTGCCTCTAGTAGCGTTAGCCTGTTGGAGTATCAAACGTGGAGGTACTGTGGGTGGGTACAGCATTCACTTGTAGTAGTATCGGCCTTAATGGGACTGCCTCCAGTAGGGTTAACCTGTAGGAGTATCGAACTTAATGGGACTGTCTCTAAGAGTCAGTGCGGTTACATGATGGCAAATAACTCTATTATAGCTGTAATTCGACTATCCTATTAAGGGGTGCAACTGCAATTGTCTGAGTATACATGGCAGTGAGTAATTCGAATCATTGGCCGAAAGCACCTAGTACCCCGGTACGATAGGTAGCGCTGTACCAATTTCAACTAGTGTTAATAGAGCTACTTCCGGTTGACGTCTTCACCACCAATAACAACAACAGCGTCAAGCATTCCTGAAAGATGGCGACGAATGACGAAGTAGAAGTTATGTTCCTCATGGCGTAGCTTATCACCGTGGTTAAAACAGTAATGAGATGCCAAACGGCACTCTTAGTTTTGCTAACTGCTGAGGAAAGGTGCCGCCGATAAATGATACAGGCAAATGATACGGGGGTCACAAGCATGCGCAGAATGCAAAGTCCTAATCCCAATCCGGTTGACCGTATATATGCACCCCTGATTAACAATCGAGTTAGGGTCTCGGGGTGTTAATTCGTCCAATTTCTTGCAAAAACAGTAACTCGATCTTAGTCAAATTAAGCTAATTATTCGAATGATTACACTCCCATGTAAGCGCACTGAATGTTGACCTGTAAGATTGAGTCTCAATGGCACTGCCTCTGTGTAATGGTGCTCACCTGGTGCAGGTGCTATCAGCCTCGCCGCTGCTTCTGTTTGTCGGTGCTTACCTGGTGCAGGTGCTATCAGCCTCGCCGCTGCTTCTGTTTGGCGGTGCTTACCAGAGGCGAGTTCAGTGTTCTCTGTAGTGTGCCAAATGCGGATTTCAGGAATTCAGCAGAAACAGAGGTGCACTTGAACGCCCTGGCCTGTTGCGTGACGAAAGCTATGCAATGACCATGGCCGTGAAGAAGACCTTGTAGAGGACATCTTGGAACACAAAATTGTGTGCTGGCTTTTTAAATTTGTGGCGGGGAAATTTGTTTATACCCATTGTCCTGCACACCACCCACCCCCCCACCCCTGCCAATGGAGGAGGTCAGTATCTGCCTCATGGCTGCCTCTGGTGGGGTTGCGTGGCGATGATGAGAAGGTGGCGATGATGAGAAGTGTTGATTACGTTTGTGTTTGTCTGTTTTTGTATGAGTGTTTATGGTCAGAAGAAATCTGGGAATCTCGTAGCTGCCTCGATCCATGGGCATGAGTGTTGATTGCGTGTGTGTGTGTTTGTCAGTGTTAGTGGAGTGGGTTCATGTGAGTGTGCAAGTGTGTGTGAGACTTTGTAAATGTGTTTATGTGTGAGTACATGTGAGTGCGTTTGTTTGAGTGTGTGTGTGTGTGGGTGGGTGGGTAGAGGGCATGGTCGGTGTGAGAGAATGTGTAGAGAGAGGGAGAGAGAGGGAGAGAGGGGAGAGAGAGGGGAGAGAGAGGGGAGAGAGAGGGGAGAGAGAGGGGAGAGAGAGGGGGGAGAGAGGGAGGGAGAGAGGGAGGGAGAGAGAGAGAGAGAGAGGGAGGGAGAGAGGGGGGGGGGGGGGAGGGGGAATGTGTAAGTGTGTGTGTGTTGTCTGTGTGTGTGTGGGTGAGTAGGCATGGTCAGTGTGTGAGAATGTGTTTGTGTGCGTGAGTGTGTGTTAGAGTGTGACTGTCTGTGTGTGTGTTTCGTGAGTGAGTGTGTTTGAGTGAATGTGAATGTGTGTGTGTCTGTGTGTGTGAGTGGAGGACATGGTTGGTGAGTGAGTGAGTGTGTGTGTGGAGGACATTGTTGGTGTGTGTGTGTGTGTGTGAGTGTGTGAGTGGAGGCATGGTGGGTGGCTGTGACGCAGATGGAGTCTCTCTTTGTCATTCTCTCACGGGGTCCTCGTCTCTCCCACCCGCCAGCAGCCCTCTCGAGCACCCTCAGGCCCACTCTGGCATTCTCACCCTCTCTCTGATGAACACACACACACACGCACACACACACACTGTACACACATGTGTACACACACACACACACACACACACACACACACACACACACACACGCACACACACGCACACACACACACACATATGCACTCACATGCACGCACACACTTGCACACACTTGCACACACTGGCTCACACTTCCACACACACACACACACTGACTCACACTTGCATACACACTCACACACAGAAACACATACACCTACACACACTCACACTTACGTATACACTGTTACTTTCACTGACTCTGAAATTTGCCCTTCAAAAAAGAGGCAAAGAAGAAAATTGCAGGAAACCTAGACAATAACATAGTCACTGTGTTTAAGCTGATTGCAACGCTGTTTCAGTCTTTTCCTTTGAGCAGCCGTGTGTGTGTCTGTGTGCGTGTGTGTCTGTGTGTCTGTGTGCGTGTGTGTGTCTATGTGTGTTTGTCTGTGTGTGTGTGTGTGTGTGTGTGTCTATGTGTGTGTCTGTCTGTGTGTGTTTGTCTGTCTGTGTCTATGTATGTGTGTGTCTATGTATGTGTGTGTCTATGTCTGTGTGTGTGTGTGTGTTAGTGTAGTGTGTTTGTGATTTGAAGAGAGGGGTGAAGGACCATGGTGAGACAGAATGTCTTTGAGAGAGGAAGGCACTTCCTCCTCTGTCACCTGATCCGCCGGCCCTTTTGCCGTTTATAACCCGGCACACAGTCATGTGTTTGCCAAGGTGAAGGAGAACTAAGGGGAAGAGCAGAGAAATGAAAGAGAGGGCATAAGGAGTCTGTGTGTGTGTGTGTGTGTGTGTGTGTGTGTGTGTGTGTGTGTGTGTGTGTGTGTGTGTGTGTGTGTGTGTGTGTGTGTATGTGTATGTGTGCGTGCCTTTTGGCCACTAACATACAGCGCACAAAATATTTGATTGTTTGAAAATGCCCTCACAAATACAAATGTAAACATTGAAAGTGGCTTTCAAACCACTGCTTAGAGTGGCATGAACTGCATTGCATTTATAGCTGACTCTCACTTGTGTGTGTGCATGCGTGTGTGGGTACGTGTGTGTGTGTGTGTGTGTGCGTGTGTGTGTGTACGTGCGTGTGTGTGTGTGTGCACGTGTGTGTGTGTGACTGTGTATGAGTCTGCTTTTCTGTGGGTGTCAATATTTCTCTGGCTTATGTTTGTGTGTGCTGGGCTCTTTCATGTGCTTAAATTATGCGTTGATTCCAAATTGAAGATTTCCTCATCAAAGGCGCAATCAGGGATTTTAAACGTTTTTGTTAACACATTTTGGAACATTCAGCTACGATCCCCCCAGCTACAATCCGCTATCTCTCCATTCCCCTAGTTTAAAAAATATACAGAACCTGAAAAGTGAAGAAAATAAAATCTAAAATAAAATCTGAATCTGAATAAATGAATAAAATAATCAGTCTTCTTGGACAGCCCAGACTCTGTGAACCAGAAACAAACAGCCTGACCCTCTTCTGATCGATTACTACATTACATTACGTTACATTATCCAAAGTGACTTACAAAAAGAGGACATAAACAAGCTACATATATGCAGACGAACACGGAGTAAACAGAGGCATAACAAAGTTTGTGCAGCCAGGCTTTGTGCAGGACAGTGTTGGTAAGTGAAGGTTAGTTTTGTTAGGAAGGGAAGCACTCTCAGAAAATAAGTCTTCACAAGCTTCTTAAAGCTCAAGAGAAATGACCCTACTCTTGTAGCAGCTGGTAATTATTATTTTCGATTATTTTCTCCCTGCAGTGGTAGTTTGGGTTTCCTTCGATTGACATGATTGACTCTCATCATATCTTTACCAGGCCGATCAGCGAACAGAGGGAATATTTGTGAGCGATGACGTCAACTTTGTGTGCTACATTTGAATTGTAGTGCTTAGGCAGGTTTATAGCCAGGCTAATTGCATGCGTCACGACCAGACCTTAGTGATTGGGTAATGGCAGATCCAAACGTTTTAAACGTCAGCAACTTCAGTCTACACCTCCAGCAAGAAAATGTTTCTCAGTACAGGACAGCCAGACCTTTTGTACGAAATGCTGTGTAGTACGAGGGGCTGGTTTACCAAGCTATGACCCCCTAACATTGTGTGAAATATCTTAGAGATCACTGAACGTAGGGATGAGCAGCTTCTCTTGCGTCTTTCACTAGTTATGTTGGACGAAAGTGTCTGCCAGAAAACATAAACACAAACATAAAGAAATGTAATACCCTCCCGCATAGTTCATGGTACCTTTTCAGATCGATATCATCTGTATCCTGTAACGAATACTATGGCGCTGTTAAAGTGTCTGTGTGTGTGTGTGTGTGTATGTTTCTGCGGACATGTTGTTCTGTCTGTGTGTGGCTCTGTGTAAAGTCATTGTGCGTTTCCCCACTATTTATCCCATCCATACTTCTGTAAGCCTTCGTTGTGCCATGTTATTTGTTTACGTGCCTGTTTATGTTTTCATTGGCATTTGTGAGAAATGTAGACGTGAAAAGGAGTAATCCATTTTCCCCCACCAGTGACGGCCGTGTTCGATAAAAAAAGAAATTGGTCGAAAGAAGGATGCCAATAGAGGAAGCCCGACTTTAACACACTAACGACGGCAGCCAGCCCTCGCCTCCCCTCCCCTCCCCTGCCCTCCCCCCATTGGCTGAACAAACATGGGGTAGCGGCCAGATATGGATTAGCAGCACTGCAGGAGTATTGTATTTCACTTCTGTTGATATTGGACATTTTTATTGTCCAAACGGGTCCCAAAGTAAACACCTGAAGCCCATCGGGGACAGAAGAAAGTTGAACTGTTTCCAGTTTCCAATCTCAGTTGATGCCATCAGCCTCCTTGGCTGTGTGTGTGTGTTTGTGATGTATTTTTAATATGCCTTTGTTTTCTTTTTTCTTTCTCTTTCTTTCTTTTTCTCTCTTTTTTTCTGTCAATCTTTCTTTTGCTCTTTCACTGTCTTTTTTCACTCGGTTATTCTCTTCTTTCACCCTTTCTTTGCTCTGTCTTTCTTTTGCTCTGTCATTCTTTCTTTCCCCTCCCCCATTCAGGCTGGTGGACAAGGCCCTGAAGGCCATCATGCGGGCCATGTGGTTTTCCGGAGGCTTCCACTGGGTGCGTGTGAAGGGTCGCCCGGCGCTACCCAGCGAGGCGCCCATCCTCACGCTGGCGCCGCACTCGTCCTACTTCGACGCCATCCCCGTCACCATGACCATGGCCTCCATCGTGATGAAGGCCGAGAGCAAGGACATCCCCGTCTGGGGCAGTAAGTGGCCACTTCATGGCAGCTGCCATTTGGCCTCATGTGTCAGCCCGTGGTTTTAGTGGTCCTCCATCTTGTTGGCCTCGTGTGGTGAACATGCTTATTTGATTTCCTCTCTGTCATGTTGGGACATGACTGGTCCTTGTTTCCCTAGATAGTAACTGGCTATTAGGTATGAAGTGAGGCTTTTTAAAAACATAATAAACAAAACAAAAACCGTTCCCCCTCTTGGATTACTTGGGTTGCTTTCAAACTGAAACTCTGAAAAGTACTGTTCGTTTACAACAGATGGCGAGGGAAGTTAACTGTGTGGTGTCTGTTGTGGTGGTATAATTTTTTTTTTTTTTTTACACGTATTTACACAAATAAGTAAAAATAATGAAAGTGGCTGCGTTTGCACAGAAGCCTGCTAGGAACATTTCTGTAATTCTATGCACATGTACAACACTTCCAGAAGAAAAAAGAAAAACATGAAAACACTCTGAATTCCAAATCCGAAAGAAGTTTTAGTTGAACAGGTTGCTTTCAGTCGTTATTCAACTATGCCATTTATACCTACCCCCTTTCCTCACTCTTGTTCTCACTCTCTGGTACATATACTGGTAAATACAAAGCACAGCTCCACACTCATAAAGGTATCTTCAGAAATATTCAGCTTGCATTTTTGGTGCAGCTGCGATGTAGGCATGATAGGAGCCTAAAGGCACGCATGACCTTAGATCAAAGCCAGCAGTTAGACAGCCGATAAATGAACTATAAGAAAGGAATGCATGAATTGTCCCTATGATTTGTTTGACAGTCAGTGGTGTACACAGAAAGCTGTGTTAAGACAGATTAAAGGGTTGAAACGACGCCAGCAGCCCTTTAAAAGAAACACAGAGAATGTAGAACAGAACCTGACATTCCCCTTTTTTTTTTATCTCGCGTTCCTGTATTGTGTATCATGCTGGTGAAATATCGGGCCGTTGTTTCGCATTTCGCAGTGTTTACGTTAGACATTTCTTTCTTGTGCTCGGCCGGAACGCGACCTGGCTTGTGGTCAAATCCTAATCATGCGCAGGAACCTGTGGCGGGATGAGGAAGCACATTGAGAGAGAAGCGCGGTGGTGGATTCCTGCGACTTCTGTAAATTTGCTTCTCTTTTGGGCACGGCGCAGCCCCTGTCTCTTCACCGACCCCCACCCCCAGCCCGATAGTTTGCTGTAGATATGTTGTTTTAGGCTGCTTTCACAAGCCTGCTTTCCCCCTATCTGGAGCCAGGGGCAAACTCTGCCTTTATCACTCACTAACTAGGCAGATAGACCATTCTTACCCAGCCACCGTGGAAACAGCCCTTGTGCCCTGTATAGTGTGTGTGCGCACGTGTGCATGAGTGTGTGATTTTGCATTCGTGTTTGCTTGTGTGTGTGTGTGTGTGTGTGTGCGCTTAGGTGTGGGTATGTTTAATTGTGTGTGTTTGTGTTTTTGCATGTGTGTGTTTGCTTGTGTAAGAGTGTGTTTGAATGTGTGTGTGTTTGTGTGTGATTTTGCATGTAAGTGTGTTTGCTTATGTAAGAGTGCGTATTTGAATGTGTGTATGTTCGTGTGTGATTTTGTGTGTGTGTGTGTGTGTGTGTGTGTGTGTGTTTGCTTGTGTAAGAGTGTGTATTTAAATGTGTTTGCGTTTGTTTGTGTGTGTGTGTGTGTGTGTGTGTGTGTTTGCTTGTGTAAGAGTGTGTATTTAAATGTGTTTGCGTTTGTGTGTTTGCATGTGTGTGTGTGTTTGCGCGCGCGTGTGTGTGTGTGTGTGTGTGTGTGTGTGTGTGTTTGTGTGTGTTTGCGTGTGTGTTTGTGTGTGTTTGCGTGTTGTGTGGGCCCTAAAGGGAGCCACTCCAGGCTGCCACTGAAGTGTGGCAGCAGGAGGTGGAGTACAGCTGCGAGGCTGATTATCCCCCTGATGATGCCCAGGCCTGTTGGGGCAGTCCTGCCTGCCCGCCCCCATCCCTTACCACCACCACCCAATACACCATCTCCACCCCCACCCCCAGCCCAATACGCCATCACCACCCCCACCCCCACCCCCAGCCCAAGACACCATCACCACCACCTCCACCCAATACACCATCTCCTCCACCCCTCATCCAGTACACCATCACCACCACCCAATACACCATCACCACCCCCACCCCCAGCCCAATACACCACCACCACCACCACCACCCAATACACCATCTTCTCCACCCCTCACCCAGTACACCATCACCACCACCCAATACGCCATCACCACCCCCACCCCCACCCACAGCCCAATACACCA